>OW121697.1:0-1200000 GCA_933228735.2 Amblyteles armatorius
GAAGCAGCAGCAGCAGCAGCAGCAGCAGCAGCAGCAGCAGCAGCAGCAGCCGCCGCCGCCGCCGCCGCCGCCGCCGCCGCCGCCGCCGCCGCCGCCGCCGCCGTTGCTCCAATCATAGCCAGCAACATCCATAATAGTTAAAATATATTATCGTGCTTGGTTCATGTACAAATAAATAACAGATTATCGATAAAATTGGTTTATTTCTTCTTTTATACGATGCAAAATATACTCTCAACGCCTATCCCCCTAATCGCATAAAAAATGTAGGCGTAGCAATTTTTTTTTAAATCATAAACTTGGAGGGGATAGCCCATCATACTGTCACCGGCGGTAGCAAAAGCGTACTCTTGGCACTTTTGCGTTCACGTTGCTGCAGAATGAACGGTTACTCGGAGGCGGTACAGAAAGTGATACAAATAATCACGATTTGCATCGTTGAAAAATTATATCAGGAATTGGAGGAGATGCAAACAACGGTGGATGGAGAACACTGGTCGCAGCGCTGCACAGCAGGCATTTCGATAATAAATTCCTATCTGGAATATCTGGATCCTTCGACGGCGTTTTATCAGGATATAAGGGCCAAGTGGAATATTTGGAGGGTGTCCAGTTCAAGCTGGAATAAAGAACTGAAGCGGCGTATCCGATTTCAATCTGCACGTGCAATATTGCTGACGATTGCTGCTGTGTGATAACAACTTCAGCGGCGCAACTCAGTCTTCTTCTGCCCGTTGAGAGCGTGAAACGTGTTCTTAGATTTCAACGACAATATGCACAGGCCACATCAGGTGTTTGATGTACCCGGTACAGATCTGGTGTTTGATATTCTGTATTTAAAAGATAAGAATGGTGAATTATTGCCGAAAGAGGTGTGTGTGGGGTCGGTGGATAAACCACAGCGTCGAATGTTGTGGATGGTCTCTCCACCTCATATCATCGAGGTATTGCCGCCCTGGATACGAAGAATAAATAATTGGCGGTCTAAGTACATCCACGGTATACACTGGCTGAGTGGTTGGCTGCAAGGGGACGGCGTCACGCTCGCCGATCTGTATCAAGAATTACGTGAAATTGCAAAAAGTGTTGGCAAACAATCTCGGCTGTACGCGGTAGGTCCGCCGACTGTACAAATCTTAGAGCAGGCCACAGGACGCAAAATCATAAACTTGAGCGAATGCGCCGATTGTCCATCATTCGATGTTCCGCCACCGAAGACAGCAGAAGTGTGCTCGTGGCATCGCTTCCTACAGACGGAGTCCAAAGGCGCTCAGTTTGCTCTACAGAACGTTAAAAAACTCCAGCGTTACCTTAACGAGCACCCTCTTCGAAGATCTTCTTCTTTTTTTCGCTAACACGTAAAGTGAATTATGTATTTGAAAAAATTGTCGAAGCTCAATGACACCGGTCACGTACCATCCCACCTACCATATAAAAGGCTTGCGGAACTGGAACTTCAGAAGATATATAGAATCTCAAGAATGAGGATGGTCAACACCAAGCACGGGAGACAAGCGATTGCCGATATAGGTTTGGATTTCAGTGTCTTCATGCCCCTAAGGGTTAGTTTCTTTCTGAACTATAATAGCGAAGCGTTCGACGAAATAGCAGAACTTTGTGAAAAAAAGAGTGTAGGGCTGCGATATTTGGGCTCCGTATATAATCGTGTTGAATTCATCGATCTAAATTGTACATGAAACCTAACTTTAAGAAATATGTAACTCTGTGCATAATAAAAAAAGCGGTGCACTATGACGACAGCTCACACGCACACCCTCTCACTCTCACACCCACAACCTCCAACACACACCCAGTGCTGGAGGAGGAGCGGGGGTGAGAGTGGGACTACTGCGGAACCTATCCCCACTCTTACCTCGCACTACCTCGAACTACGCTCTCAACGGGGGCTCGAAGAGTGGGGATAGGAGTGGGGATAGGAGTGGGGATAGGAGTGGGGGTCGCCATAGTGCACCGCTAACTACTTCGGATAAACGTTTCCACGTCTTTTTTCAACCCTCGCCAGTAGTACTGGGAGAGGATGCGTTGGTACGTTTTTGTCACGCCTTTGTGACCTCCGACTATAGATCCGTGTAACTCTCTGATAATATCTTGTCTATTTTCCTGATTCGGGACGGTTATAAGGCCTTCGCATGGCCTAAAAGTTATGTTTGAGTCGATTGTGAGTACTCGTAAGTATCCTTTGGTGTTAGATCACAAAAATGTATCAATAATTTTCGGGTCTTTGGATAGAGTACAGGATGTGATTTTGTTTTTTACTAGGGTCTGTACCAGAGTTTCTAGACATTTTTGAATCGTAGGTGTGTTAGTTGCGTCTGTTCATTCATTTTTGCAAATCGTTGTGAAATAACGTCTCGTTTTGTCACGTGTGATAAAAATATGACCGATTCCTGGATTAGTTTGCAAAAATACCGATTGGGTGAGTTTACCTTTTTCTGCAAGTATTTTCGAAACCATTGTGTCCATGAAACCATCGGCTGACAGGAAGTGCGCTATGTTGTCCTCTTGTGCCAGAATGTTTTCCTGTGTTAATACGATATTGTTTCTTATCTGTGTATCGTTTGTTATTGTAGCTCCCCTCGTTGATGGTGGAATTACTCGTGGTGTAAGTCGCTTTCGATGGTATTGCGACGGTTGGAATATCGAGCCGTTGTCGGAATTACTCTCTGATGATGGTGACATATCGTGATATCGGTTCGTTAATGCTCGAGAGGGTTTTCGAGGTGTAGCTGGTCGTGATTCGTCTGATATCGAGTAATCCGTTGTTTCGTGTGGAATCCAGCTTGGTGATCTAAATGTTCGTTCGATGTCCATCGGTGGTGTGCTGTCGTCAATTTGCCATGAGCACCCCGGTGTGGCGACTGATTCTTCTGGTGTGTAGTCGTCTATTTGCCATGAGCACCCTTGTGTCGCGATTGGTTCTTCGGTTTGTGGGACAATCATTTTTTCGGTTACTAATGTGTTATCGGGGATTTCTATGACTTTCGAATCCCAGTAATCCTGAGTCATTTCAGGTGACATTGGTATCGGTGAAAACTTTTCTAATTGTGTATTTTTGGGGTTAGGGTGGTGTTACGTCAAAACTGTCGATGGTTTTATTTCGCTAAGTTTTTACGCAACTGTTGCCCCGTTTCTATTAACGCTCTCTGGTCAGAACGATGAGAATCGATCTTTACCACACCCGGTATTAATCGCGGTAACAACTGCCCATTTTTAAGCCTAACCTTGCGGAAAATTGCTTGGGATAGGGCCCTAGGAATGCCTGTCGTTTCTAAGGTCGTAGGGTACTTTCTGAACTCCTGATCCCTCCTGATTCGATTTTATAGTTTCCGGAGAATTTAAAATGATAAAAATCTTCGTTTCCGTTTGAGAAAAGATTGAGAGTCTATTTGACGGTGGGTTTACTCCAGGAAATTGATGAATGGGTTAGGAGAGGATCAATTAATAAATTCATGCACTGGAAATGACCGATAAATGAAAAGAAGAAAAGATTATAGTGAGTAAAATAAAATGTATGTCGCTTACGTTCTTCACTGCTGGTTTTTCGTCGGTTTTTGGAATAATTCGTAGAACTTCCGATGATTTCGTTGGTAAGAATAGATTTTATTTCGAATGAATAATTCACGAAAAAGTACAAAATAAATCGAACAATGATTCTCGAACCTGGGGTTCGGACAAAAATGTTTCCTTGACTCTCGGTGATCGAATTAAAATGCGATGCGTGATTGAACAAAGACAACTTTGTTAATCGAAAACGTAAACGACTGAACGACGCTAACTGGGTCGATCTGATGATGGTAACTGGCGTAAACGAAAGACGTTAACTTCGTCGATCGGATGATGGTGAGTGTGCCCTGAGTACAAGATTTTTGGGCTTTTTATACCCTTTTCTAGGTTAAAGTAAGTGGGAGTGATCGCCTGATCATGTGTGTTTTTCATCGAAATGTCATTAAAAATAGTTGCTAGGTTGGAAGGGGGGTGCAAGGATGAAGGAAAAAGGGGTGATGCGTGGAGAGACGAGTTTTCTGTTTCGTCGATCGGTGCTTAACTTTAAATATTCGGGGAGATGGTAAAAATCTCGGTGTCTGACTCATCATTTCCCTCGGTGAAGGGAGTTGCGTTCGAGTCCCGTCGTAGGCCCCGTTTGTCTATGAATTTATGTCCTGAGACCTTCCTTTTAATTCGTGACTGCCATTGGATGCTATCGTGCTTGCCGTGAGTAAAGCACGCCGCCAGTGTCGTTCCACCGAAAGTCGCGGCTTTCGTGCATCTCGCCAAAGCCGTCTGCCTTTTTCTTTTGATGATGCGGTGGTGCGCCGCGGGATTTTTTTATGGGGTGAACCGAGAGATGGTTTCTTCCTAACATCGATTTCTTCCCACGTATTTTCGGTAAACGTTTTTACGAAGGTGTGAGTGTTCCTAGGT
The DNA here is from genome assembly GCA_933228735.2 of Amblyteles armatorius. Taxonomy (NCBI): domain Eukaryota; kingdom Metazoa; phylum Arthropoda; class Insecta; order Hymenoptera; family Ichneumonidae; genus Amblyteles; species Amblyteles armatorius. The sequence continues at coordinate 4,444 of OW121697.1, forward strand.
GATGGCAGTTTACACGTGTCGATTCATTTCAGGAATTATTCCTTTTTCGTTAACTTAATAATTATTAGATTAAATAAACATACATGTATTCGTATACATATATACCTATTTTGTCCTTTCCTTAGGCTAACTTATAGATTGCCGAGAATATTCTGGTCCCATGTTCGTACTTATTAATTTTCTCTTTTCTTCATAAAACATCGAGGGACTATTAATCTATTATTTTAATTCTCCTCATGGGACGAGAATCCTTCGGATCTACTTTACGACTAAACGGGTGTTAAACAACAAAAATCCTTAATTCATGAACAATTAAAATAACTAGATGATTCTTAGTGGTTACGTAGATTTTTAGCAAAATTTAACTCGCTCTATTGAGGCCCGGTTGAGGGGACCGAAGCTCCCTGTGGTGCCGTGCCAGCGATTTTGCCGCCCGGCAACACGAGTGTTTAGTTCGAAACGTTCTTGAAATTTGAAACTTATTCTATGAGTGTTGGTTACTTTTAATGTTAATTTATTGTTGAATCTACTAAGATTGTTAGAAGATAGTTTGTTTGTTCTTGTTTAATTTAAACCAAAAATAATCAGGAATTATTTCTTTGTGCGGTTTAAATTATTATTTATTTCTTAATTGCTTTTAATCTTCTGGATTCCAAATATTTTTAATTATGGGTCTGTCTTTGTTATTTTTCCTCATCATCATTTTGTGTTTGAAGGCTCCTTTAGACTGTTTTTTTCCTTGTAATAGTTATTATAAAAAAAGTGGTTGCGAAAATTCTCTGCCATAGTTTTGAGAAAAAGGGTGTGGTAAGTCGTTTCTACCGTGGCGTGACTTTCTAATCTCATGGCCTTGAGGCGCTAAACTTTGTAAATCTGAATTATCGACAGCTGGAAACCCTAAAGCTTCCATAAAGCTGCGGACAACCGGTCAAAGCGACTGGCCTAGGTGGGGATCCGGCCCCACGGCAGATCACTGCGGGTCCCCAAATGGTTCCCCGGCGATGGTGCAGAAGATCTAACGATCCTTGAGATCTGTGAGTGTTTAGTCGATACTCGCACCTGACACGGTCGCGAGGTATCGCAAGCGGGTTAGCCTTTTACTCGCCCCTAAAAGAGGCGGCGCTGGCGGTCATAGACCATTTTTGCGGGCCTTCTTTTTCTACAATTTGTCCGGATCTGTTTGACCATGCCGTTAGCTTTGTGACGGTCAATTTTGACCAGTCTTTTTGTGCCCATCGAATGTACCGGCTGAGTTCATTAAGTTGGTGATTTGGCAGAAACGAGTCATTTATCTAGTTTCCTACTGTTTCAAGTTATCTGACCGATTTTTGTTCCTTCTTTTTATTTTATTTTCTGAGTCCGATCTCAGTTGTGAGGACGAATAATAAAGAAAATGTATTCGTTACGCTGGACGTAACAGTGGATTGGAGTTTCTGGTTCGTCGTTGTTAGTGTAAGTGACTCTGCAGTTCCAGTATTCCGTTGTCTGGTGATGGTTTTGGTTCTGAATCTGAGGATGTTTAGTCTAGAGGTTGAAATTGGGTTCCTTTTTTAGGTTGCGATTTAACTTGTTCTTTTGTTTTAGTCTTACTGTGTGTGATTTTAGAATCCCAATATCGGTCTTGTCATGTCCGCAGAAACTCAGTTAGCTACTCTGGGTTCTGCGGGAGAGCCGTTAGCCCTTATGATTTGGGATTTATCCAGTTAAGGGTTAGAACCCAAGAGAATTATAATCGCACGATTTTATTATTTATCATAGTTTATTACAAAATGTTCCATTAGAGTTTATTAGAGAAATGTTTCAAATAGTTTATTACACCAATGTTTATTAGACTTTATTACCAATCGTATCGAGTACACCTTGTTCATTGGTCTTCCCGTAGAAGAACTCAAACTTGTCCGAACTAGTAGTATCACTTACTACCGAATCGCGTGCCCTTGCACAAATAATCGTAAACGAAATGTAACGAATGGAACGTAACCAACCGTACAGAATCAGGAGTTCCGAAGAGACTGCTGGGTGCATGCTCCCGGTTCCCTATATATGGATAGAAGAGCAGGCACGTCAGCTTAATTTTAGTCGATGTCAGATATTTCGTCAGATTGCTAATTGTTTAAACAATTCCCGCTTCCGAGTAGAATACGATATCGTCGATAATTTCCTAATACCTTGCTCAGCAATTCCTGAGCTGATGCGTTACTTGCCGAGTCGCTCGCGATTGCCTAAATGCTGCGTTAGGTGTCGAGTTACACGCGTGTTTGCCTAAATGTTGACTCGACTGTACGGTGGATTTCGTTATTATTTCGCAACGTCGCGTGGTCGTCGCCTGCTGCTGCATACCTCAATTACGGTGCAATGACCTTGCCTCAATGATCGAGGTATTGCGATACCCGAGGTACAACAGTCTGTCATTTCGGGTGACAGATTTTCGAGATCGTTTGTGTTTTTCGTAATGGGTTTATTTTTAGGCTGGATGTTTGGGACTTTCTGATTGTATTCATTGGCTAACCTTTCGCTACGCCTAGTTGGTTCTTTTGGCGTTTTCCGAGTTCGCACTTTCGCTGGTATAAGCAATCGTTTCCCTGATCGCTGACGTGTTGTTGTTTTATAAGAATCTGGTGAACTAAAGTTCGGTGGTACTTTTCGTTTCATGCTAGTTCCGTCGTTTTTTAAGTTCTTTGTTTTTCGTTTTATACCTGTGGATGGTGATATGAAAGTTGGTTGAACGGGTGGTTTACCACTATGTTTGTCGCTGGACGATTCTCCGATGTTCGTCGGCAACGGTTTAAATCCTTTTTTGTTGGAATTTTCAGTCTCGGATTCTGTCTCGTGTTCCGTTCCGTTTTCCTTATTTCGTGCCTCAGAGTTGTCGTTTTTATTTCCAGTTTTATTATTTTTTCCGCTTTTGTCACCGTATAAGTAGCCGGTTGCCCTGTCAGGGCTGACTTTTTCGCGAAACTCGTTTTTGTTTAGCTGCGATGAGCTTTCTTTTCTATTTGGCCTTGTTGGGCTCTTTTCTTTTTTTGGCCTCGTTGGGCTTTTTGCTTTTTGTGGCCTCGTTGGGCTCTCGTTTTTCTCTTCTTCCTCTGTTGTACTATCATCGATATCTATATACTTATATTTTGTTTCAGTATCATCTCATTTCCTATGTTGTTTGCGTGGTTGTCGTTTACTCTCTTCGTCGTCCGTTGTGTCGGTTGGACGTTTTTTTGAGAGTCGCCATTGTGGCTCCGCATAAATTCACCTTCGTTTTCCGATAACTCGGTGATTGACGTTGCGGTGTCTATTATTAAATCGTTTTTTGTGGGTACACTCTTCGTTTTTTGTTTGGATTTTGTCCTTTCTGGTGGTTGGTTCGTTTCTTGTTGGGTTTGTTTCTTTTGTTCCGTTACTAGTTCCATTGATTCGTCAGAGTCTGATTGGTATGTTCTCTGATATGCGGTTTGGCTGTCCTCCGATTCGTCGGTCGACAGTTCCCATGTGTTTCGTTTTTTTCTAGGTGCTGGGTTTTCGGAACCCGTGTCGGTTGTTGATCGTCCGCGAGTTTGATGCGACGGTTCGGGAGACAGTTTTTGCTTTTTCGACTCCTGGTCTTTTGCGTTTTCGAATGAACTTTCCTCGCGTTGCCTGATTGGCATGATTTCTGCGGGGTTTCTCGAGAGAGCGTCAGCAACGACGTTCAATTTTCCGGGCTTGTGCTGAATATCGTATTCGCAGCCGTTGAGTATTATCTGCCATCGTTGTAGCTGTTGCGGGATGTCGGGTTTGTTTTTTATATATGTCAGTGCGCTGTTGTCTATGATAAGCGTAAACCGTTTTCCGTATAGATACGTTTAAAAGTATTCTACCGCGTTCACTATGGCTAAGAGCTCTTTTTTCATCGCGTCGTACGCGATCGCGGTTTTTTTTTTAACGCTCTCGAGTAGAAAGCTATTGGATGATCGAAGTCTCCATGCTTTTGACTAAGTATTGCGCCCATTGCGTAGTCTGACGCGTCCGTGGTAACTGTACATGGTTTGTCAAAGCTTGGATACTTTAGGAGTGGACGTTCGGTGATTTTTGTCTTCAGGTATTCGAACGCTGATTGGCATTCGTCCGTCCATTCGAATTTCTCTGATTTCTTTAGTTGTTTGGTTAAAGGAATCGCAATTTTTGCGAAGTCGCGAAGGAAGCGTCGAAGTAGCCTGCAAGTGCTACAAATTGTTTAATTCCTTTTTTGTCTTTTGGTGTTGGGAAGTTTTTGACTGCGAAAATGTTGCTGGTATTTGGTCTGACGCCTGCGGCTGAAATTATGTGCCCTAGGTATGTCACTTCTCGGTTAAGGAAGTGGCATTTTTCGGTTTGTAGCATCAATCCTGCCGAAGTCAGTCTTTTCGCTAAACTCTTAAATTTGTTTTCGTGTTCGGTAATGTCTCTTGCATATATTACAATGTCATCTAGATAGACGAATAGGTCTGTGCCTTGAAGACCGGATAGTACGACGTCCATCAATCTTTGAAAGGTTGCTGGCGCGTTTTTGAGTCCGAATGGCATTCGGTGATACTCGTAATGTCCATGCGGGGTCGAAAAAGATGTTTTATGTCTGTCCGCTGGGTGCATTTCTATTTAGGAGAAACCGAAAGCTAGGTCGAACGTTGAAAAGTGCCGGGCGTTTCCCAGTTGATCTAATATGTCCCTAATGTTTGGGAGTGGATACGCGTCTGGCGTAGATTTTTCGTTGAGTTTTCTAAAGTCGATAACAATTCTCCATTTTTTGTTACCCTTTGGGTCTGGTTTTTTGGGAACGACCCAAACTGGAGAGTTGTAGGGGGAAAGGGATGGTTTTATTATTCCCTTGTTCAACATGTTGTTGAACTGACTTTGTATTTCCTTCTTGTGTACCCGTGGAAATACCGGTGCGGTGGTTTAGTGGTCAGCGTGCTCGCCTCAAAGACCTAAGCATCGGGAGGTCGACGGTTCGATTCCCGGCTTCGTATGTTTCGACGAGAAGGGAAAAAAACATGGACGAGACTAAGCTCCAGATATATACATCGGTCACTCGCACACGGTAATTCCAAGTGTGAGTGTCGGATGTATATAGCTGTACTCCATTGTTTTCATTCTCGGTGAGACGCGACGAAAGTCCGACGTCGGGAATCGAACCTGCGACCGCATCGGCGTAGGGGACGTAGCGTACCCATCGCCCGGGACGCCGAGTTTGTGTGTATCAGACTCGGAGCTCGGCAATAGCTATCCCTGGCCAGAGTGTAAGCTATCGTGCTAGGGCTTCATGGCACCGGGGTATGGTGCGTCAAAACGATGCTTCTAGGTATACCAGGCGACTAACCAAGAATACTTTGAGCCCTGCCTCCTTAACCTGGGGCTCTGAGGAGGCCGGCCATGTTTCCCTAGCTTGACTACAGATAGGGATGCTGGGGGACGGGAGACTAGGTATTGATACCTTGTGCAACCGGTAACCCCAAGAAGGGATGCCGGGGGGCGGGGGACTGACCATGATACCCTGGGCAATCAGCAATCCCTACGAAGGTGTCAAGACGCAGAAATAGGTTGCGATAAAGCCAAGAAAGACCCGAACTTCGCCTATCGGTTGTGTTCCGCGTCTGAGGAACACAACGTGGACAATTAAAAGGCATTGCGAGTGCCCCACAAGGCCCAAGTACAGTGGTCCAGCAGGACTGAGTGCTCGTATCGTTCCACAACAACAACAACAACCCGCGGAAATCTACATTGTTTGGTGTTAATGGGTCTATCGGCTGTTGTAGGAATTTCGTGTTTCACTAGTGTTGTGTGACCCAATCGATCTCCGGGTAGACAAAACAGGTGTTGGAATTCTGAAGCCAACTGGAGTACGCGATCTCGCTCTGCTTCGTTGAGGTGTTCTAGTTGCAGAAGAGCTTGAAGAGCTTCAAGCCTGCTCTGTTTGTCGAGTTGTACCGAGCGTACTTCTGCACGGTCTACGTTTGAGGAACCGTGATGGTCGCTCGGTGTGAAGTTGTCGATTGGTTTTTGGGAGATAATCTCGACTGGTATTAGTTCTACCGTCGTGAATATTAGCTTTATCTCGCAATTTTGCGAGTTAATTGCGCAAAGGTACGCAATTCCGTCGTTGTTTTTTACTAAAGCGTTACCCATTTAGAGACGTGGACCTGCGTCAATTCTCGGGATGTATCCCTCCTCGAAATCGTTCGGTTTTAGCCTGATGGGTACGATGAGTTTCGATCTGCCTAGTATTGTCACTCGCTCGACTGTTTCGAACGGGACTGTATAGCCTGCAAATTTTATGCACGCTTCGCTGTAGAGTATATCGGCGGGCGTTCTTCTGAAGAAGACGTCGCCGAGTATGGCGTCCTGCATAATCGGGAATAAATCGTAGACTACGTGGAATTCGATGTTGAATTTCTTGATACGGATATAGAATTTACCAGTTGTTTTCGCTGTTCTGTCGGTGATGCCACTGAGCTCGTAGATGAGCGTCGGGTCTATCTTTGTATTTCGAGCACCAAAGGAATCTTTTACGAGATTTATCTCTGCTCCAGTGTCAGCAAGAAATACAGCCTGGTTCGAGTACAGGTCTCGTGACTCTAGGGTCACGCTTGGTGGCTTATGTCTATTCGTTAATCCTAATTTTATTTTAGCTTTTCTAACTGTAACGCTACCGTCTGTTTTTTTTTTACGTATGCCGATCCTACGTGTTTTAGGAGTTCAGGCTCGGTGTGCGCAACTTTTGCGTCTTTTCTTAGTTCGGGTTGGATGAGCGCTCCGGTGTCCTGCCTCCCGTCGCAACTGTCGCGAGAGGCGGATCCCCCGTTTTTTTTAAGTACGCGCTCGACAATCTGCTCGATCTGCGATGTGTCGATACTTGATTGGTAATCAGATTTTCGTGAGTTTCGGGTGTTACTACCACTTTGTCTTTCCCGTGAATTGTTACGATCGCGTGAATTATCTCGACTATTTCGATCGTTTTGATAATTGCGATCTTGTGAATCGTCTCGTCGCGAGTTATTTCGATTGTCGCGGGAATTGTTGTAATTGTCGCGCGAGTTGTTGCGATAATTGCTAGGAGAGTTATCGCGATAGTTGTTGCGATAGTTGTCGCGAGAGTTGTCGCGATAGTTATTGCGGTAGTTGCCGCGCGAGTTGTCGCGATATTTTCGGTCGCGCGAGTCGTCACGATATTGGCGGTTACGCGATTCGTTTTTATAATATCGGTTTTGCGAATCGTTTCTGTTATCTCTCACTCGGCAGCAATACTTTTGGTTTCGTGAATTCTCTCTGCAGTTTTGATCACGCGAATTATTTTTGCAATATCGAGAATAATTTCTGTAATTTCGGTCTTGGGAGTTATCACGATAATCTCGGTTCCGCGAATTGGTTCGATAGTCACAACCTCGTGAATGTCGCCTATGATAGTCGTTTCGATCGTGCGAATCTCTATCACGATCGTCGATTTGATCCCAAGAATTTCTGTTGCGATTTTGATAGTTATTGGATCGCGAATTAATGTAGCGATCTGATGTTTGAGTTGCATTCTCGAAACGTTTTTCACAAAACGCTCGTTGTCTATGTTGCTCATTGGACTGTGCGGAACGAATTTTCGCTTTATTGAGACTATTTCCCTAGCTTCGAATTTCTCGCGTTTCGTCGTTTGGTACATTGCTTGTCTGCGAATGAGTTTATTTTCAATATTCAAGGCCTCGTCGATCGCATTTTTGAGTGTTAAAAAGTCTTTTGACAAGAGCAAATTGTGACCAAGTACTACCCGGTCAGAAAGTCCACGGATAAACGATTTTATTACTGTTTGGCTTACTTCTTGCAATCTGTTTTTCAGGTACTGTTGTTTTTCTTCATCCGTGTATATTTCTTTGAGGTGTTCTTCGATTCTTTTAGCGATTTTCCGCGTACGCATTGCATAGTCTCTAGCTGTCTCGTTGTAATTTTGTACGTTAGACGTTAATTCTAATTCTAAATTGGATAATTCTACGGGTTTTTCAAAGGCGTTTCTGAGATCTCTCAGAAGAGATTCGAGTGCAAGATGCGTTTTCAAGTTTGCTATATCTGCGGCAAATCCAGATAGTTTTAGGTTAATTATGGTTAAAAACAGCGATGGGTCAATTTCGGGAACCATCTCTGCCACTTTTCTACAGGTGCATAAAAAGTCGCCAACTGGAATATTCTCACCATCAAACGATGGTATTGCGCTGCAAACATCGCGAAGCGCAACACTATTGGTCGCCATTGTTGATGATGATGTATTGTGTGATTTTTTATTGATCAATTTCTTCCTAGAACTGTGCACGAATCGTAAAAGTTTGAATTTTGCATTATAATTAATTTTTTTTTATTGCATATGCTAAAATATTTGATCGAATATGTGAAAAAAGAATGGATTGAAATCGAAACTGAATTTATTTGATATTCACAGAAGAAAAAAAGCAAAACATTGATAAAGGCCAAATGACAAATAAATTCGAAGTTATGTATAAAAAATTTAATTAAATTATGAGAATAAAAAAAGATTTTTGTTAACGTTCAAAAAGGTTTGATAATTTATTAAGGTAAAAAAAGGGGTATTATTATTGTTGGTAAATATTGTTTATAAATATTTGTAAGACTCGATTCGATTTGTCTTATAAGAAATTGTTTTTTTTTCCGCATCGATGTGATTTTTTCAATTTTTCGTTACATTTTTTTTTTGTGTATCTCTATGAATGTTGTAATAATTTTTTTTAATTCGCTGCCATCTACGTGAGGGGCGTTTACTGCGTGTTGAAGTGAAGCAAAAGGCAAAAAGAGAATTGAGATGTATTTGAGAAAAAGGGAAATTCTACTTGTCCCGTGTGAAATGCCATGAACTACGGTGGTCGTACGTCGTGACATGCGCTACGAGCACGCAACAAGGTTTTTGTAATACGCTTTCGCGAGTCGGCGCTCATATTTCACGTATTGAATAAAAATTAAAAATAGGTAATAATAATAATAATAATTGGCTCAACAAACGATATACACTTTTAAATAATAATAAAAAAAATAATGTTATTAATTGATTGGTACTTACGTGTACGATGGGGATAAATAATAGATTTATCCAACTTTCATCGGTTTTGGTTGGACATTTTGTTGTTGTTGTTTTTTTTATATAGCTTTTCTGTCGTATGTCGTTCTTCCTTCATTCCTTCTATTTTATTATATTTTTGACGTCCTTTTTTCCTTCTATTTATTGTGACGCGGTATTTTTTTTGGTCGCGTCACAGATCCTCGTAAACTGCGATTGTGGCGAAATCTCGCGCGAATTTTCGGACGAAGCGTCAGCGTAGCTATCGTTCGAATATTTATTTCACGCGTGTGACAGTTCGCGATAGTCGTAGGGCGTCGCCAGGTACCGGACACCGGCCAGAAATCGGGAAAAGTGGGAAGCGAGAGAGAACGCGAGCGAGGCGGCGAGCATGACTCCGAAAATTAGGTCGGGACTCTCTTCCGTGAAGCGACGGAGATACGCCGCGTGTGCTCGCCGTGCCGATTGTTCTCGCTGATTTCTCGGGGGAACTTTTGGGTGGAATATCGAGGCGGTGGAGACATTTTACCGAGTCGTTCGGCGGAATTATTCTTTTCCGGTTACATTGGAAGGACGGAAAGAAACCGGTACCGGCAAGGAGTACTCACGTTACCATCAGTTCTAGCGGTAAGACATCTGATTTTCGGAGTAAAATTGTCGGACACGCGGTCTATCTTTGGTTCTGCGCGCATTTTATCGAGCGTGCCCGCGACCCGATCGCGCCGTGGAGTTCCGTCCCGGGCAAAACTCAGCTTATGTTTCCGTCGATCATTTTTTTATATTGTATTTCGTGGATCATAAGTGCCGGGTATTGGACGGCCTCTCGCCGCACCGGTACCGTGAAAATCGGAAAGATCACCTGCGCGTGGTTTGCGACGAGCGGAGGAGAGTGCGTGAGACGTCGAAAAAGCATCGCGATATAAAATACACGGGTCTCGAGACGGCCGCCGATATCGTTTCGCGGTTTCTGTCTTTGGTTGTCGTTTTTGTGGAATTTTCGTAAGGTACCGCTTCGGAAGCGTTTGCGGGGCGCAGCCTGCACGCCGAGATTGTGTGTGTGAGTGTGCGCGGCGGAACATCGCCCTTCGCGCGACGGCGACGATCGGACAGCGGTACCGTCCGGCCGATAATTACAATCAGTAGGGAAAAGTAGGCCTGGCCCGTTGTATTTTCCTTAGACTTTTCCTTGGTGTTTTTTTGTTAATTATTTTCTCTTTATTAGTTTCTCCGATTCTCTGCGATGTTGTATTATACTTTATTATTTTCCCTTCATTATTTTTCTCCGGGCCAGAGTCGATTACGCGTAGAAATTCAAACCGGTGAATTGAGTAGCTGGAGCGAATTTAGTAGGGACAATTTTGCACGTGGATCTGTGGTTGTTGTAAATTTGTAATAAATCGGGTGGCTTCGGCCGGATATGTTTCGTAATTTTTGTTGGATAGTGTTGTTCGGCCTTCAGCAAATTTTCACGGCCCACACCCCTCTACCCTAGCCTTACTGCAGCTGCCGGAGCAGAAAGAGTGCGTGCTCACATCTCCATCGGTACCGACCGCGTCGATTTACAAGTAATCGGCTGGCGCCCATAAAATTATAAAAATTAAGCGATGGAGGAGTACGCCGTTGGTGGCCTCAAAAATTGTGGATGCGCGAAAAATTGTAGTCACATGATATATGGTGGAGGTGGATGGTGGATGACGGTGGGCGTCGAGATGTCGGTGCGACGGATCACGGCCGCGGAGAATCGATGCCGCGGTCGATGACGGCTCGCTGGTGGTAACGTCGGCGGCTGCCGCCGCGCGAGAACTTTCGGCGGTCGGTAACCCAATGTCGCTAGTTCACTTAACACTTTTGTTGTTATTTTTTTTGGTATGCGTCCGTTTGTCGCCTTTATGTTTAATATATTATCTAATTAGCGTCTGTTAACTGTATTATACTATTTTGTGTCTTTTCACTGTAAATATTAGTATTATTATTCGTGTCTTTTCACTGTTTTGTGTTTTTTTTCTACTAAGTGTCACTGTTCGTTGAGTTTTTCGTATTTCGTTCACTGTTGGTTGTTTTTTTTTCACTGGCTTGGTTTTTTTTCCTTTTTTTACTGTTCGTTGTTTTTTTCATTTCGGATTTTGTTTATTCGTGCGAGCGCGGCTCGAGCACGGTTGTCGCGTCTGGGTGAACATTTTTTTTTTTAAAAGGGAAAAAAAAAGATTTTTTTTAAGCAGGCGTGTTTACGTGGTAAGACCGCTTCTGACACCAATCTGACGGATGGTCGATTGGTCAGGCACGCGTTGAATGAGTTGAGTCGGATAAAGTATAAAAGAATGATGGTTTTATTAGTCGAAGGGTGTAATTCAGAGGTGTACCGCACTGGTCGAGAGTCGGAGCTGAACTAATGAAGCGGGCGTGAAGCCGAAGGCTTCGCGCTCGCTGCTACAAAAGAATAAAGAGGCGAAGGATGTTTAGGCTATCTGATAAGTGGCCGCTCGCGGCGGTCCTGTTGCGCGATAGCCTTAAGGACTTCTTTGAAAAGCGTATCGAACGGAAACGCTCCGTATCAATACCCTCGAATGAATATTAAAGTCAAAATGTTCAATAGTCAGGCTGCGGCCCTTACAGTATCATCGAAAAGGGTTGGATTTCTTGCATTAGCCGAAGAAATGGCTTCTTCGTCGTCCACTTCTTCTCCAACGTCTTCTTCATCGTCATCCTCGTCTTCTTAATCTTCAATGTCCACCTCATTTTCCTTTTCTATCGTAGTTCCTTTTTATTTTTCTTCCTTTTTTTTTCTGGTTGAAACTGTGTCCATACTATAATAAAAAAGAGATGTCGATTTGTGTAGTATTTGGAGAAGTATTTTTGTGTTATCAATTCAATTCAATATCCAATTTACGCCGTTTGGATTATTTTCGGAAACGTCTATTAACACGATACCTGTTAACATTTTGGACATAAGGGGAGAACATTTCTATACGAACGGCATATTATCAAGCGATGATCGGTATTAAATTTTTATTGCATGAAAAATTAGCCCCAATATCGACATGAACTTTCGCACTTAATCGATGTAGTATCAAATTGCTACACGTAATAATTGAATACGTTTTAGCATCAGCATAGAGGAAGCTGTTTTTATGCAATTTTTATTTCGCGATTTTCATGTAATCATGTTCAAACATCAAAAATACTGAAACATCATAATTAGAATAAAATGTGTATCTGTGCGCACGCGCACGCGCGCACGCACACGGGCACGGACACGCACACGCTTTTTCGAAATGCTATTCTCAACATTTTGGCACATTCTTAATATCTTTACATGAAAACCCGAAAGAAAAAATTCATTAAAACAACCCTTCCTCTCCGCTGAAGCAAAAAATCGTCGAACGAACTTTCTCACAATGAAAGCAATCCGCAAAATTGTAATATATGACAAACATGTACAAATACTTTCCACTTTTTTTGGATATAATGTCGTTGACCCTTCGTCACGTCAGTGTACTTTTCAAGCTTAGAAATGGACATCATTTCGGGATTTTACTTCCTGATTCTTTATCAACAGGGCAACACATCTTGTACCATTTCACAGAATTTATCTGAATATTCGTAAAATTATTCTTAAATACGAAATGAACTTGGCATTTCAAGTACTTCCTATAATCTGATCCAGTACTTGTGTAACGTCTGAGGTAGAACATAGCTCGTTCTCAAACGTAGCAAGCAAGTATTTTATCCTTTACGTGGGCCGCTTTGCTCTGTCCCGTACGGGCCCGGTCCACGAGTACCTAGAGAAGGAGAGAAACGAAAAGGCTCTTGCGCAGAAATAAAAGATAATGTGATTCATGGAAACTCAAGATAGCTATGTTGCTAAATCTAAATAGACGGTGGAGATTATGCTATATCTTCCTCTCATCCATCCATACCCGTTACTCACCCTCATAGCTTTTCGGCGGCTGCTTCCCCGGCAGGGGTTTTTGGATCTTAATTCTAACACTAGCTTAAATTTCCCGAACACGGGTCGTAGAACAATAGTCTCCAGCAAAAAGGTCCTTACACCTTTGCAGGTTAAATTGGTTGATAATAACAGGTTGACACAACACGGTTTAACGCCGCTACGAAACACACTCGGGAGTACTACTGCGACCTTTCTGCACTCTAACTTTGAGGCTAAGTCGCGTGGTTTATTCCCGAGAGTTACAGACCTGCGCGAGATACGAATTGCGGAGATTCTTCGGACCGATCTATTTTTGATCGTTGCTATCGGGAGACTGATCTCTCTGCACCGCTCAGGGATCCTCCCGGATCCGTGAACGGTCGCCGCGAGGCTCAGTTTCCGCAATTCAGCAACAGCGGGCATGAGTCTCCCGGCACGTACAGCGATTCAAAAATCGCTGCGCATGCCGCGGACTTCGGACCCGCTAATCTTAAAAACCCGAACTCGGCAACGATACTTAACATTAATAAGAATATTTATTCGTATCGGGTAATGCCGAGGATGCACCTCGTGAGCACACCCGAGGTGCGAAATCACACCCCGGATGATCTCAGCGGCGCAACCCGACTCCCGGCGTGTCACGTCGCGATTCCGAGACACTAACGAATCCCAGAGGGACTCGAAAATGACACAAAACCGGGACGTAACACTTGAAGCACTTTTCGGTCAATTGCTCAACTCCGTTATCAATAAGTATGAAAAACAATACATACCAGTATTATGAGGTATCCATTCCTGTAGTCTCTTTTTTTCAATTTCACACGGGATTGGTTCGCCTGTTTGGATCGTTGCCTTCACTTCCACTCTGTGTTACTATTAGAATCGATCTAACAATGTCGGCGGCAATTTCAATCGTTCTTGCCATGATCAATTGTCCAATAGTCGATAAATGAAAAACCCGAAATCTGTTCGTTGTTACGTACTCCGTAACCACGCTGTGTGTTTTCCCGAACGAAAACACTTTAGGCTCTCCCGAGCATCCCCGCGCACTCGGATAGTGCGTCTTGAATGGATACCATAGGCTCTCTTGAGCAGCGTCTCGACGCATCTGTATACTCTAGAATGAATCTCGTAGTCTCTCCCGAGTAGCATCCCCGCGTCCCGCGCGGCGTACGATAGCCCCAAACTTGGGAACACACTTGCTCTAGCCACGCGTCTAGCCACTTAGCGGGCCCTCATAACTAATCGCCTACGCGCGACACTCGCCACCGCGGCACGCTCTTAACTTGCCACAGCACTCCGGGCAGCGGCCCTAGTAGGCCAAACATTAATTATTTTATCAGTAGGGACTAGATGCACCACGCACGCTCTTTTATGAGATATTAATTTTTCGACCACAAGTTGTCGTCCACGCGTGATAGGTTCTAAATTCATTGCCTTAAAAGGGTAACACTATCGAGAACGTCTCATAATAATTCTTTCACACCAAAGATACCGCCCGAGTGCATCTATGCAGATTTTCTTATTTCTTCCCTGAATAATATTTCGATGGTCTTTGTTGTGCCCCGGGTATAGCGACGTTATTATTCGCGTATTATTTCTTGACCCCGATAATTTCGGTTGCGAGGTATTCGGTTGCGTTACGCACCAGGCGTACATCGAGCGTCGAACGTCGAGCGTCGAGCGTCGATACTGCTGACGCAGCAGTTAGGCAACCGCGAGCGCCTCGGTAACTGGAGCATCGACTCGAGAATAACGAGGCGAAAATTACGAAAAGGAAAACATGCTCCAAATCCCGCTCACGAAAAAGCGAGGATTTGGAAAGATATTGTTTACAGGATTATGCTAAATATTAAACTCGCGCTAGATATTAAGCTGACATACCTGCTCTCGAGGAATATAAAGAGGATCGAGAGCAGGTACTCGGGAGTCTGATTGTAATTCTGACCGGTACGGTTGATCGCGTAAGATCGTTCTCACGGAACAATTAAAGGGAACGACAAAGGTGCAAGGTGCACATGATCGGTAAATATCAATTAATAGTAAATAATTAAACAATAAAACCATTCATAGAGAACCGTTATTTAACTAAATAATTGGTTAAATATGCTTTGTTAATTAATCGTTATTTAACCTGGTTAAATAAAATCGAACGGTATAAATAAATTATTGAGAATAAATGTTGTTTAAATAAAATTGTGTTAACTATTCACGTGGGTTTCAACCCTTTACTGGATAATCCCTAGAAACAGTTTCACCCGAACCCGGAATAGCTAACCGGGATTCTGCGGCATAACATTGGTGGCAGCGGTGGGATATCCAGAGTGAATTTTTTAACCGCTGAAATTACCGAATCGCGAAACACCGCACAGTGCGGTAACGTGAATGAATTCCGCGAGCCAAGGGTCGACTAGTGCTCAGGCGGACCATAGGGCGATCAAATGATCGACGTGGACATCCCGTTACCCAGGAGAGGTAACGGAAGGGATCAACCGGGACCTTCGAGGATCGCTGCAGGATACCCGAAGGGCGTCGCCAACGAGTGGGACGTAAAAGAGGTCAAAGGAAGCCTGGCACCCCAAAACGGTTATCCGTCAAGGACTAAAGGGCATCCCGTAATGTGGCACGCACTGTAAGTGACTCCACGTTACTTGATAAAATTTTTTGAGAGAAAAATTAAGCATTGTCGAAGCCAGTAGGACGCTACTAAGCAATAAAATTATCGAGAGAAGTATCGACGCGAAAAAGAAAAGAAAAAATGAGCGACCATAAGGCAGAGCGGTCGAGACGGCAGGACTCTACCCCTGGTACTGGGGAGGAGGCCCTTCAGGTGGAAGAAAGGATCAGGAATGCCCTGTCGGAGATTACTAACCGAACACGACAGGCCTTGGGCGAAAGCCCACGAAGGGACGGTCTACCGGAGCAACGCGGATCCCCAAATCCGTTGTTCGGGGTTAACACACAGAGAGGAACCGGATGGGAAGACGTGGACGTTCAAATGTTCGAACGTGGCGAGCAAGTCACCCCGGCAATGGTGGAAGAAGAGATTGCCCGTATGCGGTCTCAGGCGCGGGGTGTGGGGCAAGGACAGCCCAACCCGGCCGGCGGAAATAGGGCGCAGGGGTCTACAGGCCAGCATGGCGCGGGTATTCCGCCGTTGGGACCGGCAATGCGGGCATCACGGAGAGCCCTATTCAGGGGACTTGGGGCGGTACACGAGGAGGATAACGACTCTATCCACGGACAGGAGGAGCAGCCCACGAGGGGGGAACAGCCCTTAGAGGAGGATGCTGCAGCCCGGCGGTTAACCCGGCTTGGGCAACAACTTCAGGGCATCGGTGATCAGCTACAAAGGGTGTTGGAACGAGCTGTGCGACCTCCAGCGGATGACTCCGTGGGGGGACGACTCATCGCTATGGAGGAGACCTTAAGGTATTTTGTCCTGGAAGGACAGCCGAGGACGACCCGCAGGCGGACAAGCCCTCCGGCACAGCGGCAAGCACGGACGATGGAGCCAACAGAGAACGAGGCCGAATATTTAGATATGGCCTCGGCCCTTCGGAATATGAAGACGTTTGACGGGAACGACCCGACAAAACTCGATAGGTTTATGCTGTCCTGTGAGGCCGTATGGGGCATGGTGACACCGAGGCAGCGCTCTACCCTCCTCACCCTAATCCGTAGCAGCAAGTTGGAGGACAGGGCGACGCGGGAAATGCGTCACAAAACCATTGTGACCCTTAACGATTTGCATGTGGAATTAGAAGCCCTATACGGTAAGCGCGAGTCACTCGAGTCATTGCAATACCAATTCTGTACCTTGCGCCAGGACGCAAAATAAAATGTCTCCACCTACGCCACAAGGGTCGAAACCCTTACGGTGGAAGTAATCGAAAAATTGTGCGAGGGTGCTGACGCGCGGGGAGCTCGTGCTATCGGAGAAGCCACACGGAAAAGTGCACAGATGAACTTTGAAAACGGGCTTAAAAAGGAGATACAGACAATCGTCCGATCACGGAACTTCCAGGGTCTATACGATGCCGTGATGGGAGCCCTGGAGGTCGAAAAGATGACCGCGGGACGACCAGGCGCGGCACGGCCTAGCATCGGGGGAGGAAATCCCCAACAGTCGCAGGGTGCGGCAGGAGGGGCCACCCGGACCTGTTATACCTGTGGGAAGACCGGGCACAAGGCGAAACATTGCCGAGCCGGTCGACAGAGTCTTCCAGTGCCGGCACCAAGGGACGTGCATGTAGCCAGCATTACGTGTAATTCTTGTAAAAAAACCGGACATCTTTGGAAAGATTGCCGGGCACGTAAGCAGGCCTACAATAAGCGAAACAAAAGTAATAATAATAACGGTAGACGGCAGAATGAGCATCGGAAAGAGGAAGCCGCCATGCATCCGGGGCAGGAAGGAACTGTGGGGACATTCCGGGTCAACATGGTCACGGCATCAGAGAAGCCCTTAAGGGAGGCCAACGTCTTCACGGCCGTGCCGGTCGAAACAGCGTCGGGACTCGAGACGTCGACCGCCGGTCTACTAACGGTGGCCTCACTCCGTGGAAAGGAGCGAAGGAAGCAAGTGGACCCCCTTAAAGAGGCCGAGGTGTACGTGATAGGGTCTCCAGGGCCCCATGCATCGGCGAGCGATTTCCACATAAAATCCCCATCCAGCCGGCAGGGAATTTTGACCCTTAAGGCCGACACTGGGGCAACGGTAAGCCTCATTCACGAAAATGTGCTGTCTGTCGACACTCCGGCGGCAAGGTCGGGAGTGTCGTTGAAAGGACTGGGGGGTGGAACCCTAAACGCCCTTTACGCCGCCCTTGTGGAGTTAGTTACCCCTTCCGGCTCCGTGAAGCATTGGTTTCACGTGATACCCCAGAATCTTCACGTACAGACCCACGGAATCCTGGGAATGGATTTCATAAAGGAAAAGGGCGTGGACATCCTTGGTGGAAAAACCATCTGCATCAATGGACACAGCATACCGCTCGTGGATGGTAGTCTACGGATCGCCTTACCACCACGCAGCGAAAACATCGCGTACGTCTCGACGTTAAATTCCGAGGAGGGAATCGTCGAGAGATGTGACGTCACCGAGGGGGTGATATTGGGAGCATGCATGACCTCGCCACAAGGTAACAGCTACGCGGTGAGTTTAGTGAACACCACACCGGTGTATGTTTACGTCGAACGCCCGGTGGTGAAACTCGAGCCGCTTGCGTCAGCAGACGAGCTGCACAGCGCGCTCGCCGTCCCGACGCTCGAAGTAAATACGGCAACGGGGACAGGCGGCACGCGACTGGAAAAATTGCGTCAAGCAATCGATGTCACTCACCTCAACAGGGAAGAGAGAGAAACATTATTGGAAGTCTGTGAGGAATGTGCGGACATATTCCACCTTGAAGGGGATCGGTTGCCCTGTACCAGCATGGTCGAACACAGCATCCCGATCCTGGAGGGTGTACAGCCTATTAAGGTAGACTTTTATCGTCTTCCCGAAGCGCATAAAAAAGAGGTACAGGAACAAACCAAGGGCATGCTCAAGGATGGCATCATCCAACCGAGTCGGAGCCAATGGAACGCCCCGTTACTTGTTGTGGCGAAAAAACCCGACGCAACGGGAAAGATAAAAATGCGAGTGGTGGTGGATTTTCGCAAGTTGAATGAGGTCACCATCGGGGACTCGTACCCGCTGCCACATATAGCGGAAATATTGGACCAGCTGGGACGGGCCCATTATTTTACGACGTTGGATCTTGCATCAGGTTTCCACCAGATACCGATGGCGGAAAGGGATAGGAAGAAGACAGCATTCTCCACGCCGCAGAGGCATTTCGAATATACCCGTATGCCCTTCGGTTTAAAAAATGCACCGCCGCCGTTTCAACGGCTGATGAGTACAGTTCTGGCAGGGCTCGAAGGGCTAAAATGTTACGTATACCTGGACGACATCGTAATCTTCGGAGCGACCTTGGCGGAACATAACAGTCGGCTCCGAGAGGTATTTCATCGCCTGCGAGAGGCGAAGCTGGCCCTTCAGCCAGGGAACTGCCGATTTTCGCGTTTAGAAATGCGATACCTTGGGCACGTGGTTTCCAGCAA
This sequence comes from Amblyteles armatorius, assembly GCA_933228735.2. Lineage (NCBI taxonomy): Eukaryota > Metazoa > Arthropoda > Insecta > Hymenoptera > Ichneumonidae > Amblyteles > Amblyteles armatorius. The sequence goes on from OW121697.1 coordinate 23,535, forward strand.
GGGGGTGCGTCCTGATCCGTTGCTTGTGACCTCCGTCAGGGAATTTCCTACCCCAAAGGACGTAAAGGCAGTGCAGTCCTTTTCAGGACTCGCGGGGTATTACCGCAAATTCATCCAGGATTTTTCCAAGGTCACGAAGCCCTTAACGGAGCTCACAAAAAAGGACGACAAATTCGAATGGACGGCGAGGCACGAGCAGGAGATGGAGGACCTGAAAAGGGCTTTGACAACTGCGCCGGTACTACAGTACCCGGACTTCGAGAAGCCCTTCGTCGTCACCACGGATGCATCGGATAGGGCCATAGGGGCCATATTGTCCCAGGGGCCGATCGGGGAGGATCTGCCTGTTTACTACGCCAGCCGGACCTTAAACAAGGCGGAGAAAAATTACACAACAACGGAGAAAGAACTGCTGGCAATCGTATGGGGAATATCTCAATTTCGCCCTTACGTATACGGCACTCGGTTCACAGTGGTAACGGACCACAAGCCCTTAACATGGTTATTTAATGTAAAAGATCCTGGGTCGAGACTCATGCGTTGGAAGATCAAATTATCAGAGCATGCGTTTGACGTTCAGTATAAAGCAGGGAAGCAGAATACTAACGCAGACGCGCTGAGTCGCGTGTGTGTGGCGACGCGCTCACAGGCAAGGAAGGAATCGAGCGAGTCGAGCGGCCGCGGCGGTAAGGAAGGCAGCGGTCGACCGCGCTCGCGGGGGCGCCTAGGAGCCGCAACCCACGCGACAACGGGGACGGCGGCCAGCCAGGGGTACAGTCTCGCGGATAGTCAGCCCGACGCGTGCCGCGGGAAGGAGTACGACGAGGTACGCTCAGACGGAGACCGCCTAAGCGCGGAATAGAAATTAAAAATCTTCCATGAGCATCATGATGTACCCTTGGGGGATCACCAAGGGGTAGCTCGGATGCTCGCATGTATCAAATTAAGGTACGCCTGGCCTGGCATCCGGAAGGACATCGAGGCATACGTGGCACGTTGTGACAAGTGCCAAAGGAATAAATTACGGCCGATAGCGAAGGCACCATTGGTGATAACGGACACCCCGACTAGGGCCTTCCAGAAATGTGCAATGGATATCGTAGGGCCGTTACCCGAGACTGAGCGGGGAAATAAGTACATTCTAACCTTCCAGGACTTACTCACTAAATACAGCGTGGCCATACCGCTGGAAACGCATTGGCCAGGCCAATGAGGTGGCAAAAGCATTCGCCAAGGAAATTGTAAGTCGGTACGGAGCGCCGGAGACCGTCCTCACCGATCAGGGTACAAATTTCCTCAGCGCCATATTTAAGGGCGTGTGCCAATTATTGCGGATAGAGAAGATACAAACAACGGCGTATCATCCCGAGTCGAATGGGGCGTTGGAACGCTCGCACAGAACTCTTGCGGAGTACCTTAAGGGTTACATAGACGAGGACCAGGAGAGCTGGGATGAATGGCTACCTTACGCCATGTTTACGTACAATACGACACCGCATACGGCGACAGGTTTCACCCCGCATCACCTGGTCTACGGGGAAAACGCCGAGCTACCATACCCCCTTCGAAGGGAACCCAGGCTTACCTACGCGTACGACGATTACGCGCAGGAGTTGAGGGAGCGTTTACGTGCAGCCTGGTCCACAGCACACCATAACCTGAAGGTTTCCAAGGACCGGGCCAAGGTCTACCATGATCGGAAAGCGAGAGACAGGAAGTTCAAGGTCGGAGACTGGGTCTTGCTGCATGACGAGACCGTACGTCGAGGACGGTCCGCGAAACTGACCCCGAAGTGGGTAGGACCTTACCCCATCGTGGAGGAGCACCCTCCATGCAACTACACCCTTCGCCAGGGGCGACGGGTGGTCAAGGTGCATGTAGACCGCCTCCGGAATTATGTGGAGGAGTAAGGAGAGGTAGACGATGGAGAAAAGGCGGGTCTAACCGCGGGTCTAACCCAAGTTAGACCCACTGGATGTCACCGGCTTCGACAAGGCTTCACTCTAATGAAAAGACATGGCGGGAAAAAATTACAGTGTAAAATAAAAAAAATTGCAGATTGCTGCTGATGGGTCTACAGGCGGGTCTACCGGCCGCAACCGTCGCTTCGGATGGCCTGTACGAAATACAGCCCTTCCGGGACGCACCTGGATTATATTTTGAGAAGATCGGTCTGCTACATCTCCACACCAACGTCTGGACCGTGGCAATTCGGATGGACCTGACACATCTGGCATATATCGAGAGCCAGATTAATTTCAAACTAGGGGAGGTCCGAAGAAAGTGCGAACAGCACGGTAGTCCAGACGGTGATTGTGCGGAGATGCTGGAGCATCTTGTGCGTCTGTCGGTCAAAAAATTGAGGAGAATGTAGGGGTCGTACAGGATCTCGTCGGCGTAGAGCCGAACCGGAAGCGACGAGGATTAATCGACGGTCTAGGAACCGTGGTGAAGGCTATTACCGGCAACCTGGACGCGGCGGATGAAGAACGGATAGATGCGGAGATTGCCGCAATCCAGGATACCTAATGGACCCTAAAAAGGGCCATGAAGGAGCAACTGCAGGTCGTGGAGTCAACACTCGAAGTGTTCAACGAGACGTCACGAGCCTCGCAGAGGAATGTACCGAGGCTATATACAATGGTGCGCACGGTGAACGGGTACTTCCGGAATCGTACCCAGGCGCTTAGCGAACGCCAGCATTTCGACGAGAGTCTCACCCTTATCGAGGCCTCCGTGGAGACCTATCTGCGGGAGTTGGAAAAAATGGCCGAACTCTTCTCCAGTGTGGCCTCCGGCACCGTAGGTGCTGCAATGGTCACGCTGGCCGCGCTTACGGGTTATCTCACGGAAGCCCTACCGCACATACCGACAGGGTATGGGTTTCCGCGTTCCGTCACGCGAGAAAACGCGGCGGCCATTTTACGATTGGCAACACCGCGGGCGTATCGAAAAGGGGGTATAATAACCCTTCTGCTGGAAATCCCGTTGGTCGGACCATCGGTCTACAGTGTGAACTACGTGTACCCGCTCCCAAGGAAGGGAGAAAACGACACACATTACTACATCGATATCGCCGAGAATCTGGTGGTGGTAGACCGGGAAAACAGGCACTGCCTCCGGGTGACGACATCGGATCTGGAAGCTTGCAAAAGGGACAGGGACGAGTATTTCTGTCCACCTCGATACCCGACGTTGACCGTTAATATGGAGGCTCCCTGTGGTGTGCAACACTACACCGAGGGAGTGGTAGGTCACGATCATCATTGCCCGAAAAAATCAATCCAGCTCACGCACACACTCATAATGGGTATGCGGCAGCACGGACAGTGGCTATATGTGGCACCGCGTGGGAAGACGGTGAGCATCGGCTGCCATAATAATTCAGCAAGGCAGGAGCAACTCGACGGCACAGGGCTGTTGACCGTTCACGGACGGTGTGTCGTCACCGCGGCCGACGCCAAGCTCGAGACGGTGAAACGCTGGAGTCAGCAGTTCAGCGGCGTCGGCTACGTACCTGTCTACAACCTTACCCTGTTGCCGGCTGAGGAAGAAGAAATGCCCTGAGTGTTGGCGGAAGCGATGAACGCTAAGCTGGAACGGGGGGTGAATAGCCCGAGCGAGCTACAAAACCTGAGCGTCCGGATACGCAAGTTGAGGACGGAATTAAATTCGACGGAGCGTCCCAGCTCATCGACTCTCACGCAGTTATATCCAACCATCGGATCATATGCGGTGGGCACGCTTGCCTTACTGGCCATCGTTGGCTACATGATCCACTGCGCCTTTCAGAAAAGGGCAGGGAGGGCGCCTGTACAGGAACCGTGCATAATTCCCCGTGTGGCGACCCACCCGGGTCGGCGCATAAGTCGAGTGATTGGAAGAGAGAAAAAAAAGAGAAATACCCAAAGGAAATATTTTTCAAAAAAAATTTTTCCTTTTTTCCTACATCATGGGGAAAGGGTGAGACAGATTCTCCAATGGGGGAAGAACGTTTATTTATTTCCCTACAAATATATATAAAACGGAGTACATGTGTATATATATAGCATCCGAACATTGGGAGGAAAACGGGAACGCACAACAAAATTGGGTGAAAACCCCGGAGGGAGGGAAACTCAGTTCCACTCCGCGAGGCGCCAGTCCATGTCACCCGCGGCGGCACGGCGGCGACGGGAGGCCGGATCTTCTTCTTCCTCATCGCTCGGCGACTCCGAATCTGAGGCCCCCGCCGGACGCGGCATGATCCGAGGAGCCCCTCGGGGCAGGCGGTCGAGGCGACTCCTGGGGAACAGGGCTTCCCCGGGCCGGGGCATCCGTCCATAGGCCCCGCTGAACTCCATGGCGGCGGCTGAGGTTTCCAGGGGCCGGGTGGTGAGGACTCTGCGGGAGGCGGGACGCCTCCGCCGGGACTCCAGCGTCACGGAGGTAGAGGGAGGGGGCCTGACCATGGCCGGGCTCGTCTCAGGCCCAACGACTTCGACGTCGGGGCTGGACCGACCCGAGAGACTCGGGCGCACCACTAGAGTGTAGACCACGTCACCGGGGAGAGTGACGCGCACTCCCTGAAAAAAGAAATAGAAAATTAGTCGGTTAAAATACATCGTTAAGGCTATATGAAATTAATAGTAGTAAGAAAAAAAAAGAGATGAAAAATTTAATTCGTGTCGTAATATTCAAAAAATGTTATATAAGGTGTACACACCTTGGCGGGCGGGCGTGGGCTTCTCCTGGAGCTCATCTTACGGTCGGTGCGCGGAAATGAAATAATTGGCGGTCGTTGAACGAATAAGTGAAAGCACCCGTGAAAGGACGGTTAATATAGCCCAAAAGTGCGAACGCGTCGACCTACTGAGCGTCGACCTCGACCGTCAGCGTAAAGCAATAGCGAGGCCTTCCGCCTCCTCGTTCCGCAATAGCCCGGAAGCACGCCTAACTTAACCGCACACTTGCTGTTTTACGGGGAAATTTCCTTTCTTTCATTTTTCTTTGGCCCATAGTAATAGGAACGGGGCACACGAAGATCATAAAAATAAAGCTCGCCGGAAGCGAGCGAAAAGAAATCGGATTTCTTTTCTTTTTAGGGGGGAGGGATGTTGTGCGCCGGGTATAGCGACGTTATTATTCGCGTATTATTTCTCGACCCCGATTATTTCGGTTGCGAGGTATTCGGTTGCGTTACGCACCAGGCGTACATCGAGCGTCGAACGTCGAGCGTCGAGCGTCGATACTGCTGACGCAGCAGTTAGGCAACCGCGAGCGCCTCGGTAACTGGAGCATCGACTCGAGAATACTGAGGCGAGAATTTCGCAAAGGAAAACATGCTCCAAATCCCGCTCACGAAAAAGCGAGGATCGAGCGTCGAGCGTCGATACTGCTGACGCAGCAGTTAGGCAACCGCGAGCGCCTCGGTAACTGGAGCATCGACTCGAGAATAACGAGGCGATAATTACGAAAAGGAAAACATGCTCCAAATCCCGCTCACGAAAAAGCGAGGATTTGGAAAGATATTGTTTACAGGATTATGTTAAATATTAAACTCGCGCTAGATATTAAGCTGACATACCTGCTCTCGAGGAATATAAAGAGGATCGAGAGCAGGTACTCGGGAGTCTGATTATAATTCTGACCGGTACGGTTGATCACGTAAGATCGTTCTCAAGGGACTATTAAAGGGAAAGACAAAGGTGCAAGGTGCACATGATCGGTAAATTTCAATTAATAGTAAATAATTAAACAATAAAACCATTCATCGAGAACCGTTATTTAACTAAATAATTGGTTAAATAAACTTTGTTAATTAATCGTTATTTAACCTAGTTAAATAAAATCGAACTGTGTAAATAAATTATTGAGAATAAATATTATTTAAATAAAATTGTGTTAACTATTCACGTGGGTTTCAACCCTTTACTGGATAATCCCTAGAAACAGTTTCACGCGAACCCGGAATTGCTAACCGGGATTCTGCGGCACAACATCATAATTAATACGCTTGTCGCCTCTGTACTAGACCAAAGCTCTAGGCCCACCGCGATAAAAGAACAACGCTACCGAAAAATCTCCTATCACTTCCTTCAGAACAAATGCACCGCCTTGTCACGCCTAAGACTTTATTAGCAAACTGCATTAACCCCACCATGCTACACAACTAACCATGGGAAGTATAGGTGATAACTTCGGCTCTCGCGAGTCAAGGTTAGCAGAGTTAAGTACGAGGCAAAAACGAAAAGTGAAGAGAAGAATCAACTTAAGCTAGATCGGTATCGGAGAGAGCGACGGCGTCGGCGGCGTCCGGCGCGACCAGATCCCGCAGGATCGTCAGCGGGCCGGAGGGGATGTAGGGTACGTCGGGTGGCGGATGTCCTGGCGTTACCCGCTCCGGGATGTAGGGTTCGACCGACCGGACCAGTATGAACCGGGCCTGGGTTTCCAGGACGGTTTCCGTGATGACCTAGCGACGTCGCGAGAAGGCGACGGGTTCGCGGTGTCGCGGAGCCATGGAGGCGGAGCGCGCGGGGATTCGCGGAGTAGGGCTGGAAGAGCCTCGCGAGCGCGAATCACAGAAGTCGCGGCCTCTTCGGCTTCTAGCTGGAGGAGCCCGCCGAGTCCTCGGGGAGCCCGGCGCTTGCTCGCGAGGAATTGCGCGTGAGCGAGAAAGCGCTTCCGCCCGGCGCGCTTTGGCATGGGTGACAGTGACTCGAATTTGCCCGCAAAGGGAGAGACTCGTTCGCCGCGTGCGATGGGCCGTCAGCACGATGAGTCGGAAGGAGTACCGGGAGGTGGGGTGACCCCTACAGCCTCGGCCGTTCGATGCTTCCTGCAGCAGGAGCACGTTAACGGCTGGAGACGAGTAGGGGGCGGACGAAAAGGGTCAAGAACCGGAGTGAAGGAGGAGGTAACCCCGACTCCCGATATTTGGCAGTCGTGCGCCCGTAAGGGAGCACAAAGCGTTGCGCAAAATTGGGGCGAGGGGGAGGAAGTGGGTGAAGCAATGGGTGCCGATCCGGAGATCGGCGTACGTTCGAAACGCTCTGGAAAGAGCGGATTTTTTGGTTGCCGTATCTCGCTCTGAAAAGAGCGAGATCGAGCCGAAGCGAGGAAATTCCGGAGAGCGGCCGAGTCGGTGATCCGTGGAGACGTCTATGTTGTACGCACTGAAAAGTGTGGGTTCGAAGTAGCGAGAGTGTCCATGTGGAAGCCGAAGTCGAGGCCCGGAGAGATCACGAAAGCCAGTCTACGTTAAACACACTGAAAAGTGCGGGTTGGTGGGCCGAGAGTTGTCCGAGGGATAGCCGAAGTAAAGATCCAGAGTATGTTCGAGTCGTTTAATTGGCTTTCCAAGGCGTACAGTAATCGTTGGGCGTGTAAGGCCAAGAACGAGGCGAACCGGCCGATCTATATTGACGAGCGCGGACCCTGAAAAGAGGCTCCTTGTCGCGAAATCAGTGCGCGCGCGTTCAATCTCGCGAATTCTGAGTCGCCCGGATATTAATTAATCGGCCGGCTCCCCTCTCTTCTTCATGGACTCGATATAATTTTATGTTCACAGAAAGTGCGAAAAATAAGGTTTTTTCATGTACATATTGAGGGGGTTGCGAAATTTATAAGAATAAAGAAATGATTATTTCGTAATTTCATAAATTATGCTAATCCTAAATTTTGACGGAAAAGGGGGAATAACTCCCGAACCTTTGGGAGGAACGAGTTCGAAAAAATACGAGTGGGTAGAGAAAATAACCTTAAACCTAAGTTCCCCTTGTGGGATGTGTTCGGCGATCGTTAATTTCCTAAATTAATTAATTCAGATTCGCTCGGGAAGCGAAATGATCTCCCGATTACGGGAAACTCGGATTATCGATCGTTTAAAATACTGACTATCTGTCAATCGAAATGAGGGATCTTAAACAATGAAATTCACCACGGTAGGGGTACCGTTGGAAAGCTAACGATGTTAGCTTCCCAATGGTAAAAAGAATGGAACAAAAATAACTACTTAAAGGGGTTAAATCATCGTCGAAAGATAAAGGTATTTATCGATACGCGTGCCGCATCGCTGTAGCGTACCGCGGGTGACGTCACTCGGCACACGGCACGCCGAGTTGCCGCGCTAACCGGGAATGTATTGCCCGAGTCCGGGGAAACTATTGTCCAGGCGACGATAAGGCCGGACGATATAGGTATACCAGCGGTACGCGGTGAGCGAGTAAACCGGGCATATAGATATACCCGCGGTGTGTGAACGCGAAGGCGCTTGTAGCTATAGGTATACCCGCGGTGGGCCAACGTGACGATGCTTATAGCTATAGATATAGCGGGGCCGAGATGCGATGATCCACGCGATTTTTGGCGTAAACGCGATCGGTTATAATTTATGCGTGATTGAGCGGAAGGTAGGCCTCGCGTGGGGGGAAAAGTGGAGGCTTGCGGACAACATAGGGAACGAACTAGTAATATGTGTTGTTCCAATTCCACCGTATACCCTGTCGGGTTTTTACGGAACCCCATCCCGATTCCCCCCTAGCACTCCCTACCCGCACTCAACTAAGCTACCTAACTTCCAGTGCGTCCGTAGCCGACTTAGCTACACTGTACCGCATTTGCCGGGGACACGGGGAAACTACGAAAAAACCCGTGCCGGTACAGACGGCCATATTCTACTGATTCACTGGTATTTTCGCACTTGAGTAAAGTGCAGAAACACCAAAGTCTTAGAAGAAAGCGCCTCCCGCTCAACGGTCGATGCGCCAGCTAACGGACGGCTAAGCAGTCCCCCATCCAAGTACTGACCGCAAACGAATCAGCTTGACTTGGGGGACCACCAGAGCCGTGCGCCAGCCGCGCATCCACCGCTGTCAGTGAACGAACTAGTATGTAAGCTAAGCCTTTTTTGGCTAAGAACCAGTTATTCCACCGCCTCATAAGCTTTAATACTTGGTTTACACTCTACAGGCGAGCAAAGCTCTGTTCGATGGAAGTTCCGATAGCCCTGCGCGGCTAAGACTCGACGCTCTTCGGGAGCAGCCCTGCGCGGCTGAGTTTCAACGCTCCTGCGGAATACGATCCAGTCATAAGTATCGAAACACCTGTATCGACGCTCAACAACGTTTAATAATTATATATATTGTAAGTACTTCAAACGGTTCTAAGCTCTTCGTACATCTCTGCATACTCTCCACCACGTGCTACAAGACTCTCAGTCTCAGGCACCCTGTCAACGCATTATAAATCTTAGGCAGTAGAAGGCGAGGTCTCCGTCCCCGATGTAAAGGGCCAACGCCTTGACTCGAAAGAGAGACCGCCGTTACGTTTACTCATCGCGAACTCTACGTGAGCTCGTCCGGACGTAACATCGTCGTCTTAATAAAAAAAATTGGCATACATCTTCATGAAGTGAGCAACGTCCAGTCGAACCTAGCACCTCGGGGGAACAGTGTTCCAGCAGACGTCGGCATATTCTTCAATAGTTTTATACACCGAAAATGTACGAACTATTGCATTTAATAATGGTTTGCAACTATTACTGATCACTTCTTTGGGAGCTGGCACACCGGCTTGGAACCACCTTGCTAGCCACTGTAAAACCCCTCCCTCCCCCCGCACCGCGCGTCATGCGAGCACATGCCGAGCGCTCGACGACACGAGCTGCGGCAGCGCAAGAGCCACCAGTGGTACCGGCAGCGCCATCCGACGGGATCGTCAAGCAACACGATCGATACCCGCAGCGCGCATGCACACACGGCGGAACGACGCCGAGAGCAAGAAGACCACCAGCGACGCGCAACGACAAGAAGGAGAAGAGATACCAAGGACAGCCTGAGATAAAAACAAGGGAAAATCACGGATGCCGATTGGACAAAAATGACGACACGCAAAACACAAAGTGTGTCCTATTCGCAAACTGGAAAAAGGACGAAAACGTGACAGCGCTATCAACCAGGGATTGGAGGGCGAGGGGAGAGCCCCCCGCGTAACGAATCGAAAAATCGGATTCCCGAAAGTAGAAAGCGCAGGCGCAGCTCCGCAAAAAATATGCAAATACCACCGAGTGGGAGGTGTAAATCTGCATATAAAAAGGGCAGAAAGCGCCTATCGACTATCAGTCAACGATAAGAACAACCACCGGAAGTACACCAGAAAGACCCGCACCAGTAAACGGGCAAGTGAAAAGAAGCTAAAAAGTGTTTAAAAAGAACTTATAAAATCTTGTGTGTGAAAAAAAGAACTTGTAAAATATTTTGCCTCTTTGTATAACAACTTATAAAAATCTCGCTAGGCTAACAATACTTATAAAAATTCTCGCTGTCCTAGTAATACTTATAAAAATCCCCGGTGCCTGCCCACGCTTATTAAATTTCCGCGATGGGAACAATACTTATCAAATTCTCCCTGTGCCGATAATACTGACAAACTGTGCGCTGGGCGTACTAAGACATAAGAGTTTTACTGCGCCGGTGAATACTTGCAAAAATTCAAACCCCAGGACAAAAGACCGAAGCGCGCCGGTAAATTACCGAAAGTGACCGAAGAATTTCGGCGCAAGGAAGGAACCCGAAAAACTCGGAAACGCGAACGGAAATCGCAAGGCGCACGTCCCGGGATACGGTACCCAAAGTAGCGACGAAGAAGGAGCAGAAGAAATCCTGCGATCCGACAATCAGAACTCGAAGCGACCGAGCTGTCACGGACGCGCCGAGCGCCGTGACGTCACAGCGAGCTGAGCAGTGCGCGGCGGCCATCTTACAGAGGCCCGAGCCTGAAGCCCGGACGCGCATGAGAGGCGAACCCACATGCCGCGGCGGTAAAATAACCGGACAACTACGGAACGGGTCGAAATACACCCTTAAGACAGCCAGATGAATAAGAGTGTAACATTTGATACGAGAACGAGGAATCAAATAAATAAACGAGTTTCCACAATAAATTTGTCCCTGACACACCACCAATAATTCCTAGACACTCGAGTCCCAGAAATCCTTCGTTTGAGTGCCCGGTCCTATACAGTGTGACGTGGTACGTCACAAGCCCTTCCCTAAACTCGGCTCGAGTCCGCCGCTCACCGAGCGTTAGACCCGGATATTTTTACACTTTTTTCCTCTACTTATTTTGTGTAAGTTAGCATGTAAATTCCCGTTTTTCCCTCCCGTTAACCCCTGTGTGAATGTGCGCGACTCAAGGACAATATCGACATCCCCCCATACAGGAAAATGAAACGATTTTAACGGGTCGTTAAAAGAAAGATGTACCGGAACTTCGTTCCCTCCTTTCTCTCCTCCCCCTTTTTTTTGGTTGATCCATTTCTCTGGATCCCGCTAGGTTCAGTAATCACTCCCCCGTCTTTACTGGGGTCGAGTTATTCATTAGTTTGTTTTGTTTTACTTCCTACTTCTTCTTTTTCCTCTTGTCGGTTCACTTCCTTTCCGCTTCTTTTTTCCTTTTTTTTTAATATGGCCGTTTCTATTGCTTTCCCTTTCGTGGGTTTTGTCATTGCTATTAACATAGCTCGAATTTTCAAAAGGGTTAATCTTAAGGCGAACATTTCTGTAGCTAAATCGTCAATCTCGAATTGGACAATTATGTTTGGCTTTTCCGAGGCCCAGAGTACCGTGATTATGCTTGCATGGATTGGTTCCTCGTAGTGTTTTATGACTTCGAGTTTTGCGCCTAGCTCTGCCAGGGTTTCTTGCGTAATGGTGACGTATTCTTGTGCGTCGCTATACGTAATATGCTCTTCGTTTCCCTCGATTTTATTTAGTATCATTTCTATGATTGGATTAACTAAACGCGTGGCCTTGTCTTGCCATATCTCGGCTAATGTTTCTGGTGATGAATTTTCCGTCTGTTTATTGCTATGTTTCTTTACTACCTTCGTTCTAGTGGTTCCCCTAGTATCTATCGTTTTGTTACTGTGTGTTCCCGTGTCACCCTGATTCGTTTGAGGTCCGAGATTTTCCGTTGGTTTTCCCGTTTCTTTTGCCTTTGCCTTGGTTGGTCCCCATACAACCGTGTTGGACAGTTCTAGTTGTTCATGGTTTGACATTGTCACTGTTGTTGTCGGGAATTCTGTAATTCGTTATGTTGTAGTTATGTTAAGTTGTGAGGTATAGGGGTTTTAAAGATGATTTTTCCGTTTGCTCGGGTGTTGTTATAGTAAAGTAGGGGAAAAGAAGAATGTTTATTTGATATTTTTCGTTATTTTTCTCCAAATTTCTTGCTTTTACTCTCTAGCTTTCCAAAGCATGCGCTGATTGGTTGTTCTTGTTTCTGTTCCTTCGAAACTTTTCCGAGCTATTGGAGGTTTCTGTCCCTCTCTTCGCGTGATCCTCATTGGTAGCCCGTAGAGAACGATTGTTACGCTATTGGTCAGCCAGGTGATGTCTCTGCCCGTAAGGGTTTGGTCATTTTACTTCCTTCCTGGTCATGTTGCCCGTAACTCAATCGTTCGGAGTTGTTTTTATTTTCCCCCCTCGATTGTGTATATATTGTAACGAATATCGTACGCGATATCCTCGGTAAGCGGTCTTGAAGGACCGCTCGGACAGAAGAACATTTGACGGACGAACATAACGATAGACTTCACATCGATCGTAGAGTCGACAGTCAGTCTGTTTCGGGACTTTGACACGAACTGACGGTTACGCAGTTACGAGATACTACGAATTTGCATTGGTGTTAATAAATCTTTTGCATTCGTTCTTTTTATAATACGTAGTGCCTTATTCTTTTCGTGAATACGTTACATTGGTGTCAGCAGTGTTTAACGGACTTACGCGAGTGTCGTTAAGGAGTTTTGAATATGAACACGAGACGAAGACAGCGGGTTGCCGTGTCGGAGGATGGTCGAGGCGAGCCAGATGCACTGGCTCAATGGCGTGAGGAACTGCGGCAAACGTTGGAGGAAAACAATCGTCGCCTTGCCGAAGAACTTCGACAATTTAAGGAGGCGACGATTGAATTGTCTCGGGAAGCCGCAACGTCATCGGTTCGGGACGTTGTTAAGAGCGCTGTGACCGAAGCGGTAGGCGAAACCTCGAGGATCGCAGCAAGGGAGGGCGCTCAGACAGCAGCCCGGATTCTCATGGCGGAGCTAAGGAAACATTCAGCTATCGTGCCTCAAATTTCTTTTACCTCTGATTTTCCTTCTACTTCTTCTCGAGTCGAAAACTCTGTAACAGCGCAGGCTCCCGTTCAGGACACTCCGTGTCTGAATGGAAACCGAACCGTTGGACAGAGGGAACAAGTCGACCAACCACTATTCATTAATGAATCGATTTTGACTTCGCGGGCTGGTAACCCAGTCACGGCGCCGGTTGCCGTTCAGGACACTCCGTGTCTGAATGGTGACCGAATCCTCGGACAGGGGGATCAGACCCTTGAAATTGTACATCAGACCGGAGCTCCATCAGCATCGGCCATCGCCCAGAGCGCGCAGCGGCTGCAGCACGACACCTTCGACGGATCCGGATCGTGGGACCAATTTTACAGGCAGTTCAGCATGATTGCCAAATTCTACAAGTATTCGGGGGTGGAAAAGGCAATCGTGTTGGCTTCTCTGCTCCGCGGTCCCGCGAGAACGATTTTCGACAATCTTTCCGAGGACGAAAGTTCCAATTTTGAGAGGCTCAAAGGAGCTCTTGATTTTACTTTCGGTCGTAGAAACTGCAGCCAACTGGCTTGCAACGAGTTAGACGCTCGAAAGCAAAAGCCGGCCGAAGATTTTGCAACGTTCGCGACGGATATTGGACGTCTCGTTAGGATAGCCTATACTGAGGCTAATACCAAGACAATTGAACGAATAGCTTGTAGGAGCTTCGTAGCCGGCATCTCGGATTACAACATCCAAAAAACAATAAAACTCGAGAAAATATCTTCGCTTCAAGACGCGGTAATTCGGGCTAGGGAGATACACGCGGTGCTCCAATCGATGAAAGTGCATTACTCGAGCTCCAACTCGAAGTTCAGTAGGAACAATTACAAACGTCCGAACGAAAGCTCGAACGGAGAATTTAACAGCGGAAAGCCTCGAGACTCTTCGACACGAGCTACAATCGAGTGTTGGAGATGTGGCCAAAAAGGCCACATACAACGATCGTGCAATAATCCTCCTTCTGAAAAATATCTAAGGCGAACTCAGAAGGATCAGGAAAACTAAAAAGAGTCGATTCACAGGGGGTTGAATCGACTCAAAATCTAGTTGAAAGAATTGTGGGGGTTTGTGGGCTAGCTTCAGCCCACGAACCAGACCTACATCTTTCTCTTGAGGGAAAAATAGAAAAACAATCGTGTGTGATGGTATTAGATACCGCATCGGTGATCACCATCGTGAATGCCGCAAGGTTCACGAATACGATTCATTCCCTCAAAAAGGTTTCGAGACGCTTAAAAATTTCAACCGTCTCTCGTGACGAATTCAAGTATTCTGATATTCGAAAAGCTAGAGTCAAGGTTGGAGATTTTTCAATAGAATTAGAAGTTGTTTTTGCCGACATTCGGGAGGACTGTTTATTGGGTTTAGATTTTCTATATAAATCCGGCTTGTTGGAAGACTTCAGTACGATTATGAAAAATAAATTTAACATTAGAGCAAAAGAAAGAATCGTCTCAGCGCGTTGCGTGAATTCAATACAAACAAATACGAAAAAAATTCCAGATCATTTAGTTTCAATTTTTGAAAAATCTACAAATTTATTAACTGTGGAGGAACAAATGCTATTTGAGGATTTGTTGTTAGCATTTTCAGACACTTTTGCTCGAGATGGAAATGATATTGGGTTATGTTCTTATATCAAACACAAAATTGACATCGGAGAGGCTAGACCGTTTAAACTTGCTCCTCGTCGGATTCCCATTCACTATCGAGATACTGCTTTCAAGCTCGTGGAAGAAATGAAAGAACAAGGGGTCATTGAACCCAGTAATGGTCCTTTCATTTCACGTCCAGTGTTTATTCCAAAAAAAGATGGGTCGATTAGATTTTGTATTGACTATCGAGTACTTAATAGCCTCACAAAGAAAGATTCATATCCTGTTCCTCGGATAGACGAAATTCTGGAGGCGGTGGGCGGAGCCGAGTGGTTCTCAATTATAGATCTTAAAAGTGGGTATTGGCAGGTTGAACTTGATCCAGCAGATAAAGAAAAAACGGCATTCATGTTAGGATGTGAATCTTGGCAGTTTAAAGTACTTCCCTTTGGACTTTGTAATGCCCCTGCTACTTTTATTAGATTAATGAACAAAGTACTTCATGGACTAACATGGAAAATTTGCTTAGTATATTTGGCCGATATAATCGTTTACAGTAAAACGTTTGAAGAACATTTAGCGAATATAGAACAGGTGTTACTTCGTCTCCGAAAAGCTAACTTAAAAGCCAACCCAAAAAAATGCATTTTTAATCAAAAGGAAGTTAATTATTTAGGCCATATATTAACGGGTTCGGGTATTAAAACTTGCCCGGAAAAAACGTCTTCAATAATCGACTGGCCAGTACCCATTAATAAAAAAGACGTGAGAAGTTTCTTAGGTCTCTGCTCGTATTACCGGAAATTTGTGAAGAATTTTGCCACAATCTCTAAGCCGCTACATCGTCTGACAGAGGAAGAGTCGCAATTTGAATGGAACAAAGAAGCTCAGGACGCTTTTGAGTTCTTAAAGGGAGCTTTGGTTTCTCCTCCTATCTTGGCCTTTCCTATCATGACTGACGGTTTTATTTTAGATACCGATGCATCAAATAGTGGTATTGGGTCAGTTTTGTCTCAAATTCAATCAGGGGAAGAGAAAGTTATAGCTTATTTCAGTAAAACCCTTAATAAGGCAGAGAAGAATTATTGTGTAACGAGAAAAGAA
Organism: Amblyteles armatorius; assembly: GCA_933228735.2. NCBI lineage: Eukaryota > Metazoa > Arthropoda > Insecta > Hymenoptera > Ichneumonidae > Amblyteles > Amblyteles armatorius. Next base: position 39,381 of record OW121697.1, read on the forward strand.
CTCCTAGCGGTAGTTCGAGCAGTGGAACATTTTCGCCATTTCCTCATTGGACGAAGATTCACAGTTCGTACGGATCACTCCGCTCTTCAATGGGTACTTTCTTTCAAAAGCCCCGAAGGTCAGATGGCTCGTTGGTTGGAAACACTGTTTCAGTTCGATTTCGAAATTCGTTATCGGCCAGGTCGAATTCATGGAAATGCAGACGCATTATCAAGACGACCTTGCGACAAGAACTGTAAACAGTGTGGTAGGATTGAACAAAAAAATGATGAGATGGAAAAATTTGTTTGTCAAACGGTTTGTGTTATTAATGAGGAAATAGATTGGTTTAAACTTCAAAGAGAAGATCCAATTCTTAAAATGATCATCGATTTTAAAAGTAAGAATACTTGTCCGGTATGGTCTGATATTTCTCACTTGGATCCATCGTTCAAAATTTACCTTCTGCATTGGGATTCGTTAGTTTTAGAGAAGGATCTCCTTTTTAGACGGTGGGAATCTCCGGATATGTCGCGAATTGTGTGGCAATTAGTTGTCCCAAAGGAAATGATTCAGCCAATTCTCTCGGAAGCACATAATTCTCCGACTGGTGGTCACTTTGGTATAAACAAGACTTTGGCTAAGACCCGCCAACATTATTATTGGGCTACTTGCAAGCCAGATATTGAAGAATGGTGTAAGAAATGCACCGTCTGTTTCGCCGAAAAGGGACCCTTTTTGAAAAGCAAAGGAGAACTCCAAATTTACAATGTTGGAAGTCCTTTTGAGAGAATAGCCGTCGACATTTTGGGACCATTACCCAAATCGTCTTCGGGTAATAAATATCTTTTAGTAGTGACGGATTACTTTACTAGATGGCCGGAAGCTTTTCCTCTTCCCAACTTTCAGGCCAAAACAGTAGCTGAGACATTAGTGTGCGAAATAATCTCTCGATTTGGAATCCCTAGCGAAATTCCCTCGGATCAAGGAAGAAACTTTGAGTCAAATCTCTTCAAAGAAACTATGACTTTATTGGGAATTAAGAAAACCAGGACAACTCCCTTACACCCTCAATCGAATGGATTAGTAGAGAGATTAAATAGGACAATCCTGCAATATTTATCGAAATTCATCGCAGAGAATCAAAAAGATTGGGACAAATGGATCCCTTTGTTCTTATTGGCTTATAGGTCTTCTAAGCACGAAACAACAGAATTTTCTCCAGCAATGATGATGTTAGGTAGAGAACTCAAACTTCCTTTAGAACTTCTTCGTGGAAATCCACAAAATATGGAACACTCAGAATCGCAAAAAACACCTGAATTTGTTGACGAACTTAAAGAAAGATTGAATTTAGTTCATGAAAAAGTTCGAAAACGATTCATGCTAAAGAGTGATAAGATGAAATCAAGATTCGACGTTAAGTCACACATGCTTTCCTTCAAACCTGCACAAAAGGTTTGGCTTTTTCACCCCCAAAAAGTCAAAGGAAAGTGTCCAAAGCTACAAAGAGATTGGATAGGTCCATATATAGTGAAAACTAAAATTAATGATGTAGTGTATGGAATTCAAAAACCTCCTCGTGGGAAATTCAAAGTTGTCCACATTGATAGGTTAGCACCTTTTGGAGAGTAAGAAAAACATTGGTGCCAGTTCAGAGAACGCTAATGGAGGGAAGTGTTTAGATTGCTTGGCTGGAGCCTTGGTTGTCATTCAGTGTACTAAGGACAAGTGCAGAATGGCGTCCTGTAAGGGTTTCCGGAGAATCTTGTCAGGTGAATGCCGAAGAGCCAACTGGGCTTGGTTGGAATTTGGCAAACACCGGGTCGGGCCCCTCTGGCTGTGGACCTGAAATAGTCTTTTAACTAACTTGAATTACTGATCATAATTCTTGTTGGAAGAGTGTTTCAGATTCCCGAGAGATTGAGATCTAAAGATCGAGCCAGTTCGACTTTGTGAATCGGCTGTCTGGGAGCAGTGTGAGGGTGCACACTTGCTGCTCCGGTCCAGACAGTGTCTGATATGATTAATATTTTAAAAATCTTTCCTCAGGGCATTAACGTTCGGATATTTCCGGGTTGTCGGATCGTATGAAAAATGATTAACCAAAATATTAAAAAAGGAATTGTCACGACAATAGAGTTTCGACGTTAAGGGATCTATTTTCAAAAATTGTATATACAGAGAACTACGCTTTATTCTTTTTCTGTCATAGGTTGTTTTGCCTCTTGAGATCTCCTTTCCCGTCGTCCGATTCCAATCTTACAACATCAAAGGAATACCGTCGATGCGATGGAAGGATTTATCAGGATCGGAGGCCTTTTCATCTTCTACAGAAAACTGCCTGCTTGCTTTAGTTTCAACACTGAAGACGAAAATTTTAACTTCAGATGTATTAATTATGAACAGACCAAACACGGACAGAGCTGACAGATCAGTTTTAAAATTACAATTCGGTGAAGTATTTAGCTTTTCGAATGTACATGCTGCTCTTCCCAGGTTTTTCAGCCATGGTTTTCCCTCGGGACTCGGGTAAATGCCAGGGCAGCATAATTAGGTCGCGAGTAGAACTGGATGGACCATGTGCAACCACATCTCAGTTACTTAGAGAGTTGCCGGGGTGGCAACTCAAAAAGGGGGGGAGTAGTGTAACGAATATCGTACGCGATATCCTCGGTAAGCGGTCTTGAAGGACCGCTCGGACAGAAGAACATTTGACGGACGAACATAACGATAGACTTCACATCGATCGTAGAGTCGACAGTCAGTCTGTTTCGGGACTTTGACACGAACTGACGGTTACGCAGTTACGAGATACTACGAATTTGCATTGGTGTTAATAAATCTTTCGCATTCGTTCTTTTTATAATACGTAGTGCCTTATTCTTTTCGTGAATACGTTACAATATGTATTCCTAAATTGCAGCGGATTGTTTCCGACGGATTTTCCTTAATTTATGTAAAGAATTCTTTTCTGCTTCTCTCTTTTTTTTAAATATACTAGCAGTTATCGCGCGCTTCGCGCGCGTATCCTAAATCTCTATAGTTACAAGACCTTTACAAATTTTTGTAATTAATTTAATAATTATCAAATTAATTATCAATTACGCGCGCGTAATAATTAATTTAGTATGAGAGATAGGCCTGGATAGAGCCTCTAATAGGTATATTTAAAAATATGAATAAAAGTTTTTGTTTATATAATATAAACCCTTGAACTCTTCCTGCTATATAAAAAAAAAAACTACAGCGATGGAGCAGCGATGAAGCATCGATCGAATCAAGATAATTCAGTGTGTGCTTGTTTTTATTTTTAATGAACACGATAATTAAATAAACCATGGCAATAGCACTGAATATTGTCGTTGAAATGGCAACGTTGAAACCGAAAAAAATAAATAAATAAACAATAAGAATCGTTTTCAATCGCGTTTCAATTTCTTGGCTTTTTGTTCTTCCAGGGTGTTGATCTGCGCACCAGCTCCGCGCTTAACTTCGATTTCGTTGGTGCCTTGGAGTAACTTGAGAAATTCCATTCGGTTATTATCGATGAGATCGATGTCGTGGAGAGAATTTACCGAAAAGAATGTCGGGTTAGCTGAAACAATTTTTTTAAATGACATACATTTGGGATTTTAAAGTGAAAAATATAATTTCCTTACCACAACGTCTCATGTAGCCACGAATCCGAACATGATCGCCCTTCGAGAATTGAAGCTCCTCTTCATCGAAATCAGTAATCCGAATCCGTAGCATGAAGTAACCGTTGGTTATCGAGCCACTTCCATATTCGCGACCACCGGAGCCATGTGGTGTAACTGTCGCAAAATTGATTTTGATGTAACCTTCGACCTCTGTAAATAAAATTTAACCTTATGTTAAAGCTAACATTCAACATGTAATGTAACATGTAAGGTTATAACAAAGAAAAAAAATTATTGTTTATTATCGTGTAATCCCCCAGGTAGCAAAAAGACATCCAACATGAAAATGTTATCTAAATGGATTACATATGTCCATACAGTAATATTTGATTATTTTATTCATAATGTACTTACCACTGTATTCCATGCTGCCCCCGATTTCATCGAAGTCGAACGGCTTCGCTGCAGAGTTGATCGGTTTTGGCACGGCGTTGCCGGAATCCCGTTCCCGTTTACCCAAAATATTTATCACGGTTTGTGATTCGACAAGGAATTCGAGGTTAATAGTACTTTTTGTTGGAAATCCTTCTTTGGGTTTTACGGCATAAACTCCTTCCATGTGAATAATCTAGAATAGAAAAGTAAAATATTTTGTGTGTAAAGAAACATATATTGTAAATTTGTAAATATGAGTATTTGTAAATAAATATATTTTGTAAATTTTGATGTATATTATATCATGACACAATATTATATTACAAAGTCTTTCCGGACAATTGCCTCGACCCTCGCGACCTGATCGTTCCAGGCCACCACTTGTACTCTTTCGCCATCGCCGTTGTCGACGATAAATTTAAACAGGAGTAAGTTATTTCGACCAATACGTCGCGACTCCTCTATCTTATCCACAAATCCGACGATCTCGCTATATTTAAATAAATCACACGAAAAAGATAATATGAATTAGCCACGAAAAATTGACACTTTAAACGGACATGAAAATGTTAATTTCTACACCACTTTAGACCGCGTTGAGTAGCCTGACGTGAGTCAGGCCACTCAAAACTGTCTAAGGTCACAGTAAAACTTTTCCCTATATTATATTATATATAAAGTAAAAATTTCAATTACGTATATGAAGTACTTACATGGTTCTGTCGAATTCTTTGAATTTTTTTATTACGTCCGATGACGTGCAGGGTACCTCCAAGGCGTTGCGAATAACATCTCGCGAACTTGGATTAATGGACGATGTATCGTCGTCGTTACAAATTCCCGAATCGTTTAGGTTTTGGTGTGTCATTGCGTCTGTCTTGGTCAACGACAGGCTCGGAACTGAAAAAAAAGTATCCTTACGGGTAACTAAGTAAATATAAATTCATTTGTTTTTCGTCGTACGAAAACGGATATGTACGAATGTACGAATACATATGTACGTTGATATACGGACACATGTTCACGACGAAAAACAAATGTATTTATATTTACGTAGTTACCCATGAGGATACTTTTTTTCAGTTTCGAACCTGTCGTCGACCAAGGCAGACGCAATGGTACACGATAACGTAAATGATTCGGGAATTTGTAACGACGACGATACATCGTCCATTAATCCAAGTTCGCGAGATGTTATTCGCAACGCCTCGGAGGTACCCTGCACGTCATCGGACGTAATAAAGAATTCAAAGAATTCGACAGAACCATGTAAGTACTTCATATATGCAATTGAAATTTTTACTTTATATATAATATAAGATATAAGGAAAAGTTTTATTGTGACTTTAGACCGTTTTGAATGGCCTGACTCACGTCAGGCTACTCAACACGGTCTAAAGTGGTGTAAAAATTAACATTTTCTTGTCCATTTAAAGTGTCAATTTTTCGTGGCTAATTCATATTCTCTTTTTCGTGTGATTTATCTAAATATAGCGAGATCGTCGGATTTGTGGATAAGATAGAGGAGTCGCGACGTAGTGGTCGAAATAACTTACTCCTGTTCAAATTCCCCGTCGACAACGGCGATGGTGAAAGAGTACAAGTGGTGGCCTGGAACGATCAGGTCGCGAGGGTCGAGGCAATTGTCCGAAAAGACTTTGTAAGATAATATTGTGTCGTGATATAATATATATAAAAATTTACAAAATATATTTATTTACAAATACACATATTTACAAATTTACAATATATGTTTATTTACACAAAATACTTTACTTTTCTATTCCAGATTATACACATGGAAGGAGTTTATGCCGTAAAACCCAAAGAAGGATTTCCAACAAAAAGTACTATTAACCTCGAATTCCTTGTCGAATCACAAAGCGTGATAAATATTTTGGGTAAACGGGAACGGGATTCTGGAAACGCCGTGCCAAAACCGATCAACTCTGCAGCGAAGCCGTTCGACTTCGATAAAATCGGGGGCAGCATGGAATACAGTGGTAAGTACATTATAAATAAAATAATCAAATATTATTGTATGGACATATGTAATCCATTTAGATAACATTTTCATATTGGATGTCTTTTTGCTACCTGGGGGATTACACGATATTAAACAATAATTTTTTTTCTTTGTTATAACCTTACATGTTACATTACATGTTACATGTTAGCTTTAACATAAGGTTAAATTTTATTTACAGAGGTCGAAGGTTACATCAAAATCAATTTTGCGACAGTTACACCACACGGCTCCGGTGGTCGCGAATATGGAAGTGGCTCGATCACCGACGGACACTTCATGCTACGGATTCGGATTACTAATTTCGACGAAGAGGAACTTCAATTCTCGAAGGGCGATCATGTTCGGATTCGTGGCTACATGAGACGTTGTGGTAAGGAAATTATGTTTTTCACTTAAAAATCCCAAATGTATGTAATTTTTTTAGAAATTGTTTCAGCTAACCCGACATTCTTTTCGGTAAATTCTCTCCACGACATCGATCTCATCAATAATAAGCGAATGGAATTTCTCAAGTTACTCCAAGGCACCAACGAAATCGAAGTTAAGCGCGGAGCTGGTGCGCAGATCAACGCCTTGCAACAAAAAGCAAAAATAATGAAACGTGATTGAGAACGATTCTTATCGTTTATTGATTTGTTCAGTGTTATTGACGTGCTTTATTGAATTATCGTGTTCATTAAAAATAACAACAAGCACACAGACAAGACACAGTGACGCGAGAAAATAGTTATCTACCTCAATTCGAGCGATGTTCCATCGCTGCTGCTCCTCACACCTGCTATAGAAATTTAGAATATGCGCGTGGAAGTCGCGATAACTGCTAGTATCAGTAAGAGTCATATTTTTCTCCCAAATCTGCATCGAGTGTCAATGTGTCAATGACCTTCGAAACTTTTTGAAGTCGCACAGTTCTTCGTCCTTTATAAATAGATATTTAGCTAGTCGGCAAACTGTTAAGTTTCGTTCTTCGGAATGTTATTTCTGTCTTTGTTGACATGGAACTACAGATAATTATAGACGAATTGAATTGATGACGAATTTTTCAACAGCGATTTTCGGATTACGTTAACAACTGATGAGTTACCACAAATATATATATTTAAAAAAATATATGTGTATCTCAACGTTGTATTCTTTGCTCTTTTATATACAACTGAAAATAACAACAAAAATATGTACAAAGATCCGAACGAAGGCAGGATTTGTATACAAATATATTTTATTGTATTTAAAGAAACAAGGGCATCATCGTCCAGATTAATGTGAAAAAATAAAATAACATTTTTCATATAGATATTTCTAGTCTGGTAATGCGCCGAATTTTCACTCGCGTCCCTTGGATAAAAATAAAATTCGTATTTTTCTCGCAAATGTGCATCGAGTCTCAATGACCTTCAAAGCATCGAGGCTTTGAAGGTCATTGAGAAACGTAAAAAATGATTACATCCCACGGTTCTTCGTTCTCTATGAATAAAATCTCATTTAGCTAATCGGCAACTGTGGTAAGTTTCGTCCTTCGGAATTTTATTTCCGTCTTCGTCGATATGGAACGACAGATAATTGAAAACTGTGCCCTAGCAGTAAAGACATTTCATCTCCGATACGTGAGACGCGGTGAAATGCTTCTCGATTTCCGTATCGCGGGCCGGAATGTTTTCTCGGCACGAGGGACAATAGACGCTGGGCTGGCGAAGTTTCTCGCTCATGGAATCGGTCACGATGCGACCTTGACCGTTGTTCTAAAAATCAGCGGACATCCTTTCGTGCGGACATTTTCTTTCTACGCATAAATTCGTTCCTTTAAAGACCTAGGACAACAATGCTTAACCTCGAATACACATAAACACAAACTTATGATCTTCTCTACTGGCCTCGAACAACCAATAGTAGTTTACGATACAAGTACAATTAAACTTCTTCTGACGCGTGTGACTTTGCAGCACAAGCCGAAGGTGAGTGCTGCAATCACACGAGTCAGAAGAAGTTTTATCACACGTGTTGGAGGTTTATTTTCCTCCCTCGAGATCGCGAATCGGGTCGACGCGATTTTTGGGAATCTGTAGGGATTAATGCAAAGACGCTGGTAACGAGGGGAAAAATGGCCGCAAGGGAAAATTTATGAATAACGTCCGTTCGCACAAAATAATAAGTTGAACAAGTTTTAAGTTTAACACACGCACGCAAATAAGCGCAACACGCGACAGGAAAAATACTAACATAAAGGTAAGGTGAACGTACCAATGCCCGGACACTTAAGGGAGTAGTCCCTGGACATGCATGGAAAATCGTATTTCCATCTCTCTCACACGCACGCCTTGTCCGGCCACTGGGACATGTCCGGTCATTGGTACGTTTACCTTACTAACACACGCGACTCGCGCTCTCGCTCGACGGTAACCTCGGATACGGCGCCGGTTCCGTTTCTCTCTCGCTCGTACTCGCACTCTGTCTCGCTCGCCTCGTGCTTGTTTTACTTCACGAGGTCTGAAAACGGAAGTTTTGTGCGGAGCGTGCATAAAACGTCCATTTACGCACTGCCATACAAATATTTTTCAAATTTTATCTTAGCCAATGAACTTATCGCGATCTGACTTTATTTTCAACGAAAATAATGTTTATGTTTTAACAGACCTGAGCCGAATGTAATTCCAAAAATATAAAAAATGTATTCATCTAATAAAATCGGTTTATTTAAGAAATCTAAAATCGTTTTATTAAACAATTTAAGGTTTCTTATGAAAAAAATGGGTTATGACAATTCATATAGCGGCTTTATAGTTTTCGTCAACAAAAATTATAACAAAAAAAATTATAAACCTATTATAAAAATTATAAGATTTCTCGTTGATTTTCTCATCGACATGACAGTAAAACTTAACAACCGCATCCGGTGAACGAATTACTGAAACCTATGTTTCCTAGTGCCATTTCGAAGATCGAGACGGTGTCGTCCATCAAATATTTCCAATAAACGTCGTACTCCTTGGCGTTTGCACTACAGCGTTCACGTTAATATACAATATAACCTTAACCGCACAACTAATGCGCATAAGGAGATATTAAGGGGGTAATTTATATTTATCACAGTACCAAATTTGGCAAAGAAAAATTACGGTAAATACAGTATTTTTGCGGTCATTTTACGGCAAATACCGGTAAATTTCCATACTACTCGGTCCTCGATTTTCTCATCGATTCCTACTATGTGACCGCATTTTACACGTGGACTATGATGTCGATCACATATTATTGATATGATTCCTTGTACACAGGATTTTTAACAATTATATTTTCTCGTTGATCACCAAGGTATACACGTAACGAGTCCCAAGAACGCACCCTTGAAAGAGCGTCATATAATTGTCCGTGATTAAAAACATCTCTTCGTAGATCAATTCCAATTCGCTCAAATGTCTGTCCCTGAGATTTATTAATGGTAACAGCAAAAGCTAATTTCACGGGAAATTGTCTTCGTTTGAAAGTAAACGGGTACTCATTTTCGCAATATAACGTTATTCGATTCAAAAACACGATATCACCCGCTTTGTCACCAGTCAGAATTTCGCAGCGTAACAGATTATTCGAAAATTCAAGAATTAGTAGTCTAGTGCCATTACAAAGACCTTCGCTGATGTTAAGATTTCTTATAAGCATCACTACACTGTATTTCCTTAATCGCAATTCGTGTGGAGGTAGCGACGTCGGAGCTAAAGTGTTTAAGTATTCAGGTAATAGAGCTTCACCAATTTCCTCATTATCGTTACTTTCTGCAGTATCGACGCTTGTGTATACGCGTTCAGTCGTTAGATCTAAAAGTTCAACGACTCTTTTATTAATCTCATCTACATCGATATTTCGTGCAGAAAGTATTGCACATTTGGCCGCAGTTTTGTATTTCTTTGCTTTAATCAGATCATCATACGTTTCCATAACGATATCTGCATTAATAGTCACGATACGCTCAGGTAATTGTATATTATCATCTGAGTTGTTGAGTACTCCATTTCCTACATCTAATAGGAACTTCGCGAATTCTTTTTCTTCTGGTAACGTTCGCATATTCCGTGTTAACGAAAATCGTCTGAATAATGTCCATAGCGAACTGAACTTTATCGACAAATTTATTGTTTCGCTTCGGGTTCCTCTTATTTTTATCGGGAGAAGTTGTCTAAAATCTCCACCTAACACAACGATCTTACCACCAAAAAGTAAATCATTGTCCATAATGTCACGCAGCGTACGGTCCATGATTTCCAAAGCATATCTCGGTGCCATTGGGGCCTCATCCCAAATAAAAACATCCATTTCCTTGAGGTATCTAGCTTCCTTAGATCCGACTTTTATGTTGGAAGTTGAGTCTGGAAGTAAAGGAACCGGAAGTCCTAATGTTTTATGGACCGTCTTTCCATTTGGTAATAAAGTAGCTGCTATGCCCGTGAAAGCCATAGTGCTTACATTCTTCTGTCTACCTTTTAATAAATACCATAGAGTATTATATATAAAAGTCTTGCCCGAACCTCCTGGACCGTCAATGTAAAAAGAGCATCCGTTAAAATCGTTATCGTCTACGCAATTCAAAATAGAATCCACTATTTCTTTTTGCTGGTCATTCAGCTTCAGATATTGGGAATTTCCTGTTTCCATCGCTTCTTCGGAAGCTAAATTATCATCATCGTCACAAACAATACCAGGCAACTGTGGCATGGTTGGGAATTCATCTAGAGTTCTACCTTCGGTGGACAGCATATTGCTTATATGTTCATATGCTCTGTGTTGAGCTTGCAATGGGCCCATATGGCGGGTGTAATCTTCTGTCATTGCTTGCTTGAATTCGTCCCAAAGTTGTTCCGGGTAAATCGGTTGGCAATGTATTAGAATACGAACAAATAATCTACGAAGTTGTCTGGGCATCATCCAAATCTCAGCTTCGTGCATTGCTCTTTTCCATTCGTCATCGTCGTCGATAAGACCCAATTCCAAGCACGCTGCTGTGAAAGTCGTTTGCTGCACTCCATTAACCGTTCGTAAACTAATAAAGCTTGTAGCTCCTCTGACTGTGAGCAATAGTAAGCGTAAATGAAACAGTTCTAGTTGAGATGGATTAACGGAATACATACGCCCGATACAATTAAAGCGACCTTTACGCTTTTCCCAACGAGAAACTTGTCTGCCATCCACTTTTTGTTTTTTGAATGTGTAATGCGCTGGAATGTCACCGTACAAATATTGTCTGGCATGTTCGTCACGTTCATTGAGAGAAAAATAATCTAAGAGCATAGTTACACGTTCCAATGCATTAGTCATTTCCTGCTCATCAGCTCCACCGTCAATAGTTAAACTTTGCTGATTTGGCAGGTGCACAGGTAAACGTGTAATAGCATGACTTTTTTCATGTAAATGTTTGTTCAAAATGCGCCAGCAAGCTTCTACGGGTCCTACATAACGCGCTTCGATGTGATCTTTTATTTCATCATGATTAATAACAGTCTCCTCAGTTGAAGTTTCGCTAATAGTAACACTTGCTGCGTCATGACCTTTGTAGATGTATTTATATAAATATTTTACCGATCTGATGCTCGAAACAACTTCAACGTTGATGTGACTATTTAGTAAGCACAATAGCTTTGGCGAATACGGCACAACGTATCGATTATCTACTACGTATCCGCCTGGTCGTTCAAAAGTTTCATCGTTATCTCTGCGGCGATAATACGGATACCCATCGGCATCCATTGTTGTTTCTGCTTGATACGATTTTGGGAAGTGTTTGGAACATTTCCCGTTCACCATACACCAATCACCACATGGCCCATGTATCATGTTACGCATCACAATATCGTGCAATGTCTTGTTTTCATCAGGATTAGGGATTTCTGCTGCAATATAGCGATCTACTATTTCAGGAGATCTTATTTTGTAGTTTTGCTTTAAAGTTACGAGCATGTGGATGTGCGGCAGTCCACGTTTTTGAAATTCTATTACGTAGACGTAAGCCGCGACTTCTCCGAAGTATTTTTGTTTCACGATCAAGTCAACTAAGTAATCTTTTTTAATGTTAAATACTCTAGCACAAATGTCTGGTCTATCAGCGACCCTCTGTCCGGGCAATAGATTTTCAGTAAGTTCTCGCCATTTCGGATTGCACGTCATCGTTATAAAAAGATCCGGCTTTCCATATTTTCGAACGATAGCCATAGCATCTTGATAATTCTGCAACATATTTCGCGGCGAACCAATGAAGGTTGACGGTAATATAACCATTTTACCCACGCGAGCATTAGCTTCTCTTGCGGCATCTTGCAAGTAATCAATAAGTCCTTGATAAGTCTCAGCCCGTAAATCATTCTGATGCGATCTACAATAATCAATTCTGTCTTTTTCAATCTTAACGTAACTATCGACAATCCATTGTTGGAATAATCGACGACCCATTACAAACGGATTAAAATTATCCCGAATTGCTATTCGATACTTAACATAAGCATTTCTAGTTACACGCTTTGTAGTATTCAAACGCATAAGATCACGATGCCAGCCAGGTGAGCCATGTGGATAGAACAATGGATAAACCCACGGTTCGACGTTCGGGTCCATCGTACTAACATATTGAAGAGCTCTGGTATTACGATCACGAATAGTCACGAAAGATGGTGGTATCTCACCGTCTGCCGTCGTCGTAAAAATCGCAGCAACTTCATTAGTCTTCTGAAAATTGTATCGATGACGATCTACCCCAGGCTTTAAATTAAAGAGCATTTGTATCTCTGGCACAGATTCATTGTTTTGTAACGCGATTTGACGCTGTATTTCTACTTCTTCTCCCATCATTTGATAGGCCTTTGCAAATGCATTATGTTCTCGTATTACACGATCGAGTGTCATCAGAATTTCTCGATTTAATTGAGAATTGCGGTTTAGGCGATGCTCGGTTGCTTCGTTTGAATCTACAATGAATAATTGACCATAATTGGGAGCTCTGTTCTGTTCTGGGTATAAAGCCGTGTTTACTTGATAGTAAATTTGACCCTGAATCTTCAAACAATACGGTCCTGGTCGTCTCTCATTGAAATTGATTAAATTTGCATTGAAAGATGCAAAAGACAATGAGTTATTGTAGCAGCGGATGCGATTAAAAAAATCGTTCGCGTTTTGATGAGTTGATTCGAAGAACTCGCGCAATTCATCGGGAAATTCAGGGAGTGCTTCGAGTACTACGGCTCCGTGACTACAACAATCGTTGAAAGACCATCCTTTATTGACGATTTTTTCTGCCGCAAAGTGCCTGGCATTACAATGAATGCAACATTTGTCCATAAGACCAATGTAATGTTCCACACATATGTCTTGTTCATTGAAATTCGGCTGTACTCTAAACCGTGCTCGATCGTTGTGATCGCGTACATGAAGAATTTCTCCCTGGGCAATGCTCGTCTGCTGGTCATTGTCGTTAAGCTGGGTTGCTCTTGATGTAGTTTGAGACCCACATTCATTATTCGACTGTGTTGATAATGCAAGTACGTTATCGTTTCGTACCGCATTTCGTTCGCGTAAACGACGTTGATTTTCTAGATTTCTTATTAAACGTATACGATGAATTTCTTCTTCTTCCTCGGGTGTACGTTTAGCTTTACGTTTTCGCCCTCGAGCCATTATAATTAATAACACATTGATTTCAACTGTTAATTAGTCTGTCATTTATTTATATAACATTACAAAATGAATAATGTTACATCTATATGCTTGTGTTGTGGCAGTCGGTAGCGCGGCACAGATGAGTTTTAAACGCGATTATTTCTTGCAAAATCGGCCTAACGGATATTTTTTGAGTGGAAAAATCGGTTAATTGAGTGAAACCGCGAACTGCAAACTGAAATAAACTCAAGAAAAGTCGCTCTTCATTATATATTCAAAGTTTCCGAACTCCGTACACGTAGAAACAAAATTACGTTGAGCAAATCCCGCAAACGAGAAAATAACATAATCAGAGATGAAAAACAGTCATGTTTTCACTGGAACAACGGGAGAAATAGTAGCTGGAACGACAGCAATAATAACAAACGGGCTTAGAACAAACCGGAAAAAACAATAAAAGACCTGCTTACACAACAAACCGTTCGTGTACTTTTGGACAAACTTTGGTATATTTAATGATGAAAATCTTGGATGAACTCTTTGATATTGTCTGGTGCACTTTTTAATAATCTCTGATTTTATTTATTAGACTGTTTTATGTATCTTTATTAATCTCTGGTAATTCGGGAATTCTTGATTCAACACAATACAATTTGCATGGACTTTCGGATAATTTCTGCTGTACTCTTTGATAAGCTCTGGTTATTCTGTAATTCTGTAATTATCTTTTCTGTAATTCTGTAATTATCTTTTCTGTAATTCTGTAATTATCTTTTCTGTAATTCTGTAATTCTCTTTTCTGTAATTCTGTAATTCTGAATTCTCTTTTCTGTAATTCTACGCAATTTCTTATAATCTTTGGTGTAATTCTGATCATTACTGGATAAATGTTCAATTGAATATATTCTTGATCTTCTTTCCACTATTGGCGTCAGTAACGTCAATCAGTTTACTGAGAGGACAGCGACCTGAAATAAAATTTTGAAAAATGAGATACGTGTATACATACCGATGATTTAATGCTAGAACGGTATGTATGCTTTATTTATAAACAGCCTACATGAGCTTATGGCATTAAACCATCGATATATACTTATATGCGTATATTTATATTAACTGTAGAAAGTTAAATGCATACCTTTATGCCTTTGCCCTCAAACTCCAGTACCGTGTAACCGCTCACGTACTTAATTCGTGACAGTATTATGGTCGACACAAAACCGAAAACCTGTATTAAATAACAGAGAAAATATTGAAATTATTCCGGCAATGATCCCAATTAATGAAAAAATCGAGGGGGGGTCGTGATCTTTGAAGCGATAATCGTAAACTCTGATAGTTCGAACACAAGTGTACGATTCAAGTGCTGAAGTGAATTTCAGCACAGTCACGGAACCAAATTTGCCTTAAACTTGGGCAAAATCCAAGCCGAGATGCGATTACGTTTACGAAAATGTGTATGTTCCAAAGGATCTTCAGTGCGATCAGGAGATCTATGCCGCGATGAGCTAGTATTACGCTAATTACAAAACTTCCAAGAAACGGAATTTCGATAAAATTTTACTCTCGGCGTGTCAATAGTAGATTTTTACCGCGACGCTCACCCGTCACGCTTTCATAACGATTCACACTGTAGAAGAATCATTTCAAAACCAAATTACCGATTTTCACCAGATTCAATATGAAGCTTTTATTATTATAACTCAAACTTGTGTTCAAACTTTCAGCTTGATAGCTCAATAGCTTAATATTTCAAGTTTCAGTTAGGCAATGAAGAAGAAAAGTTCTGATGAAAATTGTTCCACGGGGAAACAATTATAAACTAACTCACTTGATTCAACTGGTGAACTGAATCTTCGTATTGCAGGATTTTTCAGAGGTGAACGATGGCAAAATAAGGCGTAGTGAACCAAAGATTCCTGTTGCCATAACCTCCGGGGACGAAAAATCCTAGTTTGGCTTTATAAGAGCGGTTCGTATCGTGATGACTATCACCAATTCTTAAGTAATCTAATGATTAGCTTCTCAAATCGAAAATATCGTCGTGCAGTAATCCTTTTCGTGTATTGTAAAGCAAACAGCTTGAGCTGCATACGATTTCCTTAGCACAATGTTTTTATTACAGAGAGCGAGAAGAAAACAAATTGGATATTGACACCATCATCGTGAAGTTTACATACAATTAACCACACAACTGTCAAACACAGTCTGCTTTATTTTTGACTGAAATTAGTCATCGAACAACCCAGCTTCAGGCTCGTACGGCAGCCAATCAGGGAGCATTTCTTAAGCGACAACAATACATATCGAAAATGCGAGTTATTTTGGCCACTGATTTTTTGAAGAGGGATTTTATTTATTTATTTTTGTGTTTTTTTATATGTATTTTATGTAAGTATTTTTATGAGTGTACTTTTATATTTACTTATTATTGCTTATTTCTTCCCTTATTATTACTATTATGTAACTATATTCTTCCTAGTTTTTTTTTGTACTTGGTGATCCCTAATTCCCGAAAGTATTTTCTTTGTTTTGTGGGGGAGGGAGAGCTTTCGGCTTCCTTGGTTTGTTTCTCTCGTCGTCCTGGGGAAAGGGTTCGGTGATGATTCCTTGGTTGATATCGAGTTTTTTACATATTTCAGCGAGTTCCTCTACGGTCATGTTTCCGGGTTCGGGCAATACAGGGCACCAACTGAATCCATGAGGCTCTGCTTCCTCCCATCTCAGTGTTCCCCAATCTGAGTCAACCGGTGACTCGCCGGGTGCCAATCCCTTGTAAGGGCAAGGATATCCGTACTCGCCATCGGAATCGGAATCCTCCTGAGCATGATAATTAAAGATTCCATAGCCTTGGCTTTCCAGGCGTTCCGGATCTTGGCCTTTCGGAAGGATGGTATCGCCTTTCCATTCGTATTCGACTCCTCCAAGCGTTGTCGGCAAATGCGGGTTTTTACTTAGTATGAGTTTCCAGTTGTATAGTGCTTCTCGCGTGAGTCTTCTCCACTCGGGTGGCACCCATACTTCGAATTTGTATTCCTCGATTCCATCGAGTCTGATTTTCCAGTAGCAGAAAACCTTTTCCATTCCCTCTATGAGTTTATAAGGAGGGCGGCGATTTATCCTTATTGGTAGATTTGTCCCATCCGAGTACTGGAGCCGTGGTTTGTTCCAGTAGGGAATTTTTTTGAAGCATTCGGGCCATCCTTTGAGCCCAGGAATCGGGATTTCTTGTGCTAACTGTCCCGCCGGCACCAGAGCGTGTGGTAACCACTGGTACGCTGTGCCGCCAAGGGTTATGTCCTCGTAGGGGTCATCACGCAGTTGATTGATCCAATTATCCAACGTTCTTGGACTGATTGAGCGCCATTCGGGTGGTACGAATAAATCAACTCTCTTTTTCGGTATCTCCAAATAGAAAGCGATTTTCCAATAGCAGAAAAGTGCCGCCGTGCCGGGGACCAAAACGTCTGGCCTCTTCCGGTTGACACAGATCCAGAGTGTCTCCTCCGTACTGTCCACGTGTATTGGTCGGCACCAATTGTAAGCGTTGCAGTGGCAATGGTAGAGCGTCATTCTTGACCTATTGTATTTTTATTTCGTTTAAATTAATGTTGTTTCCTTTTCTTTTTGTATATTTTACAGATACGTGTTTTTTTCCTCTTTTTTTTTATTACTTTACCACTACTTTATTACTACTTTTATGTATTTTTTTTTTCCTTTTTTTTAAATTAATTTTTGAATTAACGTTTAAACAATATGTTAGTTGCTTACATGTATTTCGTTCAAATGTGTATATCTATTCCACTTTTCTCTATTGTTAATACTGTATTTCCCCATTTATTTATTTATTTATTTATTATTATTATTAATAATTTTTTTTTTTTTTTTTTTTTTTTTCAATATATATTATTTTTCTACCTTCACCAGAGAATCTGTGGTTAAATATTTCTTGTGCAGCATATTTTTATTCCCTAGCTTAATTGGTTCTTATTTCCTAATTGTGCAAGCCATAGTAAAAAAAAAATAGATTGTTAGCGTTTTGTAGTTTCCTTTTCTCTGTATCCGTGTCAATTATGTGTTTGTTTTTATTTTCCCGATTGGCAATGGGGGGGTCTTTGGCCTTCCATTCCCCCTTTTTTTTTTCTCTACTTTTTTCCCAAGGCCTGGAGGGTTCGGATCGTAGCCCGAGTGACGTCATTGGCCTCCTGAATCATCATTGGCGAGACAATGTGTTCGTACTCGTGGTAAGGGCGGTCAGGAATGATCACAATATTTTTGACGAAAAGGATTTCTTCCTGGCAAAGATCGCACCTGGTTGCGGCTACAGCGCATTTGTAACAGGCCACCGTGTGCGTGCACGGGACATAAATTCCTCCCACCCGGCGTAGCCCGCAATAACGGCATAGGTTTTCGAACACGACGTCGTCGAGCCGGGTACCTGGTGCTACGAAACCCGTAGGGATACACTCCATAAGAGCGGCCTTTTCGAAGTCTCGAAGGGGCGTTCTTTCGAACACTTTGGGTTTGATGGTCTTTTTACAGTAGGACCTGTAACATGCCATTGTGTCGGCTAAAGATGCGTCTAGAGGGGCCTTGCAACTTGCTTTTTGAATGTATTCCTCTCCTTTCCTTGATTTTACGTATTCGCACTTCCTGTACCAATATGCGTGTTGCTGCCATGGTTCGTCCTGGGCTGCCCATTTACCCAGCAATCCATCGCAGCTGAAACATCTTACTTTGTCTCCAACCCCGAAGTAGTAGAGTCCAGCATCCGCTAAACTAACAGGAGTCTGCGGCATTGCTTGTGGCCAATCTTTGAAAGTTTCGATTCGAGCTTCATAGCTTGAAAAATCTATCTCGTCGTCGTGTTTCGGAATCTCGATGTGTAAAACCTGGCTCACTTGGGGGGCTGGCAGGGTGCTCGTCTGAACCCTCTGCGGTCCCTCGTCTCCGCTGGCTCCTCCTCGTGGCTCGGCGCGGTGGATTCCCGTATCTTCGAAGGGTGATGGTGGCGGCGGCAGGGGTGCCTCCCGCTCGGCCCTCGCAGCGGGTGTGAGCGACTCGTTGCTGCCGATATTTGTGTCGAAATTGCCACCGATCGGCGGCCTTCGTATTTCTGTTCCCATCGCCTTTTTCTTTTCTCGAGGAGTGCTATTGTACTCCGTGCCCACCCTTTTTATGGCTCCGAGTAACCTCTCCGGCCCTTGTTCCTTCGGGTTGTCTCGGGGAACATGATCAATTGTTAGTAATGGGTTACTTAATAGACTCCGTAGGATACTCTCCTTTACCGGATTGGGGGTCTGGGTCTCCTGTGCAGGTTCTATATTTTTTTTGACAAAGAAATATACCTTGGGTGTTCTGGTTGTAGCAACTTCGCACCTTGCTCCTCCCGAGAGGGTCCAGCTAGGACTGATTTTGTTCGTTGTTTTATTAATTTCTCATGGGTGCTTTTAGCGTTATCCGTGCGTATGAATTTACTCAATGTTTCCTCCTGTTTCTTTGAACTTATTGGTATGTTGCCGCAGGGTATTCCGTTAATATAATGGCAATCCTCAGCATCCACCTTGTGCTCGATGAACGGGTCTTCTCCTATTTTCCAGTCGTTTATTTCGACCCCACATGCGAAACAGGAGACATCATCTGCTTGCCCCATGTAGAAAAATCCCGCGGTCGCAAGTTTCTCGGGTTTTATGTACGGCCTCGGCCATCCGATGAAACTAAGTAGCCGTTCGGCCTCCTCGCGGAACCGGGGATACGCATTTCTCACTGGTTCTTCGGGGTTGGTTCCGTCTCCTCCGAGGTGCGTTGGCTTGCAGAATTCCCTCACCATTATGCCAAGGGGATGAGAGATTTCTTCACTCGTTTCGGATGAACGAGACAAGTTTTGCCCTTCAACTGGATGCGTAAATTTCCTTTTTCTAGAAGTTCCAATACTTCAAATGGTCCAGTGTATTGATCTCCTAATTTTCCCGGTTTTGGTCCTTTAAGCAAAAATATGGGTTCACCAACCTTAAACGTAACGGGGTTCATGCGCCTATCTCGATATTCTTTAGCCCTTTCCTTTGAGGCTATTAAGTTTATTCGTCCGAGTTGTTGAATTTCATGAATTTGCGTTACCAAACGTGTCAAATATTCGTCGTACGTGGCAAGCTTATCCAGCTCTTCCAATGGGAAATTTGAAGGAGTTTTGGCTATTTTCCCGAAGACCATCTCGTAAGGAGTATGCTTTGTACCTTCATGCACGTTAGTGTTGTAGTTGTAAGTTGCTAATTCGACCCAGTCGTCCCAGTTGCTTTCTTTTCAGGTGTATTGTTTGAGATATTCGCCGAGGGCGTGATGCGATCTTTCTAACGATCGGTTAGATTGAGGATGGAATGCTGTCGTTCTTATTGTCCGAATTTTAAATAATTTGGAGATTTGTTTCATGAAATTACTTAAAAAGTTTGCGCCTTGGTCGGTCAATACCGCTCTTGGAGATCCGAAGTTGCAAATAAATCTTTTTACAAAGGCTTCGGCAATGGTCACAGCCTTGGCGTTGGGTAACGGGGCTGCCATTGAGAATTTTGTTAGCTGATCTTGCATAGTGAGTATGTACTCATTTCCTTTATCAGTTTTTGGCAAAAGCCCCACAATATCCATGGCAATTTTATCGAATGCTGTGGCCGGTGTGTCGGTGATGACCATGGGCTGTTTGGTTTTAACGCGAACTAATTTTTTTAATTGGCATTGCAGGCATCTCTGTATATATTGTTGAATATCTTGTTTGAGGTTTTTCCAATAGAAATCATGCCGGATTCGGTTGTACGTTTTACTAACGCCTCGGTGTCCTCCGACCGCCGAGCAATGTTTTTCTTCAATTATTTTTTCCTGATTTTCGACCGCGGGTTTCTTAATGAGCCCAAAACACACGATGACTCTAACATCGCTGTTGTTAAATAATAACCGGATTTGAGTGATTATATTTTCCCACGGGACATTACAAATTGTGTTGGATCTTGCTAAACTGATTGTTGCTAGGTTTAATTTTTCAACTAAATCCCTACAGTTTTTTAATGTCTCTACGATATTTTCTAGTATTTTAGTGGGTCCTTCGCCTACTCCGTCGCGTATGGGGCGAGCGAGGTAATATTTGTTGTTTCGTTTCGAAAGTGCTTTTGTCTCGAATAACCTGAGTTTCTTCAGAATTGGTAACTCGCCGCGTTCCGCTAATATTTCCCCGCCTTTATCTAACGGTTTTCCCTGTGTATCCACGAAAAACAGCATACTGTCTTTTCGGGTGTGAAACAGATCTCGTGATGGTTTAACATTTTTTGCTCGTATTCTTGTCTCTTCACGCTCGGGCATTTTTGTATTTCCGAAGCCGCGGGGCTCCCTGCGGGCGGGCCGATCGTTCGGTTCTTCCCCGCCGGACTCCTCGGAATCACTCGCGACCAACGGTCTGTGCCCGCGTTTTTTTCGTATAGGATTCATTTCGTCCGGCTCTTTGGGATCGCCGAAAGGATCAGGAGTACTCTTCTTAGACCTTTCTTCCCCGGGAAAAGACTCTTCGTCCTCCGCTTGCAATGTTCGATTCTGTCCCTCTGTTGCCGTAACCTGTTCTACAAAGGTTAACTTATTGGGGGTGGCGAGAGGGCTGAGCGTTGGTGGCTCGAAATGTTCCTCTCCCGTGTCGTCGTCGGCAGATGCCTCTTGAGAGATCTCGGGATTGAAGATACCGCGTTCTATTTCAAGGGGCTGGTTTATGGGCCTTGCATCATTCGTTGTTGTCATAGTTATTGCTTCAACATCGTCCGGTAATGTATCCCATGGACAATCCTCCAAATTGTCGAAAGTCGGTATTTCATCGGGGTCTGTTGTCTCGTCGATCTCGTCTTCGTCGCTGTCTAAGGCTAGGTAGTCCCCGATTTCTTGGTCCGTCAACCCTCGTGCTGGTTTTTTTCGAGTTTGGGTGGCTGGGTTCGTTCGAATCATAAATATTCCGTCCGGGTTAGTAAAATCCTCCACGGGGTTTCTTGATAGGGCATCCGCATTAACGTTTGTTTTTCCGGCTTTGTATACCACATCGTACTCGTATTCGGCCAATTTTAACCGCCATCTGAGGATTTTAGAGTTACCGTCCGTCGCGCGGCGAAACCATAATAAAGGTTTATGGTCGGTTACTACTGTGAACTGGCGCCCGTATAGGTACGGTCGATAGTGAAGGATGCAATACACTATAGCAAGTGCTTCTTTTTCGTACGTGTCGTATCGTTCTTCTGTTTTATTTAATGCTCGCGATGCATATGCGCAAGGGTGATCGTTGTTAATGGTTCCCTGCGATAATATTCCTTCTATTGCTACCCCGGAGGCATCCGTGGTTAGGATAAAGGGTTTAGTGAAATCGGGGTACCTTAATACTGGTGCCGTACACAGGCTGTCCTTCAATGTTCCGAAGGATTCCTCTTCCTCTATTCCCCATTCGAAATCTGTTTCTTAACGGAGAAGTAGAGTGAGCGGTTTTGAAATTTTTGCATAACCCTCGATGAATCGTCTATAATATCCTGTTAGTCCCAGGAATTGTCGTATATTTTTAATATTTCTTGGTCGAGGAAATTCTCGTACAGCCTCTAGTTTCTTTGGGTCAGGTTTAACTCCATCTTCGCCGATTATATGGCCTAGATACGCTACTTCTTTTTTCAGAAATTCACATTTATCGGGTTGTAATTTCAGATTTGCCGACTCGAGTCTTTTTATTAATTCAGTGTAAATTTGTTCATGTTCTTCCAGACTTCGAGAATAAATGACAATATCGTCTAAATACACAAATATGCCTTTTCCAAGGATCCCGCTCAGTGTGAGATCCATAGTTCTTTGGAAAGTGGGCGGGGCGTTCCGAAGCCCGAATGGCATTCGAACAAATTCGAAATGGCCTCTAGGAGTCGTGAAAGCGGTTTTATGTCGATCTTCCAGACTCACCTCTATCTGATGGAACCCTGATGCTAAATCGAAGACGGAGAAATATCTTGCTCCTCCTAACTGATCTAAGATCTCTGTGATGTTTGGAATGGGGTATGCGTCTGCGATAGTCTTTTCGTTCAAGGAACGATAATCAATAACGACTCTCCATTTTTTATTTCCTTTTGAATCATTCTTTTTCGGTACGACCCATACAGGGCAATTATACGGCGAAGTAGATGGTATTATTACTCCGTTTTTGAGCAAATCCTCTACTTGCTTTTCTATCTCGTCCTTTGTGCACTCCGGCCATCGATAGCCTCGAGTGTTAATCGGTAAATCGTCCGTTGTGGGTATACGGTGCTGTAGTATCGTAGTACGTGTCAGCGCTTCGCCTGGTAGGTGGTACAAATGGGTGCTCTCCCGCAACAGTTTTTCAATGCTATTTTTTTCCTCTTCGTTTAGTTCGTTGAGTCTTAGTGACCCCTTTATCTGTTCGAGTCGGTCTTCCACTACCGAGCCTGAGAAAGTAAAACAAGGGCTCTCTCTCTCGAAGGGTTGTATTCTACGCGTTGCACCTCGTGCTCCGAGTTTTTCAAAAAGGCCCGAGTTTATGACGAGATAACTTTTATTGTTCCCGGTAAATTCCTGGTTTTTGCTTTCCCTGCCCAACGTTTTCCTGTGATTGTATACTCTGCCTTGTGCCAAAAGTTCTCTATATAGTGTTCCCATACTATCGTTTCGATCATTATATTCCATCGGAATGGATTTATTTAATCTCTCTGTGTTGCCGTTGTTTAACTGTATCCTCGAATGGTTTATTTTGTTTTCCTCAATCTTAATTCCTGATTCCTTCTGCAAATTTTCTCCAATGTTTAATATTTTGGTACTCGGTACACCTGAGTCACCCGATTTTATTTTCTTGGTATCCCATGGATCATTAATGTTTATTTCACTAAAGCCCTTATTCTCTGTTTTCCTTATACAGTTTTCTGGCTCCCCTTGAAAATGTTCATTACTCTTCGGAGATTTTCCATCTACATTACCCGAACAACAATCTTTGTTTTCGTGATAATTAGTACAATTGGTATCTGGTTTAAATAAATCACTCTTTCCTGTTTCCCCGACTCCTCGCGAGTCGTTGCTTTTTATTCCACTGGAACCTTTATTCTCTACAACTCCCGTGCAGTTTTCTAGTTCCCCATCGAATCTCACGTCGTTTGATGGTGATTTTATTATGGCTTGATCCCCACAGACATTTTTATCAGTATCCTTAGTACTATCCTGTGTTTTACTTGTTTTTCCCTTTTTTATTACCCTAATCCATTCCAATTTCCTATTTGTTTCAATTTTATTCGTTTCCATTATTTCCTCGTTTTTAGAGCGACCTTCATTCACACGGCAAAACTCGATCCCATTCCTGGAGCTACCTGCCTGTGTTGTTTTGAAACTTTTGAAACCGAGTCCGTGACCCTTTGGTCTCCTCGTTTCTTTTATGGGCTCAGCGCTTCTTGTCTCGTCGCCCCTGGTGTCCTTAATTTTTTTGTCCGAGAGTCTCGCGGGTCCCGATTCCCCCGTGAGCTCCGTTTCTGATTTACAACAATTTATTTTTTCCCTTGGTCCCTTCTTTTCCTTTGTCGCGGAGATTTTAATATTCTCGATTTTTTCATCCAGTAATTCCATAACTGGTACGTGTACTTGTATTGTGTGCAAATTGTTATTCGTTACATGAACATAGGCCTTTCCGTTCTCATTTCTCAACAGTCCGGTTTCTATTGTAACTCCTAGTCCCACGTTTAATGGTGGGAGATATCCCTCTCTTGTCTCTAAATTTTTTACGCGAATAAAACAAAGTTTCGTGGTTTGCCCTGGTATAATAACTGCTTCTTGACTTGAAAACGGAATTTTTACATCCTGCATTTTTAAACGACGTTTTTCGTAGTCGACTATTACTCGGTTTCCGTCTAAATATTCTGATCCTAAAATTCCTCCTTCGGAGATAGGAAAATCGTTTTTTACCACGTGAAAACTGGCTCGGCGCCCAAAGACTTGAATTGTTATTTGGCCGATTGTGTATATTGAAGCGGCGGAAATTTCATTTAATTGTAGGATCTGATTATAATCGATGAAGGTTTGCGGAGGCACATATTTCTCTTTAATTATATTGGGTCCGGCTCCCGTGTCGACCATTAATATTATTGGTGTTGTAAAGTTGTCGCCCATTAATTTTACTGTGGGGACACTACTTTCTTTGTGTAATTTAATGACATGAATTTTTACAACTCTGATGGGTTCGTGGCTACTGCAGAGATCGTGTGAATCGGATGCATTTGTTGCCCGGTCGCTCCCGTCGCACCCGTGGTCGAGAGACCGCTTGCGTTTCCCGAGGAGTTTCCATAGCGTGCATCGTTCGTCTGCTTAGCCGGGCATTCTCTTATGAAATGTCCGGGTTGTCGGCAATAATGACAATTCCCTATTGGTTTGGGGCCAGTACCGAGTGTCTCGGCATACGTGGCTTGTTTAGCGTTGGTACATTGTGCCTGATTATGACGATACGGGCATATGTATGCACCGTGTCCCGTCCGTTTACAGATTTGACATTTTATATCCGTGGTTTGTTGAAATTGTAGCCCCTATGGTACGTTATTTTTCGGGTTTTGCGTTTGCGATATAGCTGAGTTAGCACGCGTCGGGCAGCTGTCTGCCTCGTGGCCCTGATTTTTACACAATTGACAAGAAAACGCGGCACCTGTTGCATTGTTTTTCGAAGGAGGGAATAAACGAAAACATTTATCGGCAGTATGTCCTCGTTTGTTACATACTTGGCACACGGTGATCGTGGGTGCGTCATTAACTGGTTTATTGCCGGAGGGTGGGAAGAGTTTGAAACATCGGTCGGCGGAATGACCTTTTCGGTTGCACACCTGACAGGTAGGGATACTCTTGACTGGGTCTGAAGGGATGGCTGCGTTGGTTCCCTGAATGTTCGTGATTTTTTTCTCAGGACATACCCCGGCTTCGTGACCCGTTTTGTTGCATAGCTGACATTTTACCTCCTCGCTGGTTATTATTTTCCCACTACGTTTTGCTCCACCCAACGGGTCCTTAGGATCCGCGGTATCTCGAATACCCTCGCGGAGCGCCGTGCGGGCTATTAGCTGTTTCTCGATTTTTACCGCGCGTTTCACTATGTCATCTATTGTATCGTCCATTGTCATGCGTTGTTCAATTTTAGTCTTTAACCAATGGACGAAACAAAGGGGCAGAATGTCAGTGGTATTTTTCTTAAAAGCTTCGTCCGCTGGGGCGTTATTTTCTGATTCATACGCGTCAAGTATCTGATACCCGAGATCGCGAATGCGATTGGAATAAGCGACGACCGTTTCGTCGGGTTTCTGATAAATTGATCCGAGTTCTCCTTGTAATTGATAAATATTTCTTGCGGGCGCGTAAATGCATTTCAGAAAATCGTGGAGTGCTCTCATGGTCCCGAACGATTGTTGCATGATGGACCGCCGAGGTTCCCCAATTATTTTTATTCGTACCGCTTTCACCAGATGCGGCTCGCTACCTGCGTCCAGCATCGCAAGAGCTTCGTCGCACCCTTGAATAAACATACCCAAGGACGTGGTGGTCCCATCGTATGTGGGTACGACCGCTAGTGCATCTTTAAGAGACACTCTCAGAGTTGAATTCGCCATTTCGGGTTTTATTGGATGTACGTGCGTAGGGTTAAGAGCGCCCTGTATATTTTTTTGTGTTTTGTCACGTTTCGTGGCCCGTTCTTTCCTTCGTTCTTCTTCGTCGGTTATTGTTTTCTGTAAATCGCTGTTTCTGTAGTCTTTCGTTAAAGCCGTATCCGTGTTACAACTGGGTCGGTTTTTCAGCGTTTCTATAATGTCCTCGTTATTGTCGTTCGACTTACTGCAGCTCGCGTTAGTTTCTTTTGGCAGAGTCCCGTTTATCGTGAAAAGGGTGCGCTTGGCAGCCTCGAGTCTTGTCAGAGGTATCTGGATATCTAGAGGGATTTCGTCGGGTGTATAATATACCTCGTTTGTTTGGTTAAAGGGGGTTGTATCGGCAACTAATGAGATATATTTAGTGATGTCCTTTTCTGAAAAGGTTTCTATTATCGTTGTTGTACTTTCGTTGTCCGAGTCGTTAGTCTCGTCGAATGAATGCGTAGTGGGCGTGTCGGGTCTCGGTGAGTCGCTTGGTAATGCGTTGCCAACAGGGGGTCGGGTTTCGGATAGTTCGGGACTTTCGTTTATCCGTGAAAGAGGAGGGATAAATTCCGGGTTTATTACTACTGGCGATGGGGTACGAGAGACTTTCGGACTTCCTTCTACCTTCTTCGTAAGTTCTATTCCCCTGATACCTTTTTCCAAACTGGTTATTTCTTTTTGTAATTCTTCCTCGTCGTCTTCCACTAGTTCTTCCTCCGTTTCTATCTCTCTCTCCTCCTCTGTTTCTTCCTCCTCTGTGTCTTCCTCCTCTGTGTCCTCCTCTATTCTTGCCTCCCCTTTTCTCTCCTCTGTATCTTCCTCTATTCCTGCTTCTGTTTTCTTCTCTACTGTCTTGCTCTCATGGGTTTTCGTTGTCCCTGTCTGTCCCGGTTCCCTTGTGGGGTCTTCCGACGGAGGTACCTGTTCCTCCTCGGTGCCTAATGTGTTATCAATTATCTCCCTAGGTGTTTCCTTGCTTGTTTTAGTTGTTCTCCTCTCACTCACATAAACATGTACTATCTCGTCGGGGACAGTAGAATTTGACCGCGTTGCCCGTGTCGCCCGGGTTCGCGTTCGCCCTTGACGGTTTTATCGGATGAACTCATTTATGTCCTTTTCCCTTTTGTTGATTGACTCTACTCCGTTTTTTCCTATTGCGTTTTACCCGAGTTTTCGTTTCCTTAATATCAAATGGCTTATACTCCCCGTCTAATTCGTCGATATACACGGTTACGCCGGGTGACGTTGATATATCTCACTCCGCAAGTTTTTTTTATTATTCCCGTTCGGGACACAAAGAAAACGTAGCTTATTTGTGTTATGCTCTTGAAGATGCTTAATATTTGTGTAATCCACATGGAAATTTACTAGTTTAAATTACGGAATTTCTTGGTGTTTAAACCCACGATTCAGGAACGGCTAGTTCCTTCGGAATGCCGAATTTGGTGATAATTATATAGCAGTCTCTCCCGTATTCAATTATTTTACTATTTTCGGTAAATTCACTGGCTAATATTGGTTTCTTCCTTAGCTCGAAAAAGATTCCTACTTCGTTCGTAACGACAACAAGTTCTGTCTGAATCAACTTGTCTGTGGGTGGTGTGTAAGTTCCACCGTTCGGAAATTGTTCTTTAATTCCTTGTGCGAGAAGATTTTCTATTACTTTTTTCGGTCCGCCCCGGCCCATCGAATAATGTGTCTGTTACGTGTTTATTTTTGTAAGTGATCTTACCTTCCTTGTTCTATCAATATAGTGTGTTGTGTGCAACCGCACGATACGATAAAACGAGGGCTAACTTTATCAAATTGCCGCCCTTCTGGTCCCCGGATCAATTTGAGAAAGGGTAAAGTGTGTGTATTTTTTTTCTAATGTGTATGCTTTTTTTTCTTCTATTATCAGTATAGTATGTTGTGAGCAACCGCACGCTACGATAATATAAAGGTTTAATTCCTTCAAATTGCCGCCCTTCTGGTCCCCAGATCAATTTAAAGAAAGGTTAAATATGTAGTGTATGGTGACTGTTTGAACTCCTTTTTATCAATATGCTTCAACCTCAGAGGTGTCCGTATGAATAAAGTAAGGAAATATTTTTAATCAATTTAGTAAGAGTGAAGTGTTTTCTGTACGTGTATTCTTCGGGTTTGTGTAGATAGACTAGCCTGCGCGGATCGTTATCGGGGATATACCTAGGGTGTAAAAATTTTATTTCGTAATTTAATGGGTTCAAACAAATATTTAATTTCAATTTCCGTGTTGGTTTTTTGGGTTTGTGAACGTCTCTCGACACGGTTATCTCGTCTCTGGTTTTTGTTCTTCCACTCTAATTTTATCCATAAACTAAGTAAAATTAATATTTTCCCAATGCTTGAACGTTAATATTTTGGTTTTTCTTCCTTGGCAAACATTCCTTTGATCCCGGACGAGCCCCCAAAAATTCTGTTACGTCAAAACTGTCGATGGTTTTATTTCGCTAAGTTTTTACGCAACTGTTGCCCCGTTTCTATTAACACTCTCTGGTCAGAACGATGAGAATCGATCTTTACCACACCCGGTATTAATCGCGGTAACAACTGCCCATTTTTAAGCCTAACCTTGCGGAAAATTGCTTGGGATAGGGCCCTAGGAATGCCTGTCGTTTCTAAGGTCGTAGGGTACTTTCTGAACTCCTGATCCCTCCTGATTCGATTTTATAGTTTCCGGAGAATTAAAAATGATAAAAATCTTCGCTTCCGTTTGAGAAAAGATTGAAAGTCTGTTTGACGGTGGGCTTACTCCAGGAAATTGATGAATGGGTTAGGAGAGGATCAATTAATAAATTCATGCACTGGAAATGACCGATAAATGAAAAGAAGAAAAGATTATAGTGAGTAAAATAAAATGTATGTCGCTTACGTTCTTCACTGCTGGTTTTTCGTCGGTTTTTGGAATAATTCGTAGAACTTTCGATGATTTCGTTGGTAAGAATAGATTTTATTTCGAATGAATAATTCACGAAAAGGTACAAAATAAATCGAACAATGATTCTCGAACCTGGGGTTCGGACAAAAATGTTTCCTTGACTCTCGGTGATCGAATTAAAATGCGATGCGTGATTGAACAAAGACAGTTTTGTTAATCGAAAACGTAAACGACTGAACGACGCTAACTGGGTCGATTGGATGATGGTAACTGGCGTAAACGAAAGACGTTAACTTCGTCGATCGGATGATGGTGAGTGTGCCCTGAATACAAGATTTTTGGGCTTTTTATACCCTTTTCTAGGTTAAAGTAAGTGGGAGTGATCGCCTGATCATGTGTGGTTTTCCTCGAAATGTCATTAAAAATAGTTGCTAGGTTGGAAGGGAGGTGCAAGGATAAAGGAAAAAGGGGTGATGCGTGGAGAGACGAGTTTTCTGTTTCGTCGATCGGTGCTTAACTTTAAATATTCGGGGAGATGGTAAAAGTCTCGGTGTCTGACTCATCTTTTCCCTCGGTGAAGGGAGTCGCGTTCGAGTCCCGTCGTAGGCCCCGTTTGTCTATGAATTTATGTCCTGCGACCTTCCTTTTAATTCGTGACTGCCATTGGATGCTATCGAGCTTGCCGTGAGTAAAGCACGCCACCAGCGTCGTTCCACCGAAAGTCGCGGCTTTCGTGCATCTCGCCAAAGCCGTCTGCCTTGTTCTTTTGACGATGCGGTGGTGCGCCGCGGGATTTTTTTATGGGGTGAACCGGGAGATGGTTTTTTCTAACATCGATTTCTTCCCACGTATTTTCGGTGAACGTTTTTACGAAGGTGTGAGTGTTCCTAGGTGATGGTAGTTTACACGTGTCGATTCATTTCAGGAATTATTCCTTTTTCGTTAATGAGACGGATGGTCGGTTGCGGGTATAGAATGATTGAACGTGAGATGTAATTTAATGGATTGAATGCTTTATTAGTCGCAGCGTAATTACTGTTGAGAGCAACGGAGAGTGTACCGGTTGGGAGCTCGAGCTGGACTGGCTCTCGGAGGTGCGAGGCTGAGGGCCTCGGACCCCGCAACAAAGTCGCGACGGACTGTCGCGACGCCCGCGATAAGGGCCTTCTCACGGCTCTAAGCCGTGCGGCCGGATGTAGATAACCCGGGAGGGCTTCTATGAATGAAACGCAGCGAAATAATATCGCTGCGTGGAAAGAAATGAATATCGGTGCGAAGAAAGGCTGGAGCCGTTACACTCCCCCTCCAGAGAAAACGATGCCCCCGCATCGGATGTTGAACAGAATTTACATTTAATAATTGTTGTTAAGTGTGATTCTATATAAATGAAAAGTTTTGGGGGTTTTTTTTTTTTTTATATTTTCATTTTTTGTGTACTTGTGTTATTTTTGTGTATTTTGTTTCGTTAGTTGTTGGTTGTTGGTTGGTCCTTTTTGTTGTCGTCCGAGTTTGGTTTTATTTTAATTATTTTCCCTTGGTTTTATCTTTCCTCCGGCAAACTCTCGTTGTTGAATATATTTAGATAATGGATGCTGATTTCTATGCTGATCTGTAACAATCTAAGAAAACTGTTATTTGTTCGTGTTAGTGGGAATGGTTTAGTTAGGTTGGATGGGATTAAATTTGGTTTTAAAACAAGATGGTTGAGAAAAATTAAAATGTTGTCCTGTTTCGTTCGTTGATGAGATCCAATTATTGTTTTCCTTTTTTGTTATGTTTTCTTTTTGTCAAATTTGTCCATATTTGCTAGGTTTCGGTTCCTCCTTCCTGGTTGTCCATTGGTTACTGGTATAAACATTCTGTTGTCCCAACATTCCCTTTTCGAAGTTTAGGTTATAATTTTAGACTTTTGATGGTATTGTGCCTGTAACATTCTAAGATCTGATTAGTGGTGGTTAGTGGGTTGGGCGTGTTATTTGGAGTGGTTCTGTAGGCACAAGATGGGAGTTGTTTCTGGAATGGTTAAAATGATTAAGACGAATATTTATAGTAAAAAAAAACATAGCAAATATATATTGGCCAAAAGGGTAGACAATAATTTCGTTGCGAAAGAAGAAAAAAAAAGAAATAAATCAAATTGATATTGGTATTGATTGATATTGGGATATAATTGTTCCCATACGATTTTTTGTTATAAATATAAAGTTGCTGAATTTCGTTTTTTCTTTGTTGCATTAAAATACGTGTGTCGCAGAGCATGTCTCAGACATTGTATATAAACATCTGTTTTTTTTGTTAGATTGTCATTGTCTCGATCTTATCCTCTTTCTTAACTTCCGTTTTCCTCATGTTTCTATTTACGAAGTAAATTTAATAATCAAATATATTGATAAATGCGCGATTGTATCGGAGTAAATGTAGCTTAAATGTACGTGTGAATAAGTATATGGGTTTTGTGTGTATTTGTTTAGTCGTGATTTGTTTGTGAGTAGTATAACCCTATTATTGTAGTTTGTCAAATTGTCTGGTAGTCCGAAAAAGAATTTGCGGTTCATTTGATTCTATTATGTATCTTGGTGGCTTGGTTTTTCGTCTACATTCTGACTTTTTCAATTTTCTGTGTATCTGTTTTATTAGGTTTATTTTTTTTTTTTCTAGTGTGGATAGTGTTGTATTTAAATGTAGAAAAGTGTTAGTTGTATTTAAGTGTAGGAATTAATTTACCTTATATTTATTTTTAGGTTAAACGCTAATGAATATTTTCCTATTTTTTTCTTTTTTTCTTTTTGTGGTCAATGATCGGTATGTTTGTTTAAGGCCATAATGCATATTATGCGCTTCCAGGCGATGTTCTGCGATTTGCTGTTAGTTTCGATAGAAGATTGCTGATCGTTTCTGGTAGTGCTTTTTTGCGTGGTATGAGTGTCATTGGTAGATAATTGTTAGCTTCCAGTCCATAAATTTTTTCGTCACAATGAAGTATTGGTGGTGACCTGAAGTTCGGTTGCACTGGAGTTTGTGCAGGATGTTGTTCAGAATCATTTGTTCGTTCTGCGTTTATCGGTGGTAGCCTGATTTTGGGATGCACAGGTGATGGTGGTGCATCCATTGCGAATTTCGTTACGTATTCAACACAGCTGAAAGGCGGTGATAAATTTCCGAGTTCTAAGGCGTTTCTGGGAATTGGTGGTGATCGGAAGTTCGGTTGTACTTCCTGTGGTATGCTGTTTTCATTTTTTTCCGATGTGCTCGTTTCTCGATGCCATGGTAGAACGAATTCTCGCAAATCAAATGCTATTGGTGATGATCGCGTTTCGTTTATTGTATCGCTATTTACTGGCTGATTCTTGAGTTTCGCGGCATTACGTTCTCGTGACAGTTCAGGATTCAGTTGTAGTGATGGTTGTACTGAGCTTTCCGAATTTGATATTTTTCTGTCGCGAGTTGGCAGTGAGTTATCAAGTTGCACAAGTATTTGTGCGGCTTTCGGAGCGCAGTCCTTTTGCTGTATAATTGTTGGAGGTGATCTGAAGGTTGGTTTTACGGGTGGTTTACCATTATTTTCGTTACCAGACGATTCTCCGATGTACGTCGGCAACGGTTTGAATCCTTGTATGTTGGAATTTACGTTTTCGGATTCTGTTTCGTTTTCCGTTTCATTTTCCTTATTTTTTGCCTGATAGTTGTCATGTTTTTGAGTTTCTATGCGTTTGCCATCGATATTTTCGACGACAGTACCATCAGCTTCACCGTATAAGTTGCCGGATTTTTCACTTAGGTTGCTTTCCACTCTGTTTCCGTCGTTATATTCGCTTTTGTCACCGTATAAGTAGCCGGTTGCCCCGTCAGGGTTGACTTTTTGGCGAATCTCGCTTTTGCTATGCTGCGATAAGCTTTCTATTTTTTGTAACCTCATTGGGCTTTTTGCTTTTTGTGGCCTCGTTGGGCTTTTTTCATTTTGTTGCCTCGTTGGGCTTTTTCCGTTTTGTTGCCTCGTTGGGCTTTTTTCGTTTTGTTGCCTCGTTGGGCTTTTTCCGTTTTCTTCTTCTGTTGTACTATCTTCTATATCTGTATATTTATATTGTTTTTCTATATCATTTCGTTTCCTAATTTGTTTGCGCGGTTCGTTTATTTCTCTATCTTCGTCTTCAGATGAGTCCGCTAGACATTTTTCGATCGGTTTCCATTGTAGTTTGATTCTGCGTTTTCCTTTTAATATTTGCCTGGTCTGTTTCCATGTAGGTATTTTTATGAGTTCAGCTTTGTTTTCTAATGTTTCAGTTTGCGGTGTTTCGTTGTGAATATTTGAATCAATTGTTGTGGGTACACTCTCCGTTATTTGTTTTGATTCCGTCTTTTTCGGTAATTGGTTTGTTTCTTCTTGTGGTTGCTTTGTCTGTTTAGGGAGAATTTGTTCAGTTTTTTCGGCACTTGCGTCGCCCATTGTTGTGACCTGAATATTGTTGCGAAGTTTTGTGGACCACATTAGTCCTTTCTTTTGAAGTAGTCGTTGAACTATCTGTTCGATCTGTGATGTGTCGATACTTGATTGATAATCTGATTTTCGCGAGTTTCCGGTGTTACTGGTGTTTTGTCCTTTTCGTGAGTTGGTTCGATCGCGTGAATTATCTCGATTATTTCGATCGTTTTGATAATTGCGATCTTGTGAATCGTCTCGTCGCGAGTTGTTTCGATTGTCGCGGGAATTGTTGTAATTGTCGCGCGAGTTGTCGCGATAGTTTTTGCGGTAGTTGTCGCGATAGTTGTCGCGGTAGTTGTCGCGATAGTTATTGCGGTAGTTGTCGCGAGAGTTGTCGCGATAGTTATTGCGGTAGTTGCCGCGTGAGTTGTCACGATATTTTCGGTCGCGCAAGTCGTCACGATATTGTTGGTGACGCGATTCGTTTCTGTTATCTCTCACTCGACAGCAATACTTTTGGTTTCGTGAATTCTCTCTGCAGTTTTGATCACGCGAATTATTTTTGCAATATCGAGAATAATTTCTGTAATTTCGGTCTTGGGAGTTATCACGATAATCTTGATCGCGTGAGTTATCTCGATAATCTCGGTTCCGCGAATTGTTTCGATAGTCACAACCTCGTGAATCTCGCCTATGATCGTCGTTTCGATCGTGTGAATCTCTATCACGATCGTCGAATTGATCCCAAGAATTTCTGTTGCGATTTTGATAGTTATTGGATCGCGAAGTAATGTAGCGATCTGATGTTGTTTGAGTTGCATTCTCGAAACGTTTTTCACAAAACGCTCGTTGTCTATGTTGCTCGTTAGACTGTGCGGAACGAATTTTCGTTTTAATGGGACCATTTTCCCTAGCTTCGAAATTTTCGCGTTTCGTCGTTTGGTATATTGCTTGTCTGCGAATGAGTTCATTTTCAATATTCAAGGCCTCGTCGATCGCATTTTCGAGTGTTAAAAAGTTTTTTGACAAGAGCAAATTGTGACCAAGTACTACCCGGTCAGAAAGTCCACGGATAAACGATTTTATTACTGTTTGGCTTACTTCTTGCAATCTGTTTTTCAGGTACTGTTGTTTTTCTTCATCCGTGTATACTTCTTTGAGGTGTTCTTCGATTCTTTTCGCGATTTTCCGCGTACGCATTGCGTAGTCAACCACCGACTCGTTATAATTTTGCGAATTTGATTTTAGTTCGAGTTCGAGGTCCGATAATTCGACTGGTTTTTCGAGCGCATTTCTGAGATCTCTCAGGAGTGGCTCTAGTGCGTTGTATGTTTTCGCGTCGACGATATCGGCGGCGACTCCTGACAATTTAAGTTGGATGATCTCGAGGAGCTGCGGTTGATCGTGCTCCGAGATGATTTTTGCTGCTTTTTTGCAAGCGCGCATGAAATCATGGAGCGGTATGTTTTTACCGTTAAAACTAGGTATGAGGTTTTGTACATCGCGGAGCGTTATCGAGCTATTATTGTTCGCCATCGCAAAGTATGTTCGCGACGGGAGTCGCTCGGTAGACAACGCTCGGCGATGAAAATTATATCCGCCGTTTGCTCGCGCGGGGCGCTGAGGCGGCTCTGGTGGAGCAATTTTGGTGTAGTTGTTGAACTACCCAAGTAATTAAAAAACAAAATTCAAATAAATTTTTTTTTGTGTTGCTGCCGTCTGGCATGAGGCGCAATTGGATTTTTTTTTGTGAATATATGTATGTCTATATTAGATATATAGTATATAGATATTTCGTTTTTCTTTCTCTTTTTCTTTTTTTTTCTAATATGTATTATGTATTTTTTGTATTTTTTATTATTATTTTTTTTTTGTTCATCGAATTATTTGTTTATTATTGCCATTATCATTATTTGTTGCTGTAGGTATATATTTTTTTTGTGTATCTCAATAAATGTTGTAATAATTTTATTTTTATTTTTTATTTTTTTTTTTTATTCGCTGCCATCTACGTGAGGGGCGTTTACTTTGTGTCGAAGTGAAGCAGAAGGCAAAAAGAGAATTGAGACGTATTTGAGAAAAGGGGAAATTCTACTTGTCCCGTGTGAAATGCCATGAACTATGGTGGTCGTACGTCGTGACATGCGCTACGAGCACGCAACAAGGTTTTTGTAATACGCTTTCGCGAGTCGGCGCTCATATTTAACGTATTGAATAAGAATTCAAAATAGGTAATAACAATAACAATTGGCTCAACAATCGATACACACTGTTAAATTATAATAACAAAAACAATTTTATTAATTGATTGGTACTTACGTGTACGATGAGGATAAATAATCGTTTTATAAAACTTTCATCGGTTTTGGTTGGACATTTTGTTGTTGTTGTTTTTTATTTTTAGCTTTTCTGTCGTATGTCGTTCTTCCTTCCTTTCTTCTATTTTATTGTATTTTTGTCGTCCTTCCTTCCTTCTATTTATATATATAGCGGACGTGGATGGTGGATGACGGTGGGCGTCGAGATGTCGGTGCGACGGATCACGGTCGCGGTGAATCGATGCCGCGGTCGATGACGGCTCGCTGGTGGTAACGTCGGCGGCTGCTGTGCTGCGCGAGGGTTTCCTCGGCGGTCGGTAACCCCGATGCCGCTCGCTCACTCGCTCGACACTAACTCGACACTTGAAAACTCTCTGTTGTTTTTCTTTTGTTTGCTGTGTCTCTTTTTTTTTTTGCACTGTTTTTTTTTCTATTGTTGTTGTTACTATTATTAAGTTTTCATTTATCTTCCCATTTTATGTCTTTAAATGTATATTTTTAATGTAAAGGTTATTTATAAAGTGTCTGTTCACTGTGTATATTTTTATTATTCGTGTCTTTTCACGATTTCTCACTTTTTTTCACGTTTCACTATTTGTGTGTGTATTTTTTTTTCACTGGTTGGGTTTTTCCCTTTTTTCACTGTTCGTTGTGTTTTTGTTTCACTGTTTTTTTTTTTCACTTTTGGTTTTTTGTGTGCGAGCACGGCTCGAGCACGATTGTCGGGTCCGAGTGAAAAATTATTTTTTTTTCGAAAAAGTGATAAAAGATTTTTTTGTTGAAGCAGGCGTGTTTACGTGGTAGGACCGCTTCTGACACCATGAGACGGATGTACACGGGTGTCAGATTTTTTTTTTTTTTTGTTTTAATTGTAAAAACTTTTTTTTTATTTATTTATTTTTATGTTGGCGTGTTTGTGTGATTCGCACACTTCTGACACCATGAGACGGATGGTCGGTTGCGGGTATAGAATGATTGAACGTGAGATGTAATTTAATGGTTTGAATGCTTTATTAGTCGCAGCGTAATTACTGTTGAGAGCAACGGAGAGTGTACCGGTTGGGAGCTCGAGCTGGACTGGCTCTCGGAGGTGCGAGGCTGAGGGCCTCGGACCCCGCAACAAAGTCGCGACGGACTGTCGCGACGCCCGCGATAAGGGCCTTCTCACGGCTCTAAGCCGTGCGGCCGGATGTAGATAACCCGGGAGGGCTTCTATGAATGAAACGCAGCGAAATAATATCGCTGCGTGGAAAGAAATGAATATCGGTGCGAAGAAAGGCTGGAGCCATTACATTAACTTAATAATTATTGGATTAAATAAACATACATGTATTCGTATACATATTGTAACGAATATCGTACGCGATATCCTCGGTAAGCGGTCTTGAAGGACCGCTCGGACAGAAGAACATTTGACGGACGAACATAAGATAGACTTCACTTCGATCGTAGAGTCGACAGTCAGTCTGTTTCGGGACTTTGACGCGAACTGACGGTTACGCTGATACGAGATACTACGAATTTGCTTGGGAGATAATAAATCTTACGCATTCGTTCTTTTTATAATTCGCAGTGCCTTATTTCTTTACGCGAATACGTTACATTGGTGTCAGAAGTGTTTAACGGACTTACGCGAGTGTCATTAAGGAGTTTTTGAATATGAACACGAGACGAAGGCAGCGGGTTACCGTGTCGGAGGACGGTCGAGGCGAGCCAGATGCTCTGGCTCAATGGCGTGAGGAACTACGGCAAACCTTGGAGGAGAACAATCGTCGCCTTGCCGAAGAACTTCGACAATTTAAGGAGGCGACGATTGAATTGTCTCGGGAAGCCGCAACGTCATCGGTTCGGGACGTTGTTAAGAGCGCTGTGACCGAAGCGGTAGGCGAAACCTCGAGGATCGCAGCAAGGGAGGGCGCTCAGACAGCAGCCCGGATTCTGATGGCGGAGCTAAGGAAACAATCAGATATCGTGCCTCAAATTTCTTTTACCTCTGATTTTCCTTCTACTTCTTCTCGAGTCGAAAACTCTGTAACAGCGCAGGCTCCCGTTCAGGACACTCCGTGTCTGAATGGAAGCCGAACCGTTGGACAGAGGGAACAAGTCGACCAACCACTATCCATTAATGAATCGATTTTGACTTCGCGGGCTGGTAACCCAGTCACGGCGCCGGTTGCCGTTCAGGACACTCCGTGTCTGAATGGTGACCGAATCCTCGGACGGGGGGAACAGACCCTTGAAGTTGTACATCGGACCGGAGCTCCATCAGCATCGGCCATCGCCCAGAGCGCGCAGCGGCTGCAGCACGACACCTTCGACGGATCCAGATCGTGGGACCAATTTTACAGGCAGTTCAGCATGATTGCCAAATTCTACAAGTATTCCGGGGTGGAAAAGGCAATCGTGTTGGCTTCTCTGCTCCGCGGTCCCGCGAGAACGATTTTCGACAATCTTTCCGAGAGCGAAAGTTCAAATTTTGAGAGGCTCAAAGGAGCTCTTGATTTTACTTTCGGTCGTAGAAACTGCAGTCAACTGGCATGCAACGAGTTAGACGCTTGAAAGCAAAAGCCGGCCGAAGATTTTGCAGCGTTCGCGACGGATATTGGACGTCTCGTTAGGATAGCCTATACTGAGGCTAATACCGAGACAATTGAACGAATAGCTTGTAGGAGCTTCGTAGCCGGCATCTCGGATTTTAACATCCAAAAAACAATAAAACTCGAGAAAATATCTTCGCTTCAAGACGCAGTAATTCGGGCTAGGGAGATACACGCGGTGCTCCAATCGATGAAAGTGCATTACTCGGGCTCCAACTCGAAGTTCAGTAGGAACAATTACAAACGTCCGAACGAAAGCTCGAACGGAGAATTTAACAGCGGAAAGCCTCGAGACTCGTCGACACGAGCTACAATCGAGTGTTGGAGATGTGGCCAAAAAGGCCACATACAACGATCGTACAATAATCCTCCTTCTGAAAAATATCTAAGGAGAACTCAGAAGGATCAGGAAAACTAAAAAGAGTCGATTCACAGGGGGTTGAATCGACTCAAAATCTAGTTGAAAGAATTGTGGGGGTTTGTGGGCTAGCTTCAGCCCACGAACCAGACCTACATCTTTCTCTTGAGGGAAAAATAGAAAAACAATCGTGTGTGATGGTATTAGATACCGCATCGGAGATCACCATCGTGAATGCCGCAAGGTTCACGAATACGATTCATTCCCTCAAAAAGGTTTCGAGCCGCTTAAAAATTTTAACCGTCTCTCGTGACGAATTCAAGTATTCTGATATTCGAAAAGCCAGAGTCAAGGTTGGAGATTTTTCAATAGAATTAGAAGTTGTTTTTGCTGACATTCGGGAGGATTGTTTATTGGGTTTAGATTTTCTATATAAATCAGGCTTGTTGGAAGACTTCAGTACGATTATGAAAAATAAATTTAACATTAGAGCAAAAGAAAGAATCGTCTCCGCGCGTTGCGTGAATTTAATACAAACAAATACAAAAAAAATTCCAGATCATTTAGTTTCAATTTTTGAAAAATCTACAAATTTATTAACTGTGGAGGAACAAATCCTATTTGAGGATTTGTTGTTAGCATTTTCAGACACTTTCGCTCGAGATGGAAATGATATTGGGTTATGTTCTTATATCAAACACAAAATTGACATCGGAGAGGCTAGACCGTTTAAACTTGCTCCTCGTCGGATTCCCATTCACTATCGAGATACTGCTTTCAAGCTCGTGGAAGAAATGAAAGAACAAGGGGTCATTGAACCCAGTAATGGTCCTTTCATTTCACGTCCAGTGTTTATTCCAAAAAAAGATGGGTCGATTAGATTTTGTATTGACTATCGAGTACTTAATAGCCTTACAAAGAAAGATTCATATCCTGTTCCTCGGATAGACGAAATTCTGGAGGCGGTGGGTGGAGCCGAGTGGTTCTCTATTATAGATCTTAAAAGTGGGTATTGGCAGGTTGAACTTGATCCAGCAGATAAAGAAAAAACGGCATTCATGTTAGGATGTGAATCTTGGCAGTTTAAAGTACTTCCCTTTGGACTTTGTAATGCCCCTGCTACTTTTATTAGATTAATGAACAAAGTACTTCATGGACTAACGTGGAAAATTTGCTTAGTATATTTGGATGATATAATCGTTTACAGTAAAACGTTTGAAGAACATTTAGCGAATATAGAACAGGTGTTACTTCATCTCCGAAAAGCTAACTTAAAAGCAAACCCAAAAAAATGCATTTTTAATCAAAAGGAAGTTAATTATTTAGGCCATATATTAACGGGTTCGGGTATTAAAACTTGCCCGGAAAAAACGTCTTCAATAATCAACTGGCCAGTACCCATTAATAAAAAAGACGTGAGAAGTTTCTTAGGTCTCTGCTCGTATTACCGGAAATTTGTGAAGAATTTTGCCACAATCGCTAAGCCGCTACATCGTCTGACAGAGGAAGGGTCACAATTTGAATGGAACAAAGAAGCTCAGGACGCTTTTGAGTTCTTAAAGGGAGCTTTGGTTTCTCCTCCTATCTTGGCCTTTCCTATCATGACTGACGGTTTTATTTTAGATACCGATGCATCAAATAGTGGTATTGGGTCAGTTTTGTCTCAAATTCAATCAGGGGAAGAGAAGGTTATAGCTTATTTCAGTAAAACCTTTAATAAGGCAGAGAAGAATTATTGTGTAACGAGAAAAGAACTCCTAGCGGTAGTTCGAGCTGTGGAACATTTTCGCCTTTTCCTCATTGGACGAAGATTCACAGTTCGTACGGATCACTCCGCTCTTCAATGGGTACTTTCTTTCAAAAGCCCCGAAGGTCAGATGGCTCGTTGGTTGGAAACACTGTTTCAGTACGATTTCGAAATTCGTTATCGGCCAGGTCGGATTCATGGAAATGCAGACGCATTATCAAGACGACCTTGCGACAAGAACTGTAAACAGTGTGGTAGGATTGAACAAAAAAATGATGAGATGGAAAAATTTGTTTGTCAAACGGTTTGTGTTATTAATGAGGAAATAGATTGGTTTAAACTTCAAAGAGAAGATCCAATTCTTAAAATGATCATCGATTTTAAAAGGAAGAATACTTGTCCGGTATGGTCTGATATTTCTCACTTGGATCCATCGTTCAAAATTTACCTTCTGCATTGGGATTCGTTAGTTTTAGAGAAGGATCTCCTTTTTAGACGGTGGGAATCTCCGGATATGTCGCGAATTGTGTGGCAATTAGTTGTCCCAAAGGAAATGATTCAGCCAATTCTCTCGGAAGCACATAATTCTCCGACTGGTGGTCACTTTGGTATAAACAAGACTTTGGCTAAGACCCGCCAACATTATTATTGGGCTACTTGCAAGCCAGATATTGAAGAATGGTGTAAGAAATGCACCGTCTGTTTCGCCAAAAAGGGACCCTTTTTGAAAAGCAAAGGAGAACTCCAAATTTATAATGTTGGAAGTCCTTTTGAGAGAATAGCCGTCGACATTTTGGGACCATTACCCAAATCGTCTTTGGGTAATAAATATCTTTTAGTAGTGACGGATTACTTTACTAGATGGCCGGAAGCTTTTCCTCTTCCCAACTTTCAGGCCAAAACAGTAGCTGAGACATTAGTGTGCGAAATAATCTCTCGATTTGGAATCCCTAGCGAAATTCACTCGGATCAAGGAAGAAACTTTGAGTCAAATCTCTTCAAAGAAACTATGACTTTATTGGGAATTAAGAAAACCAGGACAACTCCCTTACACCCTCAATCGAATGGATTAGTAGAGAGATTAAATAGGGCAATCCTGCAATATTTATCGAAATTCATCGCAGAGAATCAAAAAGATTGGGACAAATGGATCCCTTTGTTCTTATTGGCTTATAGGTCTTCTAAGCACGAAACAACAGAATTTTCTCCAGCAATGATGATGTTAGGTAGAGAACTCAAACTTCCTTTAGAACTTCTTCGTGGAAATCCACAAAATATGGAACACTCAGAATCGCAAAAAACACCTGAATTTGTTGACGAACTTAAAGAAAGATTGAATTTAGTTCATGAAAAAGTTCGAAAACGATTCATGCTAAAGAGTGATAAGATGAAATCAAGATTCGACGTTAAGTCACACATGCTTTCCTTCAAACCTGGACAAAAGGTTTGGCTTTTTCACCCCCAAAAAGTCAAAGGAAAGTGTCCAAAGCTACAAAGAGATTGGATAGGTCCATATATAGTGAAAACTAAAATTAATGATGTAGTGTATAGAATTCAAAAACCTCCTCGTGGGAAATTCAAAGTTGTCCACATTGATAGGTTAGCACCTTTTGGAGAGTAAGAAAAACATTGGTGCCAGTTCAGAGAACGCTAATGGAGGGAAGTGTTTAGATTGCTTGGCTGGAGCCTTGGTTGTCATTCAGTGTACTAAGGACAAGTGCAGAATGGCGTCCTGTAAGGGTTTCCGGAGAATCTTGTCAGGTGAATGCCGAAGAGCCAACTGGGCTTGGTTGGAATTTGGCAAACACCGGGTCGGGCCCCTCTGGCTGTGGACCTGAAATAGTCTTTTAACTAACTTGAATTACTGATCATAATTCTTGTTGGAAGAGTGTTTCAGATTCCCGAGAGATTGAGATCTAAAGATCGAGCCAGTTCGACTTTGTGAATCGGCTGTCTGGGAGCAGTGTGAGGGTGCACACTTGCTGCTCCGGTCCAGACAGTGTCTGATGTGATTAATATTTTAAAAATCTTTCCTCAGGGCATTAACGTTCGGATATTTCCGGGTTGTCGGATCGTATGAAAAATGATTAACCAAAATATTAAAAAAGGAATTGTCACGACAATAGAGTTTCGACGTTAAGGGATCTATTTTCAAAAATTGTATATACAGAGAACTACGCTTTATTCTTTTTCTGTCATAGGTTGTTTTGCCTCTTGAGATCTCCTTTCCCGTCGTCCGATTCCAATCTTACAACATCAAAGGAATACCGTCGATGCGATGGAAGGATTTATCAGGATCGGAGGCCTTTTCATCTTCTACAGAAAACTGCCTGCTTGCTTTAGTTTCAACACTGAAGACGAAAATTTTAACTTCAGATGTATTAATTATGAACAGACCAAACACGGACAGAGCTGACAGATCAGTTTTAAAATTACAATTCGGTGAAGTATTTAGCTTTTCGAATGTACATGCTGCTCTTCCCAGGTTTTTCAGCCATGGTTTTCCCTCGGGACTTGGGTAAATGCCAGGGCAGCATAATTAGGTCGCGAGTAGAACTGGATGGACCATGTGCAACCACATCTCAGTTACTTAGAGAGTTGCCGGGGCGGCAACTCAAAAAGGGGGGGAGTAGTGTAACGAATATCGTACGCGATATCCTCGGTAAGCGGTCTTGAAGGACCGCTCGGACAGAAGAACATTCGACGGACGAACATAAGATAGACTTCACTTCGATCGTAGAGTCGACAGTCAGTCTGTTTCGGGACTTTGACGCGAACTGACGGTTACGCTGATACGAGATACTACGAATTTGCTTGGGAGATAATAAATCTTACGCATTCGTTCTTTTTATAATTCGCAGTGCCTTATTTCTTTACGCGAATACGTTACAATATATACCTATTTTGTCCTTTCCTTAGGCTAACTTATAGATTGCCGAGAATATTCTGGTCCCATGTTCGTACTTATTAATTTTCTCTTTTCTTTAAAGAACATCGAGGGACCATTAATCCATTATTTTAATTCTCCTCATGGGACGAGAATCCTTCGGATCTACTTTACGACTAAACGGGTGTTAAACAACAAAAATCCTTAATTCATAAACAATTAAAAATAATTAGATGATTCTTAGTGGTTACTTAGATTTTTAGCAAAATTTAACTCGCTCTATTGAGGACCGGTTGAGGGGACCGAAACTCCCTGTGGTGCCGTGCCAGCGATTTTGCCGCCCGGCAACTCGAGTGTTCGAAACGTTCTTGAAATTTGAAACTTATTCTATGAGTGTTGGTTACTTTTAATGTTAATTTATTGTTGAATCTACTAAGATTGTTAAAAGATAGTTTGTTTGTTCTTGTTTAATTTAAACCAAAAATAATCAGGAATTATTTCTTTGTGCGGTTTAAATTATTATT
Source organism: Amblyteles armatorius (assembly GCA_933228735.2). NCBI lineage: Eukaryota > Metazoa > Arthropoda > Insecta > Hymenoptera > Ichneumonidae > Amblyteles > Amblyteles armatorius. The sequence continues at coordinate 83,509 of OW121697.1, forward strand.
TATTTCTTAATTGCTTTTAATCTTCTGGATTCCGAATATTTTTAATTATGGGTCTGTCTTTGTTATTTTTCCTCATCTTCATTTTTGTGTTTGAAGGCCCCTTTAGTTTTTTTCCTTGTAATAGTTATTATAAAAAATGGTTGCGAAAATTCTCTGCCATAGTTTTGAGAAAAAGGGTGTGGTAAGTCGTTTCTACCGTGGCGTGACTTTCTAATCTCATGGCCTTGAGGCGCTAAGCTTTGTAAATCTGAATTATCGATAGCTGGAAACCCTAAAGCTTCCATAAAGCTGCGGACAACCGGTCAAAGCGACTGGCTTAGGTGGGGATCCGGCCCCACGGCAGATCACTGCGAGTCCCCAAATGGTTCCCCGGCGATGGTACAGAAGATCTAACGATCCTTGAGATCTGTGAGTGTTTAGTCGATACTCGCACCTGACACGGTCGCGAGGTATCGCAAGCGGGTTAGCCTTTTACTCGCCCCAAAAAGTGGCGGCGCTGGCGGTCATAGACCATTTTTGCCGGCCTTCTTTTTCTACAATTTGTCCGGATCTGTTTGACCATGCCGTTAGCTTTGTGACGGTCAATTTTGACCAGTCTTTTTGTGCCTATCGAATGTACCGGCTGAGTTCATTAAGTTGGTGCTTTGGCAGAAACGAGTCATTTATCTAGTTTTCTACTATTTCAAGTTATCTGACCGATTTTTGTTCCTTCTTTTTATTTTATTTTCTGAGTCCAATCTCAGTGTGAGGACAAATAATAAAGAAAATTTATTCGTTACGTTGGACGTAACACTAGCAATGGCTGAGGCCCAGGTATCTATTCATTTACAGGTTCGAAGCTCCTTCAACTCGTTAAATCTTCAAAAATATATGGGCACACCTCGATTTTATTTTTTTAACGCGTCCGTAATAATGTTATCATGTTATTTTCGAAACAAAATTCTAATACAGTAGTCTGGAAACATATATTTTTTTAAAAAAGAATGTTGCTTTTCACGCGGCGCCATATGCAGCTCATGCTAATTGTCACAATTTTGAGTTCATGTATCTCGGAATCCATGTGGGGAAAAAATTATTAGAAATTCTTTTAAAAAACCTTATTCATTGCTTTATAACACTTGTGATTTTTAGTTCCGAAAGTAGAAAAGTCGTTGTGTGACGTATTTCCTTAACCGGCGCAGAACCCATCTTTGTTGTAAAGGCTAGAGCATCTCATTGCACCCTGTGTCTAGCATTTTACCTTCTTTCCATTTAATTTTCTTCCCTGTGGAAGTTTTTTTCTCGTCTCTTAACGCTTGACCATCGACTGTCGCTAATAGCTGTAAATTTTCAGTTTTTTTTTTATTATTCCCACAAACGTTTATGCATTAACACGCCTGTATTGGAATGCAACAATCTTGGGAAGAGTTGTGTCACTTCGGAAAAGTCTAGACAGAGAGTGATTCGTCGCGGGTGGTCTACACAGTCTCCAAGCAAGGTCCAATGCAGCGTGCGCACCCCCACCTGAGACAAAAGCATCTTTGAGGCGTGTCTTTATCCTTTCTCCCGCCAAATTGCATCACTTTCTCCGGCTCTAGCCCTCGAGCGGGCCTTCACCCCCTAGTCATTACGTCTCAACGACTTGGACAGTGCAGTCTCTCAGATATCTTCCAAAATAATAGTGAGAAAAAAAGATAGCAAATTTTACCGACGCTGTAAAGGAACCCCGGAAAAAATTATTGGCGTCGGGAATACTTCGTCCATCCTCCGTTGTAAATACTACGGCGAAGTCCGAGTCGGAACGAGCTCGCGAAGAATACAATACGCTTAACCCTGTAGTTGGTTGGCAACCCCTGAGCAAGGCAATGTTATTATCCACAACATGTAGCCTGATTACCTCGGGCAGTAAGATAGTCACGGTGGGACTTGAGCTAGTAAACGGACTCGACTCCGAGGTGGCAATAAAATTCTCCGGCCGTCACGCGGCAGGGATTTCCCTCAACGTCGACGAGTGGCATCAACTCTGCGAGCGGATGACGATTATCACCCCGTGGTTCAATGCAGAAAAAGGCTCCGCCAACGATTGAACTCTGAATATGAACCCGCTTGGCCGACAGAAAATAAGTTTTACGACGGCTTACAACGAAAAAGCAATTTTATTGGAAATAAAGGACTCAGCAAAGAAAAACTTTGATGCCGAAGAAACACAGTATCAGAGGAACAAAAGACCCAAGAATACGCACCCCGTTGGTATTCTCTTCCAAAAAACAACGTACGAGGGACTCGTGATGCTGAGTAAATGCATATATCATAGAATTCGTTTACTTGAAGATGAACTCAACCTCGTGAAAGAGATGAGAGATATTATTATTGAGGAAATTAGTTTTGAGGGTACGGTACAGGACTGGAATAATGCTACAAGAGAAAAAGTCTTGTCAATCTCGTTCAAATGTATGATGGATGAACGCCTGAAAAACCTACGGGTTATCTGCGGAGGAGGTGAAGAGACGAGCGACAAACGGCAGTTGATCGCCAAAGAATTATTATGCATTCATCATGAATACATTTTCCGTGCGGTGGTGGCTCGTATAAATGAACTGCCTTAGATTGTTCTCTACAACCCAATCACTGACAACACTGAAGACAATTACTGAAGATTCACATATGCATAAAAATATACGGATGAAGAAAAATGTACACGTAGATATAAGAATGAAAATTTGTATCATTAAAAATATGTACGCTTAGATTTAAGCATAAAAATAAAATTCAGATTTTATAAAAACAATACCAAAATTATTTTTACCTACCTTCAATCATCCCTTTTATATATTTTCCTAAATAAGCTGAAAAAAAAACATTTTGACATGCGGGTCGAACTCGCGCTCTCGAGGAAAATGCTACTTGAGTTCAGCGCTTTAGACCGTTCGACCAAGCTAGCTCACGCAAAGTCTTGAGCTACCCTCGAGAAACACTCTGCGCGCAAGAGCCAGAACGACCGTACCTAGCCAACTCTTGGAAAATTCAAGATGGCGCGACTCATAGCTACGCCCTCACTAGCTCTCTACTTCGCTCCTAATATTTCAGCCCTGAACCGCTACGCCGCCACGGCGCTGCGCTACTCAACACGCTCTACGGGCAAGAGATGGGGCGTGATGGACGCACCGCTACGCGGCCGTCAACGAACCGCCAAAATCCAACATGGCGCGGCTCATCGCTACGCAGAGACCAGCTGGCCCCGCGCGCGCTCCAGCCAACTCGTCCCCACCACAACCCTACCTCCCCACCACCTGACCCAACGTCACAGGCCCCGCCGGAGTACGCTGACCAGCACTCCCACCCCCCGCACAACCGCCATCTTGAAAAAATCCCTATAGGTACTGTAGTCTACTATCGCGTATCGTTTGTGAGTGTGTGTGTGGGCCGACCGAAATCTGGCAGGGACCTAGGGAATATTATTGGTGTATTATTTGCTTATTTTTGAACGAATTATTTTATTTTATTCTGCACTAGGCATTTCTCTCGACGGTGAACTGAGTAGCCGCCGAGAGTTTAGCAGGGACTTGATGTACCGGGTAGTCCGTAAGTTCTGGATAAATTGGAAAGAGAGCGAGAGGCCTTGATTTATTTTATTCTTATTGATTTTGCTTAAATGATTACTCAATAAATGATTACTTTCGTCTCTCTCAATGCCGTGTTGTTATGATTGATTCTGTTTTCACTCAGCTCCAATTCACCGGACCGCCCCTCTACCACCCCCAACGCTGCAGCTAGCCGAGCGCAACCTTATCCTTTCGTTAACATCTTTGCCGATCGGGTCGCATTCCGTGTGCGGATGGCGCCCATGATTCACAAAAATCAATCGATCGAGGGACGGCGTTTCCTAGTTAATTAACGGTAGTGGAGGTTTCGAGGAGTTTGCCCGTCACCCGGAAATTTCTCTCACAGGACATGCAATAATATTACCCTCGCGCATCACAGCATTTTGAATATTACAATATAGCCTAAGGGCAAAATAAATCTTAAGTAAAACAATATTAATTTATTTCAGGCTTACTTCAATATGGAAAACATCAATCCCGGAAGCCATCTTTACCACTTGGTGAGATTGATTCCCTTTGCCAAAGAGGTTTCGTGACTACAGAATGTTTCAAAGCTGGAGACGGACGCCTAAGTGAACAGCCCGCACTTTTATCCATACACATTGTATTCCTAAGGCTGCATAATAGAATCGCAACTGAATTAGCAGCCATAAATCGTCATTGGAGTGATGAAATACTATATCAAGAGGCAAGGCGGATCGTCGGCGCTCTAATACAGCTCGTGACATATCGCGAATACTTGCCGGTGCTGTTAGGTAAGTACTCGTATCCGAAAATTGTATGATAAAGTAAGCTTCGCTGTAAGTAAAGCATGAAAAGCAGTGTTTATGTTTGTTTCGGCAACCATCGATAGCGTGTTCGGCGAGACTATTATTCCGTATTTCGAGTAATATTCGGACGACTTCGCGCTGTCGATAGTTCCCGTAAGCATCGACCACTGCTTACATTTTCACACACTCATACATACGCACTCTTACACGCTTACACATCGCCGAAACGACGAAGGCAGTCTGTCTCCAGAATTCTTTCAAGCACGATCTTGTATCTCGAATAAATCTATCAACGACTTGGACAGTGCAGTCTCTCAGATATCTTCCAAAATAATAGTGAGAAAAAAAGATAGCAAATTTTACCGACGCTGTAAAGGAACCCCGGAAAAAATTATTGGCGTCGGGAATACTTGTTCTTCCTTTAACTATATCGGTTTTTCTCATTTCTGTGTTCTTTCATCACACCTTCACGACTATTCCGCCACCTTCCTCGATACTCTCTGAATTCTCAACATTATTTATGTTTGGTCGAACGGTGGTGTAGTGGTGGTGATGGCGGGATCTTGTTGGGGGGGGGGGGGGGGGGGGGGGGGTGAGGGGTGAGTTAGGTGTATTGAGGTTTGGAGGAGTGAGGTGTACTGAAGGTTCCCCTCTTCGGTATAGGCTGGTTCTCGAGGAGCTCTTGATCTCTCTATACGCGAGAAGCCTTATCAGGCGCTTCTGGCTGGTGCGTCTCCTTGGCATCCTCGACAGCATACATTGTTCGTCACTCGGTGCGGAAATGGCCACTTTTCCGCCCGCTTCGCGTGCGTAAAACCAACATTTTCGCACCTTGTGATGAAAAATTTCGAACATCTCTCGTACGAAACACTTTTTCTATCTCGTGGAAAAATGTACTATTTCATGCTATTAAAAAAATTCTTAATGACATTTTCGAATAAATAAAAAGTGGTGTACAAGAAAACAACTGAACATTTTTCATAAAATGTTGACAAAATATTAACTATCAACTAGACATTCTGTGTGCGAAATTTCACCTTGCCCGGTCGCAGCATTCTCGACTAAAAGCGGTTTCAATTTTTTCGCGTCTGATTCACACACGCGCACGCGCAAATTTTTTCTAAATGTGATTTTTCGATGTTCGGGAACATTCTGAATACGTTTTCATTAAAATCTCCAAAAAAGTTTCGTTCGCCATAATAAAGCTTCCTTTATGAGGAAACTATACTGCAATAGGTTATCAAGATAGTCATAAAGTCGAATGACAGCACCTGAAAACTGACATTAGCAACCGAAACTGAACAGTAGCAACACCTACAAACCGGAAATCTACACGACATTTTTATAGTAATGTTGTACACTTTCTTTTTCTTTTTCCTTTTCCGGCACACGATGCCCATATCACAACATTTGCCGAACAGTTATGATGACAACTGGGAGCGTTGGAACCTTGTGTCCGAATTATATGATGAAAGTGTCTTCGAAATTCGGAACCGATGCATCGTTTTCAAATATCGTTAATTTAAAGATTCCACTTCTGGCATCCTGAAGTATAACCACTTGGTAGCATCATGCGCAATTTTTTTATTCTTTAGTATTTAGCTTTGTGACGCTACTCCGCCCCTTGATGTACATAAGCAACTCACATGAGGCTTTGAAACTTTCTTAGCAATCTCGTAATCATTCGTATCGCGATTGCAGTAGTATGGAATGTATGCTGAATATTGGAAGGGTGTCCATCAACTTCTCAGGAACTTTCGACAATAATTTGAAATAAACTTAAATTCAACGTTAATTTATGTAAACATTTTTTAAGTTATTGGAAGAGAAAAAATTCTTTTATGCCAGTGAATGGTCCTAGAATAAGGAAATTGATTATTGCTAGTAAACATTTAATTTACTCTTCTCGTCGAGACATTTATCATAATTATGGCGTTATCTTCAGCGTGGTAACATTATGATTGCAGGTGACGACATCATAAAGATCTTTGATCTTGAACTGGCAAGCGATAGTTATTACAATGGTTACAACGATACCGTTAATCCAAACATTGTTAACGCCTTTTCAACCGCTGCTTATCGCTTCGGACACTCTTTGGTGCAAGACAGCTTTATCAGAGTTGACATGCAACACAGACCCGTGTTTAACAGTAAGTACACCCGCACCAACAGACCTTCAGTAAAAATATCGCATATTGTTTGGTATTCATTAACGAATCTTCTTTTTAGATGCGTCCATTCACAATGAGTTTAATAATCGTCAAAATTTACATTCGGCGGGTTCTCTTGATCGACTGCTGCTAGGTCTTGTGAACCAGCCATCACAGAAACGCGATGAATTCATGACGGCTGAATTGACAAATCACCTTTTTCAAACGCCAAGCTTCAAGTTTGGTATGGATCTAGCATCTATAAACATTCAACGTGGGAGAGATCATGGACTTCCACCTTATATAGCCTGGCGATCAATCTGCGGCCTGTCACAAATAAAACATTGGGACGATTTTGAAAGAGTCACATCATCATCGGCAGCTCACAGATTCCGTAAAGTCTATTCAGCTCTAGAAGACGTCGATTTATTTTCTGCAGGCCTGGCGGAAAAACCGGTACTGGGAGGCTTGATTGGCCCTACATTCGCTTGCATAATAGCCCAACAATTTAGGAACCTTCGTAAGGGCGACAGATTTTGGTTTGAAAATCCAAATAGGGAGACCAGTTTTACTATCACGCAGCTACAGCAAATAAAAAAAGTGACTCTGGCACGAATACTTTGCGACACAATGGAAAATATTAAAACAATACAGCCCTTCGTAATGCTTACACCCGACAATCTGAGAAACAATAGAGTTCCATGTGATCATCAAATTATCGGTAATTTGGATCTTCATGAATGGGAGGAAACAGTTGTAATGCCGACGAATGAGTAAATCTGGTTATAAAACAAAATGGTTCGAATTGTGAGCCATTCTCACATTGCTGTCGAATCAATAGCTCAGACTTAGGTTTGTCATACTTCGTAACGTGATAGCCGTATGTGCATAATGGTATTGAATTTTGTTACTTCCCAAGGTAGCTCGGATAGCTGAGATGTGCTGGGCTCGTAAAAGAAATGTGGTATGTGGTGTTTGAATTGAATATTTATTCGAGCTACCCGCTCGTATTAGTCGACACATTCAATATTTGTGTTGTGTGTTGTCTCGAAGTTCAAATGAGCTCAGGATTGTTCGGCCGCTTTATGGAAATTAATCCAATTGAAACCAATTAATCTTACACTTCATATGGAACAAAGGAGTCTAAATCATAAGGAGTCTAAGTAGTGTTGTGAATTCACTGGTTAATAACGTTCGTAACCATTTTACCGGTGAAGTTACTGGTAAAACAACCAGTTATTTAAGTGATGACTGTGCTACCAAGAAGCACAGTCGAAGTTTCAATTTAAATTTAATAAAATGTCTACGGTATTGCAGATCATTTCATCAATGTTTAATTTCTTCAGTAAATGATTTCTGGTGACTGTTAAACAATCCTTATTCCTTATATGCTATAAAAAATTAGTTAATTTGGTATTCACCAAAATAGTGTAATATGTTCAACCGTTAAACATGACGTTTGCGCTGTTTACAATAACGACTATATGGGGAACGATCGGGTTAGATCAAGGTACATTTATAGGGTATAGAGTAAAGAGGCGTGATTGAAGCGGGTGTGACAGAATCTTGCACATGCAATTTGCGCCGGGTTCAGTAGGGCCAACCACAGAATAAGTTGCCACCGGTAAAAACGTTCTTAGCTGCGGTTAATTAACCAGTTATTTACCGGGATATTAAACCGGTTATTAACCGACTTGAATCACTAAGTACCCCGAACGAGCTGATCTTCAATCAGGCTCCACCTTAAACGTTTATTGTCTTATGTGGAATCAATCACCGACTTAAAATTATTTCAATGTATCACCGCACGATCATGTCGCCCATATTTTGTTTTAATCCATTTAATCAACTTACAATTTACTTATTATACTCAAGAACACAATATTTATTCTATTCGTATAACGAATCCATTGTTATCTACTTAATTATGAGCTGTAACCGAATTTTCCCCGAAAGCCTGCACATGACAGCAGACATTCACAAAACCCACCCTACTCGAATTTCGGAGCAGTAGCCACGCGAGCAAAACCCACGCAACAAATTTGTTTTTCGGCTGAACGGAAGACGAGAGTTACCGAGCGTCACCCAGCGATGGGACCACGGTAGTAGGTGCCAGGGACTCCATGAGAAGAGACGCCAGACAGAAACAAAGTTCGGGAACCACGAAAGTTATATTTATTGAACAAAAAATATGACTGGAGCGTGGTCGTGAAGCGACGGGTATGTACTGTTAGAGCAGCAATAATCACTGTTATCAGGAGGGACGGAAGAGAACCAGGAATACTGAGAGAATGTATACGACGTACACAAGAATTATTGTTTGTTTATTTCAGCAGCATTGATATACAGGGTGACAATTATAAGGTGGACACCTGTTTTTTAGGGCATTTGCGCGAGAGTTTGGGGTCGGCTGAGGGGTGCTTCTTGAATGATTTTTCAAGTCCTCCTCGATAGCGCAAACGATTTATTGCTAAAAATGTATAGTATTTAAGGTGGAAACATTTTTTATTCGGTATTTTTGGGAAAATACGTTTTGATAATAGATTTATAAATGCGATTAAAATCTGAATACGAAACACATGTGGGCCGACCGATTTGATGATTTTTTATGTAGATAATCAATTTCAAAATTGTTAATTTTAGCAGCCGAATCAGTGTTGGCAAACGGAACGGCGGAATCGGACCAGCACACTAAATGCTCACACTTCACTACAGTCGTGAGCTAGCTGACCGCCCGGCTGCCACAATTCGAACCTTTGACAGCCAACTGTCTAATAATTTGACAAATTACTCGTAGCGTTAACGAAAGTGCTTACAACATTGCAGTCCACGGGCTATCGATTAAGAGTTGATTTTGTTTTTTTTTTGTTTATCCAATCGACGAATTAACAAGGATAAATAAAAATATATTTTAAATAGAAATTGACCGTTTATTGCCCATTTTTTTACTAAGTGAAACAGTCGACATTTTTCTTGCACTTTCATACACAATATTATCCTCAGTGTCTTCCTTGCGTGTTGACAATGAAATTCAAAACTTGTCAATCATTTAAATTTGAAATCTAGACATTTTAAAGTATTTTCTGGAAAAATGACAGGCTTTCAAAAGAGGACGAGAATTCAAAATGTCTTTTATTTAGGGTAAAAGTAGTGAATTATAGCCCTTTATAATTAGCTTAGGTCCATAATTCATCGCTTTTGGCCTAAAAAAAAATTTCCTGGCAAAGATACGGATGAACGATAGAACAAATCGGCGCGGGATTAAATTACCGCATGTTAAAAATACGACGTGCGAAACCCCGAACCGAAATATCCCACCCGATATAATTGCCGACGAGTTAGTTCACTATGAGTCTATACATTCGATCGAAATAGACCTACAATGATTTTAGCTTCGAAAGATAAATTACTCGAAATTGATTTCATAGAATGGCTCTAATTTCCGGAAGCATGGAAAACATAATATTGATATCCCGAAGAACTTAAATGACGATTTTAGGAAATTAGAAAAATTTAGGTCCGAGAAGATGTCCAGAATCGAAATTTAATTTAGAGAACAGCAAATGTCCTGAACTCCAAAAAGTCCGAAATTTCTTTGACAGAAACAACATACGCGCGAGAATTAGAAGTCGAAAAATTTTAGTTTTAAACATTCAAAGCACCGAAAATAGATTCCTCTAGAGAGCGAATCTCCTAAAGCAAATTCTCCGAAAGACAAAATCCCCGAAAGTACTTTCTCCTTAAGAGCAATTCCCCGAATGTAGATTCTCCGGAAGGGCAAGCCTCCGAAAGTAGATGCACCGAAGGGCAAAATCCCCGAACGTATATTCTCCGAAAAGAAAAATCTGTGACATGAGCTTGAAGTTGGCGGTCGCACCAGCGGCCAGATTCGCGTAGCGATGGGAGGCCGTGAGCTGCCGCACGCGCGGCGCTAGTACAAAAAAAATTGATATGCAGAAAACGCTTCGAGATAAAATGCTGAAAAAAATCACGCGTATTATTTAAGATGTTACATTAAGACACAATACGGTGAAGCTGATCCTGTCGCTATGTTTTTGAAGGGTTCGGAAGAAATTACTATAAAAACGACCTGCGAGCGGTATCATTCAGATGCAATTCTGAATTAATTCACACAATCTTCTACAATTATACTTCGAGCCTCGTTCTTCGAAGATATGTGTAGTAGTACTCGTTCCTAGGGAATTTCGAATTTCACAACGTTTCAGAGCTATGGGGAAAAGAAAAGTTGGTACCACTTCTCCTTTCCTCCCACCGCGCGTGCGGTGGCGATGTCATATTGTTTTCGTTGTGCATGGCGTTTCGCACGCACAGAGCTAAAAATTAAGAATTTTCTAATAAAAACGCAAAATAAGAAGAGGAAAGAAGATGACGGGAGGAGAAAAAAGGAAGACACAAGATGAGGATGATCTCGCGACCAAATTATTGTCGAAAATCCGCAAAATCGAGGACGAAATGCGCCTCATGAAGAAGGAGCGAGAGGCGGAGAGGAAAAAAGCTGCCGAGCGGGAGCGAGCGGAGTCGCACGTCGAGGAAGCAGCGCACGCAGGTAAGCGAGTTTTGAGGTTCGGGCGGCACACTCAATACGAGAGCTACGTCGCCGAAAAATACTAGACGGGATCAACTTACCCGTAAGGGAAGGCTTACCGTACTATCACCGCATCCTTCACAGGGTGCAGCGTCGCTGATACCTCCAACAAGGAGAATCAGCGAAGCGGGAGTGAAGGAGCCACAAGCCACGACACTCCGATAATCGCAGACCCGGAGACACAGCCTCCGGCAGGAAATACTGAGGACATCGGCACACCTCTCGATGGGAGTAAATCGAGGCTCGATGAGGAAGCACTCTCTAAGCTAGGAGCCGACCCAACAGCGGAGGAAGGAACTCCGGTCAATCTTCATCCAGACCTCAGTCGACGCTGGAAACATTGGCTCGTTAAGGGCGTCCCGAAGGAGCAAAAGGAGGACCTGCTCAAAAAATATATCCGGAAAGGTGATTGCCAGTTCGAGGCACCAAAGGTTGATCCGGAGGTGGAGGCAACGATGGCGGAAATCACGAAGAAGAGAGATAAACACTTCCAAGAAGCGCAAAATATACTAGGATCTGCGATGGCAGGACTGGGGTCAGCCATATCAATGATCCTCAACGAGGAAGAGGAAGGTATCGACAAACCGATCCTTCTCGAGAAGCTCTGCGACGCAGGAAAACTCATGGCAGAGCTTCACCACTTGCAGTCAGTGGGTAGGAAGGCTTTCATCTCTCCGACTCTGGACAAGCAAATCAGGCCTTTTCTTGATAGCGCAGACACCGATGAGTGGCTATACGGCTCAAAGCTTTCGGATAAAGTAAGAGATGCAAAGTCGATAGAAAAAACTGGTCAAACCATCAAGACGCCGGCACCGCCGGCCAAAAAGCCTTTGCAAAAATCGAACGCTTTAAACTGGCGAAGCCCACTTGCCAAATCAAGACAAGTGGGCGAACATGCGAGGCCCAACGCGAGGTCGGGGCAGTACCGAGGGAGAAACCCAAACTACAAGCGACAGAAGTCGACATCGACTCGAGATTAAGTCAAGTGGAGGTCGTCGAGGAGCAACCAGAACCACTAACTAACAAGCTAAGGGTCAAGGCAGGAAGATTAAGGAATCGGATAAAAGAATGGGAAGAGGTAACGGACGATAAAACTATCCTTGACCACGTCAGGGGCTATAAAATAAAGTTTGTGAGTAGGCCTGTACAAAGTACACCACCGACACAACCGAACTACATCGCAAAAGAGGTGCGAGATCTGCAAGTAGCGATTGATTCTTTGCTTGAAAAAGGAGCTGTCGAACGGTGTGAACCCTGCGAAGGACAATTCCTATCGCTGTATTTCCTCAGGCCAAAAGCAGACGGGTCAAATAGGTTTATTCTAAACCTCAAAAAATTGAATGAGTTCATAGTGACAGCCCACTTTAAAATGGAAGATAGACGGACAGCGACGAACTTGATCGCACCATATGACTTCCTAGCCTCTCTTGATATAACAGACGCATATTTTGCGATAACGGTACACGATTCATACAGAAAATACTTGCGTTTTCAATTCCTGAATAAAACGTTCGAATTCACATGCCTTCCCTTTGGACTTTGCACGGCCCCGATGATTTTTACGAAAATGATGAAACCGGTTGTCAATGACTTACGGATTAGAGGTTTCCTGTCTACTATATACATAGACGACTTGCTGCTGATTGGCAACTCCTACGAATCTTGCCTACTTAACATCAGAGAATCGATAGAACTACTAACGAATCTGGGTTTCACGATTAACTACAAAAAGAGTTCGCTAACCCCGAGTCGACGTTGTACGTACCTGGGATTCGTAATCGACTCGGGGAACTATACAGTGGGATTAACAGACGGAAAGAAAATTAACATAAAAAACACGCTAGACAAATTTTCTATTGGGTCCAGGTACAGAATAAGAGAAATAGCCGAGTTACTCGGAAAATTGGTATCGTGCGGACTAGGGGTCGCTTACAGCAGTGTATACTGCAAAAGGCTAGAACGGGACAAATATCTAGCGCTTTTGTTAAGTAACGGAGACTACGACGGAGAAATGACCCTTAGGAATCTTGTTTCCGAAGACATTACCTGGTGGAAAAATAACCTGCATCGGGTTAACCCGATCAGAACGCTCAAATTTAACCTCGAAATGAGCTCAGACGCTTCCTTGATGGGCTGGGGAGCCCATTGCAGAGGAATAAGCGCACAAGAACTATGGAGCGAGACCGAAAAAGCGCATCACATAAATTACTTAGAACTAATGGCAGCGGTTTTTGCGTTAAAAAGCTTTGCCGGGGACGCACACGATTGTGAAGTGCTGCTGAGAATGGACAACACCACTGCGATTGCGTACGTCAACAAGACGGGGGGAACCCAGTACCCAGCCCTTAACAGGGTCGCGCGTGAACTTTGGCAGTGGCGCGAGGCGAGAAACATCTGGATATACGCGACATACATCCCCTCGAAAGAGAATGTAGAAGCCAACCGGGCGTCCAGAGTGTTCAACACGGACACAGAATGGGAACTGGCAGACGGGGCCTTCCAAAAAGTGATCGAAACGTTCGGCGCTCCCGAGATCGATCTTTTTGCGACAAGATTAAATAGTAAGTGCAAGAAATATTGCTCATGGCACCCAGATCCAGAGGCACACACGATAGACGCGTTCTCGCTATCGTGGGAGAATAAACGGTTTTATGCTCCAGTTTAGCCCGGTTGTTAATACCGGCGAAACAAAAATTAACTGGCGCCCACCGGGACGTCGATGCATCCGTAGAAGCGGGCGGCCGAAGGTGACGTTTTCTGAGTTCTCGATTTCGCGCTCCGCTCCCGTTCGGTTTGAGCTTCGGTTTTCGCGTTTTCGGTTTTGTTTTTTTTGTGTTTTTTTTGTTCGCGTTGAGATCCAGGAAAAATACGTCACAAATTATTTGTGACGTATTTTTAAGAACGAAGCGTTATGATTATCGCGAGATCCTTAGCCGATAGCTACTGCCCTCTTGAACTCTTTCCAGAGCGTCACTTAAGCGAGAACCGAAACCGTAACGCGGTAAATTTTGAGATTCGTCGCGATCGTTACTCCTAATTCAGGACGTGAAAACAAGGCTCTCTCTCTTAACTAAAACACAGCACAAGGTGTTCCGACCTTGCCCGGACCGTACTAAAACCTCCGCCTGTTCTCCAACGTCCTGCATTATCACCTAAACGGAGTGCCGGGTTTGCACCGGACTTGGACGTATTCGCGACGAAATCTCGTCGGGCTCTTCTCTATTCGTGTTTCTCACTGCTTCGAGATTCTCTCCACCGAATAGATCCGAGGCTTCCGACCTGAACTGAATCTTTTTTTTTTGCTTATCTTAAAGCTTCTCCCACACTCTAGCTCATCAGCAAAGTCTAAACTGGACCGTTACTTAACGGACTTTACTTAAACGAGAGCTGGACGGTACCTGGACAGCCGAGGGGCAGTAAAGCGGGAACTATAACGGGCTAACCGGACTAAATCGATAGCCGTATCCGTAAAACGTTAATTGATTTGTATTTTTGTGACGGTGATCGAAAAATCACGTCACAGCGTTCCCACCTTTCGCACTGATACTGCGTACGCTCAAGAAAACCATACATGACAAGGCTACTGGAGTGATCATAGTACCACGTTGGCCAACCCAACCGTGGTACCCCCTTTTCTTGAAACTGTCGACCGGGGGAACATTAGTCTTTAAACCAGCCTCAGACTTGTTATTATCTCCTTGCAGGACACGGCAACACCCCCTTGCAGCTCAGCTTACACTGATAGCAGGGATTATATCAGGAAGGCGTATATATCGAGAGGTTTCGCACCGCAGGTAGCAGCGATGATGTCGGACTCATTAGCGGCATCGACACTGAAACAGTACAACGGACCACTAAAAGAGTGGCAAGGCTTTTGTCAATAAAACGAGATAAACCCCTTTCAAGCTGAAGCAAAGGTGGTTCTGGAGTTTCTTGGGAAGAAGTTTCACGAAGGTGTTTCCTATGGTTCGCTAAACTCCATAAGACCAGCCATATCGCTTGTCCTACTGAATACTCTGTCGGACGATCAAGCAATGAAAAGATTTTTCAAGGCTGTCTTTAGACAAAGACCGCCAAGGGCTAGGTACGAGGTCACCTGGAATGTAAACACTGTGCTAGAATACTTAGAAGAAGGAAACAGCCCTGAGGAGGACTTAGGGACATTATCGGAGAAGACAGCAACACTGGTGGCACTAGCCACAGCTCATAGGATGCAGACAATTGCTCTGATAAACATTGATAACATTAGCGTGAGTGCGAACGGCTTAGAAATAAAGATACCTGACTTAATCAAGACTTCGAGAGTCGGGAGAGCACAGCCAAATTGGGTTTTACCATTCTTCGAACGAAGACCACAATTATGTGCAGCGAAAGCGGTGCTAAGATATCTCGAGGCTTCAAAGGATATCAGAGGGGAGAACAAAAGATTGTTCATAACGACACGCAAGCCGCACAAAATCGCAACCACGCAAACTATAAGTCGCTGGATCAAAAACCTTCTTAGCAAAGCTGGAGTAGACACAGAAGTGTTCACAGCGTACAGCACGAGACACGCCGCATCATCCGCAGCGCTGCGGAAAGATACGGATATCGGTACCATATTGAGGACTGCCGGATGGTCGGAGAACTCCCAGACGTTTGCAAACTTTTATAATAGACCATTAGTACAAAGCGCGGAAGCTTTCGCCAGAAGGGTCCTTGAGGACGAAGTGAATATTTAGAACCAAAGAACATGTCCAAAGTCGTTTGTAAAAGACATTTCCATTAAAAAAAAAAAATAAAAAAAAAAAAACAGCCTCGCTAGAACTCTTAACATCTACACATATCTTCGAAGAACGAGGCTCGAAGTATAATTATACGATCAAACGAACTTACCTGTGAAGTTCGCATCGTAATTATATAAAGAGCCTCGTTCGAGAAGATACTTCCCTCCCTATTTATAAGCGCCCAAGAGTTTTTCCCAGGATCTTCTCGAACAAGGCGCTACGACTGTTTTTCTTTCTTAGAGTAACAGAAACCAAATCCACTCTAAAAATATGACATCGTCACCGCACGCGCGGTGGGAGGAAAGGAGAAGTGGTACTAACTTTTCTTTTCCCCATAGCTCTGAAACGTTGTGAAATTCCAAATTCCCTAGGAACGAGTACTACTACACATATCTTCTCGAACGAGGCTCTTCATATAATTACGATCGAACTTCACAGGTAAGTTCGTTTGATCGTATAAATATATTGTACTTGTTCCGAATACAATCCAGAACACAATCAGATCCTGTAAGTATATTTATGAAGGGGCTTAAGTCTCTAAACGTATGCGTCCACTCGTATATAGACACGATCTGACCGGAAGCAAGACAGTATTCTGAAATAATTCATATATATACTACGTAAGGTATGTACTACGCATTGCCA
The DNA here is from genome assembly GCA_933228735.2 of Amblyteles armatorius. Taxonomy (NCBI): domain Eukaryota; kingdom Metazoa; phylum Arthropoda; class Insecta; order Hymenoptera; family Ichneumonidae; genus Amblyteles; species Amblyteles armatorius. The sequence goes on from OW121697.1 coordinate 100,027, forward strand.
AAGAGTTTTTTCCTGAAATGGACCCTGCTTGCTTAAAGAGTCTTCACTCACTAAATAGGTTCATTCGCTCGCACAGAGACGTAGGCTGGCGTATAGCAACTCGAGAAAATTCTGAAATACTTAATAGATACTACTAACGATGTGTTTGAGAATTGCCAGGACGAGATATAGCGGAACACGGATAAATAAATTAGCACTGCCGATGGTAACAGTGAAAATAAACTATTTATTCAGTAACAACAAACATGTAAAAAAGCGAGCGAAAAACACTGTACAATGAGTAGACCGTTGAGCATCTGCCGAATAACAACAATGAGAATAACAATGAGCAGTCCAGAATAACAATGACGAATAGTCCAAAAATGAGCGCACTCCGGTGAGCCAATTAAGTTACATGAATCGCTTTAACCTCCGAGTGAGCAGATCTACCCGCGGCGCTGTATCGCCGCGAGGTAGCCGTTGAGAACGTGAGAAATACTGGTGTGATTACGCGTGTCGCGTACCCGAGAAAATCACTCGCGTTATGCTCCGTGTGAGCCCAACCGATATCGCGAAACGACGATACGGTTGCCTGAAATGAGATTAACCTAAAACTGGGCAAACTCATTGAGCTCATTGAACTCCGTGAGAATACCGAATAAAGTCGGCGATCTACCTGACCGCGTGGTGACCCGTGTCAGCCATTAGGCGTAGATGAGCGTAAAACCTGTTGCACACGGCACGTAACCCGTGCCGCCTCGGATGAGAGCCGGTGCGCTTGCGTCGGCGGCGAGCAGCGTCCCGCGGACTCGGCCGGGAGGTGCTGCCGAGCAGCGGCCGCTTGAGCTAGCGCACGTAACCGCGCTGATTCTCGAACACAATGCATAGCCGATGAGTTTTTCTTGAAGCTGACTCTTGCCTACTGGTTTAGGGGTCTGAAGTTTCTATACGAGCGAATGAACTCGTTTAAGACTAGTTAAAGCAGCATCCAGCAGCTTCTGAAAAAACTCTTCGATAATGCATAGTACATACCTTAAGAGTATCTGTGAATTATTTAAGAATTTTGTCGGATTAAAAAATATGCTACCAATAAATTCTCCTATATCATGAAAATTAATATACACGCTGATGTCGTGGGTCGTTCGATCACGTTCTAATTTATTAGTTTGTGACCCTGATTGGGAACGAACCAAATAATGATTCCAGCAAAGCAATAATCAAATGAGATTGTTAATGTCTGCATTCGTGAACATCATATAAAATAACTTATAACCGTGACAAAAATAAACGATAATTGATAGTGATCTGAATTTTTATAAATAATTGGATATTTGTCATTGATTAGATTTAGAGTAAATAATACTACCGGTCTGCCATAACATAAATGAAAGTTGCGTACGCTTAACGCCATGTGAACACTGACGCGTGGTATCTCTCAGCCTCCACCGCGAATGCTAATAACGGTATCTCATTCGCTCTCGTGGCGCGGTCACGCGACGTTTGCCTGCTTTTACTGAGGAGATTCCAATTTGACATTGCCACGAGTTCAAAAATCATAAAAGGCAGTACATACTATGAATTGAGATAAGGATTTAAAAATGCCAAAAATTATAGTATTGACATTACAACTGAATTCAGTAGTACTCATTTGTTTGTATTCACTCGTAGCGGAAATGATTACGAATCAAAGTGATTGTGTTGTCTAGTTGGAACGTACAAGGTAAGTGTAAACTGGCCGCGTGGGCAGTTTATTTTGCTCCTTGAGGTATAATCGGTGTTATCTGCGAGTGTATATTTACAGAAGATAAAGATAACTTTAGGTATTATCCCGACGAGAATTGTGAAATAATTCAGTTTCATAAAATGTTCAACGTGATCGACAAAAGGTAGGTGAGAATTTGTGTTGTTGGGCATATATTTCAATTATTGAATTAATTCAGGGTTAACTGGATGTGCAAAGGAAATATCCACAAGAAATATAATCAACAATACGTAATTTGTTAACCATCAAGTTAAATTCGGTAGATGCGAGGGGGTAAATAACGATTTTTTGGATAACGAGGAAATGTCATTTGCGGTTTCAAAATCTCGTGTTTCGTTCGGAAGTGACATCAAGGTGAAACGCCACAACCGGTTTTAAAATCTCAGTTTTCCATTGGACGCGAGATTATTTGAGGAAAGTTCACTTCCGGTCGAAAATGACATTTTCAGTCCGGAAGTGACATTTCTCCTAGATGACGTCACTTCCGATAAAAAAAATGTCAAACCGAAAATTAGCTGTCCCCCTGAGGACGTTACTTTCAGTTAATAAATGATACCATCAAACTGGAAATGACGTTTGCTCTAAATAACATTACCCAAGCCTGCCCCATAAATAAAATTTTATCTTTGTACAGGAAATCTAGGAAAAACGTTCATTACGGTTTGATAATAGCGTTTCTCTACTGAAAGTGACGTCACCGAGGGGTAAGGTAACTTTTGGTTTGAAAGTTTCATTTTACCGGAAATGTCGTCATCTAGGAGAAACGTTACTTCTGGTTTGAAAATTTCATTTTCGACCGAAAGTGACCTTTCTTCAAATGACCTCACTTCCGATGGAAAACTGAGATTTTAAAACCAGAAGTGGCGTTTCACCAAGATGTTACTTTTGATTGAATTATGGGATTTTGAGTTTCTGAAAGCGGCGTTTCCCTCATAACACTACTGCTGGTCGAAACATGAGATTTTTAAACCAGACGTGACCTTTCCCATACATGACGTCACATCCGGTTAAAAAGTTTCGACCAGAATTTCTAAAAATATCTTACTTTGTCCGGAAATGACGTCACTTGGGGAAAACGTCATTTGCTGTTTGAAAATATCGTTTTTTTACTGAAAGTGACGTCATTTAGAGGTGCGGTAACCTTCGGTCGAAAAATAAAGTTTTCATACCGAAAGTGACTCTCCTAGATAATGTCGTTTCCGGTAAAAAAAAATTAAATTTGTGACGTATTTTCCTAGATCTTGTAAGATGCTAGATCGAAAGACGCGCGCAAAATAAGAAAAGTAACGAGGGCGCCAGCGATCGAGGACGCAGATCAATACGCGTGCGCGTTATAATGTACGTATTGCGCAAACTCCAAAATTTTCGGGAGCCCACTCGGCACCGAGGAGCTAGGCCTCCTCCTCTTTCCCTCTGGGGACGTCGAGAACATCACACCTACACTACAATCAAGGAAATAGCGAGGCGAACTCGTGTCTGACGTCCTAAATTGGCTCGGCCTGCCAATCTCCTCACGTGCGGAAAATCCGAAAGGTGTCGACCAGCTTCAGGCCCCAGAGATGAAACGAGCCAACGTGGAAGTTTGCGCCCTCGAAAGTTGAGTAGTTATTATTTATCACGTTTATTTGTTCTCCGAAATCGTATTATTTATGTATACTAGTTCTGGCCGAATGCGGCGAAGGGAATTGTAATATAATCGTCGAGCGAAGGAGTCGCGAGAGAGAGTGAACTGATATTTTGTCGATGTTATTCGTATTTTTATTTGTAAAGTGTGCCGTATGATGTATGGAGGAATGGATTAATTGACTCGGTTTGAGAATAAATTCGTGAGGTGATTATCTTCGTGTATATTCGGTATTTGGCTCAATTGTGGACAGAACCAGGAAACGTTCTGCAAAAAATTCTCAAAAGTTTAAAATAACGAAAATATATTTGTCAAGAGCCTAATTGAACGTGTTTAATTTATAGAAAGAAAGTTAATATTTTACACTGGCGCCCAACAAAGAGGCACGATATCTTTACGAGAATTAATGAAATAAAGTAGTTGATTTTGGTAAGGAATACCGTGAACCAATAAAATTCATTTAAAAATAAAAATATATATATATAGTGAATTGGAGTAAATATAAATAAAGCTCGAGTATATGGCCGAGAGTGGCCCCGGAATATATGTGACTCAGTCCGGAAGAATTTCAAAACAGAAATATAAGAATTGTAATTTCGCAGGAAAGTCGACTGAAAATAAAACAGCGAAAATGCCGATTCTCAATGACGAAAGACCCATCGGCGGTGAGGAGAATCGGCGTAGGGAGAATCAAACGGAGCAAGAGAATTTGGCGAGGCAACGCCGAGAGCTCGAAGAGCTACGCAACGAACTCGAGACCATGCGCGCTGCCCTTCAGGAGCAGCAACAACAACAACAGCCGCAGAATAACGCTGCTAATCCGCCGGCTGAGGCGAACCAAGGCCAACAGTTACGAAACATCGAAGAGATAACAGCGATTGTGAGCGGTGCGCAAAACCTTCAGGTAGATAGTAAGATACCTAAATTCAAAAATGAAATGGAACGAAACCCGGTAGAATTTCTCGAAGAGATGGAGAAATGTTTTAAGATAAAAAACGTAAGAGAAAACAGAAAAATGATAATTACCGAGCATGCGTTAGAGAGAAAAGCGGCGTTATGGCTCGTACTAAAGACACCTTTTGTTGACTTTGAGACGTTTAAAGTAGACTTTCTCGACGAGTTTTATTCGATTCCTACAAGAGTAATTTTTAAAAATCAGTGGATGGAGCGCAGATGCAATAGTAACGAGGAATCGCTTCAGACGTATTATTATCGTCAAGTCAGAGACGCGAGATATTTTATCCCGAGACTCACCTCATACGAAATGAATTATAATATAGTTCAACAATATCCGGTATGGGTTCGCGAGACTCTGGCGACGGTTAATTACAATGATGACTCGTTGATAGGCCGAACGCTAGCTAGTTTGGACGGAATAAGAAGAGAGAGAGTAAACACTCGAGAGAATAGGCCGTGGCAAACCGATCAACCGCGTCATCCGGTAACCCAGAGAATCCGAGAACTCGATGTTTACAATCACGAGAATTATAATCCGAGTAGCTATATGAACCGACAAAATCGTGGAAAGCGTAGATATTATGATCGACCGTATAATTCAAGTAGGTTCGACAATCGCGGTGGTTATCAAAGTGACTATTCGTTGCCTCAAGCTCAAATACAATTACCGGATACGCGTTTTCCACCACCAACGTACACACAGCCAAGACAGATTAGCCAGAACAATGGTCCAAATAATCATATTCAAAGCCGAAACTATCCTTTAAACTGAGAAGCGACGCGTTGTATGGTGGTCCGACGACGCGTCGACAAGATTTTGATTTCGTAGAAGAATTGGCGGCAGGCATTGCCGGAACAGAGGACCATGAAAATGATAAAGATTATGGCCAATCACTAGCTAGTTGCCCTCACCTTAGAGTTAATATCTTGGGCAAAGATAGAATTATTTTACTCGACTCGGGAAGTCAAGTCACGGCTATCTCGGAAGATTTTTATAAAGAGCTAACAATTAAAAATCATTTACGTGTCCTACCGGTATCGAACCTATACGTAACCACCGCCATTGGAAAAAAATCAACCACGATAACTAAGCAGGTCTGGCTGGACGTGGTAGTTGAGGGACGAACGTTGGGGTTTCCCTTTTTAGTAGTTCCATACTTAACGTCGATAGTTATCTTGGGTAGTGATTGGATGCAAAGAAATGAAGTAGTCTTAAATTACAAAAGTAACACAGTCGAAGTATCGGGGCGGGTGCTGTCGGGCTCAACGGTAATGTTCGATCGAGGCTCGTCGGAGACCCTTCGTTGCTCGCGAAAAGAAGCAGGAACTTTTGTTTACGTTATTAACCTCGGTGATATGTCCCTGGAAGAAAAGAGCGATAATATAAAGATTGCAGAAGGAATAAAAATTGTAGAACCTCATGTCGGGTCTAAGGGGGATAGATTAGCCACAGAGGCAGCGAGCGAAGTGCAACTCGCGATAAATATAAAAGCGGTAAATCGCGAAATATCGGAAGAGATAGGGGTCTCGGAGACAAATAAAAAAAAGACGGAGTCTGAGATAAACCCGATATTAGGAGGCACGGCAAATTATGACGTAGACAAAACTAGCGAAGTCGTGAGTGATGACGGGTTTGCGGAGGCGCTTCGAGCGATCGCGTGCAAACTAACATTGCTGGATGAGTCCCGAAGGCAGTTAGTTACCGATACGCTAAAAAAGTTCCGCATCTTATTCTCGAATAAACCAGGATGTGCGAAAGGCTACGAACACCGGTTAAATCTCGTAACGAATAAGCCAAGCATTCGACATACCTACCCCGTACCGTATCAGTTGAGAGAACCGACTAGAAAAGCGATCGAACAAATGATGAAAGACGAAGTGATTGAACGCGGAATTAGTCAATATTGCAATCCCTTGAGGATCGTGTCGAAGGAAGATGGCTCGGTAAGAGTTTGTTTAGACGCGCGGTTCGTCAATAAAATGATTGAAGAAGACCATGAGTCGCCGCCGTTGATAAACGAATTATTAAAAAAATTTCACGGAGCCCAGTGGTTCTCAAAGATTGACCTAACACAGGGGTACTGGCAAGTACCATTGCATAAAGACTCAAGACAATACACGTCCTTCTTGTTTGAATCCAAATTGTATCAGTTCCGAAGAATTCCGTTCGGACTAAAAACCGCGGGAAGCGGGTTTATGCGAGCGCTCAGTCACGCTTTGGAAAATGAATATGATGCTAATATCGCATGCTACATAGACGACATATTAATCGGAACCAAAACCTTCGAAGACCATTTACAAATACTCGAAGGAATTTTCAAACGATTGAACGATTTTAATTTTACCATTAAGATCTCGAAGTGTAGTTTAATGCAAGAAAGCGTGCCTTTTTTAGGATTCATAATTTCACGAGACGGTGTGGCTCCTGAGCCACGCAAGCTCGATGTAATAATAAACTTCGAAGAACCTAGCAACAAAAAACAACTTCAACAATTCTTGGGTGTCTGTAACTATTACAGGCAGTTCAATGTGAACCATAGTCGTTCGATCGATCCTCTAAGGGATCTCTTAACGAAAAATACGGAATGGGTATGGTCGGAAAATCACTCGAAAGCCTTTAAAGTGTTAAAAGATAACTTCGCCAATTGCATCAAGTTAAAGCATATTACACCGAATGCAGAGTTTCGTCTGCAAACAGACGCTAGTGATCGGGGAGTGAGCGGAATTCTTTACCAGGTCGATGATAGTGAAAATCATAACGTAATCGGAGTAGCGAGTAGATGCTTATCGAAGTGTGAGAGTAATTATACAACAACCGAGAAAGAATTGTTGGCTATAATATACTCGATCGATAAGTTTCGGGTGTATCTCGTGGGGGTCAAATTTCGAATTATCACTGACCACCAGTGCCTTACCTTCTTGAATATGGCTGTATTTCAAAATTCGCGCATTACCAGGTGGAGCCTACTATTACAGCAGTATATGTTTACCGTAGAGTATTGCCGCGGAGTGGACAACATAGTCGCCGATTTTTTTAGTAGACATCCCGACGGGAAATTCGGAGAAGAAGCCGCAAACAAAATTATAATTTCGTCATTGCACGAATGTTTTCTTCCGGTCGAGAAGTGTACCGAGGACACCGCCCTGTTAACAATAGCTCTCTTGAATCGCATTGGACTAGTACATGAAGGATTTAAGGAGCTATCCAGGTTACAGAGCGATGATCCAACAATTCGAAGACTAATGGAAAATAATGATTTTGACTCGCGGCTTTCGACACTCGTAAGGCACAAAAATATTTTATTCCACCAAGAAAAGAAGAGCACAGAATGGAAAATCGTAATTCCCGCGGGATTGCAGCAAGCGTTAATAGAAGCGATTCACGTGAAATTGGGCCACCCCGGGGTATACAAGACTCTTTCTCATCTCAAGCGATTTTATTATTGGAGAGGCATAGCTGATCAGGTCAAGAAACTCGTGACGCGTTGCGATCTCTGCCAACGGGTGAAATACTTGTCAATTGCGATGGAGGGTGAATACAACTTTGTAGAGTCTGCCGAGCCGAACGATTTGATAACAGTAGATTTTTATGGGCCGCTTCCCATGGCACGCGGCGGAGTTCAATACATTTTCGTTATGCTCGACGCATTTTCGAAGTACGTTAGCTTGTATCCTATGAAAAATGCTACAGTTCGTATGACGCTTAAGAAAATATTCTCACAATTTATCCCAAAATTCGGTAAGCCAAAGCGGATTCTCTCAGATCACGGAACCCAATTCACGTCGCATCTCTGGAAAACCGAGTTAGAAGCAAATGGCATTAAAGTGCTGTACAGTTCCATCAGACATCCGCAATCTAATCCGACGGAGCGTGTCATGCGCGAATTAGGCCGACTTTTTAGAACGTTGTGCTCAGATAGACATACGAAATGGGTAGAATATGTCCCCGATATCGAAAAAATGTTAAACGTAACTGTCCATTAGAGCACTAAAGTAGCACCGTCGGAGCTGCATTTAGGAAGGCCCATTCAAGAGGAAATACATAAGATTATTCAATTCCCGCCATCGCCAATTAGACCGCATGAGTACCTTATAACGTTAGCTCGAGAAAATTTGTTAAAGAGTTTCGAAAGTCGAAAAAAATATCAAAAGAAAGGTTCGAAGGTGGAATTAGGAGTGGGAGACCGAGTGCTGTTAAGAGTAAGGCATCTCTCTAACGCCCTCGACAAAGTTATTAAGAAATTCTTTCATCTTTTCGAAGGTCCCTATGAAATAACTGAAAGAATCGGAGAGAACGCGTTTGTTCTATCCGATCCAAAGAACAACCAGAAGGTAGGGGGCACCTACAATCGCTCGAATCTTCGTAAATATTATTCTCAGTAGACAGAGGTGTTGCTGGTCCCGAAGGTTACTCCGCGATTCACAAAAAAAAAAAAAAAAAAAAAAAAGAAAAGATGAATAGAGCATCGCCGAGTTCTCTTGTTATCAAAAGGATTATAAAGTTAGTAGGATATTTAACAATGAGGTACAAATTAAGCTAGACCACGAAAACGACGCAGAAATAAGTCTGAAAAAATAACGTATCCGTTAAAGCGGAGGTATGAGTATGAGTCTGTGAGTGTGTGAATGGGCGACGAGCTGAATAAGAAATTCGACGAAAATTACGATAATAAGCAACTGATTATGATGTATAGAATAACGGAGTTATTATTTGGGAAATGTAAAACGAAGATCTCAAGATTGTACGAGATCGGATGACGAATTTTTCTGCTTCGTGCAACGTTGCAGCACTCAACAGAAAAAGGGGGATATTGTAAGATGCTAGATCGAAAGACGCGCGCAAAATAAGAAAAGTAACGAGGGCGCCAGCGATCGAGGACGCAGATCGATACGCGTGCGCGTTATAATGTACGTATTGCGCAAACTCCAAAATTTTCGGGAGCCCACTCGGCACCGAGGAGCTAGGCCTCCTCCTCTTTCTCTCTGGGGACGTCGAGAACATCACACCTACACTACAATCAAGGAAATAGCGAGGCGAACTCGTGTCTGACGTCCTAAATTGGCTCGGCCTGCCAATCTCCTCACGTGCGGAAAATCCGAAAGGTGTCGACCAGCTTCAGGCCCCAGAGATGAAACGAGCCAACGTGGAAGTTTGCGCCCTCGAAAGTTGAGTAGTTATTATTTATCACGTTTATTTGTTCTCCGAAATCGTATTATTTATGTATACTAGTTCTGGCCGAATGCGGCGAAGGGAATTGTAATATAATCGTCGAGCGAAGGAGTCGCGAGAGAGAGTGAACTGATATTTTGTCGATGTTATTCGTATTTTTATTTGTAAAGTGTGCCGTATGATGTATGGAGGAATGGATTAATTGACTCGGTTTGAGAATAAATTCGTGAGGTGATTATCTTCGTGTATATTCGGTATTTGGCTCAATTGTCGACAGAACCAGGAAACGTTCTGCAAAAAATTCTCAAAAGTTTAAAATAACGAAAATATATTTGTCAAGAGCCTAATTGAACGTGTTTAATTTATAGAAAGAAAGTTAATATTTTACAATCTCAACGCGAATCGATACAAGACAAAGGAACAAAACCGGAAACGCGAAAATCGAAGCTCAAACGGAACGGAAGCGGAGCGCGAAATCAAGAACTCAGAAAACGTCACCTTCGGCTGTCCGCTTCTACGGATGCACCGACGTCCCGGTGGGCGCCAGCTAATTTTTGTTTCACCAGTATTAACAACCGGGCTAAACTGGAGGTCGGTGGAACGGTCGACTTCCGCAGAGCCGAGTTTCGTTTCGCCGGAATCGCCAAGCCGGAGTAATCTGGAGGTCAATGGATCGGCCGATCTCAGCAGGGTCGATTTTTGTTTCGCCGGAATCGCCAAGCCGGACTAATCTGGAAGTCGATGGAACGGTCGACCTCCGCAACTGAAATGCACGAAAACAGAACAAAAATAACGAGATCACACGAACGAGAACTTAACGATAACGAGAACTAACGCCGATGCATTCTCGAAAGCGAACGGTTGCGGAAATGCACGGTTGCTCAGGATGCGGGTTGTGGTAGAAGGGTCGCGATCCTTCGCCAATAAAATAACGCGAAACCTAAAATATCGGAATCCCGAACTCTTAATTATCGAAAACAATTAATTGTAGGCTGGTAAGCCACGGGATCGCACGCATGTGCATCGGGAAGCGCTCAGCGGATCGAGAGATCGACGCGAGCATATCAAGAACGAATCCATACGCGATCGAATAACTTATCTTAACGATAAACTCACCGAATCAGCATAATCAAATCCAATAATGGGCGGGAACTGCATCTTACGATGCCTCGAGAACTTAGACACAATCACTGCACTTCAAGAGCATTCCTCAAAACGCATCTCGAGCACAGAAAAATCGGTAATAAATTCGGAACCGAATCCGCACGAAACACAGCACATACGAGGCAACTAGCAAACGCGCGCAGTGACAGGTAGCGTGAGCGCGCGAGACAATAGCCCGAACGTAAACACCGATCACGCAAGAAGTCTGAGCTGTCTCGAGGACGACTCTCGGTAGACTGATAAGCCTACGACGATATCCTAAAGAAGCGTTATGATTATTGCGAGATCCTTAGCCGATAGCTACTGCCCTCTCAAACTATTCCAGAGCGTCACTTAAGCGGAAACTGAAACCGTAACGCGGTAAATTTTGAGCTTCGTCGCGATCGTTACTCCTAATTCAGGACGTGAAAGCAAGGCTCTCTCTCTTAACTAAAACACAGCACAAGGTGTTCCAACCTTGCCCGGACCGTACTAAAACCTCCGCTTGTTCTCCAACGTCCTGCATTAGTATCTAAACAGAGTGCCGGGTTTGCACCGGACTTTGACGTATTCGCGACGAAATCTCGTCGGGCTCGCCTCTATTCATTTTGCTCATTTCTTCGAGACTCTCTCCACCGAATAGATTTGAGAATCCCGACCTGATCTGAATCTTTTTGAGCTTATCTCAAAGCTTATCACACACTCTAGCTCATCAGCAAAGTCAAAACTGGATCGTAACTTCAACGAACTGTACTTAAACGAGAGCTGGGCGGTACATGGACAGCTGAGGAGCAGTAAATCGGGAACTATAACGGACTAACCGAACTAAATCGACAGCCGTATCCGTAAAACTTCAATTTATTTGTATTTTTGTGACGGTGATCGAAAAATCACGTTGCAAATTTTTAACTGAAAGTTACCTTACCCGTCCATGACGTCACTTTTGGTAAAAACATAATATTTTCAAATTGGAAATTAAGTTTCCCCTAAATGACGTCATTTCGGGGTGAAATATGAGAGTTTAAATCGGACGTGACGCTATGTATGGAAGTGTGACTTAGGATTTTTAAATCTCATCTTTTGACTATGAGTAGCGTTGTCTAGACGAAATGTCCTTTGCGGTTTCAAAATCTCGTGTTTCGTTCAGAAGTAACATCAAGGTGAAACGTCACTTCCGGTTTCGAAATCTGTTTTCAATCGAAAGCAACGTAATCGAAGGAAAGGTCACTTCTGGTCGGAAAATGAAATTTTCGCAACGGATGTAAACTATTTCTGAGATGACGTTATTTCTGGTAAAAAACGAAATTTTCAAGCGTATAGTGACCGAAAGAGATAGCTTTACGACGACCTCTTGTGAAATATATGGTTTCGTGAGACGATACTGTTACGTCAAAACTGTCGGTGTTTTTCTTCCCGATTATTTTCACGCAACGGTCGCACTGCTTCTCATGATGCGCGCTGGTCAGAACGACGAGATATCGATCTTTACCACTCCCGGTGTTATTCACGATAGCGACTGCCCTTTTTTTAAGCCTAACCTTGCGGAAAATTGCTTGGGATAGGGCCCTAGGAATGCCTGTCGTTACACGTCTTAGGGTGATTATTAAATTCTAATCCCTTGAGGAAGGTCGTTGACTCTCCAAAATGTTAATGAGAATACGAAGGTTACGCACACGGATCTCGTATTGACAACAACTCCAACTAGTGTTCTACTCCGGAACCCGAATAATTAAGGGATTAGATTAGGATGAATATTCGTGCACTAAGATAACGAAAAGATATTATGAACTGAGAGGTGATAGTTAAATAAAATTGCTTACGTTGGTCAGAGATCGTCGGCTGTCGTTGGTGATGAAATAATTTTGCACAGAACTCCGAAAATTGAATGTGATAGCCAAGTATTTATTTTAACCGGAAATTAAAAATCTTTGTTGAAAACAACGGAGATACAGGAGTAATAATAAAAAAAATTTCGACTGTATCCGGACAGGATATTCAGTTAAATCGATGGTCGCAACAATTTCGAAAAATCGTAGAATCAGACAAATCGGTGTAAATATTTTACAAGAGAATATTTCTCCAAATAATATCGGTGACTGGTTGAATAACTGGCGAAAAATATCGTGGTAATCGGTCCGTCGAATAATAATAACTGGGTCCCGAGTATATATTTTTTGGAGCATTTATACTATTCTCCGAGATAAAAGTGGGAGAAATAAAGGGTCGCGTATGTGATTTTTTTCCCTTCATTTCTAACAAGTGACCAATGAGAAAAATTATTCAATTGTTTTTTCGTCTACTTTTCTTGGTCACCGAAAAGTGGGAGCAATCAATTTAGTCACGGATGTAGTTTTTCTTCTTTGTTCCTCTAAGGGAAAAAATGGGAGTAATCATCCTAGAAGAGTATGTTCCTCCTCGGTACTTCTCCTACTAAATTGTTTCTATGGAGGAGAACAGGTGAGACTGGGGGTAGCGTGATTTGAGTCGAAACGGCTGATTGGTCAATGGGTTATTAAAATCGAGGAGGTTAGAAAGAGAGGTACCCTCGCCGGGTAAAGGGGAGTGCGAAGAAGCGTAATGCTTTTTACTGTACACTCGCGCCTAGCTTTGATTTTGTTTCGGGTCCCGTTTCCGGCGCGGGCCTGGCAACTGCCGCGCGTACGTGACCAAATCGTTCAATGTTCGTTTCGTCTTGCTGATTATGAAAACGCAGAACTCTGTGTACTCGTTACATGCTATGTTTCGGTGGAGGTTTTATCCTTTCCTTTTCCGGTGACAGTATTCGAGAATAACTAATCGTCCATCTAAATAGCCCTTATTATACGTGGCCGAAGATCGTCGTCTCAATACTTAAATATCTATCTGACGAAACTCATTTGTCGACTATAAAATTCGGCCTAATATTAGCAATTAAATCGAGCTTAATAACTGTTTCCCCATATACCTATATATGTATCAATTTTACTTCGTACCTGAGGTTAATTATGTAACAGATAGCCTTTTGGTCCCAAATTTACATGTCATTTTTATTTATTAACTGCCTTTTTCCAGGTTTAAATAATGAAGAGGGAAGGGTATTTTTTTGTCGCCTTCTGTCTTTCCTTGTTTTAATCCTGGGACGAAAATCTTTCTGATCTTCTACGTGAGAAAGAATTATTTTGTTGATTAAATTTCCTCAAGTGTTAGATGTAAAAGAGGGGAAAAAATTACTACTCATTACATGTTTCAACACTAGATTTGTATAGATGCGGGTTGATTATGGGGAGCACGTAGAGGGGTGAGGCCCCTTGTTGTGGCGCGCCGGTGTAGCCGCCGCTCGGCTACTCAGGTAGTCATCCCGGTTGGCCATAAAATTCTCCTGCGATTGTACTTATTGTTAACGCAATGTTTGTCTTTTGACATCGATATCGTGATGAGAGTCTATCAGGTGACTCGGAATCAGTGTCGCTTCCTATTAATATTGGGCTAAAAGATGATCGGAAACTGATATGTCGAGTGTTATATCGAATGGTATTTGGTGTCTAATGAAATGTAATTCTTTGTTGGGCTCTATATGCATTGAAATTGGATAATTCACGTGTTTGACTTTCTGTACTATTTTCCCTCATCTTTGTCTTTCGTCTGGAAAACCTTCCAAGCGGTTCTTGTCTACAAGTGAATCGTCTTTTAACAAGAATGTGTCCTCCTCTAATTTTGATTAGAGGGGCGGAATACTTCGTTTCTACCATTGCATCATTCTCTAATTCCGTTGTCTACTAGCGCTGTGTCTTCCTAATTCAGAGTGTCAAAACCCGGAACCTTTAAGGCTCTTAATGGTTTTCTGAGATCTGTAAGCAACGTGTCGAAACGACGTGTCGTGCCGAGGGCTGAGCCCCCGACGGTTGATGACCGCGGGCCCTCTTTATTCGTAGTTTTTCCGTGCGATGGTACGGAAGAACGCACGACCTTTGGGATCTACGAAAATATAGTCGATACTCGTACCTTGGCAGGTAGCGAGCTGCCTCGAGTGGGTTGCCTTTTTTTTAACACCTTGTGATGGCTTGGCGCTGTGTGTCATAGGCCACCTTTCTGACTTATCTTTCTTGTCCCGTTTAGATCGATTGTACCCTGGCGTTAGATCTCTTTAGGTTTGAAACAGATTTTCTTACCGACGGAGTTGATAAATTAGCTCTTGGCAGAAACGGGTCATTTGTCTAGTTTGTTGTTATTTCCGGCTATCCGACCACATTCTTTTCCTTCTTAGAAGTTATTTTTCCTGACTCCAGTTTTGGTGAGAGAAATAGTGAAGAAAATTTATTCGTTACGCTGGACGTAACACCTCCTCCCCTTTCAAGACGATTATTAGGAGAATCCGAATAATCGGCATAATTTAAAGGTGTCCGGCTGAGTTTGCTTGCTTCACCTCGAGTTCTCAATTATTTTCCTTTTCCTTTATCCTTAGACCTTTTTTTCTGATTATCTTTTTGCCTCTTTTTTTTTCTGTAATTTTTTCTCCGTAGATGTGTCATTTTCTTATAACTATTTTCACTTGATCTAGATTATTCATGTTAACATCAGTAATTATGTTTACGTTGTCGACAATTTGCATTGGTGTTGCTCTTGCATCAGGGTACGCTCTACCTCTTATTATCTTAACTTAAAGGTACTTATGGTTGAGGTAGTTCGTTGCTGGAGATCTAACGGTAGTCAGTATGGATGGTGGTTGAGTTCGAGGCTTCGGGGTCTGCTGCGTTGCTGGCGTTCAACCCGCGAGCTTTCCAAATTAAAACGTTCGGGATGTTGCTTCCGATTCTCCTGGGTGCGTATGTCGCGTTCGGTCAGGATAAACCAGCTCAGCTGCCCCTTAGGTAATAGTAGATCGTCTTGGAGGCTGTATTCGGTCCCGCCTATACTTGCTTGCTCAGTTTGCTCGGGTATTAATGAAAGCCATACATCCCGGATGCAAGACGGGACGTCCTTCCATTGCGGAGGCACGTTTATTCCCGCTGTGATTTCCCAGTATGGTTCCCTTCCGTGTTTTTTATACGAATTGTCCGGAGTGATTGTTAGCCTATACTGGACCATAGTCTGTAAATCATAATATGAGTCGTGTCCTTCAACCGTTAAATCATTGTTATGAATAAAAAAATATTAGTTCCTTCTCATGCGGTTTAGTTGCATATATATATATGTATTTTTTATTCATTTATTATTATTATTATTGTTTTTGATTGCTTTTTCCCATATAGTTAGCATTATTATTTTGTTAATATTATTATCCGTTTATGGTTAGTATTCTCCTCTTCCTTTTCCCATAGGTGTCTGGTTTTTATTGTCCGTATATTTTTCCTCTCTCTGCCCCGCCCTCAAAAATTTTGTGTTATGAGAGTTATTTTCTGGTCACTTCAGAGGGAGTGAGGAAGGGAAAAAAAAATAGGTTTCATACTCCCTTAAACCAGAGTTTCGAGAACTCCTACTGGTGGTACATAATCTGAATCATCAGCTCCATTATCCAGTCCGATGATGCTGTTGAGTATACCCGGGGAGGGTATGGGGTCATCGTATTGGATGATGAATGTGTTTTTAGCATTCGGGAGAGTCCGGGCTCCTTTTGCGGTGAGTTCCGTTGACCTGGAGTCGGAGCGCGGGGGGTCGCGGGGGGTCTTTCGACAGGTGCTTCGTCCTCAGGTGTACTGTTTCGTCGTATCTTCCTTCACCCAAATATTCTATGCTGCTGGGGTTTTGTCCGTGAGGAATGATTGTATCCCCTCTCCAGTAATACTGTGTTCCTCCGAGCAAAATAGGTTTGTTGGGGTTTGCACCCAGCCTTCGTGCCCACATTCGTCGGGTCTTATCGGTAAGCCTTCTCCATTCTGGTGGTACCCACACGTACCGTCTTGGTTGCACCGTGCGTGGCAACCTCATCTGCCAGTAGCAGACTACTCTTGCCATTCCTAATGACGGGAGGAGCGGAGTTCGATTCATAGTAATGGGCAACCGATCTGTCACATAATCGATCCGAGGTAGATTCCAATATCGGATGGGTTCTAGGAAGTTCGGCTATCCATTTCTTCCATGTTGTTTTAGTTGGAGAGTTGATTTGAGAGTAGGACAGAAGGAAGATGGAGAATCACTTGAGACGGTCGTTAATTAAAATGTGTGAGCAATGATAACTTTATTGATAATAGTTGAGGTGGTTAGAATATTGACGTGTGCTTGCTCGCGAAACCGAAGCCAAACTGCCGTTCCGAGAGCAGAGCTCTGGCCAGAAGGGCGTTTGTCACTGTAAGAAGTGTTTGTTTTGTTTTATTTTGCTCCACGACAACAGCATGTTGTGTCCTCGAAGGTTCGCCATTCGGGGGGGGGGGGGGGGGGGGGGGGGGGGAGGGGGGACGTATAGTTCGATGTCCCTTTGAGCGAGGTCGATGTACATGGCAATTTTCCAGTAACAATACAACCTGGTTGCGCCTGGGGGGAGGCAAGGGATTACCTTGGTATGTCTTCGTATTGGTAGATGCTCGAACGGACTGATGTTTCTGCCTACTTTCCTCCTGCGTGGGGGAGATCTTTCTACCGCTGGTGGATATTGAGACATGTTACCTGCTGTTTGTGGGTCAAAAGAAAGTTTATTAATATATGATTGGTTGTTTGTAATCTTCAGTTGTCGGGACCTTGATTAATAATATATATACAAAGAACGTTCCGTTGTTGAACTTCCGATAATCACCGTGTATTCTTTGTTGCAAATTATTTTGTAAAGACGATTACAGGCAGCCTATTGTCAGCCACAGTCTTTATACCAGAATTTTATCTCGCGGCTCATTAGTTATGGGTTCGTTTCTCCAGTGAGAAAAACATTTGGTTTTGTTCAGGGCAAGGGAGGTTAATACTGCCCTTTTTTACTTTTTCGAGGGTTGGATACAGACCTTGGGGTTTAATTTCCCTATCAAATTTTTTTGTTCCTTCAACGGTGGTCACTTTCCCCTCTACTTCCATAATGGTGGAATAGATCTCGCGGGTTTGGTTACCATTTTGCTCGGGGGTCTGGGTTCGTGCAGCCGCGATTGGAGGTGAAAGGTTAGATCTTTCGTCCAGTGAAACGGGAGATAACTCTTTTGGTTGTGTTACCTGCTCTGTTGGTGGTGAATAGATTTCATTATTGCGCCGGGGTACTTTGTAAATGATTTCGGTGGTCGTTGACGTATTTTCCCGTGTGGAGGGCAGAGATATTTCTTTCGTCTCTAGCATTTCGTGCGTCGGTGATAAACAATATTCCCTGTTAGAACATCGAGGTATTTTGTATATAGCGGTGGAGTCCCGGATCGATCTTTCCTTAGGCCGAATATAATTCATAGGCTGTGCATCGGATCCGGGTCTGTATGCGGGGTTAAAATGTGTAGGTAGTGTTGTGCCTTGATACGTTCGGATAGGAATACTTGAATTTGATTGACTATCTCCACAGCCAAAGGTTTGTTGTACGTCATGAATAGGGGAGTCAAAACCGAATTGCAGTGGTTCGGCTGGTGCGCTGGTAAAATGGTTAACGGGGGTGAGGGCCGAGTGACCGTTCGATGCCTCCTGCGGAAGCAGCGGCTTCTCACTTGCTTTTCCATCTCTGTTACTCCCGCCGTTTCCCTTAGGGGGTCGCTTGTTGAGATGCAACAGCAGGTAGGTTACGGAGTCCCAGATGGCTCCGACGAGATATAATGACCACCCATAGACGGTGTGCAAAGCGTATCCGTGTATTATGGTGTCAATAATTAATTTAATTCCTCTGATAATCATGACTATTCCGATCAAGCCGCGCTAACTGTCCCAAAGGTTGAAAAATATCCCCACGATTTTTCCCATGATGTCTCGATAATTTCATGAATTGCTTTTTCATCTATTAAATTTGCAATTGTTCCACCTTGTGTTATGGTGGGCTAGCCGGCTATTCCTCTAGCTACTGAGTTGAGAATGGCCGGTCTTTCTGCGGGGAACTTAATATGGTCGCGCAGATCATCTAGGTCTTTCTGTGTATATATTCCGCTAGTCGCGAGATTCTGTGGGTTGCGATAAGACCATGTTTGCTCGGTCAGGGGTTGGAGAGTGGTCGGCGCTATTCCGTGAATGGGTCGCGGCTCCAATGAATACCATTCACCGTCTATCTTATACATGGATGGTACTAAAGTATTACAGGTTACCTGCGTTCTTGTTCTTTTAAGAATATGCGTGCAAGGGGTTAAATAGTATGAGTGGTTTCCCGCTTCGACAGGTAACTGTGTATAACACTCCTTTGTTTCTCGAATCCTGACCTCGAACGCAATGCATTTTACTATATGGGCGACCTCTCCCGCCAATGCGGCCATGTATCCAGGACCTTTCATGATATTATATACAAATTCATCGGGTGTTTGTTTTGCAAGCCCGATCGTGTTTTCTAGTACTTGTCTTTCGAGATCACACCTCTGGATTAAAATATCATTGTACATTTGCGTGATTTGTTTGCTCAGGTATTTCTCTCCGTAGACAAATTCGGAATTTACATATGCGAATAAGTCAAGATTAGTTGTTGACAGGGCTTCCCTTTTGATAAAAGGATTACCTTTTTGTGTTTCTACTATTAGAAGTTTTGGGCGGTCGGTACGAATTAAGGTGAAACCGCAGACGATCGACCGATCTCGAATAGTTAAAGCAAAGATTACCTCGCCTTTGAGCAATGACTACATTGTTTGCTTGGACTCAGTATTTCGGTCAGTCGACCGGGTAGCGCCTCCCTCGTATAGTAGCCCGTAGCGTTTACTATTGCAGCTATCCTCGGGAAAAGGGTCCCAATACGTGTCTCCACCATCTATGTCTACGCACCGGCCCTCATTGAGCTCTCATTTTGTACCTGAGCGCAAAAGTACCTTGTTGGTTTCTACATCTACGTCGGCCATATAATCGCGGAAGGTTATTTTTACGGTTCCCATTACGTATACTTTGTCCCAATTGCCATATGGGTCGGAGTAATAAACGCCCTCACATTCTGAGTTTTGGGTTAGGGTTCCAGCTATTGAGATGGGTCGACTAGTCGTGCTGTTAGGTGTGATTCCGTTTACTTCTGTTTGCCCGATTTTTATACGCCCATATCTATATATATCATTGCAAACGTCGCGAGAAATGCTGTCCACATGTGAATTTTCCCCATTAGGAACATCCATTCCGTGAGACCACATTCCGCACCGACGGATTACGCGGTGGACAGCAACTTTGCACTGCCTTACGTGTACTGATGAGTATTGATTGATCTGGAGTAATTGTATGTAGACTGGTGTCTTATCAACTTCCTGTCGAGGGATGTCACAGCCTCCGACCTCTAGCAGCGGAACAGTTGTGATATTTAACGTTGCGCCGGTGCAATCATATCCGATTAATCCTTCCGCGGGGTGTATTTGGGATAACAGGTGAAGTACCAAGAATCCCCATACTAGGTGGAATTCCCTCATCTGTAATGTTATTGAGTTTATGTTTGTCGATAAATCGAACGGAATGCTATCTATTCGTGGAGTAAAAATTTTCTTTCTCCCCTTTTTTTTGAGCCTCATGTGGGCGGAGAATGACTTGAGTACGTGACTCGGAAGAGAATGGGTAACGCCTATACCCGGGCCCTTTGTAGGCCCCTTCGCTTTTTCCTTTTCTCTGTCCCTTTTTGTTTCTATAAAACTTGTGGTACGTTAGAAATTACTTTACTTGTTTCTTTTCGTTCCTGCGTACACCCTTCGTAATTGATAAAAAAATGGTTCGTACCCGTGAGCCGATGACTCCCCCGTTACAAAGATTGTTAGAGCGTCATCCCCCAGTGAGAGGTGCGATTATTATTGAGGTGCAACGGGGTGTCCGTCGAGTGCGCTATATTCGTCGGATGTTGAACGATACCGTTAGTTTGAACTGATTTATCTCTATACGTATCCTTGTTTTTACTACGTGGGATTGCCTATGTGTCCCCCTTTTTTTCCAGGTGGGATTTTCAATACGAGGATGTTTTTGACCTGCGCCGCCTTTTTGCGTTGGACACGCAGAAGTCCCAGCTTCCCCGGCGGCACGAGCCTGTTAACGCGGAGGTGCAACCCATCCGACCCCCTGCTTTCCTACAGTGGCTGTGGTTCGTAACCCTTACCCGTTTTTTTTTTTAGTACTGATTTTAAAGGGGTTCTTCCTTTCTGGTCTATTTGCCGAGTTCTGTCGCTATTGGCGATTTTCCTTTATGTTTCTTACTTATTCGATATATATATTATTTCTTCAGATATATATATTCCCCGTTTTTTTCCTTTTGTAAATATCCTTTTCCTTTTGTATATATTAATAAATATATAGATATATTTTTTTATTTATTATTATTTTGTTTTCATATACATATATTTTTATAAAGATAACTGATTTTCTTACACCCCTTTTTTTTGTGTCGTGCCTATTCCTTTCTTTTCCTTCTCCCTCCTAATCTTTGTCACAAAGGTGGGGGATAGTTACCGCACTTTCCCGTAGTAGTACCTAGTCCTTTGATCTGTCCGTGAGGAAACCTTTACCCCTTTCCCTCACGTTTTCTATTTCGTGTTTCGCTGTGTCCGGTAGTGGGGATCCCTACCTTCATATCTTTATTTGTCTCGTTTGCCTATTGGTATGGGGGGGTTAGAATTTTCTTTTGTTTACTGCCCATTGGTTTGATTCAACCTCTTGGTTCGCGTATGAGGGGGGGTTGTGTCCCTTAAATACTCGGACCGGGTCGTCTCGTGCTCTTCAGTTCGAAATTTTCCTTCAAAACCAAAACGCAATAAGAGATGTACTTTGCAATGGAGCAACTGGGTGAGTGTACAAATGAGATTATGGATTTCGGGGGAGCGGTAGTTTCATGGGAGTTATCCCGTGGGTTCCGGGGCCTTATCCCACCTTGGATTGCTCAGATGAGGCGATACATCCAGGGGGCCAGGGAGGATCGGCGTTTCGATAGACAAGAAGTGTAAGTATTGCTAATTTTCTTTTATTCTGGTCGATATATATATTTTCTTCTCTTTTTTTATTATTCTTTATATGTGTTACGTCCCGATCAGCAATCTTCACTCCATCTCGGTCAAGGAGAGTTTACACCCTCCCTTTACACGTTATTCGGAGATGACGCTTTATCGAGGTTTTGGCCCTGTTTTGAACCTAACCTTTCGGAAAATAATTCGGGATAGGGCCTAGAGTGTATATATTCGACACTGAGGAAATTTTATTCACGGTTAATAATTGGAATTTACTGGATTTTAAGTCACGATTTTAAACTGGACAAGAAAATTCTGGAAGCTGACTCTTTCTACCGAATGGAACACGGTGCGCAGCTATCTCACTCTCTCACGTGTCTCGCTCGACGCACGGCTCGCGGGGATTCGCTATCACACTCACTCACTGTTTTCTCCTGACCTATCCTAATACTTTAACGCGCACTATTATAGCTGAAATAAAATTGACCAACACGAATATATATTGTCCAAGAAAATATTTTAACCTTTCAGGTGACTGAACAAACATTGATAAATAGACATCGACAATTAAATATCCAGAAGAAATGAATGTTTGAGATGTAGATGATAAATTTTCCCAACTTACGGTGTGATTTAAATGGTTTTACCTCAGAATGAATGGTCGAACGATTCGATTGATGAATGTAGAATAACGATATCAAAATGGATCGTCCTTCCCAATCTGGATGAATATTCGAATCAGAATCGAATGATGATGACTGATTTCCGAAAATAACGTCCTTCCAAAATGCCGAATACTCGAATCAGAATCGAGTGATGATGACGATCAACTCCGGAAATGAACGTCCTTCGCAGATTTTAATGATGTAGATTGATAATTCCGATGTTAAAATGATTTTCAGGAGGAATATACTTGATATCAATGGAATAATTCAGAAAGATATGAATTGTTTATTGAAGTCGGTTAAAATGATTACTGGCTCGAAAATTTGACGAATTGATTTCCAAGTTCTTTGTTAATGGCTCTAAGTACAATATAGGATTGAGGTCTTTGCCCCGGTCGCGAAGAAGTCGAAGAAGTAGTAACAATAACCCCGAATGGGCGGTGGGCGCGCGAATAAATAACCTCGGTGCCGGACACCCCCGCGTCACCGCTGTCATACCCGCGCCTCGTCTCCCCACTCTCATCACCTGATTCCTTTCTTTGACTGTCTAATTAAATATTACCAATTTCGTAGGTTCACAACAATTTTGACATCTTAATTTGTCATTACTTAAATTTAATCGCGGATTTTATAAACATACAAATTTGAATGAAAGTTGTACGACCTTTCATTGCGAAGTTAACATTCGTTGACACACATTTTTATCCTAATGTTTATATAATTATTTTTCTGATTTCCGGCGTTTATGGTTTACATTTCTTTCCTATTTCCATAATTTTCTATATTTTTCCTCGTTATTTGCTATTTGATTATTTATTGGTTATTTATTGTTTTTATATCTATTTATTTTTCTTAATTTTTATTTAATTTCTATATTGAATGATATCATGACGATATGGCTTAATTTTCTTCCCTTACTTCTTGACTCTATTTTATTTCCCGATTCTATTATTAATTATTTCCAAAATGCTATGTCAATTCCGTGTATTCGTCCCTTAAACCTGATTTCTATTTATTCTTCTATTTACTACTTCAACTATGATACTCCTGGACTATAACGATGATCTAGCATTCATCGATATTCACTGTCCAGGAGGTGCTGCACTCATTACGCCCGACGGTCGCTCTCAGCATCGTGCCCATCGTGACACGCGCCGTACAAGCAGGCCTATGTTCGACAACTGCGAGGAGCACTCCGCCGATATCCTTATCTGCATTCTTGCGCCTCAGGTTACCGACTCTCATGCGGTTGACTTGCTTCGTACAGTCACCTCTGTACATCAACCTGTCGCACCTGAAGGCTAATTATTTTTACCAAATGGATGATTTCGCGATTTGGTATTTTATTGATTTATTGATACTTCAAATTCAACAAATTAAACAATGGCAATTTCTCCAATGTTTATTTCTAGCGATTTAATATATTTCAGATATTTGTTTAATTATGTTCGACATATTTCGGGAAAATTCACAGGATGTAACATATGTATATATAATTTTCCTTTTCCCCTTTTTCTTTCCAGCTGGAATACCTCAGCGCCCGATGCCATGGGTCTTCGGACTTTATTCGGGATGGGTCCTTTCCCCATGGATCCCGTGGAAAATTGGGATGCGGAGGAGGAACTAACGGCGGAAGAAACGGCGGAGGAGCGGGATCCACCCCTGTCCGTTCGCAGAAGCTACGAGGACTGCCGAGAGGAGGGAGATTATCCTCTCCTAGAGCCGGCCTGCCGAGCCTTCTTGCGAAGGTAAGAATTTCACGGTTTGTTTTATTTCCGCTGCTTCTGAGCCGTTCGTTTCGTTCTCTCCCTGACTGTAATACCAAACCCGAAGGAAAAGATGGAATGGTGAATATGTTCTCCTCTTAATTTTCTTTTACCTGTCTGTATCTTTCTGTGTTTGGAAAAAAAAATTAATTTATGTGTTTGTTCTTTCGTTTTTCTAGGCAACCCCTTGAAGATGCTGCGGCGGGCTTAGCGTCCCTCCTGGCCGATCTCGGGGTGCGGGGTGGTCGGGCCTTCGTGGCTCCCCCCGTAGTTCCGGTTCCCGACGTGTTCGGCGAGCACGGGGAGGAATCCTGGGAAGATCCCCGGGGAGAGTTGAAATTCGCGGCCCTGGTCCTCCGTAAGATGGAAGAGGCGGCCGAGCGCGGAAAGAGAAAAAGGGCCGCCACCGCACAACGCTACCGGTTGCGAACCAGGGAAAATGTTTCGGAAGAGTGAGTGTGCTCTCCTTTTATACTTCTTTTTCCTTTTTTATTTTTACTTGGTTTAAAGAGGCTTAATTTGTATTTTCCTTTTTTCTTTTTCAGCGAGGATACCGAGGACGAATCGGGCCGTGACCGGGCGGAGCGACGGGAGGTGGAGCCGGAGGCGTCGGACTCATCGGACACCGAGGCCCCAAATCTCCCGCGTACGCCGCCGTCCTGTGCTAGTGAGTAGTTCTTTTCTTCTTTTTCGTTGCGTTTCTCTCTCTCTTTTTTTTCCAGTTTCTAATTCCTTTGTGTTTTGTGTTACAGAAACCACGGCCTGGAGACGCCGGCGCTAGTTTTTGTATTTAGGGGTTTTTTTTATATATATTTTTTTAATTCCGATTTTTTTTTTTTACATTATTTTGTGTATGTATGTGTTTATTAATATACGTCTCTGGGAGACTTTATAAACAAAACTTGCTTGTGTCAGCGTTAAAACTTTACTTCCCTCCTCTTCCTCTTAGATTTAAGTGCGAGCTCTTCGGAGAAATAGAAAAAGGAAAAAAAATGAAATAAAATAAAAAATGAATAAATCTCGTCTACCGATTCTCGGTGACTAGGGTTCTGTCCCTGTGGATTTCGGACGGCTCATTCGTGGAGACTTCGGTCTCTCTTCGTCGCTGAGATTACATCGTTGGCGCAAGGTTCTGTCCTTTGTTTCGGCGGAGGGTTTTGACCCCAAGAGGAAACATTGCGGTCACGAGGTTCTGTCCCTTATTTGTACGGACTTCGCGGAGACTCGTTCATCGAGACTCGAAACGGAAAGCATCAGGGTCTATGCTCGGGATGAAATGAGGAAGAAAACTCCTCCTCGTTCACCGAGCTCTCGAGGAAACTCCCAAGGAAATCACCCGTTTATCGGGTTGGATTTCAAACTCCGTTTGTCAAGTCTCGTTTCTTGCTCCAGCTCCGTGTTCTTCCCCTTTTTTTTCCTAATGTGTTTTTTTCTCTTTTTTTTCACTTGCAGGATTTTTTTGTTTTAATATGTATATATATATTATTATTATTATTATTATTATTATTATTGGTGTTATTATTTTTTTTTCTGATTGGTGTTTTCCTTCGCCTTTGTGATTGTTTATAACTTCTAATTACAAGTTTATTATCGCCTTTAAACCGCAAGGGAAATAATGATATTGATTAACTGATATAAAAAACTTTTAAGTATTATTATTTCTATCAAATATGGTTATTCAGATGCGATTGGTAAATTTTTTCCCTTTTTTTTGTTATTATTGTTCATTATCGTTATTATTATTTTTCAGTTTCTCTTTCTTCTGAGAGGAATGTTTTCCACTGTTCGTCTTTTTTTTATTTACTTTTTGCGAGTGCTTGTAGGGTTCGGATCGTAGCTCAAGTGAGGTCATTGGCCTCTTGAATCATCATTGGAGTGACGAGATGTTCGTACTCGTGGTAGGGGCGAACGGGAATTATTACGATATTTTTCACGAATAAGATTTCTTCGTTGCAGATATCGCATTTGTTTGCGGCTATAGCGCATTGATAACAGGCCACCGTGTGTGTGCAGGGAACGTATATTCCTCCCACTCGCCGCATGCTACAGTAACGGCATAGGTTTTCGAAAACGACGTCGTCGAGTCGAGTTCCCGGTGCTACAAAGCCTGTGGGCTTAGCTCGATCCAGAGAGTTTGAAGATTTTACAAGAACTGATTCTTAAGCATAAATTTCATCCTTATATACTAGTGTGTACTCTATTTTCTTTTAAGCGTAAGTGTGGGAGAGTTTTCCATTAGGTCATTGGTCCTGAAATTTCCCGTCTCTCACTTACTACTTTTCCGGAAGGATAGAAAGAACCTTGTTTTAGTAAATTGTGCATTTATAAATCTCTTGGATTCTAACCCTTAACGAGATAATTCCTGAACATTCGAGCTAACGGGTCTAACGCAAAAACCGGCCTAGTTAAAGCTGTGTGAACTCAGCACCCGACATTAAAAAATCAATTTTTTTTTTTGTGATTCTCAAAGAGTTTTGTATGTAGTTGATTGTAGTAACACATTTTTCGTTTGTAGTAGCCCAAAAAAAAGTTATGGGACTTTGAAAAAAACCCATCCACCTATTTTATAATTTTTTAAATCTGGAGGTCGATTTCAATGGAGAATCGATTGTAGTTGATTGTAGTGAAAGAATTTCCATTTGTCGTAACGAGGAAACATTTTTACAATTTTACTTTTTTTTTTTTTTTTTAAAGGGCATTCAATACACTGCAAGTACTACCTCGAAAATCGTGTATAGTTAATTGTAGCAACCTGTATTTCGTATGTAATTCCTCGAAAAGTTACGGGGAGGAATTTCGGTCAAAGTTCTAGCTGCAGGTACGTTTTCAGTTGTGTGTAGAACGGTTAATTACGTTTGTAGTAACTTAAAAACTGATGCTGCATCGATATACTCGACGATCTGATTCTAACATCGTTTGCAGTGCCTCGACGACTCACGGGGAGTCATTGTGTCCCGAGCTCTAGCTCCGAAGTCGTAAAAAAATACGTAATACGTAATAAAAAAAAATTTTACAAGTATTTTAAATCTCCGTTTTGCTTCCTCATAGAGGAAGCTTTGTATTGGACAAAAAAAAATTCGAGATTTTAATGTAAACATGTTCAGAACGTTCCAAAACGTCGAGAAATCACATTTAGAAAAAATGTGATTGTGCGTGCGTGCGTGCGTGCGTGCGTGTGTGTGTGAAATTCAAATCGCTATAACTCAAGAACGCCTGGACCGATCAAGCTGAAATTTGGCACACATCATGTACGATCAGTAGTCAATGTTTGGTGGAAATGTCATCAAAAACTGGTCAGTTGTTTTTTTTGTACGCAATTTTCAATTTCTTTAAAAATGTCTGTTCGCGCTCTAGCGCTCGCAATTTTTTAGCTATTGGGCTAAAAACGCGTATACCGGTAGAATATCATCACCCGATGATCCCATTAAAATTTCAGAAAAATCGATAGAACCGTTTCAATTTTAGGTCATTTTGAATTTTTTGAATTTCATGATTTTTTATTTATTTATTTCGTATTAGTGTTCATCTACAAATAAAATAAGTGTCAGATTCGTGATCAGCGTTAAAAAACACATGGAATTACAGTCCCGGAGCGACGACTAACGAAAAAGTTTCCTAGGCGTTTTTATAGCGAAAATTGCAAAAATGAGTGATTTTAGGTATTTGTAAACAACGATTTCTTTGCTTTCCGATGGCATCGCGGAAAAACCCAGGTGCCTATCGTGATCTACAGTAAGACATACACAAGACGATGGATATGACGGGATTAAAAAGCTAGATAAAGAGGTATCACTAGGAATACTGGAATAAAAATCGAAAGGGCAAAAAAAATTCTGGAGCGCATACTTCCATGTATTTTTTCACGCTAAACGCAGATTCGACAAAGTGAAACGTGACGATGGAATATTTTTTTACGCGCTGAACCTGAATCGGTCAACCGTTTTGCATAAAACTCTACGTTGACGTTGAAAAAAGTTGAAAATTGAAATTTCCATATTGCTTCCTCATAAAGTTGAAGATTGAAATTTTCATGTCGCTTTCTCATAAGATTCCTTTATTCGGGAAGCTTCCTCTATGAGGAAGCCAAAAATACAGACAATACTTTCTCATAAAAGAAGCTTCGCAAATAAAGGAACTTTATGAGAAAGCGACATGATAATTTCAATCTTCAACTTTATGAGGAAGCGATATGAAAATTTCAATTTTCAACTTTTTTTTTTCGTCATTCGATACACTGTCAGCACTACATCGAAAATCGCTTAGAGTTATTTGTAGCTACCTTTATTTCGTTCGTAGTACCTCAAAAACTAACGAAGAGTGAAAAACTAACGAAGAGTCAAAAACTAACGAAGAGTGAAAAACTAACGAAGAGTCAAAAACTAACGAAGAGTGAAAAACTAACGAAAAGTCAAAAACTAACGAAGAGTCAAAAACTAACAAGGAGTCATTATGTTCCGATCTCAAGCTCCAAAATCGTTTATAGTTGTTTGCAGTACCTCGAAAACTAATGGGAAGTCAATATACTCGAAGATCGGATTCTAACATTGTTTGTAATACCGTTTATTTCGTTTGTAGTTCCATGAAAGTTACTCGGATTCAATATGCTGAGAGTTCTAGCTTCAGGAACGTTTGTAGTTTTTTAAGAAAATAAACGGTACTCCAACTGATTTTTGTCTGAGACCTTCAAGTGTATCAACCTCTAGTTGATCTTCGACGTACTACAAACAAAATAAAGGCTGTTTCTAACAGTCTTAGAATCAGCTTGAATTATATTGTTTCTAGGATAATCTACAACCTGATACAAACGAAATAAACTTTATCTCTTCCGGACGAACTGAAATGTTTAAACCAGAAGTGATGAATTTCCGGTAAGTCATCATTTTCGGTATGACCCCAGTTCTGATAAGGAAATAAAATATTGGAACCAGAAGTAACGAATTTCTGCTATGACCCCAGGTCCGATAAAGAACTAAAATAGTGGAACCAGAAGTAACGAATTTCCGGTATGACCACAGTCCCGGTTAAACAATTAGATTTTTAAACCAGGTGTGACGTGTTTCGTATTTCCCATATAACGTCACTTCCCGTCGAAAAATAAGATTTTCAGCCAAAAGTGACGTATTTCCAGTATGACATTACTTCCGGTTGAAAAATGAGTTTTCTGGATCGGACGTGACGTATCTCCGTGACGATAGTTTTTTTGTTCACGAAAGTAGTGCGCAGTGAGCCCTATGCACTAATTGATTCTAATCCTTTAAAATTGGGACCAATAAGTAAACACACAACTTTCCAAAAAATACATAAGTGTCGTTAAATGCAATCCGATGTTTAGTTGTCGAGGTTCATCGATATTAAGAATGCATTTACGCCATATTGGCATAAGTATATGGTACACAGTCAATAGTAACCTCGCGTCCGGATTTTTTTTTTTTCAAATCCTTAGCATTAAAACGCTACAGTGTTTCTCGATGACTGTGTAAGATATCAGCTTCTGGTAATTTCTGAATGCAAAACGAGTCTCTCCCTTCGCCGGGCACCCTCGAGTCAATCCGCCGAAATCGCCGTACGACGGGCGATCAGCGCCTATGCCCAAGCGCGTCGGGCGCAAGCGTTTCCTCGCCCACGCGAGACTCATCGCGGGCAAGAGTCGGGCTCCGTGGGGCCTCAGTTGGCTCTTGCAGCAAGAGGCCGACGAGGTCGCGAATTCCGAGGCTCGTGCCCGGGAGGCCCTCCCGGTATTGTTACGCGAACCTCCACGCGCCGTGCCCCCCTGGCTCCGCGACACCGCGACTCCACCGCCACCGTGCGACGCCGCGAAGCCACGCATCGTCTCCGAGACCGTTCTCGGAACGCGGATCGCGTTCACTAGCGCTCTTCCGGTTGAGCCCTACGTCCCGCAGCGGGTTATCCCGGGTCCCCCGCCGCCGGACATTCCCTACGTCCCTTCCGGCCCGCCCGCGATTCGCGTCACCGCGCCCATCGACACCGACGAACGTTAGTCCTTTTTTTCCTTTTCTTTCTTTTTTTTTCTCCGCTCTTCTTTTCTTTTTTCTTATTAAATATACGTACGGGTTTTCTTCTTTCTCTCTTCATCTACCCCGCTCTCGTTCCCCTTTTGCTTGTGCAGTCGACTCTCGGGAGTCGAGTGTAACAACCTAATACAAACGAAATAAACTTTATCTCTCCCGGACGAACTGAAATGTTTAAACAGGAAGTGATGAAGTTCCGGTAAGACATCATTTTCGGTATGACCCCAGTTCTGATAAGGAAATAACATATTGGAACCAGTAGTAGGGCATTTCCGCTATGACCACTAAAATAGTGGAACCAGAAGTAAGGAATTTCCGGTATGACCACAGTCCCGGTTGAACAATTAGATTTTTAAACCAGGTGTGACGTGTTTCGTATTTCCCATATAACGTCACTTCCCGTCAAAAAATAAGATTTTCAGCCAGAAGTGACGTATTTCCAGTATGACATTACTTCGGGTTGAAAAATGAGTTTTCTGGATCAAACGTGACATATCTCCGTGACGATAGTTTTTTTGCTCACGAAAGTAGTGCGCAGTGAGCCCTATGCACTAATTGATACTAATCCTTTAAAATTGGGACAAATAAGTAAATACACAACTTTCCAAAAAATATATAAGTGTCGTTAAATCCAATCCGATGTTTAGTTGTCGAGGTTCATCGATATTAAGAATGCATTTACGCCATATTGGCATAAGTATATGGTACACAGTCCATAGTAACCTCGCGTCCGAAATTGTTTTTTTTTTTTTAAATCCTTGGCATCAAAACGCTACAGTGTTTCTTG
This sequence comes from Amblyteles armatorius, assembly GCA_933228735.2. Lineage (NCBI taxonomy): Eukaryota > Metazoa > Arthropoda > Insecta > Hymenoptera > Ichneumonidae > Amblyteles > Amblyteles armatorius. Next base: position 130,870 of record OW121697.1, read on the forward strand.
ATAACTGTGTGAGATATCAGCTTCTGGTAATTTCAGAAGGCAAAAAAACCTTTCGAAATAGTGAAAAACGTACGCTAATTACTTACATTTTGTTACTTCGGCCATAGAAACGATGTTAAAACCAAAAACGGCACAGTCCAAATTTTACACAGCACAGTTAATTTTCACCCATAAAAACGATTTTTAATTCTCCTTCACCAATCAATGCCTTTAATTTTTTTCTGCGTGTCTTGATAGAATACAATTTAATATAGGCTTATAAATTAAATATGGAACAACACTGCTTAATCGTTTACCCATATTCGCTTCTTTTATCGTACCCGGCCTGCCATCCGTAAGGAAGCCTATGCATGTATATACACAAGAGATATAAATATATAACAGCACAAAAGATCATATGAGACTATATCGACGTAACAAGATATTCCCAGCGTAGACCATTTTTTTCGTTCGAGTCTATAACACGACGGTTGCAACGTTACACCGCTCACGCAGAGTCTACCACAATAATGCGAATAGCGAGCGAAAGTAGCTCCATCAGTCGTTACCCTATTGCGCCTGCGCAGCTCATCGGCGTAGTGGGGATGATTAGACGTAACCCCGGTGGTCGCCGAACTACTGCGCCAGCGCAACGTATCGTGGTAGTGGGGGCAAGAAAAGAGTAGGGGTCCAAGGCTACATTAAGGAGACAGCGGTTGTTCTGCCGCTTAGCGTACGTCCTACTAGCTACTCACTTTGGGCTCGCTGTAGCGGTTAGGGCACAATGCCTCAAGCGCCAAAAAATTCACCAAGTATTATTTACAATACTTTGAAAGATCTTCGCTTTATCGACGATGAGGGTGGTCTTTTGCCCTCGAAACAACAGATATTCAAACAAAGTTTGGCAAAAAGCTTCGGATTTATTCGACGATCCAAATACCGCACCGATACAAAAAGATTATGTTTATCTGTATCTCAAAAGAAACAGCAGCGGAGTTTTCGGTCGACTCCACGGAGAATCGATCGGAGCTGACAAAACAGTCGAGACACAGTCGATGCAAGCGCGAATGACTCGCAGCACGATAATAACTGGTCGATGGGTGAAACTGCCTGCGTATTACCACCTCTACGCACAAAAATAGATGTACCGAAAAGCGAATGGGAGAAACTAAAATCGCATGTCGTCGAATACAAAGATCGATAATATGAAGTACTCGTCTTTGGTTGGAGTGACGCGATGTATGATATCTTGTAGAGTGATCTAAAATTGCCATGCCCGTATGCGTATAAGAACACTAAGATTAACCACAATCCTGGCGAGGTATTTTCAACCATTAAGGGAAGTTGTTCGGAATGTCAAGCAATGATTCACATCTACTGCGACAGCGAACCAACTGAGGATGGCGGGACGTTCCACATCTCGACCTTTGACTCTCGTGGTGTCGCACACGATAAGAAACGGCACCTACGTGGTGACCGACGCATTCGCATTGGGAAAGATTTGCAGGGAAAATCAACGTATACTTGGAGGCGTGATGAGGCCAATAGGCTGATGACTTTCGGAGACGTCGTACCGGCAAATTTGCCTTCCGAAGAAGTCGAACTACGGACTGGAATTTAATGGGTTCATCCACGAGATCGGGCTCGATAAATTCTACGTCATGTATTGGACTCCGACACAGCTGTTTTTGTACAAAACGTTCTTGCAGGAAGATGACTTCGCTAGTATTAGTATCGACGCGACTGGTAGCTTGGTGAAGCAGCTACCAAAACCGGACGGCTCGAAGCGAGTTCTGTATCTTTACCAAGCAGTTTGCAGATATCGTCGAAAGATACTTCCGTTATTTCAATTGGTTTCTGAAAAGCACGACACAAATACGTTGTCGTATTGGATTCGAGAATGGTTGCGTTCTGCGGGATCGTATCCGAAACGAGTAGTTACGGAATATTCACTTGCACTGCTTAACGCGACCTCTCTTGCGTTCAATAACAGCGATTTGAAAACTTACATCGAAAGCTGTCTTGTTGTCGTTCCGAATTCTTCTTCTGTCCGTGTCAATCCACCTCGATGTCTTATCCGCATCAATATCGCACATTTGAGGAAGTTAGTGACACGATGGAGCTACTTCAATAACGAAAGTCCAGGAAAAAAGGACTTTCATCTTCGATGCGTGGGTCTTTTGTCCACGTGCACAAAGATCGACGACTTCATTCGATTATGCACGGACGTACTGACTGTAGCTCTTGCGAGTCACGAAGACATCAATGGCAAAGAAAGTCATTGCTTCGCGGCTCAGAACAGAGTTTTCGAACGCTCAAAATCGTACAATCTTCCGAAAGACGATCCTAACTCAAAAACCCAATCCGAAAGTGACGACAGTTTGTTAGAATGTTTTGACGATTTCGATGGAGAGACTACGCTAGATTCCAGCAGTGTGATTGATAGCATCCTCGAAAAAGTCGATGCTGACAGTAAGAGCGATCTGAATCACGGACGATTGAATCCATATCGCTGCTCGAATTTCGGATCGCGACTGTTCAAATTGGCGAAACAATTTGTTTTGTGAACAGCCGTAATGATAGGCGAAGACCTGCACAACTCGACTCTCGAAGAGTTGGAAAACGAGAAAAAAGTTCGGCTTATGTCTAGTTCGACTCGAAGCGAGGAATATTTTCTGGAGTTAGAACATCTTTTTTTCAAGAAAGAAAAATCGATCAGGACAGATAAATACCTCGCTATCCAGCTGAACAGCTTGAAAGGAACAAAAAAATTGTTAAACGCACCTGACACGATAGTCCGAACCGTTAAGGGAAAAATCGTGCATTCGACTCCTCAAGCAAACGCTAAGGTTGTGAACGAATCCGGTGATTTAGTTGATACTCATGAACATCTTCATGACAATCATAGTGAGCATGAAGCAGACGGTGCAATCACGAACTGCGATCCCATCGAAAATTCAACGATGGTTAGATCACAGACAGCAACTGCGAGAATCCTGATGACTGTGTACTGCAGCCAACAACCAATCCTGTAAACGATGGAGGCTTATGCAACTCCACAAAATCTGCAGGAGATTTTTCAACTGCAGCGTCAAGCCCGAACGAACCGAAACAAGCTTTCTTAAACGAAGCTGAGGATTGGGGTGGACTTACAAAAAAAACAGAACCGATTAAAGGAAGAGGGCCAGATACACGGAATAAACGAGGTAAGTATCTAACCCCGTGTCCTGATATAGAGATGATTCGGAAGCCGTTCAAATTCAGCCGACGTATTGCCCTCCTCGTAAACGGAAATTCTTTGCGTCCGGCTAAAATCGAAAAAAGAATGATCGCTGTGCGGAACACATGTGCATTTGACGCAACCGTGCAAAGCATGTTAGTTGCATATCACGATTACACCACGTATCAAGAGTACGTTACAGAGTCGAACATCACTGTCCATAAATTTGTGGACGAGTTTTCGCGTTTGGGAGTATGTTCGGCTCTGTACGATGAGCGAGGTGCAATATTGAGCACTACCAAAAAAATAAAAAATGGAGTGTTGGATTGCTCCATCAACGTTGCAACTTTTCTCGAAAAATTCGTTTTACGTGATGCGCCATCCGTGGAAATATTTGTTGTATGCAGCGACTGCGAATTCAACAAATTGAGCAACAATCCGGTACTGGACATCGACCCAAGCCCAATTTTTTGAAACGGCATGCGGGGTCTCCAGGAAGCCATAAACAAGCATACGCTGTCCTTGGCGTCGAAAACCCCAAAAGAGTGCAGCCGATGCAAGAGCACCAACATTGCTAAAACTTTGTCTGGAGGTAAGCATTTAATAATCAACACCGAGACTGTCGAAATTGATATGCTTGCAGAAAAACGTGGCTTATCAAATTGGAGAAAGCAATTTACCCTTCTGGAATTACCAGATAGGTTAAACTGCGGTAATCGCGAATATAGATTGGTCTCAGCCGTCGTCTACCTTGACAGCCATTTGTGGGCGTTTATCAAACGGGTGTCAAGTATGTGGGAAGAACATAATGACCTTACTTCGACGAAACGGGTCATTGACGTCAGTACACGCACGTTACTGCAACACCGCAACATCCACCTTCTGTTTTACGTTGAAGCTCTTTCTAGCTGCATGCAATGAAGTGTCTAGAGTAGAGTTCGCCCAAATGTCGAGTACAGTTTACCGTGCACATAACTTTCATTATCAATGCCTTGAAAATTTTAATTACTATATTAAAAAACGAAAAAACTAAAAAAGGTAAAAAAACAATTAAAAAAAACAAAAAAAACAAAAATCAAAAATGAAACCGGTTTTTCGCCACGTTTTGGGTTAAGCTAAGAGCGGAAATTTATAACTTGCAGATAGTTATCCGAAGTGTACTTACAAACAAAATAAATGCTACCACAGGCAACCACAAACAATTTTCGAGTCATCGCTTGTAATCATTTCGTAGTCATAGCGTCTGTACTTTAGCTTCCCAGGCACTACAAATAAAATGAACGCTATTACAAATAACTGTAAACGATTTCAAAGATAGATTTTTTCTTCCTTTTTCCGTGTTTTTTTTGTTTTGTTTTTTTTTTGTCCATCTTCTCCAATTTTTTTGTATGAATTATTTTTTTAAGAATGGCTGGATGGTTTTTTTTTGTTCCCTTCTTCCTTTTTTGTTTTTTCTTTCTTCATTCTTTATTTTTTTCTTCCGTTCTTGGGTTTTTTCTTCCCTTTTTGGGTTTACCATACGTTTTTTAGGTTCACCATAACGACAGCTCATGGATTTTCGTGAAACTACAAATGAAATAAATGTTACCATAAACGATTTTAGCCTCAGGCCTTCAAGTATATCGACTTCGCATTAATTTTCGACGCATAACAAATGAATTTAAGGGTACTACAAACAACTAAAAACGTTCCTGGAGCTAGAACTCCAAGCACATTGACTCCCTCCAACTTTTCGAGGAACTACAAACGAAGTAAATGCTACTACAAGAAACTTCAAACAATTTTGGAATCATAGCTTGTAGTACATCGCCTGATCTTCGGCTTTCCAGAAATTATAAATGAAATGAAAGTTACTGTAAATAACGACAATCGATTTTGGATTTATACTCGGGTATCGAAGCTGGTGCTAGAATTCCGGAAAATATTAGCCTTACGATAATTTCCGAGAAACTACAAACCAAATAAACGGTACTAAAATTAACTACAAACAATTTGGAAGTTAGAACTCGGAGAATATTGACTACGATAATTTTCCGGAACTACAAACGAAATAACTGTCACTACAATCAACTACAAACGATTTTGAACATAGACCTTCGAGTATATTGACTTCTCATTAATTTTCGAGGTACTACAAACGAATTTAAGGGCACTACACACGACTACAAACGTTCCTGGCGCTGGACCTCTGAGTATATTGACTCACCGTAACTTTTCGAGGAACTAGAAATGAAATAAACGGTACCACAAACGCTTTTAAATTTTGAACATAGACCTTCCAGTATATCGACTTCACTTTCATTTTTGAGGTTCCACAAACAAATTTAAGGGTACCACAAACAACTACAAACGTTCCTTCCGATAATTTCGTTTGTAGTAATTCGGAAATTAACGTGAAGTCGATATACTCGAACGTCTGATGCTAAACTCGTGGGAAGCACCTCGACAAATAATGTGAAGTCTATATACTCAAAGGTCTGAGGTTAAAATCGTTTGTAGTACCACTTATTTCGTTTGTAGAACCTCGAAAATTAATGTAAAGTTGATATACTCGAAGTTCTGAGGCGAAATTCGTTGGTCGGACCGTTTATTTCGTTTTTGTTCCTTCGAAGGTTACGGGGAGTGAGTATGCTCAGAGTTCTAGCTCCCAGAACGGTTGTAGTTGTTTCTAGTATCCTTAAATTCATTTGTCGTACCTCGAAAATTAACGTGAAGTCGATATACAAGAAGGTCTGAGATTAAAATTGTTTGTAGTACCGTTCAATCCGTTTGTAGTACCATGAAAAGGTACAAGGAGTCAATATGCTCAGAATTTTAGCTTCAAGAACATTTGTACTTGATGGTAGAACCCAAAATTCGTTTGTAGTACCTCGAAAATTAATGTGAAGTCAATATACTTAAAGGTCTGATGCTAAGCTCGTGTAGTACGGTTTATTTTGTTTGTGGTACCTCGAAAACTAACGCAAGGTCCATATACTTGAAACTCTGATGTTGCACTCGTTTGTAGTACTATTTATTTCGTTCATAGTACCTCAAAAATTCGCGAGGAATCATTATGTGCCAAGCTGCAGCTCCAAAATCGTTTGTTTGCGTATCAGTTTTCCAGATACTACAAACAAAATCAACGGTACTATAAAGAAGTTTAGCATCAGACGTTCAAGTATATCGACTTCAGCGATCATTCTTTTTTCGATTTTAGCCGGACGCAAAGAATTTCCGTTCACGAGGAGGGGAATACCTCGGCTGAATTTGGACGGCTTCCGAATGATCTCTATATCAGGACACGGGGTTAGATAGTTGCCGCGTTTATTCCGTGTATCTGGCCCTCTTCCTTTAATCGGTTCTGTTTTTTTTTAAGTCCATCCCAATTCTCAGCTTCGTTTAAGAAAGCTTGTTTCGGTTCGTTCGGGATTGACGCTGCAGTTGAAAAATCTCCTGCCGATTTTGTGGAGTTGCATAAGCCTCCATCGTTTACAGGATCGGTTATTGGCTGCAGTACACAGTCATCAGGATTCACGCAGTTGCTGTCTGTGATCTCACCATCGTTGAATTTTTTTATGGTATCGCAGTTCGTGATTGCACCGTCTGCTTCGTGCTCACTATGATTGTCATAGAGATGTTCAAGAGTATCAACTAAATCACCGGATTCGTTCACAACCTTAGCGGTTGCTTGAGGAGTCGAATGCACGATTTTTTCCTTAACGGTTCGGACTATCGTGTCAGGTGTGTTTAACAATTTTTTTGTTCCTTTCAAGATGTTTAGGTGGATAGCGAGGTATTTATCTGTCCTGATCGATTTTTCTTTCTTGAAAAAAAAGATGTTTTAACTCCAGAAAATATTCCTCGCTTCGAGCCGAACTAGACATAAGCCGAACTTTTTTCTCGTTTTCCAACTCTTCGAGAGTCGAGTTGTGCAGGTCTTCGCCTATCATTACGGCTGTTCACAAAACAAATTGTTTCGCCAATTTGAACAGTCGCGATCCGAAATTCGAGCAGCGATATGGATTCAATCGTCCGTGATTCAGATCGCTCTTACTGTCAGCATCGATTTTTTCGAGGATGCTATCAATCACAGTGCTGGAATCTAGCGTAGTCTCTCCATCGAAATCGTCAAAACATTCTAACAAACTGTCGTCACTTTCGGATTGGGTTTTTGAGTTAGGATCGTCTTTCGGAAGATTGTACGATTTTAAGCGTTCGAAAACTCTGTTCTGAGCCGCGAAGCAATGACTTTCTTTGCCATTGATGTCTTCGTGACTCGCAAGAGCTACAGTCAGTACGTCCGTGCATAATCGAATGAAGTCGTCGATCTTGGTGCACGTGGACAAAAGACCCACGCATCGAAGATAAAAGTCCTTTTTTCTGGACTTTCGTTGTTGAAGTAGCTCCATCGTGTCACTAACTTCCTCAAATGTGCGATATTGATGCGGATAAGACATCGAGGTGGATTGACACGGACAGAAGAAGAATTCGGAACGACAACAAGACAGCTTTTGATGTAAGTTTTCAAATCGCTGTTATTGAACGCAAGAGAGGTCGCGTTAAGCAGTGCAAGTGAATAATCCGTAACCACTCGTTTCGGACACGATCCCGCAGAACGCAACCATTCTCGAATCCAATACGACAACGTATTTGTGTCGTGTTTTTCAGAAAGCAATTGAAATAACGGAACTATCTTTCGACGATATCTGTAAACTGCTCGGTAAAGATACAGAACTCGCTTCGAGCCGTCCGGTTTTGGTAGCTGCTTCACCAAGCTACCAGTCGCGTCGATACTAATACTAGCGAAGTCATCTTCCTGCAAGAACTTTTTGTATAAAAACAGCTGTGTCGGAGTTCAATACATGACGTAGAATTTATCGAGCCCGATCTCGTGGATGCACCCATTAAATTCCAGTCCGTATTTCATGTCGAACACTGAAGCGAGAGCTGATCTTACTTTGAAAAGTCCCAGCTCTTTGTCTCGCGTCTCCAGTTTGGCCTTGCGGGCGACTTCTTCGGAAGGCAAATTTGCCGGTACGAAGTCTACGAAAGTCATCAGCCTATTGGCCTCATCACGCCTCCAAGTATACGTCGATTTTCCCTGCAATTCTTTCCCAATGCGAATGCGTCGGTCACCACGTAGGTGCCGTTTCTTAGCGTTTGCGACACCACGAGAGTCAAAGGTCGAGATGTGGAACGTCCCGCCATCCTCAGTTGGTTCGCTGTCGCAGTATATGTGAATCGTTGCTTGACATTCCGAACAACTTCCCTTAATGGTTAAAAATACCTCGCCAGGATAGCGGTTTATCCTAGCGTTCTTATACGCATACGGGCATGGCAATTTTAGATCACTCCACAAGATATCATACATCGCGTCACTCCAACCAAAGACGAGTACTTCATATTGTCGATCTTTGTATGTGACGACATGCGATTTAAGTTTCTCCAATTCGCTTTTCGGTACATCTATTTTTGTGCGTAGAGGTGGTAACACGCAGGCAGTTTCACCCATCGACCAATTATTATCGTGCTGCGAGTCATTCGCGCTTGCATCGACAGTTGTCTCGACTATTTTGTCAGCTCCAATCGATTCTCCGTGGAGTCAACCGAAAACTCCGTTGCTGTTTCTTTTGAGATACAGATAAACATAATATTTTTGTATCGGTGCGGTATTTGGATCGTCGAATAAATCCGAAGCTTTTTGCCAAACTTCGTTTGCATGTGGCAAAAGACCACCCTCATCGTCGATAAAGCGAAGATCTTTCAAAGTATTGTAAATGATACTTGGTGCATTTTTTTGCGCTTGAGGCATTGTGCCCTAACCGCTACAGCGAGCCCAAAATGAGTAGCTAGTAGGACGTACGCTAAGCGGCAGAACAACCGCTGTCTCCTTAATGTAGCCTTTGACCCCTACTCTTTTCTTGCCCCCACTACCACGATACGTTGCGCTGGCGCAGTAGTTCGGCGACCACCGGGGTTACGTCTAATCATCCCCACTACGCCGATGAGCTGCGCAGGCACAATAGGGTAACGACTGATGGAGCTACTTTCGCTCGCTATTCGCACTATTGTGGTAGACTCTGCGTGAGCGGCGTAACGTTGCAACCGTCGTGTTATAGACTCGAACGGAAAAAATGGTCTACGCTGAGAGTATCTTGTTACGTCGATATAGTCTCATATGATCTTTTGTGCTATTATATATTTATATCTCTTCTGTATATATATGCATAGGCTTCCTTACGGATGGCAGGCCGGGTACGATAAAAGAAGCGAATATGGGTAAACGATTAAGCAGTGCTATTCCATATTTAATTTATAAGCCTATATTAAATTGTATCCTATCAAGACACGCGGAAAAAAATTAAAGGCATTGATTGGTGAAGGAGAATAAAAAATCGTTTTTATGGGTGAAAATTAACGACTGTGCTGTTTTTGGTTTTAACATCGTTTCTATGGCCGAAGTAACAAAATGTAAGTAATTAGCGTACGTTTTTCACCATTTCGAAAGGTTTTTTTGCATTCTGAAATTACCAGAAGCTGATATCTCACACAGTTATCAAGAAACACTGTAGCGTTTTGATGCCAAGGATTTAAAAAAAAAAAAAAAACAATTTCGGACGCGAGGTTACTATGGACTGTGTACCATATACTTATGCCAATATGGCGTAAATGCATTCTTAATATCGATGAACCTCGACAACTAAACATCGGATTGGATTTAACGACACTTATGTATTTTTTGGAAAGTTGTGTATTTACTTATTTGTCCCAATTTTAAAGGATCAGTATCAATTAGTGCATAGGGCTCACTGCGCACTACTTTCGTGAGCAAAAAAACTATCGTCACGGAGATATGTCACGTTTGATCCAGAAAACTCATTTTTCAACCCGAACTAATGTCATACTGGAAATACGTCACTTCTGGCTGAAAATCTTATTTTTCGACGGGAAGTGACGTTATATGGGAAATACGAAACACGTCACACCTGGTTTAAAAATCTAATTGTTTAACCGGGACTGTGGTCATACCGGAAATTCCTTACTTCTGGTTCCACTATTTTAGTGGTCATAGCGGAAATTCCCCACTACTGGTTCCAATATGTTATTTCCTTATCAGAACTGGGGTCATACCGAAAATGATGTCTTACCGGAACTTCATCACTTCCGGTTTAAACATTTCAGTTCGTCCGGGAGAGATAAAGTTTATTTCGTTTGTATTAGGTTGTTACACTCGACTCCCGAGAGTCGACTGCACAAGCAAAAGGGGAACGAGAGCGGGGTAGATGAAGAGAGAAAGAAGAAAACCCGTACGTATATTTAATAAGAGAAAAGAAAAGAAAAGCGGAGAAAAAAAAAGAAAGAAAAGGAAAAAAAAGGACTAACGTTCGTCGGTGTCGATGGGCGCGGTGACGCGAATCGCGGGCGGGCCGGAAGGGACGTAGGGAATGTCCGGCGGCGGGGGACCCGGGATAACCCGCTGCGGGACGTAGGGCTCAACCGGAAGAGCGCTAGTGAACGCGATCCGCGTTCCGAGAACGGTCTCGGAGACGATGCGTGGCTTCGCGGTGTCGCGGAGCCAGGGGGGCACGGCGCGTGGAGGTTCGCGTAACAATACCGGGAGGGCCTCCCGGGCACGAGCCTCGGAATTCGCGACCTCGTCGGCCTCTTGCTGCAAGAGCCAACTGAGGCCCCACAGAGCCCGACTCTTGTCCGCGATGAGTCTTGCGTGGGCGAGGAAACGCTTGCGCCCGACGCGCTTGGGCATAGGCGCTGATCTCCCGTCGTACGGCGATTTCGGCGGATTGACTCGAGGGTGCCCGGCAAAGGGAAAGACTCGTTGGTTGCGTGTGATGGGCGATCAACACGATGAGTCGGAAGGATATGTCGGGAAACTCGGGAGGGCTCCCAACGCCTCGGCCGTGCGTGCTTCCTGCAGCAGGAGCACGTTAACGGAGCGAGACCGAGAGAAGTCGGACGAAAAAAAGGGGGGCGAGAGCCGGAAGATAGGAAGAGGCACCTCGATTCCCGAAACTCGGCAGGCGCGAAGCACGAAGGGGAGCACGAGGCGTTGCGCAATCTTGGTAGCGAGGGAGGAGGATTTGGGGTTAAGGGGGTACCGTCCCACGTTATCGTCGCTCTGAAAAGAGCGGGTTTGATTGTCGTATCTCGCTCTGAGAAGAGCGAGAACGATTCGATGCGAAGAGAAGTCCGGAGAAAAGCCAAGTCGATGATCCGCGGAGACGCGAGTCGAACACGTTACCCGCACTGAAAAGTGCGAGTGATAACGAGCGACGAGAGTTGGTCCGAGGAAGGCCGATGTCGAGAGTCCAGAAATTCCGTAGGCGAGTCGTAGTCCGTTGTCGCACTGAAAAGTGCGGGTTGTGAGTAGAAGAGAGGTGTCCGGGGTAATGCTGAGTAAAAGTCACGTAGTCGATTATAATGGTTGGCTTTAATGGCTTTCTGGAGTACAGTACGAGGTGCGTATCAGGCGAAGTGTGAGGCGAGCTGGCCGACCTATATTAGCGAGCGCGGACCCTGGAGAGAGGCTCTCGTCGCAAAATCGGTGCGCGCGTGCTCAACACGCGAATTTTCCGTCTCGCGGGGCCTAATTATTGGGCCAGCTCCCCTCCCCTCTTCATTGACTCGATACAAAATCATACGAGCGTAAAGCGTAAAAAATACAGAATTTTTCGATATGCAAATCGATAGAGTTGAGATGTATTGATAAACAAAAATTAAGTATTTCAGAATATCGCGAATTACGCGTGCCCTGATTTGTGGCAGAAAATCTGGAATAACTCCCGAACCGCTGGGCGGAATGAATAAAAAAAAAAAAAATGAGGCGACAGAGGAAACAAAACTGAACTTAGGGAAATGTCGATTTTCGAAAGTTATCCCATCGGAGGGTAAGCAAGTAATTAACGATTAGTCGAAAGGTAGCGAGATAATTTCCCGATATCGGGAAACACGGGTTATCGACCCGTTTACAATATCGATAACTTCTACTTAAAATGAAGGCGCCCTAAAGTAAATAATTGCCCACGTATGGGGTACCGTTGGAAAGCTAACAATGTTAGCTTTCCAATGGTAATATAACAGCGGAAGAAATTCCAGGTTTTAACGGAGATATCGTTATCGGGAGACATTGGTATTTTCGTGTAGCGTATACCGCGTTGCTGTCGCGTATCGCCTGGTGACGTCACTCGGACACCGCGTGCCGAGATTCGCCGAACGCGTGGCCCATAGCTATAGGTTGTGACGTGGCACGTCGCAAGCCCCTTCCGCTGCCTGGCTCGAAGGCCCACCACTCACCTAGGGAAATAAACTAGAATTAACACTTACAATTTAAGGACCGGCATTAAACATTGTTAACCCCCCCCCCCCCGACTTACCCTCATCCCCTGCTACCCCATCAGCCCTCCTACTCACTCACCGAAGCCATCGCCAGCCCTCCGACGCACCCACCGAAGACCCACCGAAGACTCATCGCAGCCACCGAAGACCATCGAAGACCCATCGCAGCCATCGAAGTCCATCGAAGACCACCCTGGATGGGATTCAACCCCTGCGCAGCCTGACCGACCTCGAACGACCTAAACAGCCCAAGAAATTGAGACACAGGCAGATCTCCCCGGCACTAACCTGAAAAATCACCTGGCAGCCCTGGCAGCCCTGGAAGCCAGACCGTCGTCGCCACGGACCGGGAAAAATTCCGACGAGTCGGATCATCCTTCCCGACTCGTCCACCGACACAGAAAAGCCCGGCGACACCCTCTCGGCTCGAAATGCCGAGTGTAAACCGACGAGGTGCGTCGTCCGGGCAAACACTAAAACTCGGCAGGCGAACTGTCAAACGCGATATTTCGCCAACGCGCCGCACGGGATCGCCACCTCCCGGCGTCGAGAATTGCTCATCAATCGATGAGCCAATCGATAACGAGGATGCGCGCGCCGAACATCGCGACGAGCCTTCCGTCGCGACGAAATATTCGCACGGCCGCGCGACCAATCCCGACGCCCACCGACACTCAGTCCCGGATTCAGCCAATTAGAAACCGTCACCTGTGCCGCTCACGTGCGAGACCGACCCTAAGGTCGGAGAAGAAGCCGGAAGCAGCGAGGCTGTCTTCACTTCGAGCCAAGGCGTGTGAAAGAGCAAGTGTGTGTGACAGGCGAGAGTGGAGAAAATTATTATAAGGACTAGTTAAGACGACCCGGCTATCCCCTCTGCGAACTCTGACTCCTTCCCGGAGAGTACAGACCACCGAGCGACGCCCAGGACACGATTTGGACCATTTTCCCGAGAATATAACGACCAGGCCAACCACGGATTATCGAAAGGATTATTGAGAGAATATCGGAGATTTTTTGTAACCGATAGTGCGATTGACCAGGTTGAGTGAGTAGTGCATAAGTTTTTCCCCGCCCGCACTTTTCTCGATTTTCCTTATTTCCCCGACCCCCCTAAAAAGTTACCCGAACCCCCTTTTGAAATTTTAAGCCGTTTTTGTACAATTTTTGCGATCGCCGAGTGCCGGCTGCCAGCTGCACCGCCATCTTTAATTTATTCAAACACGTGCGCGTGAGTGGTGGTATTCGCGAAGTATTCCAGCGTGTGAAATATTTATTATTAGTTTCTCCCCACCCCCGAGACGCAACATTGCACATTTTTACCCGTTTTGTTTATTATTGTAATTTTCATCCGTTTTTTTTGTGCCGAGGTAATACATTTAAGAAGCCCTGGACAGTGCCCTCGGCCTTGAGAAGTCTCATCCCCTCTCCCCCCCCCCCCCCCCCCCCATTTCCTTGGCTAGCTGTGTAGATTTAGCGATCTCTTTTCTTTTTTTTTTTCTCTTCTTTTCTTATTTTCCTTTTTTTTTTGTGTTGAGGTGCTACACCGCGAAAGTAGCTGGCGCCCAAGCCCAATTGACATTATTTAAGTTTCGTTCTTTTTGGTTTGATCTAATTCCACGTTTTTTTTGTGTAGAATTTTTACCGGCCAGCCCCCCTTTTGCCCTGCGATTGACCCTTACTAAATTCCTTCCCGGCGATTATTTTAGAGTAACTATTTTTTTCTATTTTCCGATTATTTTTACGATTTTGATCATTGATTATTTTTCCATTTTCTAATTCTTTAATTTCACCTTTTTCTTGTTTTATATTCTTTAGTTTTCGAGCCCTATTTATTATTGTTATTGCCTTCATTAAAAGCTACGACATTACCACATATTTTGCTACACAAAAGTTGGTCCATTATTTTGCCCGTTTCCACCCTCCTATATTCCCCCGATTGACCCGAAGCCTCGGGAGAATAAACGAATCCAGCGTCACAAATGTGGCGCCCAACGTGGGGCCCTGTATTAACAGGAAAACTAAAATAAATTTTTTTTAGTACCCTCGAGGGCAGTGACCTTTTCACTCCTCGAGTGGGGATTTTTCCTGAGCTGAATTATAGTGCTCACCTCGGCACAGGCTATACATTCCCCCCCCCCCCCGCTGCCCCTGTATTGAATTATTATTATTTCTTTTTTTTGTGTTTTTCTTTCTTTTTGCTTCTGCCGCTGTTTCGCGAATTACCACCACTCGCGAATCTCTCTGTTGGCAAGTAAGTACCACCCCCCGCCTACCCCCCCCCCCCCCCCCCCTGATCGCTACCTCGTTATTTTCTTGCATCCCCCCCCCGCCCCTCTTTTGCTTTTCTTGTGCGCCCCGAACTTAATTCTTTTTTTGCTCTTTTTGTCATTGGCCATCCCCTTTCTTTTTTTTTATTTATTTTTTCTTTCTTTCATTCGTTCCCGAAATAAACCCTAAAAAAATGGACGGCGTGACCACCGCCGGGGTGTCCACCCCCACCACCACCAGCGTCACCATGGCCGGACCCCAACCCACCGGCCAAGCCAGATCGTCCACCCCCCCGCCCGCCATGACGGCCCCCGCTGCCCCCACCGTCGGTCCTGACGTAAAGAGGGAGGTAGCCCAGATTGAGGCTAACTTATTGCGCCTCTCTAACGTTTTGGACCTCATCAGGCTCTGCGATCACGCCGCGTTAAGCACAGCCGGAACCGCCGAGGCCCTGGTAAATCGCTATTGGCGCTACGAGATACGTCGCCGCTTCCCGGAAGTGCGAGTGGCCTGGGATCCAGTCGAGGACGAACGTGGCATGGGATTCCCCACTACTTTAGCATCCGCGTTGCGAGCCCCCGAGTTGGATGAAACGTCCCGTTCCTATCTCGACGGACCGGACCTCGACGCATCGCAGGTCCTATTCACCACCCTACCCCCTACCGAGACCGACCGCCCCCGACAACCCTTACCCACCAGCCAATCCATGGGGCCATACCGCGACCCTATCACCTTCGACGCGACCGACGATCTAATCTCCCACCATGGTGACCCCGTACCCCAGCACCCCCCGCCAGTCCCCACCCCAGCCCCCACGGTGACCTTCGCACCCCAATTCAGGACCCCCCAAGCACCCCGGCCAAACCCATCCCGAATCCCCGACCGAGCCCCCCTAGTCACCATCCCCCAGGCCCAACCCCAAGCCCCACCCCACCCCCAAGACACCTTCTGCATCCCCCCCCGTACAGTCCCACAGCATGATAGCACCCACGTACGACCGCCCCGAGTCCTTCCTCAACGCCCCTACCCTTTCCAACCCGCAGCCCCCAGTTTCGTGACCCGGGATACCGCCGGAATTGACCATTTCCGCCGGTTCGGACCCAAGTTCGCGGGACGACGCACCGATGACGGGGAGGAATACCTCCTACGGTTGTACGAGTACTGCGCAAGCCGTGCATACACCGAGGAGGAGCTGCTCCGGATGCTCCCGGAGTCATTCACTCACGAGGCCCTCATGTGGTATCGCGTTGCACACGAAGAGTGGGCGTCCTATGAGGACTTCATCTTCCACTTCCGAGCGCGATTCGGACATAGCGATTTGCAGGAAAAACTGCGTCGCGAAGTCGAGCTCCGAACCCAAGGCCCGGGAGAGCCCAGTGGGGAATACCTCACGAAGATGAGGACGTACTTCAGCTTCCTCAGCCCGCCCCTCTCCCTAGAAGCCCAGCTCGACCTGTGCTACGAGAATTTACACCCCGACCTGGCCGTCCACCTTGACCGTTCCACCATTGCCAATTTCCTGGACTTCCAGCTAAGGTGTCGACGTGTCGAGTCCATGTTGGAACGGAGACGAACGTACCGACCCCCACCAACCCCAGCCCAGTCAGTCCTCCCCTCCGCAGCCTTCAACCCCCAAGGTCGATCTTACTTAGGAAAAGCAGCCGCCTTGGATTCGAACCCAGACCCTAACCCTCTTCCCACGAACCCCGCTGCAGCCTTTCCCGCCCTCTCAATGCCACCAACCACCCCCAGAGCCGCCCCCCTCCAACCAGCCCTCCGAGCGACCCCTCCGCCTCTTATGGCCGTCCAAGTCGAAAGCCCCGTCCCAAACCATCCCCCACAATCTAGCCCGGCAACCCCCAGAGTCCAATCCGCCACTGTTCGTTGTTACAACTGCCGACAACAAGGACACGTCTACCGACAATGCCCCCAACCCCGTGGCACTTTTTGTCGCGTCTGCGGCCTCCCCGGTTACGACGTGAATTCGTGCGTGAGGTGCCGTCAAACCCGTGAGGGAAACCACTCGGGGGGAGGACAGTAGAGGCCTCCCCCGTGACTCGACCAACCCATGCCCTTCAGATCGTAGACAGCGTAGACTGTGTAGTCCCCCGACCGTCCCTGCTACCCGCCACACCCGACCTACCCGACACCCAGAACCACGATGACCGCCATTTCCTAGTCCTGAATATTTCCGGAAACCCCGTAGAAGCCCTCATTGATTCAGGAGCCACGCGCTCGTTCCTAGGAGTGACCCTAGCAAACTCCCTGGGAGTAACAATAAGACCCGCCACCGGAGGAGTGCGTGTTGCTAACAACGCGATCGTCCCCGTGGTGGGAGATATAAGACTTTTCTTCGAAATCGATGGAAAGATTTGGCCCCTTGATATGCGCGTCGCCCCCTTGGGATACGACGCGATTCTAGGGAGAGATTTTTGTAAATTACTAGGCTTGCAAATAGATCACCTGAATGACACGTGGCGTACTCCCACAGGAAATCCCCGAAAATTCGCCACGGCCGGCCACATTCCCATGGTCGTAGCAGCCCACCCCGAATTCGCCGGCTTAGTAGAAGTCACTAAAAATACGGAGGACAAGTTAAAGTCATTATTAGACCGTTTAGTGAAGACCCCCACCACCGGAGCCCTAAGTTGCACGACCCTTACCCACCATTCCATCGATGTCAACAACCATTCCCCAATCCGCCAACGCCCTCGAACCATCTCCCCTTTCCTCCTACGGATAGCCCAAGCCGAAGTCGATAAAATGATCGACGAACAGGTAATCGAACCCTCAGATAGCGGATGGCTCAGCAACCCCGTGATAGTCCCAAAGCCCAACGGCAAACACCGTTTCTGCATCGATTACCGCGATGTGAACAAAGTCACTCGCAAGGACGCATACCCATTACCCAACCTGGACCGAATATTAGACGGACTCCGCCGTGCCCGACATATCTCCAAGTTAGACCTGAGCCAAGCCTACTTCCAAGTCCCGTTAGACCCCAAAAGCCGCCCCATAACCGCCTTTGCCGTCCCTGGACGCGGACTGTTCCAATTTACCCGAATGCCCTTTGGACTGACGAACGCCCCCGCGACCTTCCAACGACTGATGGACAGACTGATAAGACCCGAATGGGAGCCACACGTATTTGCGTATTTGGACGACGTGATCATCGCCACGGAAACGGTTGATGAACACTTCGAGTATTTGACTCTCGTGTTGACCGCCCTTAAGAACGCAGGACTGGAAATCAACCAAGAGAAGAGTTCGTTCTTCTGTCCGGAGATGAAGTACTTGGGGTACTTGATTACCAAAGACGGACTGAAGACAGACCCCGACAAGATAGCCCCGATCTTGAAGTACCCTGCCCCCAAAAACCTCAAACAGCTGCGTCGATTCCTCGGAATGATTGGATGGTATGCCCGATTTCTAGGGGATATTTCCATCCACAAAGTCCCCCTCGTGCGACTCCTGGAAAAGGGTGCGCCGTGGCAGTGGGGAGAAGAACAAAGAATAGCATTTGAGGCCCTCCGGACAGCCCTGACCCAAGCCCCCGTATTAGCCCGTCCCGATTTTACCCAGCCCTTCACCATCCATACCGATGCCAGCGACCTAGCCATCGGAGCCGTCCTTACCCAAGAGTCCCAGGGCGAAGAACACCCTATAATATTTTGCAGTCGAGTTCTCTCCCAAGCCGAGAGGAAGTATAGCGTGACCGAAAAGGAGTGCCTAGCCGTTCTTTGGGCCGCAAAGAAGTTGCGCCCGTACCTGGAAGGCACCTCTTTTCGTGTAATAACGGACCACAGCAGCTTGCGCTGGCTGCGGAATATTAGAGACCCTTCCGGAAGACTTGCGAGATGGGCTTTAACCATGCAAGATCTCGATATGGAGATCATCCATCGCAAGGAGCCCTAAACGTAGTCCCCGATGCCCTGTCCCGAATGTTCGAGGGAACGCCGGAAGCCCTTGCCACGATACACGGCACGATAGACCCTTGGTACCTCGAACAAATGAAAAACGTCAGCCAATTCCCCTCCAAATACCTCGATTGGAAACTCGAGGATGGCCGACTATATCAGCACCGACCTCACCCCGTGATAGACCCTACCCTGGTAGACCTGGATTCCTGGAAGCTAGTCCTACCCGGCGACGCCCGACAGCAAGCCATCCAAGACGCCCATGATAACCCCCAGTCCGGCCACCTAGGCATAGATAAAACCTACCACCGCTTGACCCAAGACTTTGCCTGGCCCGGAATTTTCCAAGACGTCGCTCAGTTCGTGCGACGATGCCCCGTCTGTCAACTCAACAAAGTGCAGCAATCTGCACCTGTTGGGCTGATGCGAGAAAGAACGACCGAAGGCCCATGGACCGTCGTAGCTGCCGACGTCATAGGGCCGTTTCCCCCGAGCAAAAATAGAAACCGATACGTCGTGGTATTTCAGGACTTATTTACCAAATACGTCGAAGCCCAACCCCTGAAGACCGCGACGGGGCCCACGATAATGACTGCCCTAGAGAAATTGATCCTAAACCGTTGGGGTTACCCCCGCTACCTCCTGACAGACAACGGCACGGAATTTGTAAACCGACACATGACAGCCCAGCTATCCCAATACGGCATACGACAGACCACTATCCCGCCCTACCACGCCCAAGCCAACTCCGTTGAACGAGTCAACAGAACCCTCAAAACCATGATCATTTCGTACATAGGCGACGACCACCAGACATGGGATGCCCACCTCCCCGAATTATGCTTTGCCCTCAATACCGCCATCCAAGCATCCACCCACATGACTCCTGCCTTCCTCAATTTCGGTCGAAACCCTAGACCTGCCAAAAGTATCCGAAACGAAGTCCCGCCCCCGACAGTCGAAGACCGGACAGACCCCGCAGTCTGGAAAAACCGAATGACCCGCCTACCCCTAATCCACGACTGGGTACATCGAAATTTATCCCTAGCCGCGCGACGACAGGCCCGATATTATAACCACGGACGGTCTGACCGGGAATACAACGTAGGAGACCTGGTACTCAGGAAGAATCGTGTTCTTTCGTCCGGCGCGCAGAATTTCGCCGCGAAGCTCGCCGCTAAATACCGCGGCCCTTATGAGATCACCAACAAATTGTCCCCCGTAGTTTACGAATTAAATATCCCCTCAAAAAACATTCGCCCGAAAGTCCACATTAAAGACCTGAAGCCCTACTACCCTCCCCCAAATATCGCTGACATCCCCCCGTTAACGCCACCCCCACTTGCTGCCCCCCCTGCAACCGCCCCTGTTGATAACCAAACCCTGACGCCCCTGCCCCCGTCATTGCAGAATGGAACGCCTCCCATGGACCACCGGCAAACCCGGACGAGGTGGACTCCGCACGACGGGAGCCCGCTGGGAGGCCATCGGTTACCACCTGCTCAACACCGAAGCCTCGACGCCGAAGATGACCTGGCCGACCCCCATCCGCCACCATCCGAGCCAGCCGGCAGTGAAGCCACCATCAGGCCACGCCGTCCCCGAGGTCGCCCTCGTGGGAGCACTAGTAGACCTCCAGCCCCCCCCGGACCGTAGCTACCAGCTACGGCCCCGACTCCCCTAACCCACCCCCGATCGTCGAAATCCCAGCCAGACGCCACCCCCTTACCCACACAGGTGCTATCCCGAAACTGTCCCTAACCCTCCCCCCAGGCCCGCTGTACCACGGCCCCACCGTAACATATCCCCCGAAACCCCAAAAACCCACGCCCGCGCTCCGAAAGACAACTGCCGATCGACCCCTACCCACCCCTGAACCCCAGCCCCCCCAATGCTCCGCCCCCACGAGACCCCGAATCCCAGCCCTGATGTCCCTGTACCCCGTGCCCCCGACCCCCCAACGCCGTACCCTCCCCCGAACCTCGACCCCACCCACGCCCGTGGCCCCCAAATCCCTCGTACCCGCCCTGATGTCCCTCCAACTGACCCCCCCCCCGCCGCCCCGAACCCCGAACCGGCCCACGTGGCACACCCACCCCGGTGCTGGAACTGCGGCAAATCCGGCCACCGATCCCCAAAGTGCCCAGCACGCCTCGAAAACCGCGCCAGACCGCCCCGCTAACCGGAAGCCCCCCCCGAACCGCCCCTTCCTCTCCCGCTGACGACCGCCGCACCTTAGCCCCCGCACCTCCCCCTCCCATTCTTCTTCCCTACTAATGATATTATCTACTCCCCCCGTTCTTTTTATTGTGACCCCCCCCCCCCCCCCCCAACCCCCAATACTTGCCACCAAGAGGCCAAAGAATTAGATTATTTTTATTATTATTTGGGTCCATGATGACCATCGCCAGAGGTATATCCTCCTTTTCTTTTTTTTTGTTTTCATTTTGCTTACCAAACCATTGTACAAAGGAGAGAATAAGACTAAAATACGAACGGTATTATTACGATTACGACACTGCCTTTTTCATTGATTACCCGCCAGCCCCCACACCCCCTTCCTCTAGATCCACCCCCGTACACCCCCAGTATGAATGTTGCTCAAGTTGTCAAGAGACGAACTTTCGGCAAGTGGGGGGGAGTTGTGACGTGGCACGTCGCAAGCCCCTTCCGCTGCCTGGCTCGAAGGCCCACCACTCACCTAGGGAAATAAACTAGAATTAACACTTACAATTTAAGGACCGGCATTAAACATTGTTAACCCCCCCCCCCCCCCCCCCCCCCCGACTTACCCTCATCCCCTGCTACCCCATCAGCCCTCCTACTCACTCACCGAAGCCATCGCCAGCCCTCCGACGCACCCACCGAAGACCCACCGAAGACTCATCGCAGCCACCGAAGACCATCGAAGACCCATCGCAGCCATCGAAGTCCATCGAAGACCACCCTGGATGGGATTCAACCCCTGCGCAGCCTGACTGACCTCGAACGACCTAAACAGCCCAAGAAATTGAGACACAGGCAGACCTCCCCGGCACTAACCTGAAAAATCACCTGGCAGCCCTGGCAGCCCTGGAAGCCAGACCGTCGTCGCCACGGACCGGGAAAAATTCCGACGAGTCGGATCATCCTTCCCGACTCGTCCACCGACACAGAAAAGCCCGGCGACACCCTCTCGGCTCGAAATGCCGAGTGTAAACCGACGAGGTGTGTCGTCCGGGCAAACACTAAAACTCGGCAGGCGAACTGTCAAACGCGATATTTCGCCAACGCGCCGCACGGGATCGCCACCTCCCGGCGTCGAGAATTGCTCATCAATCGATGAGCCAATCGATAACGAGGATGCGCGCGCCGAACATCGCGACGAGCCTTCTGTCGCGACGAAATATTCGCACGGCCGCGCGACCAATCCCGACGCCCACCGACAGTCAGTCCCGGATTCAGCCAATTAGAAACCGTCACCTGTGCCGCTCACGTGCGAGACCGACCCTAAGGTCGGAGAAGAAGCCGGAAGCAGCGAGGCTGTCTTCACTTCGAGCCAAGGCGTGTGAAAGAGCGAGTGTGTGTGACAGGCGAGAGTGGAGAAAATTATTATAAGGACTAGTTAAGACGACCCGGCTATCCCCTCTGCGAACTCTGACTCCTTCCCGGAGAGTACCGACCACCGAGCGACGCCCAGGACACGATTTGGACCATTTTCCGGAGAATATAACGACCAGGCCAACCACGGATTATCGAAAGGATTATTGAGAGAATATCGGAGATTTTTTGTAACCGATAGTGCGATTGACCAGGTTGAGTGAGTAGTGCATAAGTTTTTCCCCGCCCGCACTTTTCTCGATTTTCCTTATTTCCCCGACCCCCCTAAAAAGTTACCCGAACCCCCTTTTGAAATTTTAAGCCGTTTTTGTACAATTTTTGCGATCGCCGAGTGCCGGCTGCCACGTGCACCGCCATCTTTAATTTATTCAAACACGTGCGCGTGAGTGGTGGTATTCGCGAAGTATTCCAGCGTGTGAAATATTTATTATTAGTTTCTCCCCACCCCCGAGACGCAACATTGCACATTTTTACCCGTTTTGTTTATTATTGTAATTTTCATCCGTTTTTTTTGTGCCGAGGTAATACATTCAAGAAGCCCTGGACAGTGCCCTCGGCCTTGAGAAGTCTCATCCCCTCTCCCCCCCCCCCCCCCCCCCCATTTCCTTGGCTAGCCGTGTAGATTTAGCGATCTCTTTTCTTTTTTTTTTTCTCTTCTTTTCTTATTTTCCTTTTTTTTTTGTGTTACGGTGCTACACCGCGAAAGTAGCTGGCGCCCAAGCCCAATTGACATTATTTGAGTTTCGTTCTTTTTGGTTTGATCTAATTCCACGTTTTTTTTTGTGTAGAATTTTTACCGGCCAGCCCCCCTTTTGCCCTGCGATTGACCCTTACTAAATTCCTTCCCGGCGATTATTTTAGAGTAACTATTTTTTTCTATTTTCCGATTATTTTTACGATTTTGATCATTGATTATTTTTCCATTTTCCAATTCTTTAATTTCACCTTTTTCTTGTTTTATATTCTTTAGTTTTCGAGCCCTATTTATTATTGTTATTGCCTTCATTAAAAGCTACGACATTACCACATATTTTGCTACACAAAAGTTGGTCCATTATTTTGCCCGTTTCCACCCTCCTATATTCCCCCGATTGACCCGAA
Source organism: Amblyteles armatorius (assembly GCA_933228735.2). Lineage (NCBI taxonomy): Eukaryota > Metazoa > Arthropoda > Insecta > Hymenoptera > Ichneumonidae > Amblyteles > Amblyteles armatorius. The sequence goes on from OW121697.1 coordinate 154,291, forward strand.
GCCTCGGGAGAATAAACGAATCCAGCGTCACAAGGTATACCGGGGCGCGCGCGAAGTCGCGTAAACAGGTGAGATGACGTAGGCGCTATAGATATACCGGCGCGGGTAGACGAGCGATAATATATAGATATAGAGCCACGGGTAGAAACGCACAGCTGGTACGATCGCGGCGAAAGCGACCTTATCTAAGCGACAAAAAGGGTTAATGAGCTCGCGGATTGAGCGGGAGGGGGGACTCGCATCGGGGAAAACGTCCACCGGCGGACAACAAGGTTGTAGATTATCCTAGAGTCAATATAATTCAAGCTGACTCTAAGACTGTTAGAAACAGCCTTTATTTTGTTTGTCGTACCCCGAAGATGAACAAGAGGTTGATATACTTGAAGGTCTAAGACAAAAATCAGTTGGAGTACCGTTTATTTCGTTAAAAAACTACAAACGTTCCTGAAGCTAGAACTCTCAGCATATTGACTCCGAGTAACTTTCATGGAACTACAAACGAAATAAACGGTATTAAAACAATGTTAGAATCAGATCTTCGAGTATATTGACTTCCCATTAGTTTTCGAGGTACTATACACGAAATAAACGCTACTACAAACAATAATAGGATCAGATCTTTGAGTATATTGACTTGACGTTAGTTTTCGAGGTACTGCAAACGAAATTATCGCCACTACAAACAACTACAAACGATTTTGGAGCTAGCGATCGGGACATACAGGCCTCCTCGTAAGTTTTCGAGGTACAAGAAATGAAATGAACGGTACTACGAACGATGTTACAATTAGATCTTCGAGTATATTGACTTCATGTTACTTTTCGAGATACTACAAACGAAATTATCGGTACTACAAACAACTACAAACGATTTTGGAGCTTGAGATCGGAACATAATGACTCCTCGTTAGTTTTTGAGGTACAACAAACAAAATAAAGGTAGCTTCAAATAACCATAAACGATTTTCGAGGTAGTGCTGGCAGTGTATCGAATGAGTAAAAAAAAAAATGGTGATTTCAAATTATTGTAAAATATTTTTCATAACATGTTTATTGAACTGAATTAAATTTAATATTGATTCCAAAATTTTCCAAGTTGTTGGTTCGCTAATTCTTCGTTGATGATTGTGAGTACCATGCAAGGTTGAGATCCTTGCCTCGGTCACGATCGAATAAATAACCTCGGTGCCGGACACCCCCGCGTCACCGCTGTCACATCTGTGCGTCGCCTCCCCACTCTTATCACCTGGTTCCTTTCTTTGATTGCTCAATTACCTATTCCTAATTTCACAATTTTACAATACTTTTAACATTTCAATTTGTTGATAACTAATATTTATGGCACCTTTTATGAACATGGAAATTTCAACGAAGGCTGTACGAGCTTTTGTTGCAAAGTTAACAATTGTTAACATACATTTTTAGCTTAACATTTATTTGATTATGTCCCTGAATTTTCTTATTAATTGTTTTACATCTTTCTTTTTTGTGTAGTTTTTCTTATTTTCCCCCATTATTCTTTGTGTGATTATTTGTTCATTATTTATAATTTTTATATTTATTCCTTTTTATAATTTTATTTACCTTCTATTCTGAATATTGTCAGGACGATATGACTTAATATTTACTTCTCATGCTTGGCTCTACTCCCATCAATTTAGTCTTGTCATCAATCATTTCCAGAAACATCAGTTTGTGACTTTTAGAGCTACGGTGTCGGTTTTCTATTAATTATGAACGCGTGATATCATCAAACTGGAACCAAACTGTTTCAACACGTGCATTAAAACCTTCTGAACGAAATTCACCTATTGTGCAAATGAAATCATCGAAAATTTTAATAAAAATATTGATCCTATAATGCTTGTCTACTGCCGGTGTTTCTGACATTGATCCACCCATGTCGTAGTTTGTGACTTCCGAGTGTATACCCGATTTCTAACACTGTTGCCGCAGTTTACGACCCCGGCGTGTATCCGATTTCTGAAACTCATGCAGCAATTTGTGACACCTGCGCGTACTTACTTATCCAGTATATGGACAAAACATACAAATTTGGAAAATAAATCAAAGGATTGAATGGAAAAATGAATTGTATGGCAGAGTTAAATAAAAAAATCCTTTGTCACCAATTTTCAGACGCAGCACGTTTGGGTTACTAAAATACCCCAGTTGTGAGCCCACGATAGTATTTTACGTAAGTACATAATTTTTTTTAGTTGCATTTATGTATCTACTGCAAGTTACTGCAAGACTGATTAATATGAAACATCGTATCAATGAATCGCAGAAACATTCCCGACCTTAAAATTCATCTTGTATTACCTGTTTTTTAATACATTTTAACGTTAAACATTTCAATTCACATCCTGATGAATAATAGTCATCACGAAAAATTAGGGTACTTATGTCTACGTGATATAAATAATTGATTGTATGTGGTACTTTCTCTGCATCAATACTATCATAAAAAATAATAGAATGTACACGAACATTTTCGCTACATATATAAATTTTGGTTTACAAATAATCTGCTTACAAATAATCGGTTCAACCTATTGAACCAATTATTTGTAAGCACATTATTTGGTTAGTGTAGAGTTGATTTCATTTTTACGAAAATTAGGTTTGGAAACGTCATTTGGTCCGAAACCGTGCACTTTGATCGCAGTTCTATTGAAAATTAGTCCGGTGACTTCATTTCTTTTTGTTGCGCATAAATTTCTGATTGATTCGCGAGGCCGCAGAACTTTATATTTTTACTCCATCTTTGATCCAAGTATGTTAATCTCGATTCGAAGATCAATTTCGCCAGCTCTCCCGTAAGCGCTGTGTAAAAAGACCGATTTTCAAGATCTAATTATTCATTCAAATGGTCGATGAAAGCCTTCGAGATTTTGTATAAGTAAAATTTGATAGTTAAATTACAACATGGCAATAGTTTATGCACTGTAGCGTGGCTACTTTTGATTGATGCAACTCGCTCGCTCGGACTCAGACAGGGCGACTCCCTAGGGCCTGATTGAATGTCTGACTGTATTTTTAATAATTATTTGGAACGCGTTCCATGTATTCCGGGATGAGACAGAGCGACGGCTGGATCGAGAGCGGCACCGGGCGAGAGGGACAAATTCGGAAGAGTTCGCGCTTGTGAGTATCTCGTTCCCCCTTGCTGTTGGAGGCACGAGCATCATCGTCGAGGGAATTGTCGTCGAGACGTCCGGGATATCTTCGCCTTACCGGTAGCTGCCGGAGTCCGAGCTACCGGAGTAAATAAAAAAATCAAGAGCGAGGACGTGTCCGGTCTCGAAATCGCGAGGATTGAGTACCGTGAGGGTACCGGGCACGGGCGAATTGCCACAGCACGGCGTGCGAAATTGTATAACAGAGTACTGCGTGCGATACTGGAGTATACGAGCAGAGAGTGGTCTCACGAGAGACAGCGAGCGTGCGAAGGTGCGAGTCCCGGAAACATCCGAACATGGACGAAGGACGATGTCGCGATTAGGCAGGGGGGCGAGGAGAAGAGTAACAAGCGCGATCGAGAACGAATACTGGAGGCACTTCCTGTTGTGGATCCAAGTGAGCGAGACACGCGACAGCCGGAGAGTTTGCGAGCGGAGAATTTTGGAAAAGGAAGGAAGAAAGTTTCGACGTTTCCACACGGCACTAGAGCTTGGCCGTTTTGCCCGTCGGATTTCTTCGTTGTTGCCGGTGAGTTCGAATCCGAGGAATTTATTCGGATTGAATTTTGTAATTTCGTTGTGTGCGCTGAGAGTCCCGGACAGGGCAGTTGTAAAGAGTGTGCACCCGTCGGCGTGCTTCGTGCGGCCGTTCCGGACGAGACGCGATCGCCGTGAATCGAGGTGTGTATGTGTGAGTCCGATTCGTGCGAATTAATAGTTTGTCGTGCGGCGGGTCCATCGATCCCAGGGCGTTCTTTCTCGAAGTCACGGGGTATTTTAGTCATCAGTTAATTTGTGTCGAGTCTCTGGTATTAGTAATTTTCGTTTAGTCGACTTAGAGAGATTCTCACGGGAGTCGCCGATTTGTCGAGTCGTCGTACGCGGGACTTGTCCACGCGCGGGATTGAGACAGGGTGAATGTGTGTATCGCCGCGTTTTATCGGGCCGGGTGTATGCGTATTTGTGTGTGTGTTTGTGGGAGTTTCCGAGAATAATCCCGCGTATTATAATTTGGGTTTCCCGCGCGACGCGACTGTACGTCCTCTGATTATGTGAGTGTGTGGGAGCGCAGGTTCCAAGGGCCAAATAACGAAAGTTTTGCTTACGGAAAAAGTATTGTTAAAATTTGTGCGAACATTGGGCGATTACGGGACAAGGGTTTTACTCCGGGCACTCCGGTTTTTCCCCTCATTAGCGTATTGATTCTTGACTTTAATGTTACATTACTCCACGAGGGTGAAAAACGTTTTTCTAACGAGTGTGAGTTTGCACGAGCCGAAGGCTCGTAATCCCACGAGTTTGAAAAAGTGTTGTGCACGAGGGATGTACGAAATGTTTCACTCGCTTTTTCCTCACCACTCGGTGCGGAAAAAAAAATTCCCGAAGCGAATGATGAAAATGAACTTGATTGCCAATAAATATTCGAGTCGTGGTTCCCGTACTTTAGGTGTGTCTCACGTTTATTTCTCCGGATTCTACTAACGCCAGATCGCTTGCCCAGCCACTCTACTCTTGAGACGACCGCAGCGAAGCCGGAAGATTCTTCTTTGGACTTTTTCCTCGGGGGGTACGCGCCCCTGGTGCCCATCCCTGATTGACGAGGGAAAAATAAGAAGAAAGATCGTGGGAGTTTTGCGCTTAGGGTTTCGCCGTTCCGGGAAAATCGCTACAGCACATAAATTTGGATTGCCTTCGAAACATAACCTTACTTAATATGCGCAACCAGAAGGTGCTGCACTCATCGCTGCCGACGACCATTCTCGGCATCACGCACCCCGTGACAAGCCGGATAAGCGGCCGCATGTTCGACAAGCGTGATGAGCGTTGCACCGAAATTCTTATCTGCATATTTATGTCTCAGGTTGCTGAGTCTTATTCGTTTCGTTTTTACTGTACACTCACTTTTGTTCGTCCATTTAACTACCTGAAAGCCTATCAGTTATTACACGTGAACCATTTATCCATTCTTCCGGTATATTATTTATTCATCAAACCTTCAAGTTTGATTATTTACATGTTAGGTTTTTCCCTTAATGTTTATTTCCAGCTAAATAATCATTTTCCAAAATGTTCATCAAGTAATTTTTTTTTTAATGTCTTAAAAGTCCTCCAAATATTTCGGGAAAATTCGTAGGACGTAACATTATCACTAATTAGTTGATAATAGTTAATCGATAATAAGTTAATTTTGTTTACATTTCTTCCAGTTGATACAAATTTTCGTATAACTCTTAATCTCGTTGTGTTGTTAAATGGATGCATAAGCCTGCATAGTTAAAAGTTAAATGGGTGTCTTATTGAAAAAATCTAAAAATAAATGTTGCCGACAAGTTGGGGGACTCCTTGCGACGCCCCGAACTCGACTACTGCATTATTATACAGTTCCAATTGGGATCCAACTGGATTCTTATAAGGACGCTCTGTTTAAGGTGTCCCCGCAACGTCCCTAGCTGCATCGATGCCTGATTTTAACATCCAAATCGGGATCCATCCAGATTCTTATAAGAACGCCCTGCTTAGAATGTCACTGCAACAGTCCTAGCGGAATTGATGCCCGATTTTAACTTCCAAATCGGGACCCGTCTGAATTCTCACAAGGACGCCCTTTTTGTGGAATCTCTAACAGATCCCGATCGGAATCCGATCGTAAATTGGGACTCCCTAACAAATTTCTTCACGGCAAGCTCCACGTTCGCCGAATGTATGGTGGGGCTGAAATGTATGTCTGCAAAGGGTGGAACTGGTTTCGAGATGGAAATATTGTGGAGTTAGTCAAGCAAGAACATTTCATCGTTACCTTCGATAACTTTATATTTTTATGCCTCACACGATAATACAAACTTTTAACTTCTAGTCGTCATAAGATATACATAATATTAAGATGGTCGATTAACTGCGATGCCCATTTATTGCCGTATTCTCCACTACTAAACTGCTATGGACCCTTCGATATGATTTTGATATCTGCATACCACATGCATGATCAAAGGATCGATGAAATATATTACAATAATAGAATAAGATCTAATGAATCAAAGTATACCGTGAAATAACATCAGAAACCCCTGTAATAGAAGGGTTTTCCATATTCAGCAGTTAAGTGCGACATACTGGGCGTACCAAATTGTGAGTAATTTGAGAAAAATGTAAAGAATGGGCATCCTATGTTCTTATGCGGTCGATGAATCGTCCGCATAAGTCGTCGTCGTTCTTATGCGGTCGATGATGGTCGTTCATTTACTCGTGAAGCGGGAAGACAGGCAGCGAATGACTAATTTATATATACAATTATTTTGACTTACTCGAAGTATGTTTGGTTGGATATTAGACATGCATTCATTATTTACAAATTTGCCATTATTTACAATGTATGGATAATCATTGGCTCTGAGATCTGTCTGAAGAGGAGAACTAATGCGATCATATTCATCTCACGAGATATATCATACTACAGTACACGACCACGTTTCTGCCAGCCGCATAATTCCGAACAACCGCGTATGTTCGAAAAAAACGACCGCGTAAGTCCAATTCGGCCCCTTCTCAAGATCCGTTGCCTGCTTGGTGCTCAAACAACCGACTCCTTCCATTTTGCTACCTGCGGATGAAATAGTCGCTGCTGTATGTAATCCGACAAAAAGGGAATGCAGCGGCAAGCTTGATATGAGACAAAGATCGATGAATTCTTCCTTCTCTACCTTTTCTCGTATTCGAGTATCAGACATATTCCGTCAATTAACCATAAAGGAGAACCTATCCCGTCCGAAAGCCTCAATATGCTCCAATTTTTATTATTGAACAAATTTTTCCTCTGATAAAAAGCTTATTTTTCCGAACGAAGCTATGTGATCACAAGCACACACACACACACATACATCTGGACGCCTTACTAAGGCATCGAGTAATAATTGCATTACTCGATGTCAGAATATTTTAAGTACACTGACGTTAAAATCTCGCATTTTTTTAACGATATCATAGTTTTCTCTATGAGAAAGCAAAATGTCTCATTATTTGATTCACGAAAAATCTTTGTCTATGAGGAAGCAAAGGCTTGTTAACTTTAGCAAAGCAACAAATCAAATAAATATAAAATGCGTAATTTATGAAACGGGGTTTTTATAGGTTCCCCTTGAACGACAGAATGCATTTTATATTTAAATTAAGAAGTCAACTTCGAACTATGACTTGAGCTGCGAAATACATAGAGTATATTTCTGCACACTTATATTACGGTAATTTTTGCGGCTATACGTATCTCCACGCGCAAAGCGTAACGACGCTAGGAAAGGGAATTTTGCGTATGGAAAGGGACGGTAGGCAGGTACTTGGGCAGGTAGTGGGATATCCAACTTACGCGGTCGTGCTTAATTGGATTGGCTCCCGAGGATCGGAGAGACGCGGTCGTGTACTGTAGTTCTATCGCAACAATATGACAAGTTCTGTTCACGATGCAAGTCTTGCTGGTTGAATATTATCGTGATGAACGTTCGGTGGTTAGCGATAATCAAAGAATTATACATTTTGATAGTATCACGTTCATTTAGAATGAACGGCGCGCTGTCTCCAAATCAATTTTTTTTACATACTTTTGATTTGCTACATTATCATTTGATCCTAACGCCTAGCACTTCGATCTCACACACGTATAATGGAACAATACTGTGCATTCTCGCAGATACAATCTTCATCGTAAGCGGAAGCAGGTGGAAGCAATTTCCGTGTAGTTCATCTGCTATTATCAGAATATGATTTCAACCCCCAGAGGTGCTTATCTCGAGTAAGAGAACATCACATATATCGTGATCTCAACAAAAAAAAGTCGAGTACTCGAAGATCAACCAGGTACTTCTGTCAATGCTGATATCCACTCTCCTTTGCTTTTATTGCCTTAGCTCCCTCAGATTTCAGTCTTTCCGCGTCTTTCTCGTTTCTGAGAAAATTAGGATCGTTCCATGATTGTGGCTCGCCGCTTGCATACAATACGAAAATTAGATTGGTAATGCAGAATACGGCGAGAACTATCCAAAATACTACCCGCCATTGGTCCCGCGTGCCGTCTGGTGCTAGTTCACCAACAATGAGCGGTGTGATAATTCCAGTAAGTGCGCCAATGCCATTAGTCAGAGCCATTAGTGTCCCAGAGTAATTAGGACTGAGATCCAGAGCGTTTACTTTCATTCCAGGATAGAAAGTACCCATAAGTGTCATTGCAATGGTGAACATAACCACGACTAATGTTCTGTCGCATCCCGCATAGGAAGCAGCGATAATGAAAATTCCTGGTCCGATCGAGGCAATCGTGGTGCCAAGCTTGCGCATATTTGTTCTCGACATGTATCCAGCCGTGATGGCCCAATCGGCAGCCCACGAGCTCAGTATACTGCAGAACCACATGCACAAATAGGGCAAAGACGATAAAAAGCCATTGCTCTTGATGGAAAATTTGAGTACGCTGCTCATGTACTTAGGTAAATCGGTGACCATGGTGAAAAAGCCCCAATCGTGGCCTACTTGAGCTGCACAAAGTGCCCAGAAAGGTGCTGATAACATTATATGTCGCCAGGGAATCGCAGCGGGTTCCTTATGCGTATGGTCACTCATACGCTCGTGAAGGAACTTCTTTTCTTTCTCGGATATAAACGGATGTTCATAGGGATTATTATAGCATACGAGAGTCCAAACGATGAACCAGATAACTCCTATCGAACCAAAAAGATAAAAAACAGCCGGCCAACCAATCGGTGAATAATGAAGAATAAGACCGGACAGGGACGACGTGAAAACAGTGCCAAGTTGAGCTCCAGCAAATACAAGAGAACCAATCTTCGATCTCTCCTCAGGTGGTGTCCATTGCGCTAGCATTGCATTCAATGCCGGAAAGGTCGTTCCCTCGCCGAGGCCCATGAGAATTCTTAGAGTTATAAGAGCTGGTGAACCACCCCAAAAAACAGCAAGGGGTGTCAGAAGAGTGAATATCGCTGTCGACAGAATTCCCAGTCCAAGAGAATATTTGCCACCAAACTTCTCAGCCAGTATTCCGCCAGGCAAATGAGTGATGACGTACCCCCAGTAGAAGGAGGATAGGATAATGCCCTGCAAAGGAAAATATATCAATTGTTATTATAAATGAAATGGTGACATTTTGCATTCTTATAGAGATAATTATGTTTTTATCACAGAAAAAGAATAAAAATCATAGTGGCGCTTAACCTGGTAACCCTACTTAAGGTAGTCCTTGCAATACATACTAGCCAACTGGAGAATTAACTAAAAAATTCTGTAAATTTTTTTTTTCAAAAAAAATTCTGTTAATTTTTTTTTTCTTTTATCTAATTAATGATAGAAAAAATATATACGTATTTATAGATGCTTCGTTTTACTAAAAAAAAAAAAAAAAAAAATTCTGCCGGTGAGTGCGTAGGAAAGACAATAATGCTATGATTTCATTGATAGAAAATTATATTGTAGTAATTACAAAAATGTATTCAAGTTGAACGTACAAAGTTGCAAATGAAAATGCGTATATTATTTATCAATTTCCATTCCATCCATTGGGTCAGCCAACTATTTATTAGTTGAGTATAAATTGGTTACTATAACTATCTGTTTCGTTACAATAACGACCTAGAATCAGTTAAATTCACCATTAACAGTTACTTGACGCGAATAGAGAACACAACTAATTCGATGATTATTTAGTCTAACTACTAAAATAGGATTCAGATTAGACAATGAATTTTATAGGCACCCTAACCAACTATAGTTGTTAGTGCGACCACGCTCGATGCGCGTGTCAGACAACTAACTGAAATTGTTGCCACAACGAGTTGTAGTTGCTACGAACCCAAGTATCACACCCTTATACATGCAAGACAGTTGATATTTTATTGGTATCGAAAATTGTGAGGACATACGAGAGACGAACGGGCTTAATTACTTCCTCAATTAATGAACATATATTCGTTTATTGTAGTGAACAACATCAAGGTATGTTATGAACGTGTTTTTTTTTTTTTAAGTGTGGACTAACATCTGCTATTTTTCGAATCTGCTCTACCTCTCCGTGTCAATAAGCGAATGTACGTTCATTAATTAAGTAAGTAATTAAGGCCATTCGTCTTTCGTGGCCTTCACGATTTCTAATACTAATAAAATATCAACTGTCTTGCATGTATAAGGGTGTGATACTTGGGTTCACAGCAACTACAGTTCGTTGTGGCAACAATTTTAGTTAGTTGTCTGACACACGCGCCGAGCGTGGTCGCACTTACAACTATAGTTGGTCAGGGTGCCTATAAAATTCGTTGTCTATCCTGAACACTATTTTGGTAGTTAGACTAACTAATCGAGTTAGTTGTGTTCACTATTCGCGTCAACTAACTGTTAATGGTAGATTCAACTAATTGTAGGTCGTTATTGTAACGAAACAAATGATTATAGTAACCAATTTATACCCAACTAATAAATAGTTAGGTGACCCAACCAAGAATTTTTTTTCGTGTAGGCTAACGAAATATTGCCTTGTAAAATTTGATAGTCATGTCGTCAACATCAAATCGTTACACGCCACGATGGGAATTCAGGCTTAGGAAAGGGCTATTCGTTTCTCAACCCTATCAAGTTGACGGACCGTAAAACGGACCGAAAAACGGACACGTACGTTCGGGAAAGAAACGGATCATAAAAAAACCGTGAAACGGACCTAACGTTTTTTGATTAGCGCTCCCTCGGTTTTCGGTCGCAAAAGCCGTAAGAGGACCGAACCGTTCCCAATCACAATTTTATTCTTTCCGTTTCCGGTTGCGAGAACCGAAACCGGATCGAACGAACCGAATGGTCTTTTTTGTAACCGAGAAATATTGAATTTCGTAAAAACAAACTTCTCAGTTCTTTTGTTTCTCCGTAAAAACCTTTTGGTTGGGAATAAACGTGTAATACATCCTTAATACAAGGAAGCAGAGGGGAAGCATAATGTCGCAATTTCAATTGACGCCTTTGTGGCTCTGAAAAAAAAACGCATCGAATTTCGTTTAAAAAAAGTTCAATTTTCCTTAAAATTAGTTCAGTCCTTTTGCGATTTTTGCAACAGAAAAGAGCGTTAAACCCAAAACAAGAAAGATACAAACCGTTTATCCATTTCATGCGGTCCGTTTCGTTCCCCAACGTACGGGTCCGTTTTACGGATTTTCCCAAAAACAGACGGTCGCACAACTTGCTAGGGTTTGGTCGACAGCAGCAGCTGTTTGACAGACCGATTTTCTAAAATAAACCGAGAATGGCGGGAGTCTGTATTGCCCCAGCTTCTCCGGGAACGCACTCGTCTCAGGGTGCAGATTTACCTGCATTTCCCTCGCGGACCAACCAACCGTTAAGCTTTGCGTTGGGTTGGGTTGTTTTCTGAAAAACTACTGTAATTCAACGAGTCGATTGATGCGCCAAACCGACTTTTTGCCGGCTTTTTGGTTGACACCTCAAAATCAACCGTAATACCAAGCATTATGTGTCGGATTGAAAGTTGGTTTACAGTTGAACTTCCTCACCTAGGGAGTTACTGGGCGCCGTGTGGTCCTTGCAATAAGGTACTCATGTGCCGTGGTTCAGTTGAACTTTCTCAAAACAACTCAATTACCGTCTTCCTGTCGAGGGCACCGAGAGCTCTTGCCTCAGGGTTGGTAATCGGGTTGTTTTAAGAAAATTCAACCGTAAACCAGCTTCGTTTCCAACACATATAACGATTGGTATTACGATTGGTTATATTATATCGCCGAAAAATCAACCGCTTTAAGGTTCGAATGAGAGTTGGTGAAGTGCGCCAATCGGGGTGGGGTTACAGTCCCGATTGCCAAATATTCAGAACGGCTATATTAACGATTTTTTTTTCTCGACTTAAAATAATCCGGAAATTCTGTTTGCCGATATTTTCAAAACAGAAGTGTCGATGTCCCGAAATAGTAAAGTACGAATCGAATTATATCAGAGAGACACCGACCCGATCAGAGCGATTGCGATCAATAACGCAGCTACAGTAATAAGAATCGAATTCCAATTATCGGAAAGCTTATAACTCCGAACTTGATAGGATACAGAAAAAAATTATTCTGGAATAAGCGATTGTTTGAAAATTTAATATTCCGAACAGAGAGTCACGAAAGCTAGATATGTCGAAAAAAAATCATCCGAAAGAGGACAAATCCGAAAAGCTAGAAAATTAACAATGTAGAATTCTTAACGGTAATAAAACCGACATCTCTGAACTACAAAAGGTAAGAACCCGAAAAATAAAAAAATCCGAATGGTAAAGATTCGAAAGGTGAAAAGTCCGAAAGGCTTAAATCCGAAAGGTAAAAAATCCGAATCGTAAGAAATCCGAAAGTTAAAAAATCCGTATGGTAAGAAATCCGAAAGTTAAAAAATCCGAAATATGGTTGTCTCGCAAGTTGAAAACAGAAAAATTTTTGACATGGCACAAAAATCGTATAATATATCTGTAGAAGATTATGTGAATTAATTCAGAATTTTATCTGAATGATACCGCGCGTAGGTCGTCTTTATAGTAATTAGTGCCGCGCGTGCGGTAGCTCACGGCCTCCCATCGCTACGCGAATGTTGCCGCTAGTGCGGCCGCCCACTTCAAGCTCATGTCACAGATTTTTCTTTTCGGAGAACATACGTTCGGGGATTTTGTCCTTCGGAGCATCTACTTTCGGAGACTTGCCCTTTCGGAGAATCTACATTCGGGGATTTGCTCTTGAGGAGAAAGCACTTTCGGGGATTTTGTCTTTCGGAGAATCTGCTTTCGGAGATTCGCCCTCTAGAGAAATCTATTTTCGGTGCTTTATTCAAAACTAAAAATTTTCGACATCTAATTCTCGCGTATATGTTCTTTCTGTCAAAGAAATTTTGGATTTTTCGGCTTTCGGGACATTTGCTATTCTCTAAATTAAATTTCGAGTCTGTACATCTTCTCGGACTTAAATTTTTCTAATTTCCTAATATCGTAATGTAAGTTCTTCGGGATATAAATATTATGTTTTCCATGCTTCCGGAAATTAGCCCCATTCTATGAAGTCAATTTCTTGTAATTAATACTTCGAAGCTAAAACCATTGTAGGTTTATTTCGATCGAATGTATAGTCTCATAGTGAACTCGGTGATTAACTCGTCGGCAATTATATCGGGTGGGATATTTCGGTCCGGGATTTCGCACCTTCGTATTTTTAACATTCGGGAATTTAATCCCGCCCCGTTTGATTATTGCCGCATTAATTGGGCGAGGATGAAGGTGAATGCGCGTTGGTCTGTGTGAGCCGCGCTGAGTGAATGTGTTCCTCTTACCATCATGCGTTATCAAATAGGAATTGCCTCGCGAGCGCGAGCGTCCATGTGCGGCTGTATTTTCTCAAATTTTTGTGTGCGGAGTTTTATTTATTTATTTATTTAATTTATTTGTATCGGACGTTTAATCACTTGCCCAGCGAGTCTGCCCTCGAGAACGCCGCAGCGAGTCGGGATTGTGGTGCTTAAACCCTAGAACTCATGTATTATTTTTTCTATCCTCTAACTCATGACTGGGATACATATGTCCCCCACGCGTTTTTTCAACGTACAATGGGGGGCCGTAAATGGGATTTGCCGCACATGAATCTCTTCGTTTTTCCATAAGGAAATAAATTCATAAGGAAAATCATCGTGGTAGCCTAAAAGGTTACGAAAATTGGCAAAAACCGCACTTATTGTGAAAAAAATTGTAGGTTTTTTTAAACATGGTCCGATTCAAATTTTTTAAAAAAAAAAATTTCGGACAAAAGTCTATTTATTTAAGCATTTAAAAATAGGGTAAAATCGAAAACATTTAACATGAAAAAAATCAACGACAAAGCAAACAAAATTGGTTTTGCATGTGTTCGAAAATCTATTTTTCTTTAAACATTGTAGGTCAATTAACGATAATGATAATTATTATAAAAACATGTAAAAATTATAAACATTGAAAAAATTATTCAAAATTATTCGAAATGATTCAAAATGATTCAAAATGATTCAAAATGATTCAAAATGATTCAAAATGATTCAAAATGATTCAAAATGATTCAAAATGATTCAAAATGATTCAAAATGATTCAAAATGATTCAAAATGATTCAAAATGATTCAAAATGATTCAAAATGATTCAAAATGATTCAAAATGATTCAAAATGATTCAAAATGATTCAAAATGATTCAAAATGATTCAAAATGATTCAAAATGATTCAAAATGATTCAAAATGATTCAAAATTATTCAAAATTATTCAAAATTATTCAAAATTATTCAAAATTATTCACAATTATTCACAATTATTCAAAATTATTCAAAATTATCCAAAATTATTCAAAATTATTCAAAATTATTCAAAATTATTCAAAATTATGCAAAATTATTCAAAATTATTCAAAATTATTCAAAATTATTCAAAATTATTCAAAATTATTCAAAATTATTCAAAATTATTCAAAATTATTCAAAATTATTCAAAATTATTCAAAATTATTCAAAATTATTCAAAATTATTCAAAATTATTCAAAATTATTCAAAATTATTCAAAATTATTCAAAATTATTCAAAATTATTCAAAATTATTCAAAATTATTCAAAATTATTCAAAATTATTCAAAATTATTCAAAATTATTCAAAAATTAAATGCCGACAAAATACGTCCAATTTGTATAACAGTAACTTACATTCGATAGTTCAAACAAAAAAATAATCACTTACTTCCATGGAACACTGACGGAAACTCTAGACTCTAAACTCTTTTGGTACCGCAAACGCGCTGCGTTAGCGTCTTAGGCTACTAGCGACCTTAGCACATCGTCATATCATGGAACTAAATTATCGTGGAGGTCCCAAGTCAATAATTTTAATTGCTACTATAGGAGCGCAGTTTGAATATCGTCTGGGGTACTTTTGTACCCCATACATGAGTTCTAGGGTTAATTTTATTTCCCGATGCGTTTCAACGTGCCTGGCGCCTATCTCTTCGGAGAAAATCGAAAGGGAAAGACTATTTTCGAGTGTTCGGCGTACGCATTTCCGTCGTTCGGAAATTGTGCTACAATACATACATAAGATTGGAAAGTGACGCACCTGCAGCGATTCATTCCAATCATATCTTTCCATGTTATTCGTAGACGCCAGGCTTATTTCCGTTCCTTCGTCAGCTTTACAAATGTCTGTGTCATTGAGAACGGCCTGCACGGTTTTATTTTCGGGAATAACCATCTCGATAATTGTTATCGAAAGGCATACCCTCATAGTGTAGGCGTTGAAAAGGGCTAGAAATCCCATAATAGCAAAGACCCATCGCTGTGGCACGTGCACACCTGAGGAAAGACAAAAAACGAAATAGATAATTAATCGATGGCGCAACTACAAACTGCTTGACATCTTGAACGCGAACTCATTGTCTATTATACTTCAATTGCTGCTTTTTCGAAAAGGTTAGGAAATCGTACTTCTAATACTCGATCGTCGAGCTAAGGGGAGACGAAACTCAGCTGAACCCACAAACCACGGAAATATTGAAAAAAATTTACCAATGTTACGAAAAATTTCTGAAATATTCTTTAAACATCTCGAAAATCTTTTTTTGTCCGCTCATAAATCTTCCATTGAAATGTTTCAGAAATATTTCGCAAGATTGTTTTTGTAACATTGCGCTAAAATTTGTTAATGTTGGTAAAATATTTGTTACATATCTTTCTGAAATATTCAAGAAATTTTCAATATTTTAGGGCTGTAGATGTTGTTGACTATTTTAAACACATATACTGCCTTCAGCAATTCATTTATGGGATTCCCGTGAGCCCCTTCAAGAATTCCAATAACATGTAGTATTATGACACATGTATATTTAATACAGTCGAACTGTATTAAAATATATCGACGAACCGTGGCATTTTTTATTTTTCGTTCCTTCTGAACATATTTCAGTACACATCTGCCAATATTCATTTTGAAAATATTTTTCCACCGTTTCAGAAATATTTCAGATCTGTGGAAGATTAAGTATATTTCCGAAATATTTTAGAAATGTTTCGATGACGTATTTTGATAGAATACTTTTAAATATGATTTCCATACATTTCAGAAATATTTCAGGAGAGTATTTCAATATATTCTTTCCATATATTACTGCGGTGGATGCGCGGTTGGCGCACGGCTCCGGTGTTCTCCCAAGTCAAGCAAGATCGGTCGCAGTCACTGCTTGGATGGGTGACCGCTTAGCCGTGCGCTAGCTGGCGCATCAACCGTTGAGCGGAAGGCGCTTTCTTCTGAAACTTTGGTGTTTCTGCACTTTACTCAAAGTGCGAAAATACCGGAGGATCAGTAGAATATGGCGGTCTGTACCGGCATGGGTTTTTCGTAGTTTCCCCGTTTCCCCGGCAATGCGGTACAATGTAGCTAAGTCGGCTACGGACGCACTGGAAGTTAGGTAGCTTAGCTGAGTGCGGGTAGGGAGTGCTAGAGGGGAATAGGGATGGGGTTCCGTAAAAACCCAGAAGGGTATACGGTGGAGAAATAGAACAAATGTATAGAAAAAAAATTCCATATATTTCAGAAATATTGCGGAATATTTGAAAGGTTGAAAATATTTCCGAAATGTTGTCAAAATATTTTGTTCTACATGAGAACAATGTGAGAAAAGAATTCGTTTCTTGATCAGCATTAGACTTTTAGGACAGTGGTCTCCACGATTTCTGTACTTCGATGACTTCGATTTTTGTTTTTACCCGATCGCACTTTAATTTTTTCAAACCCCGGATTGATTATCAATTATTCTCAAATTATTCGAAATAATTAATTATTGTTCGGTAAAATAAACGAAAATGAAATTTTCGCAGAGGATCGGTAAGAATAATGTACATGATTTGAAATTAAATGATGCGATGACTTCACAGTATTGAAATTGAATTAATCGTTCAAATGGGTTGAAATGGTCGAAGGTGAAACGAGAATATCAGGGATTTAGAACACCTCGTCCATCCTTCGTTTCTTATCTCGACAGACAATTGGTTGGATAGATAACAATTGTCGATAACGAGTGATGATAATAACGTGTAACTCCGAATTGTTTCAATTCCAAATATATAAGGTAAACGTCCTTTGTGACCGGACAGTGACCGGACACGTCTCAGTGGCTGCGCAAAGCAATGCATGCAAGAGAAACGCAAATACGATTTTTCATGCATGTACGGGAACTGGGACTTCGCCCTTAGGTGTGCGGGCACGGGTACTTTTACCTTAATTTCCAAATTGTATATTTGGATTCAAATTATACATCCGGAGTATTGTTAATTCCCCACCTTTTGGTAAACTATGTTATTTGTTTTTTCATCCGGTATTAAAATGTATACATTTTTTCCATTTCCCACTCGGGAACACCCAACATAAAGTTGTCCGTGTGTAAAACATGGACTCATCAAATTTAAACCAACAACTGTGAATTATTGTCCTTGGAATTTTTTAATTGACACTGCAAAAGCTAATTTCACTGGAAATTTAAGTCTTTTAAATTCACAAGGTAAGTCCGTAGGAATTTAAGGAATCTTGTTAAGATTGCCTGTTAAGATAACAGCTTCAATTACATTTGGTAAAAGGGTTTTCACTATTAATCGAGTTTCATTCCATAACTTTGGAGCGTGTAAATTTTAAAGTAACATAATGGATGCACTAATCTTAAATATCAAATTATGAGGTGGCATATCATGTGGTTCGAGTGAGTTTAAGAACAAACATTCATTAAAATTTCCCTTCAAAATAAATAAATAAATAAACAAATTGATTAATTAATTTTTAAAAAGTAAAATTAACCCAAGACTTTAACCACTCCGGAACAGGGACGTGAAGTTGGTTAGTAATGGGGGGGGGGGGGGGGGGCAAACAAACAAATCCACAGTTCTCTAAAATATATATAAGAAGAACATAAGATATATATAAGAAGAAGATAATATACTCTGGAGAATCGAGGACCACAGTGAATGCCTCGTCTACGCTACTGTTTCAGGCGACTATTGTGATAGCATCAGCCAAAGTAGTAGCAGCAGTTGTAGCAGCAGCAGTAACAGCAGTTCGCGGTCAGGAAGAATATCACCGTCGACGACAAATCGGCGCTTGCATGATAAGTCTAACAATACTCGACGATCAACCTCTACTAAGGGTGCAGAAAAGAATTACGTACATTCTACACACGCCAGATCTATTAACACAGCAAAACAGAGCACTGCTGCTGATGATGCGGACAAAAATAACAAATCGACGGAGTCTGAAAAACAGTCGGACGTGCTGCCTGAAGCTGCGTTAGACGTGGAAATCCTAAGTGTGATAGGGAAGCGATTCGCCGAGGATCGAGTCCTCGCCGGGCCCTTACATAGCGACGTTGTCGCTGGATGGGAGGAAATTCTAAAACTCGGACTTCCGACGGCAAAAACCGGCCAAACTTCTCGATGAGTATCGACCACCTCCAAACTGCACTCGAATCGATGCCCCAAAACTGAATGTAGCAGTGAAGTCCTCGCTGCAAGAGGCCATTTTGAAAAGGGACGAGTCATTGATTAATTTGGTACTAATTATTTACTAGTAATCATCAATGTCTGATTGATGATTAATCCGTGTATTTATCTTTCTTGGGTTTTTGCGAATGATTGTTTAACTATGTCTTCTTGATGTTCTATCCTAGTTTCTTTAGGCCTTGCATTACTTCGTATAAGTTCATTCGGGCTTTAGGATGAATTTCCTGAAAATGTTAATATCCTCTCCGTAGCTGGATGAACTAAATGGGTGAGAAACTTATAGTTTGATTACTTATCATATGATTTTATCTATTCCCTATAGTCTCGACGCTGTTGCTTGATCGATCCGTGATTGAGTAGAACATGGCCGCGTCGCGCTCATGCTCCCGTAGGTGGCGCAACGGGGTTGTCATGTCATCGCTGAGAGTGCTGATTATAGATCGCTGATTTAGTTAGGCGCCTTGATCTATTGACCCACACGACTGTTTCTATCGGTCCGATTGAATCGTCTGTTTTTCTTTTAGTATTTTTTAATAAAGAAATTGCCTGGTACCGTCTTCATCCGATTACAGTATACCTCTAAGATAAATGGCGCAACTGCGCCATTTATCTTAGAGGTATTATCTTAGAGGTAGAGTTTGTGACCCCGACGGCACATTTTTGTCTGCTGTAAATAAAGTTTTCGTCGAAAATTTACTAGATGACTGGAAAATTGAAAAGCTTTACATGTTGTTTATTTTGACGACACACATATCTTTCAAATTAAATTTTTAGTAATTAAATTTATCCACGAATGGTACGACTTGCACTTCAGTCGGCGCGGAAGACCATTGCTAGACGCAGCTCACTAACTTCGGCAGTTGCAGAATAGGGCGTTTTTAATCTCAAGTAAATATTCAATCACATGAAACTTATATCACAATGGTCAGCAAGAACCACTCCATTGATGTGAAATAAAAACATGCCACTTTTGTTCAGTAGTTTCGTTAAATTCGCGGGGTCAATGAGTCCATCACATAATCCCTAGCAGATTCTGCGACCATCAAAACCGCTGAGAAAACGACCGGTCGTTTTCGGACACAAATACATCCGGTAAAACGACTGTTAAAACGACTTCATCCGCGTCCGTGCGAGCCACATACAAGCAGGTTCCAGTCAGGTCGTTTCACATTTTATGACTGGACGAACTACCGCGGAAACGACCATTCAAAAGACCATTCAGTCTTGTTGTCGTTAATGCGGTCGTTTCTTCGGTTGAAAATAAAAAACGACAGGACTGAAAGGTGTTTTGAACAGTCGTTTTTGCGGTAGTTCATTCGCTCATTAATTGTAAAACCACCTAACTAAAGGCTCTCCCTGGAAGCTGCTCGTATGCGGTTGGTACGGACGCGGATAAAGTCGTTTTGACAGTAGTTTTCGCGGACGTATTTTTGTCCGAAAACGACCAGTCGCTTTGAAGGTAGTTTGGTGGTAGTTTTTCAAGTCACGGATCTTGCCAGGGATTAAGGTTATGCAGCGGTTTTTCACCCGCGATTTTTCTAAACATCTAATGGAATTATAATACTTTTAAGCCAATTAAATCCTTTCCATTGTTTCTACCTGAAGTTTGATACTAACATTACATAAGAAATGGAATTAGATCCGTTTCTATAGACATTGCGAAGTTTCAGAAACTGGGTAAATGACTGCTGCGTTAGTGTCAGAAACCAGGTACACGCGAGGGTCACAAACTGGGACATGCGAGGGTCACAACCCCGGCTGTAGATAAGCATTATTAAATTAATATTATTGTCAAAATTCTCGACTATTTGGCTTGTATAACAGGTGAATTTCATTCGGAAAGTTTTAATGCACGTGTTGGGACAGTTCATGTTCAGTTTGACAATGTGACGCTTTCGTAGTTCATAGAAAACCTGTACCGCTGCTCTAAAAGTGTCACTAACTGGGCCGCTTACCTTACTTGACTCTTGAATAAGGAGAAATGTGGAAAATAATTGTAAACCTGTTTAACTGGTAAACACCTGGAATCCCCTCCCTTGTAAGCCGGCTATGCCAATAGTTCTTCTAATAAACTACCACTATTACCACCTAACTGAGCCCTAGCTATTTTACTTGTTTTAGAATTTTTTAAGACCTTATATATGTGAAGGAGCTGCGGTATTCTATTGTTATGATCGACGAATTGACAGTATTTTCCGGACTCATTATAAAAAAAAAAAATAGCAAATCGATGGCCGACTTGAACAAAGGAATCTGAGCATCATATTTTCAGAAGTACTCTTCCTAGCTGCATTTTGGCTAGTTCATTCAACGATGACGCAGTTACCTATCTCCTAATCTTGCATAACCTTGACATGGCTATTGGACCGAATTGGGTGCCGACTTGTGAGCACCGAGACGATTTACGCCTATCCGCCACTTCGATGCATGCTGAAAATGGGAGCAGAGGAAGCCAGGATTGGGGCCCGAAACATTAATAATCATGCTAAGATGGCGTAGGTAAATAAGTTAATGTAACATTCATGCCAGATATCGGCTGGCAATTTCAACCACTAATTTCAAAGCCGTTTTAATCACTAATTTAAAGCCACTTTTTTTACCTGATAAAAGCTCAAACTCACGAACCGAGGCTCCAATCACTTTCAATATTCTATTTGTACCTATCGTGTGAACCTCTAAAAATGAAAAATCATTGAACCACTTTTGTACATAAAGAGTTTGTTAGTAGAAATTTGAGTGAAATAGTTTAAGTACTTTAAATTTTGATAATTTTTGTTTTTTGAAATTATTCTTGTATGTTCACACGGAAGGGGGTAATTTTTCTTTGTAATTATAAGTATTTCTTTTTTTTCAGACACTCGGTTCGACGCCGACGACTTGCATCACTAACGCGACCAATGAAAGCAACCGTTTGTTTACAGGCCATTAATTCCACCATTTTTCAATATTACTTTATTTTTTTGTTTTTCTGGTAAGTTATTGAATAATATTGTATGTGATAATAACGGACAGTGTGACATTGTCTGTTATTATCCGTTTTTGTCTATTTTTCATAGAAATAGACGTTTATTGCAATCAAAAAATCTACAAAATTTTGTTTTCAAAAGTTCATTTGAAACTGCAACTTTTATGTCTCAAACGTTTTTTCGTACGACTAATTTTAATATAGGGGGTTTTTTTAAAGAAACAGTTCAATATTTCAATATCGCCGAAATATACAATCCAAAAATTCTGAAAATTTTTACAAAAACCACTTGTAAACAATGATGAATTTTTGTGAAATGACAAATTTTTTTGAGCGGGTCGAGTTTTTGACCGATCGAAACCGGATGGAATACCTCATTTAGATTTTTTGTCACTTTTTCTAACGTTGTTTTCGTGATTAATAAACTTGGCAATTAAAATTCCAAATGCATGCGCAAACTGTGAATTTTGTTTTTTCCTTTACTGAAATCTCTTGCGTAAGAACACATTTTATAGTATCGGGCCGTATAAAGATAATGAACGACGACGCAGTAGTTAATCCCAAATAAACCCCGTTGTATACCCCTTCGTACTTTTATTGTTCTTTGCTTACGTCAGTGAGCTTTAAAGCTACGATAATTATGGATAAAAGAAAGAGAGACAACTCAATTAAAACGGAATTGCACTCGAGATTCTGAGGCTTAATTTCACCAGTTGATGCAACTGCACCGTTCATTTTTCTCAAACACGAAAAAAGCTAAACCTAAATTTAAATTATTTCATGAAATAAATTATTTCATTAAATCCAAATCAAAATTACTTTAAGGCACCAGCAGTAGGATTCGGCAAAAAAAAAAAACAATTCGATTTTCAACATTATTTTTTAACGCAGGTCAAAACGACATGGTCGAGTTTTTATCCACAGTTAGTACAAGGTATCATGCAATTTGAGTTTTTAAAATTGAAATATAACAATTCCCAACGGATGTCGTATCTCAAAATCTATTCGTCCGATTGAGTTGACATTTGGATAGATCCCTGATTATAACATTTTTCATCTAATGACCCGATGGTTTAAAAAACGTCATTTATTTGTTAATAACGAACTATTAAAATGGTTTTTTCGTTTCGACTCGAAGACACCGGAAGTTATTCGAGATGTCAATAAGAAGCAAGAAACTGTGTTATGAGAGTATACATTCACATTTCAATTTCGATAAGTGGGGTATCTTCATTATTAGGTTGTTTATGAATTTAAAGAAATGCTTTCCTCATCTAAAATTTCTATTAAAAAACGACAAAACTCATAATTTCATTGAGTTTTCCTTCTAAAATACTCGAGTCTGGAAAGAATTAGGCTATTGGATAAAGGCAAGATGTGTTTGAGAGACAAGGAATTTTGTGACGAGTGACTGAAGATAGGTCGAAAGTAAAAAAAAAAAACAGAATAAATTTGAACATCGCTTCCTTATTTATTGGCACTCACATAGATCATATTCCTCGATGAGAAAGTTACTATACCATTCGTATAGAGACATTTTTTCGCAAAAAAAGATACAGTTACCCAAAATACCCATACCCAAAATACGGATACCCAAAATAGTCCAAGTCTTGTTATATTATTTAGTTAGCATGTTCTTTTGAATTTGAGAAAGATCGAAGTTACATTGCACATTTCAGCGAAACAAAAACACAATTCTGACCAAATAGAAATGTTAAAAAAACTTCCTTTACGATCGTAAAGGAATTTTTCTTTCCCTCCTCGAGGAGGGAATAATTCACAAGTATTCGAAATGCGGCAACGGTTCGTATTATAGCCGCAACTTTACCATTCGTTATCATTCACCGGCTGCTGCTTGTTTTTTTAGGATAAATTCTTTTAATACTTGGTAACTCTATTGTTTAACTTTCAAACTAAGCCTATCCCAAGTTTTACCCATTTATTACCGTCTAAATTGTTTATGCGACACGTATCCTGCTACGAAGCGTTTAGCGCTAGGGTGGTCCTTAAAGTAGCTATATCGCTTCGGGCTCATTCCGCATAAATTCGAGAATAACAAAAGAAAATTGCAATTACTTTTTGATCGTATAAAAATCTGAAAAAATGCATGCATACTAAAGGTTGTTGTTGTCTTTGTTTCTGTAGTGCGATACGAGCATTTAGTCCTGCTGGACCATTGTACTTGGGCCCATACTAAAGGTACTGAAAAGATCAATTGTGCATAATAATAATTCCAAAATGTTATTGACAAATGAATAAGAAAATTAATTGTTCAACAAATAACCTGGCAACGAAACTTTTCTTTTTATGAAAATGATTCGTTCATTTTTCTGAATTCGTATGCATTTTTTCAAATTTTTCAAAGAGCTTTGATTTTTTTTTTAATGAAAAAAATGTAAGAAAGAACACAAAAATCAAAACTAATTGAAAAATCTGGAAAATGCACACGTATTCAGAAAAATGAACGAATCATTTTCATTTGAAAAAAAGTTGGTTTGCCGGGTAATTGGTTAATCAATTACTTTTTTGATTAATTTGTTAATAACATTTTGGAATTAATATTATGCATAATTGATCTTTTCAGCACCTTTACTATGTGTGCATTTTTTCAGATTTTTATACCATCGGCAAGTACTTGCAATTTGCTCTTATTTTTCTCGAACTTATGCAGAATGAGCGCAAAGGGACACAGCTACCTTAACTTGAACATTTTTGAATGTTCTGGCGGCCACCACATATCTCCGAAATTAATGCATTTTTAGAGATCGCTACCGAGGGTTGAAAAAAACAAAGTTTTCAAAAAAAATAACCGAATATTTCATTTGGAAATATCTTTCCTTGTTATAACAAAGGTTGAATTTAAAACAAAAAACGAAGATTTGTCGTTTCTGGTAAAGTGAGTCGACAAATTCCTGCGATGGTCAAAAAGTATAAAATGTCTCTATAGATGAACGAATGAAACATTTTATTTGCCTAATTTCTCCAACAGCTGAAAATGTGCCAACAACATTCATTTTGCGTAATAATTATTTATTTATTTATTTATTTGACGGATTTTTCCTTTATAGCCCAGATATACTGTGTAATAAATCATAAATATAAGAGCTCCTGGGTATGAGGTATAATAGTTTAGACATTAAAAAGATACATTAAATACAAAAGTTTAAAACATTAAAAGATACATAAAATTGGACTGCAGCCTTAACGAAATGTGCCGCACTTAGTTTTACTTATTTTATTACATTATTTACTTTATTTTTATTTTACATTTTATTTTATTTTAGTTTCGTCATTCCATGTGCCACCTACCCCCTACTCATATCGCAGGACTGCTCTGTTAGCTGATTTTTTAAAAATCTCGTAGGACGACCCAGTAAAATTCAGTGTTGCGAATTCATTGCCTAGTCTAGCCATCCGTGAGATCGCCGAGTTTCTGGCAACGTTTGTGCGACTTTGCTGCTCATGAAATAAGCGGGATGTTACGACCCAGTTATTTTGACGTGAAACCTTTCAGCTGATGGAACTTATGAGGTCCGGTGATGTAACCATACCGTTTAAAATTTTGAAAAGAAAACACACATCGCACAGGGATCTTACCAATGTCAGACAGGGGATGTTCGCTGTAGTAGAGACTTCCGTGTAGTTATGGTTGTCGAAATCAAGCGGAATCCCCATCTGACATGCAAGAATTCTTAGGAATTTATGCTGCACGGACTCGAGTTTTTTAGAGTGGCTTTCATAATTAGGTGACCAGACTACCGACGCATACATGACCTTAGATCGTACCAAAGTCAGGTATAAAAGCCTAAAGGTATACGGCGAGGCAAAATCAACCGAGAATCGCTTGACCAAACCTAGGATCTTTTGCGCTTGGTTTACAACCTAATCGATATGCGGAGCAAAGGACAGTTTCACGTCAAAGATCACCCCGAGGTCTTTAATCTCCGATACCCTTTCGAGCACAGTGTCACGTATTTTGTATCGGTATTCCAGGCTTATCCTTTTTTTTTTTGAGAACGAGATAACTTTACATTTCTTCGCATTGAGACCCATACCATTATGTTCACACCATTATATTATATTCCCCAGGTCTGCTTGTAGCGATTTACAATCAGCCGCAGAGTCTACAATCCTAAAGATCTTTAAGTCATCTGCGAATAACAGGCATCTTGATTGGACGCTACAGGCTACAATGTCATTAACCATAATATTAAAGAGTAGTGGACCCAGGTGAGAGCCTTGTGGAACTCCCAACAGACATTTTATTGGTCTCGACTTGAATCCTTCATATAATACAAATTGCTGGCGATTCGCGAGATATGATTCTAACCATCCTAAGAGTAGGTTCCGGATACCTGCACAAGACAGCTTTGATAATAACACCCTGTGGTTCATCGAATCAAACGCTTTACTGAAGTCCGTATAAACCGAGTCTAACTGTAGCTTCGAATCAAGAGCCGCACTAATGAACTTTTCATACATTTAATGTATCAAGAATCAGGCACGAAACCCTCCTCTTATGCTCGACCCGAAGGTCTCTCGCCCATTAAGAGCATACGCAACAAGTTTCCCTCTATTCTCCGTTGAAACAGCTGGCAAGGGGGGACTGGCTTGGAAAAACGCTGCTCTCACCAGTTAAGGATCATTGAACAGATAGACCTACCCTGCCCTACATCGGGTAGCGACTCACCTGGTTGGGCTTCGAGCGATCCGACCAAAGTCGAATCCCCCGAAGTCATTTCCAGCGGGGGCCACGTGGAGGCGGAGTCGTGAGCACTCGCTCAGTCCACTTACAGGTTACCCGGAAAATATCCAGGCTGTTGTCGGGGGAATGGAACCCCACGTAGCTGCCTTGAACAAGTCGTAATCATTACATTACGACCCCTGCGCAGTTCAAGTGCAGCTGCGAACTTTTCATACAGCACCAAGTTTGTCATCGCAGATTTGCCTTTCATAAAACCATGTTGCTTATCAACAAGTACATGCCTGAAATAAAACGCGAGTTGGTCGGTTACCATACTATCTACAACTTTCCCTAGTATTGATATTTTCGATATTGGCCTATAGTTTTTTACATTGGTTTTTTTCGCCGGACTTAAATATTACTACAACAAATGTATTTTTCCATGCTTCCGGGAATCGCCCCTCCTTAAGTGATTTACTGAACAACAAGTGCACCGGTTTTGACAGCGTCGAGCAGCAGGCTTTCATTACTCTTGGTGGGAGGCAGTCCGACCCCCGGGAACACGCTCCGGCTGACGTTCTGGTAGATAATATTTAGATCGGAAACCTGTTGTAGGCCACGTTTTTTGGAGTGCTGGATGACTCCGGGGGTGTATGCTGATTTTTATTACCCAGCTGCAAGCCTTGCTCCAGATCGACAACCATCGGTACACTACTACGATGTATGACTTTCTTCTTAATGCCTTGCGCTTTGCTTTGATCCACCTCTGCCCACAGCTTCCGGTACTCCTCCTGCTGTATTTTTGTCAGGTCCGCACGAACTTTGGCGTTCCCCTTGTACTTAAACTAGTTTCGTAGCACGGTCACCACATCCCCAGCAGACCGGAGCGTTACCGTAAGTGGCCGAGGCTTCCCCGCGTTTTTCTTTCCTATTCTTTTTATTGAAACAGCGGAAAGTTCGATGTTGGCAATTTGTTTAATTACCTCTTCGACCAACTCTTCATCCTGTCGATTTTGCTGTGCAATGTTTTCATCATTTTGCTCAGGGATGTTGAACATCATGATATTCCGACCCCGCTGTTGTCACTCTACCATTTCCTGCGACAGCTTCTCAACCTGGCCGGGTGGACCTCCTTGCTTCGCCTCCATTCTCTGCATCGACTCCCCAAGTTTTTCCATTCCGCTACGTAGCTCGCTTACCGTGTCGAGCGCCAATGTATTGTTGTATACCACGACTTGGACTGCCTTCAACTCCTCCGCTACTGCATGGATCCCATCTTTCAGGTCCTTGATCGAGTCCAATACCTCATCATGTCTCGATACTCGAGTCCCCAGCTTCACGAACTCAACTTTGAGTCCTTCCAGGTCCTGAGAGATCTTTTCCACTGTGCATGCAACCTTTGGAAACTGACGGAATGCTGCCTTGCACTCGGTGCAGTAAAACAGTAACAGCCGACTTTTCATCGTACAGGCTCTCATTTCCGTCGAGGTTGTATCGGCGCATTTCTGGTGGAAACAGTCTCCACAGCCCTCACACTGGACCTCTTGTTGACTTTCCACGCTCAAGTTGTACTTTTTGCACAACTCGTCCATGTCAATAATGCTATGGCTAGAGACGGGTGGCATAGTTGTTATTATGCGCCCTTTCCCGAAGCCCGCCCTGGCTATACCTCACTATCACATTTGATATCGTCCAAGTTAGTTTATCCGACTCACTAGTTTCTGAATGATACCACGTTTGTCAAATCGTGTTTTAGGTCACTGTTAAACAACTTCGCTAAGTTAAAGACAACAATAATACTTTTCAAGTTTTAAGGAGCTCTCCTGATGGCGCTCTTCCTGAGCGCCATAATGTCAAAAACCATAATGTCAAGCCGCCATAATGTCAGGCGGAGTGCCTGACATTATGGCGCTGCTTGACATTACGCTTGACAATTACTATTTAAAAAAATGGTTTAATCAGTAAAGATTTTTTTTCTCTTTTCAAATGAATTCATCGATTTTCCAGAAAGCACATACATTTTTTCAGAATGTTATATCATTTTTGATTTTTCTGATTTTGAAATTTTTTTAAGGCCGTAACTACGGAACGGTTGGCGTAATGACCTCGAAACTTTTTGTGTGTACTGTTGAATCAATTTTTTTAATTTTCGGGAATAAAAAATTGAAATGATAGAAAATTCTGATCAAAATCATATGAATTCTCAAAAACGTGAAATTTTCATATGGCTTCCTCATAAAAGTTGAAAATTTTTATTTCCATATCGCTTTTTTCTAATATTCCATTTTTCGCAAAGCTTCTTCTGTGAGAAAGCCTTTTCTAAATTTTTGCGAGTGATGGAATATTATGAGAAAACGATATGGAAATTTCAATTTTCAACTTTTATGAGGAAGCCATTTGAAAATTTCAATTTTCAACTTTTATGAGGAAGCCATATGAAAATTTCAATTGTCAACTTCATTAAAAATTATTATGTGAAAATAACGTCGCTTTTGACTTTGTCAGATTTGTGCTCGGCGCGAAAAAATACATGGAATTATGCGCTCCCGAATTTTTTTTTCGACCCTATTTTTACACAAGAAATCCAAATGATACCTCTTTATGTAGCTCTTTCAATCCCGTTATATACTTCATCTTATGTAATCCTTGCCGTAGAAGATAATAGGTACCTGAGTTTTCCTGCGATTCCATAGAGAAGCAAAAAAAACCTTCTTTTTAATACGTAAAATCACTCATTTTTGTAATATTGGTTATCAAAATTCCCGAAGAAGTTTTTCTTTGGTCGTCGCTCAAGGACCAAATTTAATCTGTTTTTAATACTGATCACGAATCTACCAGTTGATTAGTTTCTTCCGCAATATTTGAAACGAAAACAGGCGTTTGTTGTGAAGAACGATTTTTTGCCTTTGTTTTTCAAATTTTTTAAAAAATTGAACGGTTGGATCAACTCTTGCCAAATTTAATAGGAAACATAGATCCATAATAATTAAATTATGTCGAATTTTTTAGACAGTTATCTAAAAAATTATAAGAGCGAGAGTTCAAATCATATTTTTTGAAAAATTGAACATGTCACAAAACCGAGACCCCTGCACCGATTTTTACCAAATTCAATAGCGAACATTGCTTGATGTTGGTCTACTGCTATAGAAAGTTTTTGTGCGATAACTCAAAATTTGCAAAGCTAGAGGGCTAGAGGGAAAATACTTTTTTCAAAAATTTCAAAACCTGATAAAATCTGAATGAATGTTTCAATTATTTCCTAAATTGTAACATACAGAGGCACCCAACTGCTCTACATGCGTGCCAAATTTCAACCCGATTGATAAAACCGTTCTTAAGTTATAGACGGTTGAATTTTGCCGGCCTGGCACACACATACATCCATCCAGACATTTTTTTAGGGTAATTTTCGACGGTTTGGAGCATTCTGAACACGTTTTCATTAAAATCTCCAAGATTTTTTTTTTCATCAAAACAAAGCTTCCTCTATGAGGAAGCAAAAATCAAGGAATTTATTAAAAATAAGAATATAAAAAGTTGTCTGATTTTTTTATACAATTAATTTTTCGAATCATTTTTTAATAACTTTTTGGCATTATTATTATGCAAAATCAAAGATCTTGACATATATAATGCGGCGGATTTTTTCGGATTTTTGGCATGTCGTGAAGTACTGAAATTTTGATCGCATTAACCTTTTGGTTGGGAATGTATGTGTGATGCATCCTTAAACCTTGAAAAAATGAGAAAGCAGTATCCACGTTAAATTAGCGCCTGCATCCGTTGATATTACTGTAACAAGTTCATACAGAACCAGCTACATACTTCGTTTAATGGAGAAACGATTGTTTGAGATAATTTCCATAACATTTAATTTGGACCGGTCCATTCATGTTTTTCAGCATTTGTGTATACCAAAATTATGCATACTTGTTCCCAGATAGAAAAGCGTCACGGAAAGAAGCAGTTGGGGCAATATTGTCGACATGTGCTGCACATGTCGCAAATATTACGCCACATTGCGCTATTTCGTGGCGCTTGTCTATCTGTGTTCCGATGTTTTTATTTTAGGTCAGCAGTACCTAGTGTGAATCTAGTGCATTTTGGTCACCGACGCCCTGGTGAAAATATTTCTCCAACAATTTGTCCAAAAAATCTCTAACCGGACCAGTCGACCTGATAGCCACACGCCACGAAACGGACGCAGTTGGAGCAATATTTGCGACATGTGCAGCGCATGTCGCAAATATTGCTCCAACTGCGTCCGTCTCGTGGCGCGTGGTTATCACGGCAGTGATTTTCAGAGATGTCTCGAAATTTTTCTCTGAGTTTCTCCGAGTTTTTCGGCTATTTGCTAAAAATCTCTACCATTATCTCGGCACAACCTCCAACAGTAACAATTTGTCAGAGAAATTCAGAGTATTTTCCGAAAATTATGGAAAACCCATATTTTTTCTGACAAAGTACACCCAGAATAAAAATTTATTTGCCGGCCACCGTTTATTTTACTTAAACCAAACAAACGGTGGCCGTGAAATAAATTTTTATTTTGGGTTTACGTTACAAGAACTTCCACGTTGTCTATAAGATCTACTCCCGATAAATCGGGTGAAATTGGACTTTTCGAGATAAATGTTCATGAGTGTAAAAATTTAATAGCCATAGGAAAACAATAAAGTTCACAGGTATTGACAGAAGTCTGCAAAAAAAAAATCGTAGAGAATCAAAGTAATTTTGAAAATTATCGTTGGGCAACCATGCGAAGAACTTGGTCAAAGCCCCGGCCTTTCCCTGAAACTTTCTAGAAGAAAGACTTTATTTTTACTGTGTATGAGAAATCCGGCGAAAATTTGACTTTTTCAGAAAATTGTTTCTGAACATAGAGAGAAACAGATCTCGAATATCAACAAAGAAGTTGGCAGGGAAGATCAGAGATTTTCAGGACTATCAAAAATATTTAGATTCAGAAAAATCTTCTAAAGTGTGCGTACACTTTAAGAAATTCAGAGGACTTTCCAGATAAATTTCTGATGCATTTTCCGAGACATCCAGATCAACTTTCAGACATATTCGGAGAAATATTTTCACTTTGAAGTTCGCGAACAAAATCATTTACTGTCAATTTAGTCAAAATTTCCGAATGTTGTATTCTTTTCAGGTCTTTCCGTGAAGTCTCTCAATGCAGAGTGCATAGCTATTATTTAATGATAACCGCTGCAGAGTATGGTTATCACTAATAGGAGAATACACCGTTATCCCCATGTTTATAAAGTATATTCGAAAATATATTGGAGATGTATTATTTTTATACTTAATATAATTCTCCGAAAAATGGTATATTACGGATATAAAAGATTGTGCGCTTGTCTATCTGTGTTCCGATGTTTTTATTTTAGGTCAGCAGTACCTAGTGTGAATCTAGTGCATTTTGGTCACCGACGCCCTGGTGAAAATATTTCTCCAACAATTTGTCCAAAAAATCTCTAACCGGACCAGTCGACCTGATAGCCACACGCCACGAAACGGACGCAGTTGGAGCAATATTTGCGACATGTGCAGCGCATGTCGCAAATATTGCTCCAACTGCGTCCGTCTCGTGGCGCGTGGTTATCACGGCAGTGATTTTCAGAGATGTCTCGAAATTTTTCTCTGAGTTTCTCCGAGTTTTTCGGCTATTTGCTAAAAATCTCTACCATTATCTCGGCACAACCTCCAACAGTAACAATTTGTCAGAGAAATTCAGAGTATTTTCCGAAAATTATGGAAAACCCATATTTTTTCTGACAAAGTACACCCAGAATAAAAATTTATTTGCCGGCCACCGTTTATTTTACTTAAACCAAACAAACGGTGGCCGTGAAATAAATTTTTATTTTGGGTTTACGTTACAAGAACTTCCACGTTGTCTATAAGATCTACTCCCGATAAATCGGGTGAAATTGGACTTTTCGAGATAAATGTTCATGAGTGTAAAAATTTAATAGCCATAGGAAAACAATAAAGTTCACAGGTATTGACAGAAGTCTGCAAAAAAAAAATCGTAGAGAATCAAAGTAATTTTGAAAATTATCGTTGGGCAACCATGCGAAGAACTTGGTCAAAGCCCCGGCCTTTCCCTGAAACTTTCTAGAAGAAAGACTTTATTTTTACTGTGTATGAGAAATCCGGCGAAAATTTGACTTTTTCAGAAAATTGTTTCTGAACATAGAGAGAAACAGATCTCGAATATCAACAAAGAAGTTGGCAGGGAAGATCAGAGATTTTCAGGACTATCAAAAATATTTAGATTCAGAAAAATCTTCTAAAGTGTGCGTACACTTTAAGAAATTCAGAGGACTTTCCAGATAAATTTCTGATGCATTTTCCGAGACATCCAGATCAACTTTCAGACATATTCGGAGAAATATTTTCACTTTGAAGTTCGCGAACAAAATCATTTACTGTCAATTTAGTCAAAATTTCCGAATGTTGTATTCTTTTCAGGTCTTTCCGTGAAGTCTCTCAATGCAGAGTGCATAGCTATTATTTAATGATAACCGCTGCAGAGTATGGTTATCACTAATAGGAGAATACACCGTTATCCCCATGTTTATAAAGTATATTCGAAAATATATTGGAGATGTATTATTTTTATACTTAATATAATTCTCCGAAAAATGGTATATTACGGATATAAAAGATTGTATACTTGAAGACTACACGCTGTAAAATACTTGTTCTTATATATTTTCTTATAAATGGTATATATATTTTCCATGCGGTTTATATAATTTCGATGACATGTCTATAATATTGAAACATATGCAAAAATATGTTAATTTTATATTAAAAATATATGGATTTCACATCGAAAAATATAAATGACATGTATCGTCATCCAGAATGTATGTTTGCAAATTCAAAATCTTATGAAATGGCAATAGAAAATGTTTATCAAACTCAACAACTTATTGCCCTGAACACAACAAATCTTTTTGCTAATGTTGATTTTTGCAGCTCATATTTATGGGACTCGAAAGATTATGAAGATTCAATTAGGTTAAAATCAATTTAGCTATTGGAATTTTATGATGTGTTGAATCTGTGGAAAATGTTAGTTGAACCAATTTTTTTAAATTCCTTTCACTCACAAAGTGTCCCCTGCGAGAAAACCAAGTAATTTAAAAATACGCTTTATTATAGTCTAAGCTTTGTGAAAAGAAAAAAAAACCACCTAACAAAGAAATGTAACTATTTTGATTCTCAGCGTACATTTTTGCTTCGAATAATAAACGGCGATGAAAAACATTTTTTGCGTATCATCGCGGTAAACATGTCTATGCATGAAAAATGATGTACTTACAACTCACAAAACAATGTGTTAGAGTCTACCACGCCTAATTTATAAGTTTCTAAAATTTCATTCTCAACTGCCGAATAGCCGAGTGGATAGTGCCGCAAATTACAAGTCGCAAGGTACCGCGTTCGAATCTCCATCAATGTCAGACATTTGTTATCGTTTTTCAGAATATAATTTTCATCAATTGATAGAGTAATTACATTGCATTCGTGAAAAACTAGCGATAGAGGTGCTGAAAAATAATTTTTGCACTATTCACAAAATAGCTGGACTGTATATTGCAAGCATATGTAACAGACATACTTATATATGTCACATATATTCTTTTTATATATCCTTTATATATTTGACTTATATAAAGGTTACATATCTATAATGAATGCAAAAATATATTTTACGTATAATTACCGAATATATAAGGGCACGAAACATTAGATATTGAATAGCATGCTTTTAATGCATTTTTTAATACATCAGAATATATATACATCAGTGTAACCTTTTTCATATACTTTATTTTCATGGAGGTATCACTAATGGGAGAATACACCGTTGGGTTCGGGTACTTACAGCAGGCTTTCCAAACTGACAACATCACTATACTTCGGAATTTCGACTATTGAAGTATGCTCGAAAGACCGCACGGTATATACAAAAGAAACAATCGCACGTGTTTGGTCCTTGGATTGGGTGCAGCCAATGAGAAATGATGCACTATAGTCAATCTCTGCCCGTTGGATTCAGTAAATAACCTGACGATGCGACGAAACCAATTGTAAGTGCCTGAATAAGTCAAAGCACGAGTTGGGTTCGTTCGTTCATACGCACTTCAGAAGGTTCACTTTGTACGGACGTTGCACGGTTAACTGAACGGTCACCTGCCTAGATTTTGCCTTATATCAGCCAGGCCGCATGTATTATTGACACGGCCGAGCGATTAAGAGCTTGGAAACTTCTTTCCTGCAGTGGTGGCTGCGAAGGTGTCGTTGAACGAACGCTCCTGCTCTCAGTAGATATACCCAACTCACGCAAATATCTTGCTATCCTCAAAGCATCAATAGATATACAAGTCCAGAATCCCCGGTGCGATAACGCAATCGATAGATATGATCTATTGTCTCCTGCTTCCCCTTTATCGCTGTGGCTTTGCTATCTCGGTTCACCGCTATATCGCACCTATTAATCACCCAACTCTGTCAGTAAGAGTACAATCAAAAATCTACGCGAGTGAGATCTTAAACGCGATTTCGATTCATTTTAACGAAAGATATATTATTATCGGAAATCGTTGATGAGGAATGTTAGTGACTGCCAACAGAGATTAACATGGACATCAATATTCGAATTGATTTATAAAGATAATACCCAGTATTATGAATTGTGCTGTGTATTGGTATACTGATATTAGATATGTATAGTAGTCCAATCGGTGAACTAAAGAAACAAGATAAATCAAGTACCTTATATATGCGAAACATTTTAATTTTTGCTTCGTCATACCTTGGTGAAAATATTTCTCTGAATCTCTCTGAAAGTCTCGGAAAATTTCTGTGAAAAATCCTTTGAATTTTTCTCACTTTTCGCACTTGTCAGAAAAAGTTACACATTTTTCTGAATTCAAATATTTGTAATTGTTTTGCAAATCTCTGATTTTCCCAGCCAACTTCTCTGAAAAACTATGAATTTTGTTGATATTCTAAGCCTGTTCCTCTTCTATATTCAGAAACTACTTTCTAAAACAGTCAAATTTTCGCTCAGTTTCTCATACAAAGTAACATAAATTATTGTTTACTGTTCGTACGAACAAGGGACACGAAAGTTTGTTGTTCGTACGAATACCAGAAAAAGCAGATCTTATAGTGAACTCGTAAGTTCTTTGAAATTCTCTAAAAATACATTGCCCGAAAAAATCACACTTTTTCAGAAAACAAATCGCATTTTGTCTGAAAAAGTCTATTGTTCATTCGGGTAACAGAATGATTAGATCTTAAAGAAAACTCGTGAGTTGCCTGAAATCCTCAAAACACACATTATCCGAGAAAATCGGCGTTCTGAAGAAAATAAATTGCATTTTTCTCTGAATAAGTCTGCTGTTCGTCGGAGTAACAGAATGAGTAAATCTTAGAGACAACTCGTATTTTCTCTTAACGCGCTTTATAAAAAAAAATTAAAATTTTCATATTCATAGGAAGCATTGTCTGTATTTTTGACTTCCTCATAGAGGAAGCTTCGCGAATAAAGGAACCTTATGAGAAAGCGATATGAAAATTTCAATTGTAAACTTTTTTCAACGTCAACGTCTTAGAGTTTTACGCAAAACGGTTGACCGATTCAGGTTCAGCGCGTAAAAAAATATTCCATCGTCACGTTTCACTTTGTCGAATCCGCGATTGGCGCGAAAAAATACATGGAAGTATCGGCTCCAGAATTTTTTTTTGCCTTTCGATTTTTATTCCAGAATTTCTAGTGATACCTCTTTATCTAGCTTTTTAATCCCGACATATCCATCGTCTTGTGTATGTCTTGCTGTAGATCACGATAGGGACCTGGGTTTTTCCGCGATGCCATCGGAAAGCAAAGAAATCGTTGTTTACAAATACCTAAAATCTCTCATTTTTGCAATTTTGGCTATGAAAATGCCTGGGAAACTTTTTCGTTAGTTGTCGCTCCAGGACTGTAATTCCATGTATTTTTTCGCGCTGATCACGAATCTGACACCTGTTTTATTCGTAG
Source organism: Amblyteles armatorius (assembly GCA_933228735.2). Classification (NCBI taxonomy): domain Eukaryota; kingdom Metazoa; phylum Arthropoda; class Insecta; order Hymenoptera; family Ichneumonidae; genus Amblyteles; species Amblyteles armatorius. Next base: position 190,756 of record OW121697.1, read on the forward strand.
ATGAACATTTAATACGGAAAAATTCGTCTCAAAAAATAAATAAACAAATAATCAAATTCGAAAAATTTAAAATGACATAAAATTTAAACGATTCGACCGATTCTCTTGAAATTTCAATGGGATCGTCGGGTGACCATATCCCATCTATGTACGCGTTTTCAGCCCGATAGGTGAAAAATTGCGAGCGCTAGAGCGAGAACATACATTTTCGAAGAAATTAAAAATGGCGTACAAAAAAAACAACTGAACATTTTTGGATGAAATTTTGACCAGACATTGACCACTGATCATCCATGATGTGGGCCAAATTTCAGCTTGATCGGTCAGGGCGTTCTTGAGTAATAGCGGTTTGAATTTTGCACGTCTATTTCACGCACGCGCGCACGCACGCACACACACACACGCGCATACATATACATCCGGACGTTTTTTTTCTAAATGTGATTTTTCGATGTTTTGGAACATTCTGAATACGTTTTCATTAAAATCTCGCATTTTTTTTCACCATAACAAAGCTTTCTCCATGAGGAAGCAAAATCAGAGGTATCCATAATTTTTCGGAAAATAGTCTGAATTTCTCTGATATATTGTGACTGCTGGAGATTGTGTGGAGAAAAGGTTAGAGATATTTAACTCATAGCAGAGAAAATCAGAGAAAAATTTCGGAAAATCGATGAAAAAATCACTGAAACGGTCTGTTTCAAGTGTTTCAGACAAATTGTCGGAGAACTATTTTCACCAGGGTGGAAAACACTACGTATTCGTGAAATTTTTTTTTCGAGATTTTAATGTCAGCGTACCGAAATATATAGAATTAGAAATAGATAATATATATCGAAATGGATCGAAAATGCCGAGAGATATGATTTTTAGCTGGCGTCCGGATGTGAGTGTGTGTGTGCGTGCGTGCGTGCGTGCGTGTGTGTGTGATAGACTCGCATCGTTTAGAACGACTATAACTCGAAAATTGCTTGAGATAGCAGGTTGATATTTTGTACACTTGTACAATAGCCACGTGTCTTCTATCGGTGTAATTTTCATGAAGATTGAGATCCCGGTTCGAGATTTTGTGCGATTTCGAAATTATTGAAAAATGTCTGTGGTAGCTCTAGCTTGCGTAAATTTGAGGCGATCGTCCTAAAACTGCACACGAATATAAAATGTTGATTCACGACCTTTGGTATTGAATTCAGCCAAAATTTACCAAAGGGATCAGATTTTAGGGAATTTGGATTTTTTTTTTCAATTACTAAAAAAAATGGTTTATTTCGAGTAAACATAGAGGTAATCGAGCTCAAATTTCGCACGAGAATGGAATTACACTGTACAATGTTTCGTATTAAATTAGGCAAAAATTGATCGAACCGTTTAAGTTTTATGGGATTTTGATTTTTTTTTGTTTTTTCCAACGCCTGACACGAGTTTCTAAATCAAATATCACGCAAAGAGTAAAATGAGTTATAGTTTTGTAATAAGCGCTGAAGAATATATTAAAAATTGCCTTGAAACAACGCAATCCACAAATTTCAATTTGCGATTTCCTACAATAAATTCTGGTTTAAATTTTGACGGTTTTAATTTTGTGAGTTGTAGGCATTCTTTTATGTTACGAAAAAAAGCGCAAAGTAATTTGCACATGGTTTTTCTGGACTTATCTCAAAAATGCAATTAACTCCTTGGGCGGCATTGACGCCATTTGGCGCACATTTCTGTCGTGCCCGAAGCGCATTGACGCTTTATGGCGCACATTGATTATTTTGTGATTAGCTCGAACGATTTTTGCGAAATTTGGTACTCGGGGGGGGGGTCGCTGATAACAAATATACCCTCAAAATTCAGAAATTCAAAATGGCGCATCCAATAAGGTGGACCAAAATACTAACATTTACTGTATTCGCTTTAAAATTGGTATTATGGGGTTTTCGAGATCGCTGATGACGGATCTATCTTCAAAATGTAGAAATTCAAAATGGCGGATCCAATATGGCGGACCAAAATGCAAAGATTTACTTGATTCGCATAAAAATTCGTATTACGGGGGGATTTCGAGGTCAGTGATTACGAATTTGTTCTCAAAAATCAGAAATTGAAAATGGCGGATCCACATGGGGAACGCAAATGAAGAACGTAACGTTAGATGGCGACTTAACAGTGTTTGCGGTAGCGTGGATCAAGTATACCCAATCCGTGAAATTATATACAACGTTTTTTTAGACCAGTAGAATCATTCTTTGTTCCCTGTAAATATCGTTTGGCACGTCGTAATATTTTAACAACAAATCGAGGATCGTTGTGATCTTTTCAACATGAAATGAACTTTCCATCACAAAAGTGGACTACTCATAGTCATTCGAATAAAAAGTTTATTTCTCTGTGACTACCATAGCAGGTTGGGATACCGACAGAATACCGAAAAACCTCTGCGAAAACGCTCAGTTCTTTTGTGCTATTTGAAACACCGAAGAAGAGGCCAAAGCACTGAAAAACCTGATCGGCAGACGCTCTTAATGTTGTATTCAAATTGGTTAGTTCAGTTGACAGTAACCTTTATTGCAGCTATATTGAAATTGTACCGTCTTAATGTTTCATGGCATGAATAATTTTTATCTCGTCCGAGTGTGAATTCCCTTAATTTTAAACTATGAAAATAATTATTTATATGCCCACTTTATGTCTGCCTCCTTAATGATCTATTGAAGTTGATTAATTCGATCGTCAGTACACCCCTTAATTTTATGCGATTTTACTTATTCTCTAAGCTAAATAGTCAAGCGCCTCAATTTTTATAATACACATAACATAATTTATTTTTTGTTGAACATTCAGGCTACATACATGTTCGATAAAGTGTTACCAATGTAAATGTCTTCGATAGCGTAGGAGTTAGCGTGCACGCTTTTAGGAATAGGTAGTTAAGTCACAGGTTCGAATCCCGTTCGAACGAAGTTCCGAAAATATAATACCAAGATTGTCGATTCTTTTTTTTCACCACTACTGCCGTACTATTTTTATTAGTATAATATATGTATTACGATGCTAATTGTGTTGGAAAATAGTACATTACTCCACGAGGGCGAAAAACGTTTTTCTAACGAGTGTGAGTTTGCAGCACGAGCCGAAGGGGAGTGCTGTAATCACATGAGTTAGAAAAAGTGTTTCGCACGAGGGATGTACGAAATTTTTCTTCACAAGGTGCGAAAATGGCGGTTTTACGCACGCGAAGCGGAAAAGTGGCCTTTTCCGCAACGAGTGATTAAAACATCATTCTTGCAGTGCAATAATTTGCGTCGGTGTTTTTTCAGTGTTTCCATGGTTGCAAAAACGATAAAAGCACTGCACCCTTCAGTCTCAATCGGGTGACAATTTCGGAGGTTTTTCAGTGCTCGCCTCTTCTTCGGTGCTTCATGTAGCACAAAATAACTGAGTATTTTCTCGGTTTTTTTCGGGGTTTCAACCTGCGAGGGTACCGACATAAATATCTGACGTTAAATATGTGTTTCCCACGAACGGTGATATGAATCGACAAAGACGAAGTTAGGCAATGTTTTCAAGGGATTTACGTGTCGTCTCTTCAGCTTTCTTCATTCGAAAAGTCCAAAGTTTTATAGTTACGTACTCATTGCTCATCCAACTTTAACCAGTTTTGCATTTCTGTCCACCATATTTCATCCAAAAATTAGAATTTTCAAATTTTATTGCAATCCCATAACCAGCAACCTCGAAAGCTCTGTAATATCAATTTTCAAGCGAACCAAGTACACTTTTGTATTTCGATCCGTTATATTGGATCCGCCATTTAGAATTTCTGAATTTTGCCAAAAAAACCCTTAGGTGCCATGTTTAACTAAAATCGAAATACTTTTTTTCGCTGTTGGAGCAGAAACAGTGAAATTTTTCTTGCCGCTGAAGGAGTTAAAAAGAATTGAAATTTTCATGTGGCTATCTCACAATGTTCCTTTATTTTTTTATTTGTGAAAATTGTATTTCAACTATAGCTTCCTCTTTGAGGAAGTCAAAATGGAACAACGAAATTTATTGTAGAGGAAATTATGTCCAAAACCGTAAAGTATGAGGACGCAATTGTGCAAATCACTTTGCACGCGTTTTTCTCGATATTACAGTGACCTTAACTTAGAGAAGAATACTTTACGCCTTTCTCAATAAAAAATTTCGAAAAAATGTGGAAACTACAGCACTTGGGGCGTGCAAATGTTTCTTTCCAAATATTGGTCACTTTTTTTACCTGATAAAAGCTCTAACTCAGGAACCGAGCGCCCGATCGCTTTTCAATTTCTACAGCATATTCTATTTATCAATACCTGGCGTGTGAAAAACTAAAAACGAAAAATTCATTACCTATTATTGAAAAAATGAATAATTTGTTTGGGAAAATTTAAATCAAATCGTGTGAGTAGTCTGATTTTTACAAGTTTTGTTTGTTTTATAACATTGTTGGTTCATACGGAAGGGACGTCTACCGTGCGGTCATACAAACTCAATTTTTTTAATATTATTAAGGTACAGGACACGACCGCGTTTCTCCCAACCGCATAATTCCGAACGACCGCGTATATCCGAAAATGACGACCGCGTAAGTCTAATTCGGCCGCATCTCAAGGCCTGCTACTTGCTTGGTGGGGAAACAAACGACTTTTGCTACCTGCGAATGAAATCGTCGCTGCTGTACATCCGACAAAGAGGAAATGCGGCGGCAAGCTTGATATTAGACAAAGATCGATGAATTCTTCCTCCTCTAGATTTTCTCGTATTCGAGCATCGGACATATTCCGTCATTTTACCATAAAGGAGAACCAATCCCGTCCGAAAGCCTCAATATGTCCCAATTTTTATTATTGATCAAACTTTTCATCTGAAAAAAAGCTTATTTTTCCGAACGAAGCGATGTGATCACACTTCCACACACACACATCCGGACGTCAGCTAATAATCGCATCACTCGATGTCTTAGACTATTTTAAGTACGCTGACTTTAAATTTCGCGTTTTTTTTTCGAAACCATAACTTCCTCTACGAGAAAGCAATATATCGAATTATTTGATTCGCGAAAAATCTTTGTCTGTAAGGAAGCAAAGGCTTGTTAACTTTAGCAAAGCAACAAATCAAATAAGTATGAAATGCGTAATTTATGAAACGGGATTTTTATGGTTCTCCCATAAACGACAGAATGCACTTCATATTCAAATTAATAAGTCAGTTTCGAACTATGACGTGAGCTGCTAAATACATAGGGTATATTTCTGCACGCTTATATACATAGGGTATATTTCTGCACGCTTATATACATAGGGTATATTTCTGCACGCTTATATACATAGGGTATATTTCTGCACGCTTATTCATTCCGGTCATTTTTTTGCGGCTACACATACCTCCACGTGCAACGCGTAACGGCGCTCGGGAAGGAAATTTTGCGCATTTAAAAGGACGGTGGGTAGGTACTTGGGCAGGTAGTGGGGTATCCAACTTACGTGGTCGTGCTTAATTGGATTGGCTCCCGAGGATCGGAGAAACGCGGTCGTGTACTGTAGCTATGTCGCTTCAGGCTCATTTCGTATAAGTTCGAGACAAATAAGAGAAAATTGCAAATACTTCTCGATGATTTAAAAATCTGAAAAAATGCAAGCAAACTAAAGGTACTGAAAATATTAATTTACCATGATAATAACTCTAAAATCTTATTAACAAATAAATTTAAAAAATAATTATTTAACAAATTGCCTGGCAATGGAACTTTTTTTTTATGAAAATGATTCGTTCATTTTTCTGAATACCAATGAATTTTTTCAGATTTTTCAATTAGCTTTGATTTTTTTTATATGGAAAAAATTTATGCAATAATACAAAAATCAAAACTTATTGAAAAATCTCAAAAAGTTCATATGGGTTCAGAAAAATGAATATAGCAACCTAAAGGTAGTAGTAGCGGATAGCCTGAGCCCACGTGAGTTCAGAGAGAACTGAGAGAGAATTGCAAACACTTCTAGATGGTATAAAAATCTGAAAAAAATCAAGCATATAAAAAGTGCTGAAAAGGTTAATTTCGCATAATAATAATTCCAAAGTGTTAATAACAAATTGATAAAAAATAGAATTGTTCAACAAATTTCCCAAAAACCTAACTTCTTTTTTAAATGATAATGATTCGTTAATTTTTCTGAATACGTATGCATTTTTTCAGAATTTGAATTTACTTTGAATTCTGCGACTTTCTACACATTTTTCCACATAAAAAGAACAAAATTCAAAGTGAATTCAAAAACCTGAAAAAAATTCATACGTATTCAGAAAAATGAAAGAATCACTTTCATTTTAAAAAAATTAGGATTTCGGGAAATTTGTTGAACAATTTTACTTTTCATCAATTTGTTAATAACATTTTGCAATTATTATTATGCAAAATTAAGCTTTTCCACACCTTTAATATGCTTGATTTTTTCAGATTTTTATACCATCCAGAAGTGTTTGCAATTTCCTCTAATTTCTCCGAAACTCCGGCGAAGTAAACACCATTCGCGAGTACTACCCTAAAATGCACTCAGAAAAAGGTTTAGTGAATCCAACTACATATATTTAGTTAAGGTAATTTGGTTTCATTCAAACGTCTTTCATGTCCTCCAAATACATTTTGGTCCAATAAATCAATGCAGTTTATTTGAAACAACTAAATAATTACATTAACATAGTAACTCTGATCTGATCGCAAATTAAGTATAGATCAACTAAATTTGAGTTTATTCAACTAATTGGTGTTTAATTTTTTATTATAATTTTGTTTTCATAATTCTGGACGAAGAATAATATCATAAAATTATTTTTTTCATTGAACCCAAAATACATAATGTTTACATCAACGATCCATTCAGTCAATCGAAATAAAACTATTTAGTTCAAATTGCTTCGCTATTCGATTGAGGGGAATAAATCAATTGGTCCCTAACCACTACGTATTCGTTGATATGAACGAAATGTTTAATCAATTTGCGGATGATTTATGTTACAGATATAAAAAATAACGGAATAATTCGCATGTTCGTAGTTACATACATCTTAATTTGACAGAACATTCGTTTGATTTACTTGAACAGAAAATTCAGTCAAATCATACTTGCTGTTGAATTCGAATTGCGTACTTTGAACAAGCCCAAGAGACTATTTCTGGATACATAAATATAGGTGCCAAAATATTGCTGTGCTGAAACAAAGCATTATTACTTTGGTATTTTTACTTCTAGATTTAGACGATCGTGAACCAGAAGAAATAAACACACTATCGAAAAGTATGTTGTTTCACACAATCCAATATTCAGTGGAATTAAACTCACATTTACTTCATCCTCAATCCCCATTGAAATAATATATGAGGCAACATAAAGATTTATAACCTTCGGTGTTTTTTTTAAATTCTATTCAATGTCACTCTGTGGAATCATAACTTAAATTCCAAACATTGGTCGCAAATACCACGTTTCATAGTTATACAAAAATTTGTCATGTTGAAAATGATGTTATTCAATCCGACAAGACGTCTATTTAGTCCTTTACAAATATTATGCCCGCAATAAAAATCGGTCAAGTTGTTTGGACATTTCTATGTCAAATTATGGGAGTTGAGTCTAAGTTAACGACAGAAATAACTTATACATCCGATTCAAGATTACACATGTCAATAAGCGATTATAGCGTAGTGGTAAGGTTCGGAGTTCGAGCCCCGCTAGGATATTTAAATTTAAATTTGTAAAAATTGTGTTATATTGATAAGTAGCGATTGTATTGATATCAATTGAATGTATAAGACACGATGTAACCATGTGTAAAATTAATTACTAACAAATAACGTAAATAACAGTACCGGGACCCCAACTATAGAGTGAGTTGGGCTGTTACGTCCTGCCCCTCGGATAACACTATTTTATTAATTAGCAATAATTTGATTTTCTTAAAATAATATTTGCTCATGAATCTTGTCTCCGTTAAAATTACAATTTAAGTATTTTCTTTCCATTTCCTTTCTCTCGCTCGAATTATGTATATTCGATTTTTGTCTTCCGGTCTTTCGATTTTCTCTCTCTTGACCGGACGCTAATATCAAATTTCTGCAAATCCATATCCGCTCGCGCCAGACGCGAGTGATTGCTTTATTTTGTTTTACTCTTTTCGAGTCTTTTCTGTGCTCACGCGTGGCTCGCGAGCTCAGCATTTTTGGCCGCTTCCCGGCAACTATCGCTACCGAAATTAATTAGTCCACATCGAACAATCGAACTGCTTCATCAAAACCTCGAAGCGAACAGTCGGACTGGTCTCCCACCAGTCCGCGATAAAACTGACGTACTTAAAATAAAACTCGTGAACTGATCGGCTTCGACCGACAGTTATAACAAACTCGAAAAAACCTCGTATATCCACCTAAAATAAATTCAATGTGCTAATATCGAGACAAGCTCGATTAAAATTAATTCTATTAAATATCATTTGTGCACGGTAATTGTGCATCCGCATTTTCGTTAATAAATCTGCAACCATTTAAATTATAACCCGAACAAGAATAATTATTCCGTGCGGAGAACGGTCCCGTTTTATCTCGTTACGTACATGTCCTTCCTATTCCTCGACCTCTGAGGCTCGCGATCCGGCTCTCACCTCTGAGCTGCATGCGATAACGTTTAAAGGTACCTCTTATCGCTGCAGACAAGTATCTCGTTTGCCGCGACTCGACGAGCACAAGTCTCGTATTTTTAAATAGACCGCTGAGACGTAACATGGGCCAAACTTTTATTTTTCTTAGTATGAGTACATATTTGTTTCGAACAAAGATTTTTTCGCTTAGTTACAGGACACATTTATTTCGCTACTAATATTCATGAGGTTTACCGGTTATGTGTGATAAAGAACTACTGAATGAACAAAAGCAAATAATTTACCGTTGCGAATAAAATATTTCTTCGATTGAAACAGATATTTCGTAAATGCCTGTGTAGACTCCGCCTGCTCATTCAAATGTTCAGTACAATGAAGCATACTTTGGTTGGAAAAAATCGAAAACTTAGTTCCATTGAGTCTGGGCTTTTTTTCGAAAGGAAGAAAAGTACATTTCACGGAAACAAATTCAAAATTCAACTAAATATTGATCAATTGAAGTGTATATTTCGTTCGCCACCCGTAACTGCAAGTTTTAGTTGAATCACACCAAGTTTCGTTGACGGTATTGAACCTTTTTCTGAGTGTGTTCACCGAGAACATACCACAATTACACCTTTTCGGTCCTCTGCATCCAATCTGTGGTGGCACAATCCATTTGACGAGCAGAGGGCTAGATTCGAGGTTATTTTGGTTCTTCATATTACGTATTGTGAACCGAAATAATTTCTATTCATTTAGATTTCGGCTCGTCCACCGCAATCTTTCCTTTCATCGCAATTTCACCTGTCGTTACGCGTGGCGATAAACGTGCAACAATCTTGCAGAAGTTTTTCTCGCATATTATGTAACGCTATTTTAATAAATGAGACTCACTACGCATACAATATTTTATCGCTTCGATTTGAACTGAATTCACTACGCATAAAATATTTTATCGCTTCGATTTAAACTGAATTAACCATCTCAACCTCGACGTCACACACGATTTCTGTCTCTTATCTAGCTAAGCTTAGTCACCGGTACGACTTGAGACACCGTAGCGCTACAGACTGATGCAGTTCCACCAGCGTCAATAATATAGACTTCAATGCTATCTTATGATTAGACATATATTGTTTCAAAATTTGATTTGTCACTCTTCGTTAACTGTTTGGTGCGTGATCGAAGTCTGACTTAGCAAACTAGTAGAATTATATTGTTAATGTTAATGTAAATGTTATTGTCACTGTCACTGTCACTGTCACTGTCACTGTCACTGTCACTGTCACTGTCACTGTCACTGTCACTGTCACTGTCACTGTCACTGTCACTGTCACTGTCACTGTCACTGTCACTGTCACTGTCACTGTCACTGTCACTGTCACTGTCACTGTCACTGTCACTGTCACTGTCACTGTCACTGTCACTGTCACTGTCACTGTCACTGTCACTGTCACTGTCACTGTCACTGTCACTGTCACTGTCACTGTCACTGTCACTGTCACTGTCACTGTCACTGTCACTGTCACTGTCACTGTCACTGTCACTGTCACTGTCACTGTCACTGTCACTGTCACTGTCACTGTCACTGTCACTGTCACTGTCACTGTCACTGTCACTGTCACTGTCACTGTCACTGTCACTGTCACTGTCACTGTCACTGTCACTGTCACTGTCACTGTCACTGTCACTGTCACTGTCACTGTCACTGTCACTGTCACTGTCACTGTCACTGTCACTGTCACTGTCACTGTCACTGTCACTGTCACTGTCACTGTCACTGTCACTGTCACTGTCACTGTCACTGTCACTGTCACTGTCACTGTCACTGTCACTGTCACTGTCACTGTCACTGTCACTGTCACTGTCACTGTCACTGTCACTGTCACTGTCACTGTCACTGTCACTGTCACTGTCACTGTCACTGTCACTGTCACTGTCACTGTCACTGTCACTGTCACTGTCACTGTCACTGTCACTGTCACTGTCACTGTCACTGTCACTGTCACTGTCACTGTCACTGTCACTGTCACTGTCACTGTCACTGTCACTGTCACTGTCACTGTCACTGTCACTGTCACTGTCACTGTCACTGTCACTGTCACTGTCACTGTCACTGTCACTGTCACTGTCACTGTCACTGTCACTGTCACTGTCACTGTCACTGTCACTGTCACTGTCACTGTCACTGTCACTGTCACTGTCACTGTCACTGTCACTGTCACTGTCACTGTCACTGTCACTGTCACTGTCACTGTCACTGTCACTGTCACTGTCACTGTCACTGTCACTGTCACTGTCACTGTCACTGTCACTGTCACTGTCACTGTCACTGTCACTGTCACTGTCACTGTCACTGTCACTGTCACTGTCACTGTCACTGTCACTGTCACTGTCACTGTCACTGTCACTGTCACTGTCACTGTCACTGTCACTGTCACTGTCACTGTCACTGTCACTGTCACTGTCACTGTCACTGTCACTGTCACTGTCACTGTCACTGTCACTGTCACTGTCACTGTCACTGTCACTGTCACTGTCACTGTCACTGTCACTGTCACTGTCACTGTCACTGTCACTGTCACTGTCACTGTCACTGTCACTGTCACTGTCACTGTCACTGTCACTGTCACTGTCACTGTCACTGTCACTGTCACTGTCACTGTCACTGTCACTGTCACTGTCACTGTCACTGTCACTGTCACTGTCACTGTCACTGTCACTGTCACTGTCACTGTCACTGTCACTGTCACTGTCACTGTCACTGTCACTGTCACTGTCACTGTCACTGTCACTGTCACTGTCACTGTCACTGTCACTGTCACTGTCACTGTCACTGTCACTGTCACTGTCACTGTCACTGTCACTGTCACTGTCACTGTCACTGTCACTGTCACTGTCACTGTCACTGTCACTGTCACTGTCACTGTCACTGTCACTGTCACTGTCACTGTCACTGTCACTGTCACTGTCACTGTCACTGTCACTGTCACTGTCACTGTCACTGTCACTGTCACTGTCACTGTCACTGTCACTGTCACTGTCACTGTCACTGTCACTGTCACTGTCACTGTCACTGTCATCGTCATTGTCACCGTCACTGTTACCGTTATTGTCATAATTTTATCGAGATCCTCATTAATTGTGATAATGACATATTTTTTTAAGTTTTCAAGACAATTCAGGGATGGTATCCCAATGATATATTTCGTTAACGGTATGTTAACCCTAGAACTCATGTATGGGGTACAAAAGTACCCCAGACAATATTCAAACTGCACTCCTAACGTAGTAATTGACATAATCGACTTAGGACCTCCACGATAATTTAGTTCCATGATCTGAGGATATGCGGAGACCGGTAGTACTCTCAAATGTCGCACAGGACGCTAACGCACCGTGCTCGGGGTACCAAAATAACCCAGTCTGGAGTTCCCATTAGTGTTTTACGTGTTTTTTTTTTGTTTTTTTAGGACTGTCGAATGTAAGTTACTATTATATAATTTGGACGTACAGAGTCGGTATTTTATAATTTTTAATAATAATTATCATTATTTTTTATTACCTACAATGTTTCAAGGAAAATAAATGTTAAAACCCATGCAAAACCAATTTTGTGTGCGTTTTCATTGTTTTGTTCCATGTTACAAGTTTTGAACTTTTCCCTATTTTCAGATGTCGAAAAGAATAGACTTTTTGAATAGAATGCAATGGGACAATTTTTTTCCTAATAGCCTAAAGTGTCCCCTGTAAAATGACTTCTGAGATTTGGAAATCGGACTATTAAAAAAAAACCACCATTTTTTTCACACAAAGTGCGGTTTTGGCAAAGTTTCATTACGCTTTGAGCTTCAAAGATAATTTGCACCCTCTAAAATTTAATAAAATGAAATTCGCAGCATACTATTTCCTTCCTTATGAAAAAACAAAGAGATTCATGTGCGGCAAAACCCATTCACTGCTCATAGGACACTTTCACGATGAAGAAACGCGTGGGGTACATATGTACCCCAGCCATGAGTTAGAAGGTAGAAAAAATGATACGTGGGTTCTAAGGTTAATAGTACCCTAACGCAACGAGAACATTACGCTACCGTAATGCGACTTACGTTATTTATTTGATACATTTTTCAACAAGTCATCTTAACCGATTAGTCTCTTATATTCGTCGTCATTGCATTCTATTTAACACCAAGACCCTAAATGCCATCGAACTCGTGTCGTATTTATTAATCATTTAATTTAATTGATGGTTTCCAATCGAATAATTTTTTTTTACTTATCTAGTTTTATTTGTTTTCCTGCCGGGATGGTACGCAATTTTGGATCGCCAGTCATTACGTTATCACTAATAATACAATTATATTATTCATTAAAAGCATTTAACAATCATTGATTGCATTCATTATTTATTACGTCATGCATGGAATTACTGGTAAGGTAGAAAACACCGCATATACTAGGTGGATGAACGTGCACATTTATTATTCGAATAAAATCTGCAAGGGTGAAGAAACAATAACCCCTTGATTTAATATAACTATTATTGTTGATTAAGTGTTGAGTAATCAATATGTTCAATATTGCGGCAAAGTTTTCCGCAGCATCAGGGTAGCTATGTCGCTTCGAGCACATTTCCCATAAGTTCGAGAAAAAGAAGAGAAAATTGCAAATACTTCTCGATGGTATAACAATCTAAAAAATGCATGCATACTAAAGATACTGGAAAGATTACTGTAGCATAATAATAATTCCAAAATGTTGTTAATGAATTAATCAAAAAATTAATTGTTTATCAAATTACCCGGCAACGAAACTTTTTTTCATGAAAATTTTGATGAAAACAAGGGAATCCTCGGTGGAACAAATTTTTGTCTGGCTTGACTATCGGGGCCGGAAGTACGTCTTCGGAGCTGTCTACATTCCACCTATTGTTGTACCCCGGACAGGGTAGTAGCACCCTATCAAGGGGGCAGTAATACGACAGTAATTAATTAATATAATTAATTAATGTAGTAACATTAATTAGTATAATTAATTAATGTAGTAACATTAATTAATATAATGTTATACTATATTAAACATTATTGTACATTTTCGGGCAACAATACAATATTATACCATATTCGTACAATGGTATAATATTATAAAATAGTCGTAATAATTATAGTACACATTCCAGTTCGGACAGGGGTGTCCGAAAAGTGGAGCAACTCCGGTTGCGCAATATCGAGGTATGCAGCGGCACGCGACGAGCGCGCGTCGCTGCAACGAGGTCCGCCGAAAACCTGAGTCAGCCGTTAAGCAATCACGGGCGACTCGGTAATTAGAGCATCGACTCGAGAATTACCGAGTCGCATATGTCGAAACAAAAACATGCTCCAAATCCCGTCCTCGAAGAAGCGAGGATTTGGAAAGATAACTGTTTACAGAAATGAAGTAAACCATCAACATCTAAACAATATTAAGCTGACGTGCCTGCTCTCTCATCCGTATATAGGGGATCGAGAGCAGGCACTCATCAGTCTCTTCGGAACTCCTGATTCTTACGGTTGACTGCAGATACACCATACGAGCAAAGCTCAAACGCGATAAGTGGGTTGTGCGAATATTGGACCCTTGTCGCGAAGGATTACCGCACGATAGACGGTAATCCAGTCGGTGTAACAAGAGTACAAATTGTACTACGATTGGTAATTCAAAAGGACAGACGTAAGCATAAATAGAGCTTCAACGATTAAACTAAAGTATCAACGGATAACATTTAAATAGAACAATATCCATACAGTGGAATAATCGAGCAAGGTAAAGCATGGAAATATAAATTAACCAAGCATTAACAGCTAACTTAATAAAGCATTAAGTGAGCATTAATATCAAGGGATAAAATAACGTCAAGTAGAACGTTAATCGGACATTAAAGCGAACCACAGTCGAAGGTTCTCGGTAGACATTGTTATATAAGAGATATAACAATGTCACCCTGGTAAATCCCTGATAATATTAACATAATATTAAACACATTAAATATAGTGCTAAATGAACATTGTTAAACAATCTCCGATAATATTAATATATTGTTAAACCTATTAAATATATTGTTAAACAAACACCGTTCAATACAGTCTAAATAAATAATACGTTTGTACTTCACTTGGGTTATAACCCTTTACTGAGCACAACCCCAACCTTACGAGCCAACGGCTCGCGCACAGAACCCAGATTAAATACCTGAGTTTCTGCGGCACAACACTATGAAGAAAATTGCGACGTACATAGACCACGTAGATATCCTCGAAGATCTAGCGGAGGGATTGGAGAATCACCAACTTCTGATTTTCGAAGACTTCAATTTACCGACAGTTACGTGGACGAATGGGGAGGATGGGGCTACGTGTTCCACTATTAATTCAAGTACGTATGTGAAAAACGCGGCAAACGTGATAGGTGATAATAGTGCGTACTTGTGCGTATAAATTCAGTGGTAAATTATAAAGGGTATATGTTATATCTCGTATCTTCGAATGCCTCTGGTTTGAGAGCGATCAGAGCGTCGGAATGTTTAGTAAAGGAGGATGCTTACCATCCTCCGTTATATATTGAGATGTTTTGTAATTTAATGAATGAGCACAGTTTTAAGGAAACGAAACTTAATCTGAATGAGTGGGACTTTATGGGCTTGAGTGGATATTTCGCGCGGGTAGATTGGGCCTTCGTTGGATCGACTAGTGATCTCGAGGCTGTAACCTCGAGATTATATTCACGCCTCTACCTTCGAGATTAATTCGTAGTACCACCTACTCTACACCGATGTCGCCACAATTTCATAGCTAAAGTCAAAAACTTTTGCCCGCCGTCCATGCTACCGCCGTGCGTAGCGTTCCTCATTCTTCTTCTTTGTGCCGAAAAAGCCACACCCTTTCGCCGTCAAGATGGGAAAAAAGAGAGTACGCAAGCATTTCGAGGAAGACGAAAAAAATAATCGTCATTACAAGCGGTTCAAGCGAGCGGAGAAAAAGTTTAAAAAACAGGAGAAGCGGTATCGTCGAGCGCAGGAACGCAGTTAGTAATAATCTTGTTTTCAGGCTATGTATCGATGTATTGGGGATTCCAATACACGAGTTCGCATGGCTTCGCGTCACGAACTGAAAAACATAACGCGCTACGCGTAGTCGAGATGCGACAAACGGCCAAGAGACTCGATTGAACTCTCAAATGCCAATATTGCATTATCGCAACGATATATGCACAGGCCCAAAAAAAAAAAAAATCGTTTGTAACGCAACGTAACTGGGTCCTTACAAGTAAGCATATGGCTTACTAAGGTATCTAATTTTGTTTTCCTTTTGGTCACTTGTTATTAACAGGAGACCGAGAAAGAGAGGTCACGTCGTCTGAGTCACAGGCCGAAAGTTCTCCGAGGGACGTAAGGTCTACCGTCGTAGTACAGAAGAGACGTTCGAACACAAGCTTTGAAACGGGGTCAGAGTCAGATTATTCGTCGGTGAGACAGAATTCTCTGACATTTCCAAGGATGGATAATGCCATAGACACCCTGACAGACCGTTCGTCTGATAAAGGTGTTGATGCAGTAGTCTGGGACACTCCATCTCTTCAGAAGGTTGCTACCACAATGGTCTCCGCAGCCTTAAATTCTGGTGAGTCTTCGACAGGCATCACCCGAGAAACAGAGGCTGTCGCAGCCAAGAATTCTGGTGAGCCTTCGACAGACACCACAGGAGAAAGAGACGTTGTCGCAACCGAAAGTTCTGGGTCTGCGTCTGTTACAATCTCTGCGATGCAAGAAGAGACCATCAGAGAGGGGCCTACAGCTGTTTCTGTCAGTGGGACAGTACCTGAGAAATCTGCTGGATCAGAAGAGATCTTGGATGCAAAAATCCTCGAGTTAATGGGAAAAAGACTCATTCCGGATAGAATTCCGGCACCGGAAATTCATAAGGATCCCGTCGTAAGATGGCAAGAGATTTCACTCAAGGGACTTCCCGCAGACGAACGAAAACGAATGCTCAAAAAACATCCGTCTCCTGCTAACTGTACTGCGATCGATCCGCCGAAGCTAAATGCCGAGGTGAAAGCGTCTCCGTTTGAAGCTATTGTCAAAAAAAATTCTCGTGTAGTAGCTAGACAAGAGAGAGTTGCTGCATGTCTCGCAGCGCTTGGGAAATCGTTGTCATCTATTTTTAAATCGAACCGCACTGAGAATCTCGTGCTGTTTGAAAATCTGAGCGACACTGCGAGACTATTGGTTGTTATTCAACACGACGACTCCTTGATAAGAAGAAGTCTGATCCTGTCAAATCTCAATGCTTCACTTCAGGGTACGCTTAACTCAACGGTGGTCGACGAATGGTTGATCGGAAAGAACCTCGAAGAGCAACTAAAATCAGCAAAACTGTTGGAACGTTCGACGAAGGACCTCAAACCAGAGCAAAAGGCTCAAAGTTCTTCCTCAAAAAACTCGAGGGCCCGCCTCGTCGCGCCCCCTTCAAGAGGCAGCCGAGGACGCAAGGCGGGCACTATGACTCTGCCACTCAGAGAGCGACGAGCTAGTCGCACTTTCAGAAGCCATTGAGGGGCCAGGATTTCCGGACTTTTGAGCAGCCGCGGATTTCCTCAGCAAGATTATCCAAAGAAATGGACGTAGCTCCCGTAAGTAAGCCCGCTGGAAGGCTAAGATTTTTCGTGAAAGAATGGAGAAAAATAAGTTCCGATGCGGTTATTTTGCAATGGATATGCGGATGTGAGATTTCCTTTGAATCTCGAATTAATCAAACATTTATTCCGAAAGAGCCCTCGTTGTCGAGTAATAAAAGATCTAGTATGTTCAAGATAGTTAACGAATTGTTAGAAAAAGGGGCGGTTTCGGAATGCCAAGAGGCTATAGGTCAGTTTATTTCTCCGATATTTCTCGTTCCTAAGCCAGATGTATCTTAGAGGTTTATTTTTAATCTCAAGGGATTGAATAAATACGTTACACCCGAGCACTTCAAGTTAGAAGATTTTGAGACCGCGAAACGATTAATAACCCCACGTTGTTTTATGGCAAAAATCGATCTCAAGGATGCTTGTTACATAATCCCTATAGCAGAATCAGATAAGAAATTTTTGAGGTTTCGTTTCGCCGGGAAGCTATTTGAATTTAACTGTTTACCATTCGGCCTCACTTCAGCTCCTTTCGTATTCACTAAAATTATGCGACCGGTCGTAGCCTTTTTGCGAACATTAAGTTATCTGTCGGTGATATACCTCGATGACATTTTGTTGTTCGGAGATACTTATGCTCAATGCGTAAATAATGTTAATGAGACCAGTCGGCTATCACAAAAATTAGAATTCATTATTAACGAGCAAAAGAGCAATATGATTCCTTCTTGGCGATGCCCTTTCCTCGGCTATGTTTTTGATTCAGAAAAGATGTCGATGGAACTTCTCGATGAAAGGCGAAAAAGGGTAGAAGCTCAAATAAATAAATTTAGTACGACTAGCAGATGTCGTATAAGAGAATTTGCGGCATTTATTGGAGGTCTTGTTTTTTGTTGCCAAGCGATTAAATATGCTTGGGTTTACGAGAAGGATTTCGAAAGACAAAAATACCTCGCTCTGACAAAAAATGATGATAACTTTGACGCGTTTATGAGCATCCCGGCTAGTCTGCGACCCGATTTCGATTGGTGGAAGAGAAATATTTCGTCGGGCATTGTGTCAATCGAGAGCACACGGTTCTCTCTCGTTATCTCGTCGGATGCGTCGCGTTCAGGCTGTGGAGCGCCTTGCGAAGGCAAAAGAGCTAACGGGCATTAGAATGAAATAGAACAGGAATTTCACATAAATTGTTTAGAATTGCTGGCGGCCTTTTTTGCTTTAAAATGTTTTGCCGAACACATACGAAGCCGCGACGTTCTCCTGCGGATCGATAACACGACAGCTATATCTTATATAAACCGAATGGGAGGTATTCGCTTCGCGAATCTGAGCAAGTTGGCTAAGGCGTAATGGTCGTGGTGTGAGTCTAGAGATCTCTGGATCTTCACGTCTTACATTTCGTGCAAAGATAACGCGGACGCGGATTTAGAATCAAGAAAACTCGAGGCCGAAACGGAATTCGAGCTATCAATCGATGCATTTAGAAAAATCGTTGACCGTCTAGGACGCCCAGAAATTGATCTTCGCGGAAAAACGCAAAGTGTAGCAAGTATGTATCGTGGCAAAGAGACCCCGAATCGTTTGCAATCGATGGGTTTGATTTCGACTGGAAACCGTATTTTTTTCATGCGTTTCCGCCATTCGCAATTATTTTACGAGTTTTACAGAAAGTACGATCCGAGGGCTCGAAGGGAATAATGGTTGTGCCTCATTGGCCATCGCAACCCTGGTTTCCATTGTTCGAATCATTGTTTGAATCCCAGTCGATTTATTTTTATCCGAATATGAACTTATTACGATCCATAAACAGGGAACCGCTTCCATTGTGGCGCAGAACTACCCTGTTTGCCGTGATATTATGTGTTCGAATTAAGGGAGATTCCGAAGGAAGCGATACTGATTATGATCTCGTCTGTTAGCGATTCGTCGCAAAAACAATACGACTGCACGTTTAAGAAGTGGTTGAGCTTTTGTCGTGTAAAGGCCGTCGATCCATTCAGCGTAAATATAAATACGATTATCCAGTTTCTCACCAATGAGTATTCGCAAGGTGCTTCTCACGGGTCTTTGAATACGATGCGCTCCGGAATAGCTTTTCTTCTCGGCCCTGAGATAGGCCAGGACGATAGAGTCAAGAGATTTTTCAAGGCCATTGTCAAGTTGAGGCCATCGCTTCCAAAATACGATGTCACGTGGGACCCAAGAATAGTTCTGGAGTACGTATCGCAATGGTATCCTAACGAGGAAATATCGTTAGAAAAACTATCGTTGAAGTTGATTACCCTGCTAGCTCTGGTCACAGGACACCGGATGCAAACGTTTAGCCTTATAAAGATCGCGAACGTCTATAAGACTGGCTCAGTAATAAGAAAAAAGATTCCGGATAAAATCAAGACGACTGCACCCGGGAGATACCAGCCCTTATTGGTGTTGCCTTTCTATCGCAAAGACCCGACGATCTGCCCCGTAGCAGCTCTGGAAGTGTTACGTCCTGACCGGCGAATATTGAGTTTGCTCGGAAAAAACCATAAATGAGTGGTCTCTCTTTCGGGTCAAGGCGTTAGCCCTTTACCCAGGGACAGAGACCTCGCCGTACTGCCGTGGATTTATAAAGGGAAGACGTGCAGAGGTAGTGAGCCTCTGAGAGAACTATAGGCGAACACAGGTTGCATGCAGGAATAAATGTTCAAGTCGGAGATTTGAAGTGATACTCACAAAATATATATATTGTATGTAGAAGAGTTCGATGGTACACTGGTTTTTATAAACTTGAAGCCGAATTGCTCGGTTTTACTATTTTATGCTGGACTCTGCCTCCCAGGGCTAGAGCTTCGTCGTAGCAGAGCCTTGCTCGCTCTGTGTAGCGGTGATCGTAGTCGCAGGTTCGATGCCGGTGAAGTAACTGAATTTGTTCGGAAAATTCGGTCCTTATATACTAGTCCTAGGCGATTTTATGGCTAAATTGCGTGCCGTTGGTCCATTGTCCCTTAATTTTGAAAAGAGGCGAGAATCGGTGTGAGTGAATAGGAATATGGGTTGAACGAGTGTGTGTGAGTGGAAGATGCGTTTAGGTGGGGATTTCGTAGACTCGTGGCTAGAGTGAGACAGACTTCTCGTGTGCTTTGAAGATTTAGGAAATGAGAACGTATTGTACGAGAATAATGCTTAGGGCTTTTATGCGTGCGTAATTTTAGATAGAGAAGATTTTGCGAGCGCGAGTGAAAGTTCCACGAGCGCGAGGGATTTGAATGCTGTGAATGCATTAAATGAGTAGGATTTTTATGCGAGTGTAATTTAGGAAAAAGATAGAAGATTCTATGAACGCGAGTGAATTTGAGTACTGAGAATGCATTAAGTTTTTATGCGTGTGTAGTTTAGAAAAGAGAGAGGAAAACGCGAAGGTCAGAACGAGAGAGTTTTACGATTCTGAGGGATTTCAGTGAGAGAGCAAATGGGTAAGGGAATGTACTCTGGCACGTGCGGCAGCGGCATGTGCGGCTGGTCAACCTAATACAGCGGTTGATAATTTTTGTCTTCGATTAGGTGTTTCTGACACACAGAAAAAAGTATAGGTGAGACGTCGCGTGGGACGTAACAGAAGCGTACATCTCGAAAACTAAGGAGTTGCGTCAGTCCATCGAGACTTTATTTATATCTTTTAGGAAGCCACGCGGTTTAGCAACCACGCAGACCTTAAGTCGCTGGTTAAAGAAGACGCTTCAAAATAGTTGCATAGACACTGAGCAGTTTTCGGCACATAGTATTAGACACGTCAACATCGGCCGCTAAAAGAAACGGGAATAACATAGAAGTAATCCGAAAAACGGCTGGTTGGACGAAAAACTCTGCAACATTTGCGAAGTTTTACGATCGTCCGATTTCTCATGATAGAAGTCAGTTTGCCAACTCGATACTAGATGCGTAAGAGAAAAAGAAAAAAGCATTCATTGTCGAACTCTGTATGTTTTTTAAAAAATTGTTATATTCCTTTTTAATTTTGGTCTCAAATATATATGTTTAATGAAAAATGTATAAATGTTATCCACCGTAACAATCTTTAAACA
Source organism: Amblyteles armatorius (assembly GCA_933228735.2). NCBI lineage: Eukaryota > Metazoa > Arthropoda > Insecta > Hymenoptera > Ichneumonidae > Amblyteles > Amblyteles armatorius. The sequence continues at coordinate 212,121 of OW121697.1, forward strand.
TATACGAATTGATCTTGAAGGAAGAGGTGCTTCATACAATTATGATAGAACTTCACTTACAGGTAAGTTCGTTTAATCAATTATTTTTACGATATCTTCCAGAAGGCGTTGCCAAAATTTGCTCCGAGAACTATAAAATCAATCTCCACGTTTCCGGTGTGATTCACGACTAAGTTGAAAGCTTTGGTGAAGCAGAAAAAGGTAGCACATCGTCAACATGAAATTTACGGTAGGCCTGAGGACCAGGTGACATTATTTTATTATGCATAATAATTTGATAGATACTCAATGCTTTCTGCGCAAGTTGTCTGGCGCTTCGAAATGAGTGTTATAAGAACTACATTGCCTCGATCGAAAATGAAATTACAGTTGATGCGAATAAATTTTCCGTTTCCGGGTTCCGTTAGAGAACGTCAGCAGGATGCAGGGCTTCCAAGCGCTATGAATCTTGAATATCGGAAAGCGGAGTCTGGTCAAAAGATTGTTGATTTTTATGCAACGTTTTTCGAAGGAGTCAACACAGAGAAAGAGCCGTCTGCTCCGCCGTTGCCGGGTCAGCCACCGCAAGTCGATCTCTCCCTACTATCAGTATCGGTCGAGGAAGTCGCAAATAAATTAAAACACATTAAAGTGGACCTTTCACCAGGGCCAGACGGCTTGTATGGTAGAGTCCTGAGGCACTGCGGAAATGTGCTTGCAGCGCGGATACAGGCCTTATTCAATCTCTCCCTCGGTGAGGGAGTGTTTCCCAGTCAATGGAAGAAGAGTTTCGTCACACCTATTTATAAATCAGGAGAGAGACACAATGTGAAGAATTGTAGACCAATCTCAGTACTTTGCACGATTGCGAAAATCGTAGACAGTATTGTTTGCGATAAACTCTCGTTTTTCTTCCACAACATATTTGTTGATGAAAAGCACGGTTTTATGGCGGGGCGATCGACAACGACGAACCTTGCTATGTACGAAAATAATGTTAATGGTGGATTGGAGTCGCACCATCAGCTCGATGCTATGTACGCCGATTTCAGTAAGGCGTTTGACTTGGTGAACCATAAGTTGTTAGTCAAAAAGCTAATATCTGTCGGAGTGGACGGCCTGCTTCTTCAGTGGATAGCATCGTACTTGGTCGGAAGACAGCAACTTGTCAAATATAAAAGATATATGTCAAGGCCTATTAAGGTTGCATCAGGGGTATCCCAAGGCTCACATCTTGAGCCACTATCATTTAATTTATATATCAATGATATTTTAGCTTGTTGTGTGAAATCAAGGTGTTTATTATTTGCTGATGAACTCAAATTGTTTAAGATAATTAATGACGAATGTGATTGTGTAGCCCTTCAAGCGGATTTAGGAAATGTAGAGACTTGGTGTGAGCACAATGGGATGAGTCTAAATATTTCTAAATGTGAAGTAATATCGTTTAGTCGATCTCATAAAAGGCTAGTCTTTGATTACCGCGTAGAGGGGCATCTCTCGAGAGGGTATCAATTATTAGAGATCTCGGAGTTCTGTTTGGCGAAAAACTATCCTTTGCTCCCCGCGTGGATTATACGGTAAACCAAGCAATGAGAGTTCTCGGTATGGTTAAGCGATTCTCTAGTGATTTTATGTCGCTTGCTACTATCCAGACCCTTCATCTGGCATTGATTAGATCGATACTTACCTATGCCTCAGTCATTTGGTCCTCTTTCTATGAGGTCCATTCGAGAAAAATAGAGTCGGTCCAGCACAAATTTCTGCGATACATTGCATGTAGGTTTAGGAATCCGATGGCATTTGACGCCCATTATTACTCAAGGCCAGCGACTCTTGCAAACATTCCCTCCTTATCGTCGGTCAGAACTTTTCAAGACCTGTGGTTTCTTTTGAAAATGTTTAATGGACTAATTGATTCGGCCCCGCTGCTCGCTCTTATTAAAATAAGAGTCCCTAATCGGGTACTGAGTAACGTGCCGACGGGTTTCTTCAGGGAGGAAGTGCAATCGACAAATAATGCCGCAAAATCGACGATAGCCTGTTTCATGAGCACGGGAAATAGGTATTCGGCACTCGGACTCACAGGGCAGCCATATGAGATATTTATCAGAGCAACAAAGAAATGTATATTGAAATTTTAATAGAGAGCTTACAAAGGGGAGGGGTCGGATCACTGGTATAGCTGTAGTCGAGTTTCCTTGTTAGTATATGTTTAGAGTTCTAAGATTGACGTGAATAAGATTTATTAAAGCTAAAAGTTTATATATGCGACTAGATGTTAAGCTGTTGAAACAAATTTGTGTTTATAAATTTTTTGTAAAGGAGCAATCCGTTCAGAAACAAATCAATCGTTCAAAATGATTCGTTCATTTTTCTAAATACGTATAAATTCTTTCACATCTTTCAGATAGCTTAGATTTTTTTTAATGTGAAAAACATGTGTGAAAAAACACAAAAGTCAAAACTAATTGAACAATCTGAAAAAATTCATACATATTCAAAAAAATGAACGACTCATTCTTATAAAAAAAAAGTTGTTTAGCCAAGTAATTTGTTAATGAATGCATTTTTTGATTAATTTGTTAAAAACATTTCGGAATAATTTTTTTTTTGTTCTCTTATATTTGTTGTTCCAATTCAACCGTATACCCTGTCGGTTTTAACGGGACCCGCACTCAACTAAGCCACCTAACTTCCGGGGAAACTACGGGAAAACCGTGCCGGTATAGACGGCCATATTCTACTGATCCACCGGTATTTTTGCACTTGAGTAAAGTGCAGAAACACCAAAATCTCAGAACGAAGCGCCTCCCGCTCAACAGTCGATGCGCCAGCTAGCGCATGGCTAAGCGGTCACCCATCCAAGTACTGACGGCGAACGAATCAGCTTGACTTGGGGGACCACCAGAGCCGTGCGCCAGCCGCGCATCCACCGCTGTTGGTACATTTTCGAATTATTATTATGCAAAAACAATATTCTCAGTACTTTTAATATGAATGCATTTTTTCAGATTATAATACCATCGGGAAGTATTTGCAATTTTCTTTATTTTTCTCGAACTTAAGCGACATGAGCCCGAAGCGACATAGCTACCTTAAACATGAGATAAAATATGTTGTCGCTAATAGCACAACGATACGATACCGGTCCTTCAGTTATCGCGTTGCTCGCTATCTCGTTCCGTGTAGCTTCTTCCTGTGCATTGATCCGAAGACCTACCTGCAGAGTGTTTATCTACGTATCTTCTTCCTGAGCTCCCATCTGTGTGGCTTCCCCGAGACTGTCCATATCTGCGCCTTCCTTCTGACTACCCGTCTATGTTCCTATCTCGCGACTCCGTTCTATTACTTCATTACTTACAATCCGCTTTTGATGGCCCAGTTTTTTCTATTACATCCGCTGAGAAAAAAACGCAGTAATTGAATACAATAAAAAATATTCGACATACCGTTAGATGGCCCATCATCTGCTAAAGACATATTCGAGATATTTCATCCGGTTTCGAACGGTCAAAAAGTCGACCCTCTCCAAAAAAATTGCAATTTCACCACAATTCATGATTACTTACAAGTAGTTCTTGTGAATTTTTTCAGCATTTTTGCATTGTATTTTTTTGAGATATCGAAAAATTGAACTTTTTTTTTAAAACCTCTATATCTTAAAAACTATTAGTCGTACGAAAAAACGTTTGAAACATGAAAGTTGCAGTTTCAAATGAACTTTTGAAAACAAAATGTTGTCGATTTTTTTTTTAATGCAATAAACGTCTTTTTCTATGAAAAATAGACAATTTATTCAACCAATAAGTCATGTTCAAAATTCAACGTCTTATTAGTAAAAAATCAAAATAATATTTCTAGGTTCGTGGTCACTATGCGTCCCGCAGGAATCTAGAGAAAAAAGCCATAGAAAAAAAGCCGGGAAAAAAGCCTACGAAAAAAAAGCCAACGGAAAAAAAGCCAAGAAAAAAAATCCAATAATAATTACGAAGTTAAGAAAAAGTAGAAAGTTGAAATTTCCTTATTGCTTCCTCATAAAAGTTGAAAATTGAAATTTTCATGTGATGTTCTCATAATGTTCCTTTATCCGCGAAGCTTCTTCTATGAGAATGCATTTTCTAATTTTTGGCTTTCTCGTAGAGGAAGCTTCGCGAATAAAAGATCATTATGAAAAAGCGATATGAAAATTTTAATTTACAACTTCTATGAGGAATCGACATGAAAATCACATGCAATATGAAAATTACGCTCACGCACACAACGAACACACGTTTAAACATTTTTCCTAAATATGATTGTGCGATGTTTCCAGACATTCCGAACATGTTTTTATTAAAATCAATGTGACTAAAGTTCGCAACGTTGCAGCAACGAAATGACCTCAACTGTCAATCGTATATTGAATGCAGATAACCTTCAAATTGACCACGTATTTTAATATGAATTGAAATGGATGTAGATACAAGCCGCATGCATGCTCAAAATTATTATGAAGCATCGTAGACAATCACAGCTTGTTCGATACAAATGGTTGTCGTTCCATACAAATGAAACGCTGGACTTGCGTTCCCACCGGATGATCAAAGTCGATTATTTTTTTTTTTCTCACATTTACAAGTTGTTTTCAACTCGACAATTATTGTTAATCATCCTCGAAAATGTTGACCAAGTTTTATGCGCGTATATAGTCCGGAACCCTATCTTGGAGCCAATAATGACGAGATTAAAAGTAAGCTGAGCTTCAAAGCCCCTTTTTTTTTCGCCAAACTTTTATGAGCTAGATTTGACTCGATAATTATTGTCAATCATCCTCGAAAATATTGACCAAGTTTTATGCGCGTCTATAGTCCGGAACCCTATCTTGGAGCCAATGATGACGAGATTAAAAATCAGCTGATCTTCAAAGCCCTTAATTTTTTTTCGCCAGACATTTACGAGTTAAATTTGACTCGATGATTATTGTCGAACATCCTGGCTAATTTTTACCAAGTTTTAAGAGAATCTGTTATGCGGCGAAAAAAGGGTGAACTGGAAAATCGGTTGACTTTGAAAGGTTAGTCATTTTTTTCTATACCTATCATGACCCGAAGATTTGCGCTTCTAGGGATCCTCGAAGGAATCCTGGACAAGAATTTTGATTTTCCACAATAATAATGCCAAAATGTTATTAACAAATTATTCATCAAATTAACTGTTTAAAAAATCAGAAAACCTTTCATTTTTTATTTTAAATCATCCCTGATTTTTTTAAATACGTATGAATTTTTACAAAATTTTCTAGCCTAACAGTTTTTTCCGAAAATTTGAAAAATAGATTTAGAGGCACGCATTTCGGATAGGCTTCCATTTCACTATTCCACAGTATACACAAATAGTTTCGAAGCGATAGTGTCAACAGTTCGGTAGGCATGGCCTTAACAAAATTTCAAAAACGGAAAATTCGAAAATGTAAGAACATTCTTTAAAAAATCATCATGTGGCTTCTACAAAATCAATAAATTCATTTTGAACTAGAAAAAAGGTTTTCTGATTATTTTTTAAACAATTTTGTTTTTTAGCAATTTGTTAATAACTCTTTGACATTACGATTATGCAAAATCAATGTGTTTGGCACCTTTAATACAGTTGATTTTTCAGATTTTTATGCCAATAGGGAGTGTTCAAATTTCCACTGAATTCCATGTGAATGTCCATGGTGGGAATGTCGGTGTAAAGCATCCTTAAACAATTCTACGCGAGACAATAATACCACGTATTATATAACTGCTTTGGATGGTGTCAGAGTTTTTGTTACCGGCCGAGCAGTGTTCATATTATCGTAATCATCACGTTTTCCGTATAATTCAGATGTAGGCTTGTGGCGTGTACCACACTATAGATGTCCAATGTACATATATATATCGGCTAACTTCTGACCGCAACAGTCGGTTAATTACGAAGTTAACGCAGTGCAATCGAGTAATCGGCAAGCGTAGCTCTTCAATTATTTTAAACGTGACGTTTTCACCAACCGAACAGTAAGGGAAAAGTCACGGCGAATAACGTACCGAATTCGGCGAGAAAAGTAAGTACACTAGCGTGATTATTTTGTTGCGTTGAATGAGTACGATTATCGTCAAACAATTTCCGTAAATCATGTGTTATTTATTTATTTCAGTGGCGGATAACCGACAAAATGAGAGAGAGGTAGCTCCGGGAACCGAAGAGACTGCATTACATTTAATGCAGATCTCGAGCGACGCCGGCAATATCCGAAATTCGCAGCAAAATTTGCCAACCGATGTGCGGCAAACGACCGACTTGCTGCAACAAATTGAACATTTGAAGGCCCAACTCGCTGCATCGGAGCGGAGAGAAGCCGCGGCGTAAGCGATGAGCTGGGAGCACTTCTGTCACCTGCAATATCGGCGTACTCAAGGTATTGAAAACTACGAAATATAATTCTACCAATATATTGTAATCACCGCGCGAGCCAACATAACCGCTGGTAAGCGGTTATGTTGGCTTGCGCGGTTCGCGCGCTCCCAGTATTCGTGAGTATCTGTAAGAGCCCGTAAGCATCCGTTAGTATCTGAGAGTATCTATGAGTGGCCGTGAGAATCCGTGAGTATCTATGAGCATTTGTGTGAATAACCGCGTATTTTAACCGCGTGCGTAACCGTGTGAGTAACCGCGTGAGTAACCGTGTGAGTAACCGTGTGAGTAACCGTGTGAGTAACCGTGTGACTATCCGCATGAGTATCCGTATGAGTATCCGTGTGAGTATCTGCGTATTTTAACCGTGTGAGTAACTGTGTGAGTAACCGTGTGCGTAACCGTGTGAGTAACCGTGTGAGTAACCGTGTGAGTAACCGTGTGAGTAACCGTGTGAGTAACCGTGTGAGTAACCGTGTGAGTAACCGTGTGAGTAACCGTGTGAGTATCCGTCTGAGTATCTGCGTGAGTATTCCTGTGAGTATCCGTATGAATATCCGTGCGCATATCCGTGTGAATGTCCGTGCGCGTATCCGTGTGAATATCTGTTTGAATACCTGTGTGAGTTCAGAGCGTATTGAGAGAGAATTCCAAACACTTCTCGACGGGATCAAAATCTGAAAAAAATCAAGCGTACAAAAGATGCTGAAAAGATTGATTATGCATAATAATAATTCCAAAATGTTATTATAAAATGAATGAAAAAAAAATGTTCAACAAATCCCCCGGCAACTTGACTTTTTGTTCATATTAAAACAATTTGTTAATCTTTTTGAATACGTATGAATTTTTTCAGCACTTTGTGCAATTCTTTGAAAATGACGTTTTTTTATTAACTAAAAACGCGATTTTCAAAAATTACACGAAATTCTGAAAAAATTCATACGTATGCAGAAAAATTAACAAATTGTTTTCGTCAAAAAAAAGTTAAGTTGCCGGGTGATTTGTTTGCAATTTTTTTTTCGTTCATTTGTTAATAACATTTTGGAATTATTATTATGCAAAATTAATCTTTTCTCTACCTTCCATGTGGTCAATTCTTTTCAGATTTTTATCTCATCGAGACCGATGACCGATGACCGACGACCGACGACCGACGACCGACGACCGACGACCGACGACCGACGACCGACGACCGACGACCGACGACCGACGACCGACGACCGACGACCGACGACCGACGACCGACGACCGACGACCGACGACCGACGACCGACGACCGACGACCGACGACCGACGACCGACGACCGACGACCGACGACCGACGACCGACGACCGACGACCGACGACCGACGACCGACGACCGACGACCGACGACCGACGACCGACGACCGACGACCGACGACCGACGACCGACGACCGACGACCGACGACCGACGACCGACGACCGACGACCGACGACCGACGACCGACGACCGACGACCGACGACCGACGACCGACGACCGACGACCGACGACCGACGACCGACGACCGACGACCGACGACCGACGACCGACGACCGACGACCGACGACCGACGACCGACGACCGACGACCGACGACCGACGACCGACGACCGACGACCGACGACCGACGACCGACGACCGACGACCGACGACCGACGACCGACGACCGACGACCGACGACCGACGACCGACGACCGACGACCGACGACCGACGACCGACGACCGACGACCGACGACCGACGACCGACGACCGACGACCGACGACCGACGACCGACGACCGACGACCGACGACCGATGACCGATGACAAATGACGAATAACGATAGTGCCTTAATTTGCATCTTGATAAAAGATTATTTCTTCTTTAGCCTCGCAGAATCCGGTACCTACGAACCAATCGACCCACACATCATTTCCGGTACCAACCTCTGTAGTGGATGCACCGACGCAGCAACTGCAGCTGGTGCGAGGACAGGTGCATGATCTCAGTTGTAAGATGACCGAAATAGAGGAAGCGCGAAGGGAATTGGAGGAAGAAAACATCGATCTGCAGGAACAATTATTCCAACGACGAGGCCAATCGACGTCGAATAATTCGTTAAATTCAAGCACGCCATGTACGTAATAAAGTAATGAGACGCTATAATTTAAATTAAGGGGTTACACTACCGAGAAAAGACAACAAATAAGCAAATATTCAGAAATTTATTGTTGCTAACTGGCACATTTTTTTTATTGCTGCCCTTTTTTTTCTTACACAGAAAATCATCAGTTTCAGTTTCACAGAAAACGACTACACAATATAACCTGTGTATATATTTGTAGATACCAGAAGCAACCGATCGCGAAATTCGACCGGTGGCCGCGGAAATCGAGATACTCTACGAGGTTCGTCGAGGAATCATAACCGGCTCAATACTCGTCAACGAGGACGATATCCACGCTTGAACCGGGGAGCTTCCGGCAGTGGAAACTTTTTTAAATAATTTTAAGGGATAAAGCCCAGAAACGAGAGTGTATACTCTCATTTGAGTATCTTCTCGGCAATTTAATGCCGTCTGTATTGCATTAATTCACATGCATGAACTAAAAAGTTTGTTGGCAATATTAACATGTTGCCTAATTGATGCCCCATAAACGGTACTTAACATGTTAAAAAACGAATTCAGTAAAGAACAATATTTATTTGTTTATTTATTTATGAATCAACGGGGACGCTAAGCAACAAAACCTGGTACAACAATCCGAAAGCATGCATCTACTGTTATTCACACAAAAATTGTATTGGCACCGGTTTTGAAACGATATTTAAAAAAACCATCCGGGGCAAAATGGGGTACCTTTCGACTTCACTTGGGGCAACTTTTGTTAGCTTCATTATGACCCATTTTGACCCACAGCGATATGACATTTCATGTCCCCATTTTGCCCCGGTGTCCCCTAAATCTACTAGTGAAATTTGTTTTATTTACGTTATTAATGTTAAAAGGAATTCTGCACAGTAACTATTGTATAAATGTGATAATTATTTGCAATCTCACATGATCATTACGAATAACGTTTATTGGCCATGATAAATGTAAAAATAGACATCTCATGCCCTCATGCACCACCCGCGGTTCTTCCACCAGTTCGCTCGGGAGCGCCCAGCAGCTTTTCTGTGGCCTATATTTTAATCACGAACGACAATGATTAATTAAATCGAATAAGTAACAGGCCTATCATTGTACATAGAATATCCACAACGTCGGCATGCATTCTCAGTTCCTCCTGCGATCGGTGTAGCAGCGTGGGTGTCGTCGTATTCCTGCAGCATCGGTGTATGCAGCATCCGGCGTTCCGTACCTCGGCATCCGATCGCATTGCTTCAGCCTCAGCCACCGCTTGCAGTAATTCTTGAATTTTGTCCAACAGCTGCCAAATCTTTTCCTCCCATGTGCAATCGCACCAATCTCCTAATTAGGACTGTTGCACCAATATATAAAAGGATATCATAATATTGGTTGTTACTATATCGAAAACATTGTCGAAAAATTGTAGTCCTACTTGTGACACCTTCTTGAATAGATACTAGTAATGGGTCGATGTCAAAATCTCGATTGGTGAGAAATCGGTCGCTGTCGAGACTTTGAGGTGCGCGCGACGGCACTGCCGCTGCAAACCTAGCTTTACCGTTGATAGATCGAGCGTTACACGCGTTCTGTCAAATCTGTGAAACCTATCAAACCAGTCAAATCTGCTGTCCGACAAGAACGTCGAGTTCCTCATTTGTCTGGTTCACTCAAAGCTGGGAAAAATACTCAAAAATACTTAAAATACAAAATACTGTTACGTCCTGATCATCATTTTCCTGCATCTACGGTAAAGGAGATTTCAATCCCTATTACACGTTTATCGCATGTGACGCTTTATCAGAACAGTGCCCCTTTTGAATCTAACCTTTCGGAAATTTATTCAGGGATGGGCTGAAAATGCATGTCAAAAGAACATAGGTCGATAATTACCATGTGGTGTTTACTAAGGCTCGGTATTTAATTCTACTCGATGCGTACTACGATGTTTACTACGTCGAACTGATATGACGCTCCGCGTGGGCCTCACATACCGTAGTAGCGTAGTGTAATAAGACTCCTAATGGCTCACGGTGCGCTGCGCGACACTGAGTCAAGGGTAACGTTATCGCGAATTGTCAGGTTGGTTACTCTACCTTGGATGGCCTTGATGAAAAATCGATGAACTCAACTTTTGATTTCTAGGCAATCTTCCGTTAATTTAATCAAATCTCGGATCGAATATTGTTTATCTTTGAGTTATTAAAATAATTAAAGGTTGGAAAAAATAGCAAAATAGAATGTTCGTTGAAGATAGATAAAAACGGAAAAAATTGAAAGTTCCAAGGACTTACGATGATTCGAGAAATGAATCGAATGCTCGGACGTGTCCGTTGGTTCCAAATGAATGAATATGTCGAATTTGGAATTCCTCGTCCTTCCTTCCTTCCTTCGGTATTTCAGAAGTAAATGTTGGAATGGATGATCAGTATCAACGATGAAGATGATGATAAATGATTGCTCCGAATTGTTTGAGTTGTTGATATAAATGTTCAAGTGATTTATTTATCGGTGATTGAAAGTTAATATCCAATTTCTATTCATATATTCCAAAAGTTAAGATGATTGACAGTTGTTAGGAAAAGTCAGTCTTTCAGCAATAATGACTTCTTGACAATTAGAACTTCCGCGAAGAGATCAGAATAGAGAAAAATGACGTTCCGCCCTTAAAGAGCTTCTTTTATCGTTTTGATCGGGGGGCAACCGCGCCACCAAGCTCCCCATCACATCCGCTGATGTCCAGTAAGCTACCGGCTGATCGGCTGGCCCTTTCCTCGGTCATTATCGATCGGTCTTGACATCTTACATTGCTCATTTTAATAATTTTACAATATTTACTTTTATAATAATTTCCCGATTTAACAATCCATTGTCTTAATTTTTGTTTTAAATTACAAGAATTTAGAAATTTTAACGAAATTTCTATGATGTTTCTATCAAAAGTTGTTACCTTAATTAGTTCAATTTGTTTAAATACTTGTTATAAATTTCGGATTCTCGACAAATAATTATTTGAATGTGCTTAAACTACAATAAAACCCTAAATATTTACTTCGGATGATACTAACTAATTCCCTGCTATTAACTACTCTTTTATCTATTCTCCTAACAATTAAATATAATTTTTAAATATAAAGTAATTTCCCCGATTATAATCTTAAGGTTTTATCCTTTGTTTATAATAATTAATATCGGCGATTTGACCCAAATGATTTATCAAACTTGCTTTTACTGAATTAATATTTAATTATTGATTTACCGGTCTTTGTCCACAAATATTCAACTCAAATGAGCCTACTATTAATAATTAATTATTATTTGTTTTTATTTTGGTTTGAATAATTATCCTCTGAGAGGTGCTGCACTCATTAGCGCCGACGGTAAATTTCCCAATCAATCGCTTCGAGACAGTTGCACCGATTCTTTGACTGCACCGCTGTGTGCGTACGTGCGTCGCCTCGCTCTGCGTGTTAGAGCGATAAGGCGTCGTCTCCTTTCGCATGTGGGAAAGATTCGTATTACTTTTGCGTTTTAATTAAAACAATGCGTATGGACCCGAGGTATTCTCGCTGTCCATGACCTTCGAGAACGAGTCGAATAGCCACATTGTTTCATATTGTTACCCATGTGATTGTTGCCATGCCAATCACTGGGTATAATTATCCAATGATTGAAAGCCGCTACTGTTAATTATTTATCGTGCAATCACCTTTCATTAGTTACTTGTTACTACGATTTTTACTATGTTTTGACTCGAAAATTGTCTCTCAATCCCTTGTGAATTTATTATTTCATAATTGAACATTTATCTATCTTCGACCGGTTGCGTCAGTAAATTTGACTAAAAATTCACAGGACGTAACCATACCATATGTATTTAAAATATAAAATACTTTTTGTTCTTAAAATTCTTCTAAAAATATCTTTTAAAAAACAATACAGCTGTGAGATTGGATAGATGGATGGATGGATGGATAGATAGATGGATGGATGGATGGTTGGGTGGATGTACGGACGAACGAACGGTTGGGTCCATGGTCGATGGGTCGATGGGTCCACAGTCCATGGGTCGATCGGTCCATAGTCCACGGTACATATTATAGTAGCTCCCGCGAGTTTTCTCTCGTGGTGAATTTCTGCGACGTATGGTGGAGGGCGAAGTAGAGGAGAGGGTATGAGAGTTCATCGTCGTGAGCTGTGGAGGTCCATGGTCCATCGTCCGTCGCCCATGGTCCGTCGTCCGTCTTCCATGGTCTACGGTGTGTCGTCCATAGACCGTCGTCCCACCCATCTACCCATCCATCCATCCATCAGCCGGCGTAGCCGCCTTGACAATACAGCCCTAATATGGAGTACACGCAAAAGTATGTTGTATTTTGTACTTGAAACACCCGAAAAGTTCTTGAAATACCAGAAAAGTATTTGTGTACTTGAAATACGTATTTAAAATACCCAAAATACATCAAGTACTTAAAATACTGCCCTGCTCTGGTATCACATTTTGTGAGCGAAAAGCTTTTCACCGACGTCGCCAGAGTTTACACAAGTAATGCTGATCTGCCGGAGTTTTGCAACACAGTTTTGAGAAATTAATTGATCAAAAAACGGTTTCGTGCGAGGCCGTGATCCAACTAGTATTCGGGGCCCTGAGGTATATGAACGATTCAGGGAAAAATACCGTATTGAAATCGGTCACGAACCTTAGCGATCCAAGCATACTCAGAAGCGACCCGGATGTCATAAATTTATGTCTCGAGCATCGGAGTACCGAGGAATTGACCGTCCTGGCGCGAAAAATCGGCAACGAAGAATTGTCTGAAAAATTGGGCGACGACGAATACATTCTTGTTTTAGCGTTTGAATCTTCGGGCGACGGCGAGTAGTGCGTTACAGAGAAGGCTGTAATCGACGTTGCCTCGATACTCTACATTGACCTGGCTGAAGAAAATTCGCCGCAGCTGCCGAGCGTCATCGAATCGATTTCCCGAATGCTTTCTCTTACATACAATCACAACCGGCTCACGATCAACACAATAACAATGTTGAAGTCACTCTTCGAACCGAGTCTTCGGGATCCTGTCAACACGGCTGATGCTCTTTTTATTGATTCTGTGAGAGACACATCGAAATGCGATTCTGCCAAGTTCAATGAAAAATTGACACGTGACGAAATTGTTGTATTGCACAGGGAGTGTATAGATATTATCCACGATAAAGTTACAGCTCATGAGTATACGTTCTATCGTCATCGAATGGAGGCGATAATAACTTAATAACAATATCGCATAATATTTTTTGTAACAAATGCACTAATAATCGGATTTTCGTGCCCGTAACGGATGAGGAATGTGTGCAAAAAAAACTGTGCAGAAAAGTACGTAGTTCGCTTATGCGCACGTGCAGTATTCTTTTTGTACGCCTTACTAAAAAGTGCCCTTTCGTCATGGTTTGCCAGCACGAAAAATGCGATTTTTCGTGCATCTGTTACAAAAAAAAAAAAAACATTGGTGCGACGTTTGAAACTGGTGTGATAAAACAACGAAAATTAGCATAATTATTTTTAATAATTAATAACCATTCATTGCTTGGATATAATATAATTCGGTACAATACTATACTTATGGCTATTTCAATATCTTAAAAAGGTTTTCGTAGATAACAATCAAACGTATAATGTGATAGTTCGCGAAGAACATACAGAAAAATATTAAACAGATATAAAATAGTAAAATCGTCACAACAGGTATCTACAAGTTGGATGGAGCTCTACGATTTTGAATAGACGGATATAAAACAAGAGCTTTGGGAAGACTCTGGCAGCAGACTAAAAATATCACAATAAGATGAGCTTTTTTTAAAGAGACTATTAAAAGTGAAGTAACTTTTAAAATGGAATTTATTGTCTTATTTTTCAGTCATGAAAAGTTACGAAAATACTATGAATCGCCGCATAACGTGTAACCGTGAAATCGAATACATGAGTTGTTTCCGTCCACGGCATTCTGACTTTGCAATACGCACCGATAAAAGTATCAATTTCCACTTTAAGTATAATTGAGATCTTATGGAAGATCCGTATTCTTATTTTATTTTGTTTGATGTGTCACACTATTTATTATATTACGGGCGCAAACAACTCATATATTGCCAAGGTAGTAACCGACAGCGGTGGATGCGCGGTTGGCGCACGGCTCTGGTGGTCCCCCAAGTCAAGCTGATTCGTTCGCGGTCAGTACTTGGATGGGTGACCGCTTAGCCGTGCGCTAGCTGGCGCATCGACCGTTGAGCGGGAGGCGCGATCTTCTGAGACTTTGGTGTTTCTGCACTTTACTTAAGTGCAAAAATACCAGTCCATCAGTAGAATATGGCCATCTGCACCGGCAGGGGTTTTCCGTAGTTTCCCCGTGTTCCCGGCAAATGCGGTACAGTGTAGCTAAGTCGGCTACGGACGCTATGGAAGTTAGGTAGCTTAGCTGAGTGCGGGTAGGGAGTGCTAGGGGGGAATCGGGATGGGGTTCCGTAAAAACCCGACAGGGTATACGGTGGAATTGGAACAACAAATATTGCCAAGGTAGTGTAGGGTTCCAGAATTAACCTAACGAAATATAATTCTATAAGTATTAAGCTTAGTGGACGTGTACAGAAACACTAATTTTCTGTTCATTCTTATTAGAACAAACGATTCTTATAACCATTTGTTTCATCTTTTAACCATATTATTTAAAAATGGTTCTTATCCCAAGAACCATTTTTTTACAAACAAAGATTAAGCAACTTTATTGTTGGCCTAAAGAAGTTACTGAAGTTAGTGGATTTTACCGTAAAATAAAAAACACGTAAGCCCGCTTCAGATCTTGACTAAAAACATCTACTTAAATTCTACAATCCGTCTTATATGCATTCAAGCGCAGCCCGTTAAGAATAAATTCAGAGTTCCGTAAATAAATAGATCATTTAGCGGGATAATTCCTGTTGTCATCTAATCTCGCGATTACTGTGTTACGTCCAGCGTAACGAATAAATTTTCTTTATTATTTGTCCTCACACTGAGATTGGACTCAGAAAATAAAATAAAAAGAAGGAACAAAAATCGGTCAGATAACTTGAAATAGTAGAAAACTAGATAAATGACTCGTTTCTGCCAAAGCACCAACTTAATGAACTCAGCCGGTACATTCGATAGGCACAAAAAGACTGGTCAAAATTGACCGTCACAAAGCTAACGGCATGGTCAAACAGATCCGGACAAATTGTAGAAAAAGAAGGCCGGCAAAAATGGTCTATGACCGCCAGCGCCGCCTCTTTTTGGGGCGAGTAAAAGGCTAACCCGCTTGCGATACCTCGCGACCGTGTCAAGTGCGGGTATCGACTAAACACTCACAGATCTCAAGGATCGTTAGATCTTCTGTACCATCGCCGGGGAACCATTTGGGGGCCCGCAGTGATCTGCCGTGGGGCCGGATCCCCACCTAAGCCAGTCGCTTTGACCGGTTGTCCGCAGCTTTATGGAAGCTTAAGGGTTTCCAGCTATCGATAATTCCGATTTACAAAGCTTAGCGCCTCAAGGCCATGAGATTAGAAAGTCACGCCACGGTAGAAACGACTTGCCACACCCTTTTTTCTCAAAACTATGGCAGAGAATTTTCGCAAACATTTTTTTATAATAACTATTACAAGGAAAAAACAGTCTAAAGGAGCCTTCAAACACAAAAATGAAGATGAGGAAAAATAACAAAGACAGACCCATAATTAAAAATATTCGGAATCCAGAAGATTAAAAGCAATTAAGAAATAAATAATAATTTAAACCGCACGAAGAAATAATTCCTGATTATTTCTGGTTTGAATTAAACAAGAACAAACAAACTATCCTTTAACAATCTTAGTAGATTCAACAATAAATTAACATTAAAAGTAACCAACACTCATAGAATAAGTTTCAAATTTCAAGAACGTTTCGAACTAAACACTCGAGTTGCCGGGCGGCAAAATCGCTGGCACGGCACCACGGGGAGCTTCGATCCCCTCAACCGGTCCTCAATAGAGCGAGTTAAATTTTGCTAAAAATCTAAGTAACCACTAAGAATCATCTCATTATTTTTAATTGTTTATGAATTAAGGATTTTTGTTGTTTAACACCCGTTTAGTCGTAAAGTAGATCCGAAGGATTCTCGTCCCATGAGGAGAATTAAAATAATGGATTAATAGTCCCTCGATGTTTTATAAAGAAAAGAGAAAATTAATAAGTACGAACATGGGACCAGAATATTCTCGGCAATCTATAAGTTAGCCTAAGGAAAGGACAAAATAGGTATATATGTATACGAATACATGTATGTTTATTTCATCCAATAATTATTAAGTTAACGAAAAAGGAATAATTCCTGAAATGAATCGACACGTGTAAACTACTATCACCTAGGAACACTCACACCTTCGTAAAAACGTTTGCCGAAAATACGTGGGAAGAAATCGATGTTAGGAAGAAACCATCTCTCGGTTCACCCCATAAAAAATCCCGCGGCGCACCACCGCATCGTCAAAAGAACAACGCAGACGGCTTTGGCGAGATGCACGAAAGCCGCGACTTTCGGTGGAACGACGCTGGCGGCGTGCTTTACTCACGGCAAGCACGATAGCATCCAATGGCAGTCACGAATTAAAAGGAAGGTCTCAGGACATAAATTCATAGACAAACGGGCCTACGACGGGACTCGAACGCAACTCCCTTCACCGAGGGAAATGATGAGTCAAACACCGAGACTTTTACCATCTCCGCGAATATCTAAAGTTAAGCACCGATCGACGAAACAGAAAACTCGTCTCTCCACGCATCACCCCTTTTTCCTTTATCCTTGCACCTCCCTTCCAACCTAGCAACTATTTTTAATGACATTTCGAGGAAAAACACACATGATCAGGCGATCACTCCCACTTACTTTAACCTAGAAAAGGGTATAAAAAGCCCAAAAATCTTGTACTCAGCGCACACTCACCATCATCCGATCGACGAAGTTAACGTCTTTCGTTTACGCCAGTTACCATCATCCGATCGACCCAGTTAGCGTCGTTCAGTCGTTTACGTTTTCGATCAACAAAATTGTCTTTGTTCAATCACGCATCGCATTTTAATTCGATCACCGAGAGTCAAGGAAACTTTTTTGTCCGAACCCCAGGTTCGAGAATCATTGTTCGATTTATTTTGTACCTTTTTGAGAATTATTCATTCGAAATAAAATCTATTCTTACCAAGGAAATCATCGGAAGTTCTACGAATTATTCCAAAAACCGACGAAAAACCAGCAGTGAAGAACGTAAGCGACATACATTTTATTTTACTCACTATAATCTTTTCTTCTTTTCATTTATCGGTCATTTCCAGTGCATGAATTTATTAATTGATCCTCTCCTAACCCATTCATCAATTTCCTGGAGTAAACCCACCGTCAAACAGACTTTCAATCTTTTCTCAAACGGAAGCGAAGATTTTTGTCATTTTAAATTCTCCGGAAACCATAAAATCGAATCAGGAGGGATCAGGAGTTCAGAAAGTACCCTACGACCTTAGAAACGACAGGCATTCCTAGGGCATTCCAAGCAATTTTCCGCAAGGTTAGGCTTAAAAATGGGCAGTTGTTACCGCGATTAATACCGGGTGTGGTAAAGATCGATTCTCATCGTTCTGACCAGAGAGTGTTAATAGAAACGGGGCAACAGTTGCGTAAAAACTTAGCGAAATAAAACCATCGACAGTTTTGACGTAATAACTGCATGCAAAGTATTTCGAAGTTGTGTGTTGACAGAACACGTCGCAAAAAAGGAAGGATGATTCGCTCTTCGTCTTCTGATCCCTCGAATCAGTGGAATCGCGTTGAACCGATACAGTGCCTCAATTAGATAAAGATTTTGTAAATTCACAGAATTACCATTCTTTATTTGTCTTTTTCGGTCTGCTTGAGTTGGCGTACACAGAGAGCGGAATTGACCCCGCCTGGCGTCATGCTGTGCGGGACCGACCAATATTCATGCAATTCTTTATGAATAACCACACACATGTATCTTTGATAACCACATTCACCTTTTTCTTTTATCAAATTATTGTTGCTCCACTGAAATACGTTCATCTCTCGATGGGCTGTGTAGTCCAATTAATGTTTCTGGTCATGAATTCTTCGCTCATAGGTGACCTTAAAGTTGAAAATCGAAAGCAAACATACATTCCATTAAAAAACGATGTCGGCAAGAGTTAACAGAATCTGCGATAATAGATATACATTCAATCGTCTCCGTCAGAAATTTACCCATATCCGTTATTTGTGAACAATCTATTGACAAGTATTGTATTCCGGTCGATCAAATACATATACAATTTTAGTAGTACAGTCCGACATCACATAATGCACTGAGTGCCAGCCATTCGGGCTGCCCTAAAGACTCGCGTGCTGATGTGTTACTGAGTGGAATACTGCTCAAACTCAGATCTGCAACAGCTACGGGATGAGTGAATGGGCGGATAGAGCATAAGGTACTCTGTAAAGTGCACCTCCGGTTTCAAGCGGTTGCTCTTTGCAGAGCCGGACTATATACGCAAACGAAGCTAGTGGTTGTCGATTTTACCGAATGATAAAACGTTGAAATGGCGTTTCTGGTGCTTTTACATATATCAGTAAAATAACATTAACTATCAAAGACTTTGTTTGAATGTAAACTGTGATCATTATGCCCAAGGGGAACAATTCTTATATTTTCGAAATCTACAAAAAAAACAAATTTCATGTAAATAACAAATTTTAGATACAGCACGAAGCCCTTCAATAAGCCATTTCTCGCAAACGAATTGAATGCCTTGACGGTTATATTTATGGATCAACTAGGAGGTTATTATGGCTTGGGCACTTCACACCCTAGCTATGAATTATAGAATTTAGAAACCGTGAGTTTACATTTCCGCAGGTTTACTGGAAATACGTCACTTTCAGTATGACGTCACTTCCTGTCATAAGATTGGATTTCCGAACCGGATGTGACGTATTACCATTTTAACGCCGCTTCCGGTTAAATAAGAGTTTTAAATCCGAAGTGACGTAATTCTAGTATGACGTGACTTCCGGTCGACACAAGTTTTTTTTACAAATGTGTGAAGCTCTGTTGTCTACCACATTATTGTGGACACCTCATCCGAGATGCATATAGTAGAACCAGAATAGTATAATAGGGGGATCATTATCAGGGTTTTGAAGTGAGGCCCCGAGGGGAACCTAGATTCTTGAAAATTCGAAAAAACAGTTTTCCAAATTATATGTAAGATATGCGGTAATCAATACTTTCACGTAAACTTCACATTGTGACAGAAACAGATTTGCAATTTCGAAAAGTGAATACAAAAATATTTCTCTCACATGACGGTCCACCAGTACCATGCTTGGTTAATATTGAGTTCCCCAGATTGATTTATTCGGTGGAGAAATTGTAAGCCGTGCAGGAATTGTCGGAGCCGATTGCCAAATAGATGTTTTAGTCAACGATTCGGAAGAACTCTTGATCCAACAGGGAGACCAACAGTTATGCTTTCTGGTGAACACACGACTTGTTGAAGAAGTGAAGCCTTATTAATCGATGATATTCCGTAGCTTCGAGCCATATAATGCATCATGGACAACATACTTCAATCATCAGCACATTTTTTAAATCTTAAGGGCATGTGGTACAGACTCAGTCGATAACAAATCGCCTTCCCTGTTTTCTCCAAAACGATTGATACGACGAACAAAAGCAAATAAGGTTTTCCTACTTATATCTATTGACTACAAAAACCTAATATTATTTTGGTCAAAGCATCAACCATCACGGAGAACATAGGGAAAGCGATTTGTTACCATCGGAGCATCGATACGTATGTGTCACATGCCCTTAAGGGCAAGTATGGACATGTGCAGCTCCTATGAGGGATAAAATTTAAAAGAAACATAAAATGTTCCATAGAAAATCTATTTCCAACAATAGGGGACCAGCTTTGAGGTGTCACGTAATCTTTATGATTGTATGATTCAACGAATACTATCACAACCTAATAATGCAAGGGCGTGCAACCTAAATACATTTTCATAGGTTTGTTCACTCAAAGGTTCATAGGTCCCCCATGAAAATTTATGTAGGTGAAATATATGCAGAAAGTCTATTCCCAATGTATACAATTTATAAGCTGCATATATTTTAGATATATGCCGTATATCTGACATACATGTCAAATATATGTCGAATAACCTACATTTTGGCGGCTTAATATATGATAGATATACGCTCATTGAGATATATGCGAAATATATGTATGATATATGCATCAAATAAGCTTTATTATATTTAAAATATCCACGGTTTCATATGTACATATATGCGACACATATATTGCATGCATCGGTTGGTAAATATGCCACTTGAAAACAATGGCGAAGGTTTTAATTCGATATCTCGAAATTTTGAAAATGGAAAAATGATAAGGGGTGACCCTTACAATTTTTCGACAAAAATGGTATTTCTTCAACAAAATTTTTTAGAATTTTTTCTTTACTGAAATCGGTTGGTAAATATGCCACTTGAA
The DNA here is from genome assembly GCA_933228735.2 of Amblyteles armatorius. Taxonomy (NCBI): domain Eukaryota; kingdom Metazoa; phylum Arthropoda; class Insecta; order Hymenoptera; family Ichneumonidae; genus Amblyteles; species Amblyteles armatorius. Next base: position 233,231 of record OW121697.1, read on the forward strand.
AACAATGGCGAAGGTTTTAATTCGATATCTCGAAATTTTGAAAATGGAAAAATGATAAGGGGTGACCCTTACAATTTTTCGACAAAAATGGTATTTCTTCAACAAAATTTTTTAGAATTTTTTCTTTACTGAAATCGGTTGGTAAATACAGACGTATAAAGAGCAAAATCTTTTGTGAGTATGCAGCGACAGACATCTCCTATTTTATTTAACGTGCTGTCTCCGCCTTTCGGCATACAACACGGCACCCAAGTGCGAGGAGCCGGGATACGCCACAGCTAGCGCGCCACGTCAAGCGCGGCTACCAATTCCCGAGAGGGTCCCTTGGTGGGGTAACTAGCAGCCACCTCTGCCAGGAGTACAAGACGGAAAAACTCCCGTTCTCCCCCATATATTTCAATGAAATATAGGGTTCACAGAACGGGAGAAGAGGAACCGCCCGAAAGGGGACAACTCTCTTAGCCGTCTTCTTGCGGCCGTCAGAATTAAATTCCGACGCCCAGAAGCCGTTATCAGCGGGGGCCTCGTGAAGGCGGAGTTGCCAGCATTTGCTCGGCTCATTCTCACTGATGACATTTCAGGTGACTGGTTGACCAGGAACATTTGCGAGCAAAGAACCCGGACCCCCTAACGAGTCCCCTGTAAGAACCGTGCTCGGTAACCGCAGGGTCGCAGAGCCCGAGTGGTGTGAGCAGCGGCCAGGCACATGAGTGGCGTGCCAGCTCACAACCCGGCACACACCCCTATCCACCCCTGCGGGTAGTATGCAGCGACAGTGGTTGATACGTTGATGATACCAAAAATGGTCCCGAGAATCCAGTTTGAAATGTTTTACAATAACGCGGATAAGTGTGTTAGCCGCCAGCCGGTGTTCGAGATTTCTTCATGTGAACAAAGAGTTTCGCGATTTTAGACAGGGAATAGAAAGTGGTCCTCACGTAATCAGTGGTCTGGTGGTTTCATGTTGGGGGTGTCCTAGTTAACTTATTGGGAAGAAAGATCATGGTCTTTCATTAAGTAGCAATTGTTTAACAGCCACAGTTCGTTAGTCAGAAGCGCAGAATAGTCCTTGGCATAGATTTCCGGGCGGAGATCTGTATCCTTTTTTAAGTAAACCCATCCAAACTTGTTGTCGCGGGAGGGGGTGTGCTAGCCTTCTATTCCTAATAATCCCAATCTGACTTGATCACAGAGCCAGTCATCCGTTTGCATTTTCTATTAAATCCACTCGTACAGACGTGTACAGAGCAATATCTTTTGTGAGTATTCAATGACAGTTAATGTCCTGGAATTCCGGCACAAGACCATCCTTCCCTGCTCGACCCGTTAGGGTCTCACGCCCATTAAGAGCAAACGCATACATTCGTCCTACATACGATCATGTTGCGCTATGTTGTGCCTCGCAGAGGGCGACCTCAATAGAGGTGCGCACGACCCAAGAATAGATCGTGCTGGAAAGCACCTCCCCTGCGATACCTTTGACTGACACCTCTTACGGGCGCCGGTTAGCCACCCGGGATAAGCCGAAGCAAGAGTCCCCTTTTCTCTCGACGGACGCTTCATCAATTACGTCTTCTGCCACACGTACAGTCCCCAATAATATACGCACTACGTGGGCCAGCTCGTCACAGCCCACTCCTCACGGAACAAGGCAGTGCCGAGAACCGCTGTTTGATACCCCCGCCGGGAAGAGGATACCTGGTTTAGTCACCAGGATGGCATCGGATCAATTGGCTTCCAAATCCGGGCCTCCTTTCGCAACGCATCTCATGCACATTCGAACAATGAGATACGCTGACCAGCGACTCCATCATCAGCCAATGCGGATATGGGCACACTGGGTTTGCTCGCCTGGGATCCTAGATAGCCCTCTCTGAAGAGAGGTTTACGACGCGTCGCCCCCGGGAGGCCAGATCACAGACTTGGCGTACAGTGGCTATAAGTTTCACTTCTACCGCCCATTAAGTCAAAGAGCGGCTTTAGGCACATTGAGGTAACACCACTGTCAACGCTTTCCAAGGCTCGAGCACTCGTCCCCAATGTGTGACCCCCACTGCCCCCCATTTGACTTCACGTCAGTATTCAATGACAGTGGTGGAAACGTTAATGATACTAAATATGGTCGTGAGAATCCAGTTTGAAATATTTTATGATAACGTTGATAATCCGCCAGTCGCCGTTCCACATTTCTTCGTGTATATTAAGATGGAATACAAACTAACAAAAATCCTTACATTTCTGTATCTTAATTCTACAATTGGAATTATTGAAAGCGTAACACAATTTAGTAGAAGAAAAATATGAAGAGCTTTTGATACCCGCCGAAACTCTTTCGGAACGACATACGGTACTGTAAATAAAAATTCATTAAATCTTTCTAAAATATTCATATAAATGTAATTTCACATGGCAACGTTTCAAAAAAATATACAGAAAATACAGATATGGTAATTCAGGAACGAACTGTGAATTTTTAGCCATGGTGAAATTGTGAATGTGGACATAAACATTGAATGTAACGTTCCAACAGCACGTAACGCTCAATAAGGCCTAAACAATGATAGGTCAATATTTTTCTGTGATAATAGGGATGAAATTCATTAAGAAGATAGAGTGACGTTAAAATCGTGACATTGTCACTCTTGATATTATGCTACCGTGCTGTCCTTGTTTGATAAACACTGCGATTTTCAAAAAGGAAATAAAATAAAAAAATAATTTATCAATACCAAGGTTTCCCCCAGGGCTCAAATTACTATTAACAAAATGATTCCTGTATTAAATCTGATACGGGTTGTGGTAAATCTAATACGAAAATCAGACAAAGTATAAAAACTGCTCAAACGTCTTTTTTAAACTACTCAATATGATATAATTAGTCACTTGTTTTAGTTTTTTTATATACATACGTAACAAGATAAATCAAGACTTATCTTGATAATATTGCATAAGAAAAAGTACATTGAAATGTATAGAAATTGCATAAGAAAAAATGTGCCTGACCGGTACATTTCCCATCATTGATGCTTCGTTTTCTGTTTTTTTTTCTTGCTGGATATCTTGTTCGTTGTCTCAACAGGATCGAATATATCAAGCAAGCCGTGTAGCAAGACATGTCAGATCAGATGTCGTGTTTGATATCTTCAATTCAGTTAGAACATTGAGCAAGCTATGAAAAACTAGGTATCAATGACAGGCAGTGTACTAGACACTGGCCAGCACTACCTCGTTCTCCGCTACTCCTGGAAAATTCTTTAAGACATGTTAATATATTATTTCCGTTATATGCAAATAACAAAAATTTTTGGAAGCAAGGAGATACCTTCTTCCATAATGAATTTCATCGTCAGATAGATGGTCGCAACTCGTTATGTGCACGTTCTACCCAAGTGCAGTGGGTGAGGAAATATTGTGTGCACATACAAAGAAGCACTTACACCGCTTAAGCCTCAGGCAACCTTGCTAAAATGCCCGTACACGTATACACGTATGCATTGTAACGTGATTTTCACATCACGCACATCCTGGCTCCAACTCCCGATGTCCGAACTCCCTTGCCCGGGCTCGGTACCGAATCTCGGGGCTCGAACCCACGACGAGATTATTTAGTCTTGTCGATGCCGACCGAACAAAGCTGTCCCCGCGTGGCAAGGCGGAAGCCATTCCCCCGCACGCAACTGGGCGCCAGGTATCTAGGTACCACCGCTCGGTAAGCGGCATATTTGTTGACAATTCGCTGCGGGGTACGGGAACGAGCAAGGGAAACGGGTAAGGCGAAGCTGGTGAGACTCCGGCTAACTGAGCCCACCTGGAAGAAAATGGTGGAGGGGGTGGACGGGCGAGTGAATAACAAATCGACATTAACTTTAGTATTTATTTCGCTTAATAACAAAGGAATTTTATAGGCGTAATCGGTGCAGAAACAAAATTTATTCGACGTCGGTAACTTAACTCAGCGGTAAAATAACCCTGGCGAGAGACAAAATTAGATGAAGCCAGGAGAGAATAAGCTATTGCCGGAAATTAAATGTAGCCAGGAAAAAACTATTGCCGAAAGATCAAATGTAGCCAGAGGAAATCGCCGAAAAATGGAATGTAGACAGGGGAAAATGACTTATTGCCGAAAAATTCAATGTAGCCAAAGGAAATAAACTATCGCCGAAAAACAGTGTGTTGTCTTGTGCTCGCTGGTATGGCAGTCTGAACTTAAGGAGCAGACTGTTGAGCGTTTGGTTGCGGCGCTGGGGCGCTCGTAGTTGAGACACCACCAGGTGTAAACGATAATTTTTCGTTTTTGTCGTTTTTCCCTCTTTTTTGCGCGTTTGTAAGATGCAATAGCGTGTTATGCTTCTGCTTACAGTGATAGCAGACGACTTTGCTATGACATTGCTTTAGTTGATGTCCGGATGCTAAACAATTATTACACAAATTAAGTTCACGGACTATCTTTTGTCGTTGTTCGACCGGTTTTGCGCGGAATTGATCGCATTTATAAAGCGGGTGCGTCTCGTCGCACTCGCACAATTTTGACGCAGTGGATAAATGGGCTTTAGTCGTGGTCCCGTCACCCTTCGGTTTGTTGGGTTTTTTACTCGACGGCGGAAGAATCGACTCTAACGCTCTAATTCGATACTCAAGGAATGTATGAATTTCCTTATATGTAGGATACGTATTGTTCTCGCCGATCCTCATTTCCCATCCACGACGAGAGGTTGGATCTAATTTTCTTACAGTCATAAAAGTAATTATGTCGTCCCAGTGATCCACTGGTCGTTGCAGATTTTTTAATGTGCTGATGGCTTCGTGGGTCCGATCACGTAATTGTTTTAGATCTTTAACGTTTTCTGTCGTGATCGCGTTCACGTCGAATAATTTTGATAAATGCGAATCGATTATATGTCTTGAGTTCTCGTACCGATCTTTCAGTCTATCCCACGCGATTTGAAAGTTCGTGTCAGAAATAGTTACCGTTTTCAGAAGAGAACTCGCTTCACCACCGACACCCATCTTTAAGTAGTGCAATTTTTGAACGTTAGGAATTACTTCCTTGTTGATTACTAGCGACTGAAACATGTCTCGGAAAGAGATCCAGTCTGTATATGACCCGGAGAATTTTGGAATATCTATTCTGGGTAACGGAGTGTAGCTACCGCGAGTTCCGTCCTGAAAAGTACAGTTACCAATTGCAGTCGAATGCGCCATTACTGGCGGGGTACATCCGGATAACGCTGTAGAAATATAGTCGCTGACCTCGTAGTAGATGGTTTCTGCGTTGAGATACTCTCCATTTTTGAAATACGGTAGGGTTTTTCTTTGTTCCGCACTAGCTGTTGAATAGATCTGGCGATCGAGAGCTTTGTACTCCAATCGGATGCTGTTCAGGTTGGTGAGTCAGCTCTGCAGTACAGCTGGTGTGAAGTTGTTTTTCCCGACCTTCTTCAGATTGGTAAGCAGGCGCGACATCGATTCGACCGTTGTTTGTTGCTCGTACAGCAAGCTGTCCAGATCCGCCATGTTGTTGGTTGATACAGTTCCGACTGCGTGGAGACTGTTTTATTGTAGCTCGAGAGCGCCAGCATGTGATGATCTTCGACAGAACTGTGCGCGCATCGTATTACCGTGATCCAGTTTGTCTAATTATTATTATGGGTAAACTTTATTCGATCGAACTAAGCGCAGCGGATAGATTTATCTCGACGCTCGGTAATAATCCGATCCTTGAAATATTGTTTGATTAGGGAATAAACGTCGAGCTTCTCAGTTTAATGGAACGTACTTGCAGTGTTTGGTATCACGCCCGGTGCACTACACGATATATTCGCGATACTCGAGATGAGTTTTACCGTGAAGTTCGAGTGGAACTTACATTTAATTATTACGGAGAGTTCTGTAGATGTTTTTTAATCCTTATTGAATTAACAGAATTTTAAATGCATTTTATTTATTTACTTTTTGCACTCAATAGAATTTGAAATATCTATTATTATATGAAGTTATTATTGTTGTCTTGGACGTTACCACCAGACGGGGCGACCGAAATTATTCAACAGGACTGTCACGTAACGAGTCTTGGATTTCGGCCTGCGTCGTCTTAGTCCCGCGAGCCAAGATTTAGTACACTTCCAAAATGAATTCTATGAATGTAAACACGATGGAGTTCGAAGAAATTCCAAGATCGATGATAACGCGTGAAATCTATTGTTCCTCGCGTTGCCCGTACACTACGCGTGACGTCACTGATGGGGGAAGGTATCTCGCGCGGCGCTCAAGAAGCCGATGTTGTTGAGAATTCGTGGAGTGCGAAAGCCTAGAACCGCTTGTGCTCCGGTGCGCGTGTACTGGCCTCTCCAGCAGTGGATGAGGACGAGTAAGCGATGAGTTTCACGAGCACGGGTACTACTGGAGACCTCGTGGCGAGATTCGCGAATGTACTTTTACTCACTTGTAATTGCCACTGTCGCACTATAACCGACGAATCGATGCTCTTGATATTCCTTAGAATTCCGTTTTTAATGTTGAGTCTTCGCAGAGTGAACCTGAATGATGTCGAAAATCTTCACAGGAACACCTTTTCTTTTTGACACACAACGGTTTTTTCACACGTGATCCGACACTCTGTCCCACCTTTCCCCGAGTTTCTCCGTCATCCGGCTCGAAGGACCAAAAAATGTTTGCGCCTCCGCTAACGCAACACATTCACACTAAACGTAAACGGTCGACGGTTCCGGTCGACCACCTTTTCCACGTTATTTTTCGTGGGCGAAGAGGATGTTGGAAGGATTCGGAGAAACACTCAATCGAACACGTTTATGAGGTTTTCATCCACTTTCACGTTTATTTCGATATACATATGGATGGGACCATATAGTCTAAATTTCGGAGAGCACCGAAAATCAATATAATAACCGATTGGCGTAATTGCGAGGCGTAAATTCCCGATTACCGGAGTGGTTGAACGACATGCGTAATGGAACGCTCAGTTTCGACTGCTCTCTCGTCGCTCGCGAAACCAATACCTCTCAATACCCGGGTGTCAAACCTGTGAACCCGTCGCTGAACGGAAGCTTTTGCCGATGATACCCGTGACGCAATAGCTACAGTTACCGATCAGCCGCTTGTTGTGTAGTACGCGCTCTATGGCGTGAACAGGAATGTAGCCAGGGAAAATAAATTATCGCTGAAAATTAAGGTAGCCGAAAGAGTCAAGGCTACTGCCGAAAGTTAAATTTAGCCGGGGCGTGAAATACGACATTCGCCACTACGAATAATTACTCAAAAGTATCCACGAAAGGTACGCGAAGAAGTAACGTAAAGGGGGGAAAGAAATTAACAAGTTGCGATTGCCAGAAAATTATATTTTAAATGTAGCCAATTCACCGGTACGTTAGACGCGAGATAAAACACAAGATACACGCTCGCTAGAACAAAGCGAGTACGCCAGATAGCCAAAGTAGCCGGGAGTTCTCAGAACGGGCCGCCCGATGTAAACACGGCGTGCCCGTGAGCTTTTACGCGCGCTGTAGCCAGCGTGCCGTCAACCGGCCTAACGAAACGCCGCACGCGACGCTGGCCATCCCTTTGTCTCGCGGGGTGTAACGTAGCCAATATAACCGGCAAATTCGCCTTAGCCTCGGTACAATGTTATTCGCGGGATATAGCCGATCGAATATGACGGATGCTGGTAACAAAGGCGTTCGAACAGAGTACGCGACATTTTAGGTACAGAAAAAGTGACCGAAGGTAGCCGAAATGGACGCGAATGGACTAAATTAATAGTACAGAAACGCAAGAAAATAAGTTTGTCGGATCAAAGATAGCTGAAAAAGGAAAAAAAAGAAAGAGAGAAACGAAAAGAATTGACCAGACGAAAAAAAACTAGCCGGACGTGTTTCGCCGGACCCGTAATATACCAAAACAAATCTAAATTAATCCAAAATCTCCATAGAAAATTGACAAAAGAATTAGGCCCGGGTTCGGCACCTCCGGCTAGCAGAGAGTACGAGGGAGAGAGACGGGGCTTACCGGTGTGTGAACAGCCCGGGAGACCGCTGGACGAAACAAAAACGCTGACACTCGTCACCGCACTAGATCAGCGACTGATGAATAAATTAACCTCTCCCGGGACGGTCCGCACTAGCGCTTCCCCCTCTCTCGCGACTCTCGAATCTAGCCTACGCTAAACGGCTAAGACGCCGGAGAACCGGTTTCTCCGCCAGCCGCTCCCCGCTACCCGTGAGAATCTTCCGCTCGCAGCGATGATTGTCGATGTCCACGGGCTCCTTCCTCCCAGAATCTGGTGGGGCAAAATGAACGTGAGGGGAGGCCTCCCTCGCGAGGTGAAGGCGTCTCTCTCCCTGCGCGGTGGGCTGACTCGATACGCCACATAACTGCACCTCGACGTGCATTTCTCCCTCGTAATTCCCGCAAGTGGAGGCGCCGTGATGAGCGGTCCGCGGCGTCCGTGAATTCGACGGGATAGGAACGGATCCAGGCCGTGTAGTCGGGAAGGACGGGAAACTCGGTACATTGGTCACAACCCGCGTCCCTCTGGCCTCCTAGTCCGCGGAAGCAGGTCTCTTGCTTCCGCCTGCTTGCCGAGCGAATTCTTCTTCGGCATTCCTAGGCCAATCTCCACTGGGGAACACGGCCGGGGCAAAACAGCTCGTCGGTCGGATCGGAAAGTCGCAAGACTCCTCCATGCCTGCGGAAAAAACTTTAAAACACCACACCCAAACAACAAACAAAAGAGACAGATATGATACAATTGATAAAAGAAGATGAAAGAAAATAACAGAAAATGTTCGGTGAGTCGATGATCGAGCCGGTTTGACGAGAGACGTTCTCAGGGCCGTAAATCCGGCCCAATGCCCGACCAAAACCGTGCGAAGTGATGGGACGTCAAATGTCACGTCACAGCATATATACGCTCACTCAGTAGCTCGGAGTAGATCATACATAACGAATAGGCTGACCTGCGATCGCAATTAACCAACAAATGGTCGCTATGGCTGACCTGACATAGCGACCATTATTCACCCAGTTTCGGGTAAAGCAGAAAAAATCCATAAGAAGTGAATTCTTAAGACCCGTGACAACATGACATCTGATATATTTCCATGGTGGCAATACATATATATGAATTAAAAATTACTCGTAAGACCCCGTTGCTTATAATACCTCAAGTTTTTAAATGCTAGCATTGTTTGCATCGTGAATAGGCAGACTGCGATCGTCCATGTCTCCCCGACATGTTTCCGGTGCCCCATTAACCAGTCTCGTGACAAATATTCACGTTGAATTGCATATTTTATATGTTTAAGCGTCATCTTTTTTATTTCGGTGTCACATCACTGAATGGTGATATATTTTGTGATAAATGAATCAGACCAAGTTCAAGTAAAATTTTGTGTGGCTGAAAAACATATACTTTATGTCACAAGAACAGTCAATGGGTGATCGCTAAAAATTTTCCATTTATTGGAGTTATGGACGATTTTTTTCCTTTTTTTGTTGTTTTTCGGAGCGCCATTCCAAATTATAAACATTTCAGGCGCTTTAGGAGACTGCGCGGCCAATAATAGCGTGTCCTTCCGTTGTCCACGGAGGGACACGCTAGGGACACTACCTTACAAATAAAATATTTGTAAGGCGACTTCTTTTTGTACTCGGTGCTTTGTTACGTGAGCTCTTTCCCCCACTACAGGAGATTGTAATTTTTTTTACAACGAACGTTATACAATAATTGTTTGAAATTAATCTTCTGTAGAGGTTACAGTAGAATGATTAAAAGAAATTGATGTGAAAGTTGCAGTAGCATTGTTTTTATTCTGTCCGCTGCACGAGTTGCAGTTGTATTATTTTTGTTCGTTTCACTGCAGAAGCCGCAGTACAATTATTAAGTTAGCCAGATATTTGTACCACTGCAGATAGACATCCAGTCTATGACATGGTTTCCTTCGCTACTTGTTATCGCTGATTTCGATCCGAATTAAATGTTTGGTAGGAAATTCGGAATGTCTAGGAAAGAATTAAGAATCTTCTATATCGGATATATTGATAGCGACTATGCTCTCCTCATTTGCTGTGTACATGTAATTTATGTCTTCTAAGATAATGACACTGCGCGCGGCTTTACCTCAACCGATTCGCAATTAAGAGATAACTTTTGTCCTAGCTACAATGAGTTTCTTTTCTCTTTTTCGTATTTGGTACTGGGTGTTGTGTCGTTACACCGATCCCTTAAGGATTACAGTCTCCTTTACTTTTCTCTGGAGCTTCGTCGCGCCCCGTCAGGTGTCAGTAGTCTCGGGCATACAGGTATAGTCGTAGTTCGTGCCTCCTATCTCCGGACCACGTCCTCGTCCGTTTTCCTTCCACCTATGGGACTTCAGTCTCGGAAATCGGGACCTGTCTGTCCGTTTCCAATACCGAGGCGCTTTTTTATCTCTTTGCCCGTCCTCGTTGTTATTAATTTGCATAGATTAACAATTTCTTGTATATAGTATTCGGGATCGGGGAAGAGAGAAGTCTTTAGTGCGTTTTGATGAATCGAATTGATGCTCGATATAGTAGACTGTGATATGGTTGACCTGTCAATCATCAGACCCTCCGTCGACAAGGCTGTCGAATCACGGTTTACGACTTCACGAAGAGAAATTGATTCGGACGTTTTTAGACACTCCGCAGATAATCTACTTTTCTTCGCAGCCTGTGTGTCATTTAATGTTTGCAGCCGGTCATGAGCTCGCTTCTTCGTGGTTTCCGACACTCCGCTTCGTATCTCTGAGTCGCCATGTTTCTTCGACTCAGATACACCAGATACAGGATTCAGGGAAAGTCTCTAATTTTTACTGAATCTTCTAATGGTTCGGACGGACGTCCAAGTGATTCAGACCGCGCCTCTCCTTTTCTTCTTCTCCATCCATTCTTCTTTGGCTAGCGGATTGGCTAGCGGATTACCTCGACCTCGTAATAGCTGCAGTTTCCGTTTCTCAATAGGTCGTTCTCGTTGTAAAATCTTTTCAACTTCCGACCTAGCGCACGTTCTACTTTTGTAACTTCGTGTTATTTCCACAAATTCGCTAATACCGAGCCTTTTTCGCACTTCAAAACATGGTGCTTAAGTATTCTGAAGTACCCTGCGATAGGAGCATTACTCAATTTCCGAATACCCAGTCGTACTTTGGATAACAGTAGGCCTGACCACACAGGCGCGTGGGGCATGTAAGTATTTGGTACATACTTAGCTATTTTCGGAGCTTAATATTCGTTCCTACCATCGTCACATTCTTCCTCTGCGACGGACTCATCAGTACTTATGTGTTTCGCGAAATAACGACGGTAGAAAGGTGATTCAGCGGAAATTGCTCCATGCTCGTCACCATCCTCGTTAAATTCTAATTCGTCTTCTTCATCTTCGTCGGTGTCAGCATAATCTTTTTCTTCGACAGGTTTGTTTGCCCTCATGCTGTTCAACCTTATGATAGCATTTTGGGCTTTGGCCCGCGATTTTGATACCAATAAGATCATGAAGTTTTCATATGCAATATCGAGATCGCCCAGTGTTTGGCACTGAAGCAGAATACCCGTAGTTCCAAGATGACAGTCTTGACGTTTTTATATTTGTTGAATTTTCGGGTTATCGACTTTGAAACGCCGTTTTGGGAGTGTGCGCAGCAATTTTGAATCGCCACTAAATCTGATGGTAGACTTCCATTACCGCTAACAACGCTATTCTCAGATAGATGCCAATTGCCATTCCCGTCCATTCTTTGAGAACAGCATTTATCGAAGGCCAGTTCCAGTCCACGACGACCACTCGAAATAACAGCCCTTTAAGTTTTTCCGAATGAACGTAGATCTTGTATTTTGCCAATAGCAGACTGATGGATGCAATGTCCTGTTTGCAAGAGACCATCTCGATTAAAGGTATTTGTATACCCGGCTTCGGCTCAACCTTTTATTGCACGTTGGAGTCTTTCTTTATGTCCATGCTTCGGCTCCTATCTTCCATATGCTTTTTGAGGATGACCATAGCGTAATAAAAAATACATTTGTATAAACTTGGTTCGCATTTTTTCGTTTTCAAGTTATCATCTGGTTTTCGGACGACGGATACCGTTGAGTCGAAATAGACTATCTTCTCGATTTTTTTTACTGTGTTCAGTTGTTCTCGAGAAAACAGATGGACGTGAAACGGTTAACCCACCCGGCGAATATACGGGTCAGCTACCATTTGTTCCTCTTTGTATCGCTGCATTATATCAGAAACATCCATTGACGTGATGTAACTCTTTTTATCATTTTTTTTATCTCTGACCTGAGCTGACAATAAAGTAGAAGATTTCTCATTTTTCCATAGACTCCTTCACGGATTAGATTTATATCCGTCTCTTATTAACTTGATCGCAATACTCGGTTGGATTTGTATGCTCGACTATGCGCTTGATATCGTCCTGCTCTTCACCTCGCAACTGCTTTATAATTGGAAGTCCGTCGTGGATAATGTCTCCTTGATGTTCTGTTGCGTACACAGAAATCGTTATCAAAGTCTCGTGAATGTTGTTCATCTCAAATTTAAACTGTTGGTCGTGACTTGAATATTTACATCTCGCGTAGATTACAACGTACAATCTGTTTTCGCGGATTTTCCCGTAATACGATACGACACAACCTCGTGGGTTCAGTCCATTTTTTGTTAATGTCTTTATGAAAGTTCGGATGGCGTCGTGGTTTAATTAGTCTTCTTGTCTCATATCTGTATGTTATACGCCACTTCCGTCCTAAGAAAACACCCGGATCCAGGATTCCGAGATACCTCATTTAAATAATAAAAATAACAAACCACTGTACGGGACTCGCATCGAGCGGCTAGCCTAGCGCACCACAATTGGCTGTTTCGCCGGGGCCGGGGTACCGCGGCCACTCGCCTCCCATTGGTGCGTCGGTCACGGCCTCGGACTCCGGTGGAAAACCGCCTTAAAGGCTCATTCCCACTGCCGCTTACGCTTGCCGATCGGTGCGGGTCTCCCTATATAAGGCCGCTCAAAACGGCCAGAGAGTAGCATTCGCTCAGCTCATCTTGTATAGAACGGAACTCTGCCAAATTAAAGCCAGACCGTGTTTTATCTTACAAGCTCGTGTAACTCACTCGCGTTACCTCGGCCTCTCGGGAACATTCCCGCCAGGAAACTTCTCGACCCGGAGCCTCTCTCCAGGGTCCGCGGTAGGCCATATAGGCGGCAGCCTTCTCGCCTAGACCCTTAGACGCTCCTGGCACGAACGACGTGCCGGAGCTCCCTCGCGGTAGTCCCCAGGCGGCTTCCCTGCCGGAGATTCAAGCGTAAGGGACGAAAGCCGTGTCAACGCTTTCTTCTTCCTAGTCCAAGACGCACTCCCTACCTTACCGACCGGGATAGTATAGAGCGAGGCACGAAACACGTGCCCCTATCCGAACGAAGTACGAACGTCGACTAGCAGCCATCCCCACTACCTGAACCCCCACCGGGCCGACTTCTCTCCGCGACAGTATAAAAGGCCGGCAGCACCATGGCTCGGGCATCATTCGACTGCCCGACTCCGCATCACCATGCCCAGGCACCGATGAGGTCAGAAGCGTAGGCTGAAGTACCTCGCTTTCGTCGAGAAAAATAAGGCACTTGCCGCCCGCGAAGCCGAACCCCCGGGCCAAGCTGCGGGCTCGCGACCCGGGAATCTCCAGCCGACCCCAAGGTGCGAATTCAGGCACCCGTGAGAAGCTCTGGCTCCGCGAGCTCCTCCGCCATCAGAATTTCAGCTTCCAATAGCATACGGAAACGACCGTCACTCACTGTTGGGATTCGCTACCGCCCGGGCAATCGACGGGAGCCCACTCACCCCGGTAATTCTGGAAACTCATCGGGCAGGGGGCTAAGAAAATACACCGCCTCGATCCTCCTCCTCCCGAGATCCCCGGCTTCGGGCCCGAGCGGCCGAACCTTCTCCTCCCCCACCTGCGATCCGAACTCCTCCCCCAACCCTCTTCCCCGTTCTCTCCGACTCTGACCTCGAGGGAATCCTCAGGGAGTCGACGTCCCCTCCTCCTCCTATACCTCTCGAACGCAATCCTCCACCCCGACTTCCGGCCCCGTCTCCTCGCGACCCAGAGATCGAGGCTATTCTCGGCAACTTCCCGCTTCCTCCTCCGCTCATCGACCCTCTTCCGGACCCCCTATCCAAATCATCAACCTCCTCCCCGAAGCTCCTCCCTTTTGATCCACGAGAAACCGCTCCCACCCAACTTTGCCATGACCCAGAAGTCGTGGCGATCCTCCACGAGTTCCTTCTTCCTCCAGCCCCTATAACTCCCATACCCAAAACCCCCAAAAGGATCCGCCATCACACCCGATTTCCCCAAGATCCTACTCACTGCATCCGAACCCGCCAACAGGCAAGGAGGATCCACCTCCTTTTTAGTCCCGACTTCTCCACCCCTCGCTCCATCCCGCCTCCCACCTCAACATCCCGTCTTTCCTCTTCCTCTCATCAAACTCCCCGTATCAAGTGGTTACATGTCTAAATAACTTGGTCAAAATAACTTACGAAAAAACAACTCGGACACAATAACTTCTAAGAAGATAACTTCCCAATAAATAACTTGGTCAGAATAACTTCTAAAAAAAAAAAAAAATTGACTTGACAAAAAATACTACTTAAAAACAAAACATTTTTCTGAAAATATGTGTCAAATGAGAGGGTGCCAGAGCTCTACGGGTGTCCGCACCTGAATTCCACCAAGGCGACATACTTCTGTACTTTGGCGACATCCAAATCAGAATTAGTCTGTAATAATCTGTCCGTATGTTTACGTCGTCTCGAACCGTTCGCTCGACTCGTAGAAATGCCGTTAGAATTTATCAAGAGCCAGAAGGGCAAGCGTCAATTAGTAATGAACGGATATATACTGTGATTTTGTCCTATTTATTCCAGTGATGGGTTTCCGATGCGTTCTCTTCTACCGTCGTGTCGTCTTCTTTGTCTCGATCTTCTCGCACGGGTTTCGTGCTCTGGGCAGTCGCGAATTGTCCGTCAGGTCTGTCCTCGGTCGTCTTTTCTTTTGGGGGATAGGGAAGAAACTTCAGATTTCCTCGCCTACAACGTCCGGAGACGGAGAGTTTATCATCATAAGTTTCCGGGCGAGGATGGATGAGGATTTTCGGTTATGGTATCTGGTGGGGAATCTTTTCTATTGCGAGGGTGCGTGGTGGCTGCTAAATGTTCCTACTATTAATTTTTCGTGCCTCGGTGGCAACTGCCCTAACGCGAGGTTCACGAACTGACTTAATATTATTGTCAAGGCGGAACTCGCGAATCGTCCCGTTGATTCGTCTTGACCACGCGGAGTTACTCCGAAACTTTATTTATTCTCGTTTTGTCAATTATTTATTTGCCGTCCCTGGTGTCGGGCAAATGGAGCTGTCCTTGCTCAAGTATGCTACTCCAATTTATCTGTGCGCACACGATCCCCGCCGATGATCGTCTCGACGCTCAATCTCGCTCTTACTGTTTCGCGGATGTTTAATTTTTCTCCCTCGACACCTTTAGAATTTACTCGAAAGAAACCTTTGTTGTAAAATAAATTACATTCCACGTTGCCTATGGGCTCTAGCCAACGGAGCTGGGCTGGCTCAAGTCGCGAATCTTTTGAATTCAAATTCCTACGCAACGGAGTTGGGCTATCTTCGCTGTTTTCGTATCGATTTCAAATTCGCTTTAGAGAGTGGTGCCTTTCTCATGGAGTGTCAAACGAAGGCCAGAGATGTCTGGAGCTCGTTTAACACAGGAGAGGTAGGTGGGTATGACTACAAGTGATTCTGAGGAATGCTATCGGTATATGGTGCTCTTGGATCGGTTGCCCGCGCTTATATACTCGAGCGGAGTCCCGTTATATGCCGCGTCGAGTGACGTCGATGCAACAGATAATGTTTCTTAAGTTCAAATTCAATTTATCCTTCCAACGGCGGAAAGTCCTTATCATGCGGGCTCATTTGCGTTGGCCTTTTTGGTGGGTGGAGCTTGCGCGCTCGCCTTGAGCTTTCGCTACGTCCGTTCCCTCGCTCTCGTGCCGTAGATTGGGAAACCGCTGGCAGGAAATCGCCTGTCCCGTTACAATACTTAACAAGTGTTCCGAAGTCGAAAATGAAGTGATTTGGCGATGTCCGTTGTATTACGATGAAAAAGTACATTGCCCGGGTAGAGTACATACGTCTTCTTCAAAAACCTCCGGTAAGTGTAAATTTTTATTAATTGATGATTATTCATGCCAGAGTAATTCGCTATAACTTTTCACAAATTCTTTTTCTATACCCAGGTAAACTATTGAAGGAAGTTGCACACAATCATGCCCCGCGAGCTGAGAAAGTTGAAGCGAGACGGGCAGTCGAAAACATGAAAAAGCGGGCTCGAAGATCGAATGAAACGACTACAGGGATTGTCGCTGCTACCACCTCAACAGTCTCGTCATCAGTTGCTGCCGAACTTCCAAAGGCGGAATCTCTTACTCGAACTGTACAGCGGGCACGCCAAGTAAACAACCCACAATTATCTGATCCGCCAACACGTGAACTTCTCGTTTTACCGGACTTCCTCACACAAACGATAAAGGGAGAGCCTTTCTTGTTATACGATAAGGGAGGTAAAAAAAGATTTCTAATTTTTGCGACGCTGAAAAACTTGGCTACGTTGGGTACTTGTGCTATTTGGTTGGCCGACGGAACCTTTAAGACAGTTCCTAAAATATTTTCACAATTATATACCATCCATGGGTTAAAGTCGAGGAAAACCATTCCACTAATATACGTATTACTGCCAGATAAGAAGGAAACAACGTACGACGCGATGTTGTCTCATCTTAAATCGGTTGAGCCAAGCTTAAATCCGCAAACGTTGATTGTTGACTTTGATTTGAGTTTCATTTCGGCGTTCCAAACGTGCTTCCGTCATACACAAATCCACGGTTGTCATTTTCATTTCGGCCAATGTGTATGGTGACATGTCCAAAACGCCGGTTCTCAAACGCGCTACGGAACGGACTCTGACTTTGTCATACATATTAAGATGCTGGTCGCCCTGGCCTATGTACCCACGGAACACGTAGTTAATGCGTTCGAGACTCTGGTTAAATCACAGTTTTTCCTCGACAATGATGAAACCGAAGATCTTGTCGAGTATTTCGAAAACACGTGGATCGGACGACGTGATCGCCGGGGAAAGCGCCACGCTCCTGTATTTTCGATCGCGATGTGGAATTGCTACTCTACTGTAATCAACGATCTACCCCGAACAAATAATTCGGTAGAAGGGTGGCATCGCGGGTTTAATGATTGGTTGCGGATTGCACACGCATCTATCGGAAAATGTATTAAAGCTCTACAAACAGAACAATCAATTGCCGAAAACACCATCGAACAAGCGTGTGCTGGACGGGAAATTGAAACTCAAAAACGGAAAAGATATGTAGACTACGTTTTGCGATTGCATAATGTCGTGGACGATTATAACAATAGTGAAATACTTGATTATTTGCGTGGTATTGCTCACAATGTTATTTTGTAAATTTCGAAAAAAGCGAATTGGGCATGCAAAAGATGAGCGAAATATAACCTGAAGAATATGCGAGTTGTGCGATTCAAATTGGTCCATGGCGCAAGGAAATAATGCGAGTTGTTAAATAAATATTGTCGAATTAATATGCGATAATGCGACAAATATGCTAGTGTGTGATAAAATTGTCCATTGTTTAATGATTATTTATTATTATCATTTGCATGTAACACCATAAGATTACTCGATTAAAATAAAAAAAGATTATTCGAGTTAAATAAATATTTTTGAAATAGTAACGTATAAGTATTTATGATTTTACTGACACCAAGCCTAGTAGCTCTGATGGGGTATGCTAACTTGGTAGAAGGTGCCGACAATACGATTTGGCGGAGACACGGCTGATCAAGCGGGCCGACTCGACATGGGTGCAAAAAACGTAAAAACGGTATCTTGGTTGGTGAGCATCGGAATAACTCGCACGGAATAACTCGCTCTTTCTGAGGATTAAATGCACGAATTATCGGAATATTTAGACATGTGACCCTTAAGGCAGTAGTCTGCTTTACAGGCTTCAAAAAATCGATTTTTCGTTTTTGTCTTAAATCTATTCCAAAACTATCCAAGAATATGTGTTCAAAATTTTAGAGGCCAATTTAACATATTTTCGAAGCTAGATCAGTTTTAGTGGCCGAGCGTCGAGCAGGTGCGAATGCTCGGGCAGACCCGAGCGCGCGCGCTCCACCCCTTCGTGTATTCTATTGTTTGACTATACTCGTATATACCTTGGTTATTGTCCTTGGTTATTTATACCGTGGTTATTGTCATTCGTGTACCATACATAAAAATAGTTTGGATGAAGATGCATTTGAGGAGTGGTATGAGGATCATAAAGACTCATGCTCCTCAAATCATACAGGTTCGTCTGGGAAGATGGAGGTAGATTCCATAACAGAGATGTTTTCGAGATCCGTCGAGAAATTCGGAGTTATGTACAGTAATTATATCGTCGATGGCGACTCCAAAACTTTTACTGGAATCTTAAATAGCAATCGTTACGGGGAAGAGTGCACAGTGACGAAAAATAAGTGTGTTGGACACGTGCAAAAGCGTATGGGTACTCGTTTACGGAATAAAAGAAAAACCGAGAAACTTGGAGGAAAGAACGGGCTAACGGAGAGTCTCATCAAGAAATTGACGATTTACTACGGTCTGGCAATTCGTCGAAACGTGAACTCAGTTGAAGGTATGAAGAGAGCTATTATGGCAACATTAGACCATTATTGTTCCACCGATAAAAATCCTCGGCATAAAAATTGTCCAGAAGGCCCGGAGAGTTGGTGCGAATGGCGCAAGGCTAAAGCGGCGAACAATCTGGCATCTTTCAAACACCCGGCAAGATTAATTAATGATAATGTAGAGAAGCACATTCGTCCAATTTACGATGATCTTTCAAATGACGATTTATTGACGCGGTGCTTAGGCGGACACACTCAAAATTCGAACGAATCGTTCAATTCGATTGTGTGGCGCCTAAATCCGAAACACGTAAATTCCGGCTATAAAATCGTCGAAATAGCAGCAAATATGGCTACAGGCATTTTCAACGAAGGTTATTCAGCTGTGCTTTCTACCATGCAGCTCCTCGATATTGTCATCGGGCAGCAATGCAAAAATTTTGCTGACACCGTCGATGCTGAGCGCATAACGCGGGAGAAACGGCGCGCATCACTTTCCAGCAAGGAGGCTCGTACAGCTCGAAGATCGGAAAGCCTCCGCCAAAACGAGTTTTTTGAAGAAGAGGAAGGATTATTGTATGGCCCGGGGATAGCCGATTAACATCTTATTAGTGTAAGTATCCAAAAACTTACTTTTTTTTGGACCGAAAACTTTACAGCCCGTTTTCTCGAGTTTTCATTTTCACAAGTTTTGGAAAACGGTGCCGGCGATAGTAAAAACAATATATGTCCGATCGAAAAAAACCAAAGTGATCTAGCTTCAGTATTGAATTATCTTCTATTTGATGTAAAAAAGTGGGACAAAAGTACTATTTAAATTACTTGTTTTGCAACTTAAAGTGATTTTTTTTTTTCAAAAAAGTGAATTTTTTTTTCAAACTTCGAAAAAATTTGGAATTTCGTCATTTCTTCGGTATTTTTTTAGTTCATATAGAAAAGGAACTTATAAAAACTAAAAAAAAATTTGGTTCCACTGTTTCAGATGCATCGCACGACCTCCATCACCGGCACCGATTTACGAGTGCACACTCCAGGCGCCCCAGAAAAATCGTTACAACTTTGGCAAATTTCAATAATTTGTAATAATAAAAATTGTTTTTTAAAGCTTGAATATAATATACTATCGTCTCAAAATTTCGTTTACCGCAATCATTTCCTTCCCTTTCAAAAAAATTGTTGAAAAAACGCTTTTTTTCGGCTCCTAAAGCAGACTACTGCCTTAAACCCCCCTTAGGACTCTACCCCATGTCCCCGTGCCTCTTCTGCTGTCATATTTTTTGTTGAAAACATTTTTTCGTATAATTATTTTGTTCGTATTTTTTTAGAATATTGTATAAAATTATTTTTTCAAAAGTTATTTTGTCTATAGTTTTATAATATTTTACCAAGTTATTTTTTCAAAAGTTATTTTGTCTATAGTTTTCTTATATTTTACTCAGTTATTTTTTCAAAAGTTATTTCGTCCATATTTTTATGATGTTTTATGAAGTCATTTTTGGGAAGTTATTTTCTTAGAAGTTATTTTGTCCGAGTTATTTTTTCGTAAGTTATTTTGTCCAAGTTATTTAGACGCGATACCTATCAAGTTCCTCCTCGGCACTCCCCCAGAACCCTATTCACGCTACGTTCCCCAACTTCCACTCCCGGCTCCCCGCGCATCCGAGTCCTCCCCCGCAAGATCTGCCCCCACCGGTTCTAACGACGCTCTGCTATCTCCACAGGAAAACCCCACTTGGCACTAAAATAAAATAACACACTGAAGGGGAACGGCCTTTTTCAAGGCCAAATGCTCTGTCTAACCAGGGGCGAGGTGCCTCCGTGCCCTCCTCTCCCTGCCCCTTCCCGGGGTAACACATACCAGCCTTTACAAGGCCATCGCTCTGTCTAACCTGGGAACTCAATCCCCTCCCTCGTTAACATGTATAACACGCAACAAACTTCTATTTTGCTTCATCGTAAATAATTTTCCCACCGGTCGTACGGTAGAACATCGCTGATTCGATCAAAATTGTTTGCTGATAAAATGAAACTGATGTCTCTCTTTCTTGGGCGGAGGTAAGCGTGCGGGAATATCTCATTTTTCCGTAAGGAAGTGACGGTCGTTATCGAATTTGACTAAGGACAAATCTATTCGCGTGTTTTCTGGAAAGTATTCGTCACTCCATGTGTGATCACTTTCCGATTCAACATCGGGCTCGTCGAATGTGCTGGAGCTCGTTTTCCCACCTACTCGCCAGCGTGTCGACGAGTGTACTTCACTGAGCTTTTTGGTGTCATTCAGTGCATTGCTTACGTGTTCAGTTTTACATTATAAGGTATCGTCATCGGACATGCAATCATTCGAAAGTTCGTGTAGTATAGCTCCTTTTTCGAACGGTCGAGCTGTCTTAAGAGCACTTTGTATTCCCTGTTTAGCCATGGCTTGTGATAGAAGCAGTGAATTATCAGCTTCTTCAACGTATTTCATGCTTCTTTCCTCGTGCGGTATCAAACTTCCTTCACCATCGACAATAAATATGCCGATATGTTTGTTTCGATATCGAGCTGGGCACTCAATACACAGTCTGTTAGGTTGTGAATCGTGGCGACATGTGGGAACTGAGCAGGTTCAATCAATATTTCGTTCTCGCTAAAATTTCCCGCATTACCGCTGAGAGAGTGTCGAAGACTGTACCTCACTGCGCATGTCGATTACAGTCAGTGCATCGGCTTTGAACAAATTTTTACATAGCAAGGTATTGTCACCGGAGGCGCCATCGTTTGAAACTTCTTCTCGTGTCGTTTCGAGCGGCTGCGTTACTATTGTAGCGCTTTGTATATCCTCGTTCGCTACGCCGTCTAATACACGTGGTGGAATATCAGCGATCTTTTCGAGTTTTTGCGCAGCTATAAGAGTACCGTGCGTGTCCAATTCATCTACGTCTTCCGATAAAAGTGGTAAATTCTCATTGTTCCCAGCTTATTGAGGATATGTCACGCAACTTTGCTTATCCGATATCGAGCTTCGATCACTTCCCTGATCGATGACAAATATACCGATGTCTTTGCCTTTGATATCAAGCTGGAAACTCGATCCGCAGCCTCTTGAATGATGAATCGCAGGGACATGTACGGACTGGGCAGCTGTATACGATTTTTCGTCCTCGTTTACATCACTAGAATCATCTCTGAGAGGCGACTTCCGCACGGAACATTTAGGCTGAAGTTTAAAAATACGGGAAGATCGTATATCGTAAACTGCATTTAGCAATCAGAATGTAAAGCTTGTGACGCAGTATTCTGGCACGTCCCAAAAGTTTATGAGGTCGCCAGAAGAGAGAGTCGGGGCGCGCCCTCACAGAGCGCAGATCACATTTCCCGGGCAGATCCGAGGGGTTCAGTAGCGTTAGCTCGATAGGCGATTAATTAAGTTAAACGGTTTTCATGTACCATCCGCACTTGGCAAGCGTCGAGCGATCGAAAGAGGACGGCGTACCGGTAGCAGATAGGGTCAGCGTCACGAATAGCGAGAGGAAACTGCCTCGACCGATTCTGGACACAGCGGAGAAGATTGCCGTCGCCCGTGCCTTGCCATGACGAACTGTGGGCCGGACGTTCCTCTGTGAGGTCTCACCGGTGCAGAGATGATCGCCTGTATTCACCATCACCGCTTGACGTTAACCGGTGATGAGTACGCGGTCTGTCCGGTAGTTCGGATGAAGGGTCAAGCGGGATTGTGGTTTGCGAGGTTAGAGAGTACGTTTGAAGGGTTTGGTGGCCCTAAAAAGGGCCGTTTGGTCCCGGGGTTTGAACCCACTCCTATCTCCTCATCAGTTTCGCATCGTAGTGCGCGGTCGTTAGACCGGGATGTTCAGTTTAGTCCCTAAGGGACACGGTCAGGTTGACCGGAAGGGGAAGCCTTCGCGTTCAATTCCGGGGGTGGTAGGTCCCGGACGTGGTCGGCTCTTCTGGTGGTTCGGTGGGTGCGGCCTCCTTGGGTGCGGCGCGTATGCGCGTGGGGACGTATTCCGGCGGGGCTCGTTGAAAGACGCCCGGGTGGTGGCCCACACCGTCGTAGACCGAGGTGTACTGCTCGGAGGGATGATACGTCGTGGCCCGAGGAGTGTTCCCGGCGACCTCCGCCAATACACCCAAGGCCCCGAATCCGGGCAGCGATGGCGAACTCGGCTCTCCCTCGAAGATGGCGGCGGCGCTGGCGAGGAGATGCAAGGAGCTCTTAGAACTGAGGTCGCTGTCCGGCGACCAACACGGACCCGATTGGTTTCGCGGCCGTTTCCCGGAGCTGGCTAGGGCTGGAAGGGAGAGTCCCACCACGGTCTCGGGCGTCTGGCCGAATAGGTTCGCTAGGGATGCTCGGTTCTCTTGGTCCGCAGGGCGAGGGTTGGATACGGGCGCTTCGATCGCGCTCGGCTTCGCAGGCACCTTCCCGTACAAACGCTGCCACAGGCCTTGCAGTGACTCGGCCTCCTCTACGGACGGGCGTGTTGGTTCAGGTCCGACGCAAGCGACTTGCTTCCCAGGGGCCTCCAGGTACACCCTAGGAGTCACCTCGCGGGGTGAGACGGTTTTTATCCCGGAAATCGAGCCTCCCGTTACCTCCGGACGCTCGCTACCCTTCCGTGGCAGATACGGGTGAGCGCGGATGGAGACGGGTCGAGTGACGGCGACAGGAGGTGCGTACCCTCCAGCCCGAGGTCCGCGTGGTGTCAGGCGCCGTACAAGGAGCGGTTCCTGGGTAGCGTACTGGAAGCAAGGAGCTCCTATGGAGATGTTCGTTCCGCTGTCCAGAGAAAAAGTCCCCGTCCCACAACGTCCACGGTGTTAGGGGCCGGCCGTAGTCGCGGGTGGAAGGGCCACCTTCGAGGGTCGGCTGAAGCGGCGTGAGTGATCCTCACGGTGACGTCGAGGCCACGCTCCCTCAACTCCTGGGTGAGTTCCGCCGCCCTTGCCTCCAAGCGCGCCTCCGCTCGGGCGGTCAGGCGTCGCTGATAGCACCGATTATTCTCGGCCCGCGGCATCCGTTCGACCGACGTCCGGCACTGAAGAAATACGAGCCCTCAGGGTTTTTTCCGCCTTGCGGCAGGCTGCCCGCTCTTCGGCGGTGAGAACCGCTCTTCAGCAGGGTCGAGAAGACGCTCTGCAGCAGGGTCGAGATCCGCTCCGCAGCAGGTTTCTTTCCGCTCTTCAGCAGGGTCGAGAACCGCTATGCAGCGAGATTCGTTCCGAAAGGAACGGGTTTTTGGAAAGTCGGTGGAGGCAAGGCCACGGGCTATTCCGGTAGGTCGGGTCGTCTTGACGAGGACAAAAACGCGAGAATAAAACTTTTCCCCAGTCGGAGACTGGTTCGGTTGGGTAGAATTCTGATTATTCATGGAAATTCCCGGCTTCTTATTGCCGCTCAAGTGCCCTACCGCCTGCAAGAACCTAGTCTCGAATCTCCCTCTAGCGGCTAGTTTTACAGTCTAGATCTATCGTCGGGGCTCGAGCGCACCGTCGCGGCGTTCGGCTATTTCCGTGAACGCTCGGGTTCTCGAGTCTCGGCCAAGTGTCGAGCGTGTTCGCGGCGACGGTTCGCTATAACCTCCGCTGGTGCTACGCGTGTGTTTTTTTTTGACAATTGTTATAATTTCAAAGTAGTTTTATCGTGAAGTGAAGTGAGCGATGTGTGGTTGAGTGAATCGCACATCGCTGTGAACTAGTGTGTGTGAGTGATAGCTTTTTACAGGTGTTTTTTCGGCGACAGGTTTACGCGAGCAACAGGTGGCTACGGCGGTGCCGGATTTCCCTTATTGGTAAGTACCCCCTTTTTTTCTTTAATTTAGCATTCGGAGATTCTCTCCTGAGCGAAGTATTTTCACTCTTTTTTCTAATGTACCTTCTTTTTCTCTGTTTCAGGTTACGGCGTGGAGCCACCGGAAGCTCCGGACGGATGGTCCGGCGTCGAGGGCTGAGGACAGAGGGTCGACGACAGTATTCCATGGGTGAGTATCTAGTTATTAGTTTTTTTTATCTATTTATGGCTAGTCTTAATTATTAATATGTGTTTTCTGTTTCAGGTTACGGCGAGGTAGCGGGTAAGCCGTTACCTCGCCCGGCGTCGTCGGAGGGCCCGAGTCGTCGGTTCGTCGTCGAGGTTCCGTCACCCAGGTAGGTATAAATGTTACTAATATTCTTATCTTTTATGTATTTTTTTTCAGGTGACGGCGAGGCAGCGGGGAAACCTTCACCTGGCTCGACGTCGCCCGAAGCTCGCCTTGGGGAAACCTCGTGGCCTCGTCGTTGGATCTGCACGTTACGGTGAGTATTATTTTAATGTAATGTTTTTTCCATTTTTCAGCATACTAATTGTTTCTGTTTCTCTTTTTCAGGTGCAGGGTCCCGGTCGAGGCGACGAGGGAATCGGTTTGACGCACGATGAAGGCAACGGCCCTTCGTCGTATGGTAAGTACGTAGGATAGTGAATCTATTTTGTTTGATTATTTTCTAATAGTTGTTTTTTGTTTCAGGTTTTCAGGTTTCGGCGAGGGAAAACGCCGGTCGGCGTACAACACGCTGTCTGCCGCAGAGATTCCTCGCCGTGGTCGTGGTGACCTTGCGTCAGCGATTATTTGAATATTCGCGCGCGCGAGCGCTACGCGCGCGTCTAATTGCGAGGCTGCCCTGCGAGGCGCCGTTTAGCGGTAGGCCCACCCGTGAGAAGTAGAGTAGGCACGGGGGGTACGCGGGTAAGCGGGGGACGCGGACAGTTGCGATCGGCGAGAGTAGCGAGAGAAAGGGGATTCTTCCGGGGACTGGCGACTGCGACGGAGCGCTGCCCAAAATCTTCTCTGGCTACCTCAGCGGCGATCGCAATCAATTAGAAAGAAGGAAGCAGGTTGATCCGCCTAGGAAATTGACGGGGAAAATCCAGGTCATTTCTTTTGTGTCAACTGTTTTCGACGACGTTACCGGTAAGCTCTTCGCAACTCGACAAGAATAAATTTATTAGTCTTTGTCAGGGCACCGGCGTTGACGGTGAATTACACACGGGGTACTCTCGGTCGAGACGTCGACCGCCATTCCAGCCATGTTAAAGTATATGGCTCGCCGACGACTATAAGCCGGAATCATAATGTAGAAAGTGCGGATAGAGTGAGATTTGCGTTGTAGCGTTGCGTTTCGAGTGTCGGAAAGTCACACGCGCGATACCGGTACTGAGCTCGCGCGCGGATCTGGCCGGGAGCTTTGGAAGAATTTGTGCTGTCCTTGCGTCTATTGTCTCTTCAGGATTTGTTTGCGAGTGCGCGTCGTGCGGGTCTCCGTGTCGTTTTTCGCGAGTAACTATTTCGTGGCCTTTGTCAACGGCGTTAGCTGCTTGACGGGCAAACCGGCGAAAATAAAGCGAAAACGGCCCGTGTCCGTATCGCCCCGGCTTCTCCGGGCGGCGCCTCCGATTTTTGCGTGTTTGCCTGCGCCTTTTAGTCTAATTTACCGGTAAGCCGCGGGGAATTGTATCCTTTCTCATACACGGAGATTTGCGCGTCGCCGAGCGTTTCTCGGCGGCTCCTTCTGACCTTGCCGCGTGACCGCTGCCGCGCGAGCCGAGCGGTAGTGCTCGCTAGCCTACCGAGCATATTTTGTTTCGCGTCGAATAAGCCGAATTATAGTAGGGATCCAGGGCTGTGCTATTGGAGAAATATTTGAAATTGATTATTTGAGAACTGTTTTTTGATTACGAATATTGTAAATTTCCCGATTTGGTGATTGCATTGGGCAATAGACCATCCCTTCCGACGGTGAACTGAGTAGCCGCCGGGAGTTTGGTGGGGATTCCATGTACCGGGTAGCCGTAAGTCTGGAGAACTGAGAGAGACCGAGAGTTTGTCATTTTGAGTCACTGAATTTGTCCGAATTTATTTGAGTCGGCATTGGTCTTGGCCTTGGGGGCAACAGCTAATTTATTCGAGCCTTGATTTTGGTAGCAATAAATTGTTCTTTTCTCCCGTCTCTCGTAATTCTGAGTTGAGAGTCTTAATTGTTGTTCGACAACCCGAACCGAGTTTTTCCCGAACCGCCCCTCTACCATTTCCCCGAGGCTGCAGCTAGTCGGAGCACGGCCTTGGCCTCTCCTGTACTATCGATACTGATCGTGTCGCATGCTGGATGCGGCTGGCGCCCAATATGAAAAATTCAAACGATCGAAGGTCCGGAGTTTTGTGTCCGAATGCCGGTAGGGAGTTTTGAGATTTTCGCCTCCGCCCGGAAATTTGCCTCACAAGCTTTGTGCGACTTTTACGGATGGAATCTCTATAAATGGATAAGTAGTTAGCGGTGCACTATGGCGACCCCCACTCCTATCCCCACTCCTATCCCCACTCCTATCCCCACTCCTATCCCCACTCCTATCCCCACTCCTATCCCCACTCCTCGAGCCCGTAGTGCAAGGTGGTGGGGGTAAAAGTGGGGATAGAGTGTTTGGAGTCGTCATAGCGCGCCGCTGCGTGTATATAAAAAATGTGGCCAATAATTGGGGTGGCCGGAAGAAATAAAATTTTATTTAAAAAACATTTTTATTATTATTTTTAATGTTTGAAATTTGGATTAATTTTAATTAAGTTTTTTCCTGTCGATGTCCCCGTCCGCGTTGAAGGTGCCTGTAAAAAAAAACAAAAAATCATTATTTTGATTATATTTATATATTATAATGCAAAACTTACCATCTATCTATCTAGCGCTGCTCTTCTTCATTTTGGGCTCGACGCACCCAGCGACGGTCGTCAAATATAGGGATGCGGATAGGCTCCTATCCGTCCCGCTCCCATATGGTGTAGCGGATAGAGACAGGCTCCGGCGACTGCGCGCTGACATAATCAGCGTAGCGCAGCCGCCGGGAACGCCGACGCCTCTCCTCCTCCACCTCTCCCGCGTATCTCACGCGTTCTGAAAAATAAATAAAATAAATAAAATAAATAAAATAAATAAAATAAATAAAATAAATAAAATGAATGAATTAAATGAATTAAATAAATTAAATAAATTAAATAAATTAAATAAATTAAATAAATTAAATAAATTAAATAAATTAAATAAATTAAATAAATTAAATAAATTAAATAAATCAAATAAATTAAATAAATCAAATAAATTAAATAAATTAAATAAATCAAATAAATTAAATAAATCAAATAAATTAAATAAATTTAAAAAATTGAATAAATTAATTCAATTAAATGAATTAAATAAATTAAGTTAAATAAACTCACGAATGTTGTTCCGGGGTGGACGCGGCCGTTGTTCCTCCTCGGGCTCAATCACGGGCCCCGAAAGGGGTACGGCTGTCACCTCTTCGTTGGTCGGGCGAATGTAACACATTTTTTCTGGCTATTTCACGGTCGAGGTTTCACTGGCTGTTTCACGGTCGAGGTTTCGCAGCATACTGACGGCTGCACGTGCGAGATCGCAGCCTCCGACCAGTCTCGTGCAGAATCAACAAGCGGGGGGGAGGAGGAGGCTGGCACGCGCTGCCGCTCGCGAGCTACCGAGTCGCACGCTGCGGATGCAGCGTCAGCCGTAATCCAGGTGATCTTGTTGAATCACTGGCGAACGTGATGGCATGCATGCAGCATTGACCGTGACCGAATTCGGGGAATTGAATGATGACAAATATTATTTTAACACCACACTTAGCGTAGAAATATGGAAGGAGGAGGGTGGCACGCGCTCGCGAGCTACCGAGCTGCGCCCCGCGAATGCACCGTCAGCCGTAATCCAGATGTTCTCCCTGAATCACTGCCGAACGTGATGGAATGCATACTGCATTGACCATGAGCGAATTCGGGGGGGAATGAAACTGTTTCAAGCCGTTTGTGACCACGCTTCATTATCTCTACGGTAAAAATGCAATTCGGTAAAATTCTGAACATAAGCCATTATGTTATGGAGTTCGTGTATATCACCCCCCAGGAAACGGTAAATTTAGTCAGTGGATTGTACGGCCGCCTAAGAGAGCGGATTATCGCAATGACGGACCGCTCCGTTCGCACGTGTATTCACGATTTTTCAAAATTAGTGAAATTGCGTAGTATTCACCTTCGGCGTCGGTGCAACGATCAATGGTGCGAAGAATTGAGGGATTTATTGGGCGAAAGACTTTTAAGCCATCTACGATATATAATATGGTGGTCGCCTCTACGTGCCATTGCGACAGCGTACAATAGAGGCCTATTTAAGGGCCAGAGTGTAGTAATGTACGTGTGGAGGGAACTACAACGCCGAAGACTCGAAGATGCGCCAAGCATCAGGGGAATTGCTGATGAAGCCAATGGTAAGTATTTCATATACGATAGATAAATCAGAAAAAATATTTTTGAGAAAAAAATGTCTCGGAGCGGGAATCGAACCCGCGCCCCGGCAAAATACGACTGACGTCACATTATACGTAAAATATTTTTGAAAAAAGTAGTCTTAAAACCCAGAACGATCTGTCTTTTCGAAAAACACAGAATAATTTTTAAAATATTTTTCTAAAAAATGTTTCAGCTAATTTTACGGATATTTTTCGTGAAATCGTTAACAATTATATTATTACATAATTGTAGTCTATCGCGAGCTCAGGGACGCTACAAGCGAAGAAGAAATGGCCCTCAATGAAACAGCTCATGCTATTGAGGAGGAAGAGGCACTGGATCTCCGTATGCAGACAGCACTGGATGAGGCAACTCCCGCTATTGAGGAAGTGGAGGTGGCTCTCCAGGCACAACGCACCATAAATCGTAAGTATTCCAATTATGCGCATCTGAGACATGAAATAAAATTTAAAAATCGTAGGTTCACTGACGGAGAATGGTGACAATACTGTTTGTACCGCGTACGTGGCGGAACAGCCACAGCAAGCACAGGTTCTCTCGCTACAGCGTAAGTACTTGAAAAATACATATAATTTGTGCTAGACAAATTGACTATTTTTACTTATAGAATTTATTTTTCAGCATCTGTAACAGAGAATCGCAAAGAGGAGGAGATGGCCCACTCAACAATAACGGTTTCCAGCGCAGGCAGCGACATGCCTATCACAAGATCTGTGGTAAATGAAGGAGAGGGGCCTGTGCCTGGCTCATCAGGCCTGCAAGGTACCACGTGTAATCACGTCGCGGATGAATCACAAGAATCCAGTCAGTTTGCGAGCGCTGAGCGACAGTTGGATTTTTTCCCCGAGAATCAACTAGGCCTCTATGATGGATTGCGGCCGATTAATGAAGAAGAGGAACAGTATTTTCGGAGAATTGGCCGTTGGGTTCAGCAGCTCCCCGATGCTAACACAGGTAAATATTTTTACTTTAGTGTTAAATTAAAAAGTAAGCAGAAGTTTTTTTGTGATACAGGGACTTGGGCAGACCATTTAATTGACAATGAAGATACTTTATAAGTGTGTCAAATTCTGAATGAGGTACTTACAATTATCTCTAATTTTCTATAGTAGTTAGCCTCAACAAACTCTGGATGTTCATACATGCTTTTCTTTTCGCAGAAACACAGACAGGAGCCGGAAGACCACGAAATGCGGCTAAGAACGAGTCGTTTGGAGACGTACAGCCACCGGGAATCCGTTTAGAAATTCTTCAGAACATCATGCGTTATTTTAGGCGTTTTAAGCTTCGGGGCCACGAACTGACAATACGTATTCGTCAGCCGCCGTCAGGAACTAACGTTATGGACTGGCTTCAAGGAGCTTGTCGCGATCTGTTGACGCAAATAACTACCGATTGCGAGGGTGGTGATTATGCAGGCATATCATTCACATCAAGTAGCTTGACGCAAGGGCTTGTATGGCTTTCTTTTCGGCCAGTTAGGGACTATACGTTTGAAGACATATGGCAGTTAATAGCCAGCGTCGCTCAAAGTGCAGCATCAATAAATATCGATGATACCTGTAATATTAAAGCGTGCATTGTCGAGGGTGTCGAGGGTACAGGAAGAAAAGGTCTAACGTACGAGGGTGTTGCAAAAAAATCTATTCTAACTATTCGGAACGACGACCGGCTATGTTTGCCTCGTTCATTAGCCGCAGCACTAGTTTATGGCGAGCGCGGTGAAATACGATCAGGAGAGTTACACACCGAGTGGCAACGTGGTAGGCAGGTAAACGGCTCATTGCAAAGAGAGAGAGCTCTTGAACTTACCAGAGCCGCGAATATCAATGTACCGAGAGACGGATGCGGCATACGTGAGATCACGCTCTACCAATATCATTTGGCGCAGGACGGTATCGCGATTATAGTTTTTGAGTTTCTGACTTTAGGCCGCCGTAAAAAAACCACTCTGTTCAATGGCACACAAAAAGTTTTGGACACGGCAGGAGAAATCCGACATAGTCTGTATATCTTATATTACGAGCGTTCACATCATTTCGAACCAATTCTAAATCTCAGGGCAGCCGTCGGTAGCTCAGGTTTTTGCACTGTTTGCGATACATTATATAGCGCGTTTAATCATCGATGCTCGAAGGCCCATTGTCCGCGTTGCGGAGTAACACCGCCATGCGACGCAAGCTCAAACGAAACGATTAGGTGTGTTGCATGCAATCGCGACTTTTTCGGAGAGGAATGTTTGCGAAATCATAGAACGAAGAGTGGTAGAAAGCCCTCTACTTGCGAATCCGTTTATCGTTGTCGCAAGTGCTTCCAGACAGTAAGACCTTTGGAAAAAAAAGGAAGCATGATGCGGCATAGGTTTCTGCAAAATATGTAGAGCGCCACAGCCATTTAATCATATGTGTTTTATCAAGCCAATATGATACTCTTCAGAGTCGAAAATTGTCTTTATTTTCTATGATTTTGAAACGCAGCAGTGCACATCTGTGAAAGGTGATGCGAGCACATTTGTTCACGAGCCGAATCTCTGTGTTGCCCAACGCGTTTGTTCAATGTGCTGTAACAATGATTCTATAGCCGACCCGTGCGAGCATTGCGGCATCCATGAATACATATTCAAGCATAACCCTGTGGGTCAACTTGTAGAGCTAGCTATGCAAACTGTAGCGGGATTTTCGCGTACGATTGTGATCGCTCATAATGCAGGGGGCTTTGACGCGCAGCAAAAAACACGACTTCCCTCGCTGATAATGAATGGTACGAAAATTATTACAATTATTACAATGAGGCTCGGGCAATTAGTGTTTCTTGACAGTCTGCACTACTTCTATATGCCTTTGAGCATGTTACCAAAAGCCTTTGGACTAACGGGTACTATTGTGAAGCGGGCTTTCCCTCACCTGTTTAATATACCGGAAAATCAAAATTATGTGGGGCCCCTGCCTCCTCTAGAGTTTTATTTTCCCGACACAATGCGTACAGCGGAGCGCGAGAAATTACTTACCTGGCATCGCGAACTGCAAGACAGCGATTATGTGTTCGATTTTGCGAAAGAAATTGTGAACTACTGTTCGATGGATGTTACAATATTGAGGCGCGCATGTATGGTTTTTCGTGATATGTTCATAAGCAGTGGCAGTGTTTGCCCTTTCAACGAGAGAACGACGATAGCATCAGGCTGTTTTCGTATTTTTCGAAAAAAAATTCTGAACGACGATACGATTGGTGTTATTCCGACAACCGGGTACAGATGGGCTCACAATCAATCATCGAAAGCAGTGTCGTGGCTCGTGTGGATGGAACGCTCGCTCGGTCATAATATTATTCACGCAGGTCGGTCGCGCGAATTTAAACTACCGCAGAATCTATTGGTTGACGGGTACTACGAGACTCCTGACAATGCACACGTATTACAGTTTCACGGGTGCTATTGGCACGGGTGTCCGCACTGCTTCCTCGTGAATAGGCATCGTCGGCAAAGCGATGGACCGTCAATGGACGAACGTCTCGAGAAAACTATAGCCATAGATAATAGAATCCGAGAAGCCGGTTACACGCTAACGGAAATTTGGGAGTGCGAGTTTGACAGCATGTTAGAACAAAACGAGGAAATACGTGCATTTGTGCAGAACCACGCTTTAGTCACGCCGCAACCCCTCAACCCTCGCGACTCGTTCTTCGGCGGCCGTACAGAAAATATGGTAACGCTCTACGACGTAAAAGATACAGAGCAGATAAGATACGTGGACGTTTGCTCTTTATACCCATACATTTGTAAGTATGTTAAATACCCCGTAGGCCATCCAGAAGTCTATGTAGGTGGCGAATGTATGGAGTTGACGGGTCCTGATAACACCGATCTTTCGCGAATCGAAGAGCTTGTCAAATGCACTGTATTACCGCCGCGGAATCTCTATCACCCTGTACTACCGGTTCGTATGCATCATCATCTTGTTATTCGCTCTGTGTCGTAGTTGTAGCGAAGCTATGAGCCTAGAAGAGTGTACGCACGATGATCCTGAAGAGAGGGTGTTCAACGGTACTTGGGTGGTCGACGAGTTGCGAAAAGCTGTATCGTGTGGGTACAAGATCGTGTGCATTGCTGAAATCTGGCAATACGAGATAACGGTATATAATAGAGCCACGCGGGACGGGGGTCTTTTTGTAGAATACATTAATACGTTTTTAAAAATTAAACAAGAAGCCAGTGGATGGCCCGAAACCTGTATGGAGGACGATACGTCCTCTCAAGATCGATATCTCGCTGATTTTGAGCAATCTGAAGGTATTAAGCTGGATCGTGGGTCTATAGCGAAAAATCCGGGGTTACGATCAGTGGCTAAGCTCTGCTTGAATTCGTTTTGGAGAAAGTTTGGGGAGCGGGAAAATCTACCGCAGACTGTGATAGTTTCATCGCATGAAAAACTCATGAAATTGTTGACAAGTCCCGAATACGAGATCACAGGTATGCTCCCTGTAAATAATCAAACATTGTATGTGAATTATACAAAAAGCGACGATGCTGTGATACCCTCTGGTGTAGCGCACACTGTTATTGCAGCATATACGACAGCTCAGGCCCGCTTGAAGCTGTACAGTTACCTCGAGCGTCTGGATCGTCGTGCCTTGTACTGCGACACTGATTCGGTAATTTACGTGACAAAGAACGAACCAGGCGAATACGAGCCGCCCATAGGGCAACTTTTAAGAGATTTAACCGATGAGCTAAGTTCCTACGGCCCCGGAAGCTATATTAAATCTTTTATTTCGGGAGGTCCTAAATTTTATTCATTTATAGTATGTGCCCCCGATGGCACGGAAAGTGAGGTTTGTAAAGTCGAAGGGATAACGTTAAATTTTTCAAATACATCGCTGATAAATTATCAGTCGATACGCTCCTTTGTAATCGGCTAGAGAGAGGAGCCTATTGTGCTGCGCTATAACGCGATTCGACGCACGGCGTTTCATCAGGTGGTCACACGGCCAGAAATAAAATCGAGTGTCAAGCGAAGGCGCGATGGTGAATACGGCTCTCTACCTTATGGCTACAAAAGTTAACAATATTTTATCTCTTTATGTAAATAATAATTATACAATTGGGAAATACAGTGATGTGAAGACTCCTTTATCATCTACAGCACTACCAAGATTTCATTCAATCGTCGAGATGGACACGCGGTGGAAGCATCCCTGGACGGCTATGGTATGCGGCCCAACCGGATGCGGTAAAACATACTTTGTGAAAAAGTTTTTAAAATTTATTTCGCGTATGAACAGTGAGCCCTTCGAGAGAATTATTTTCTATTATTCCGAGTGGCAGCCGGCATACGCGGAGTATGGCACATCGATAGAATTTCATGAAGGTTTGCCACAGGCCGCTGATTACGCGAATGATCCATGCGCCAAGCTCATAGTTATCGACGATTTGATGCGCGAGGCATCGAACAACAGTGTTAATGACCTATTCACCAAAGGCAGTCATCATAAAAACTGAAGTGTTATTTTTATAACGCAGAACTTATTTCACCAAGGTCACGGTCAACGGGATATTTCGCTGAACGCTAATTATATCGTTATCTTCAAAAATCCTCGTGATCGTGCTCAAATACAACACTTGGCGCGTCAAGTATATCCGAAAAATCCCCGCTTTTTGCAAGAGGTTTATCATGATGCAACATCTAAGCCCCACGGTTATTTGTTACTAGATTCGAAACAAGCGACACCTGATAATTGTAGATTTCGCACCTGCATCTTTCCCGACGATCCCCATCATTTTGTCTACGTACCGCGAAAGAAATCAAAAAGCAGCTGCATGTCTGGAGAACTGCCAGTTCTGCGCTTATAATGGCGGATAACGGATCGCTACGCTACAGCAAAAAAAAGAACGTTGCGATATCGGATGATATTCGGCATTCCAGTGAGGAACCGTGTTAACAAGATTCAAGCGCTATTCGCTGTATTGTCGATTGCGCATTGTATATTCTTCGTAACAATGCGCCTCGGAAGAGTTCTCAGACGCGCTGCGCGGAAAAAAGTTAAAAGTAGTGATTTGTCCAAATAACGAGCAGTTAGCCTCTTGTAATGGCCCGCAACGGATCACCACTCTGCAAGAAGCACACTGCGATATTGCGAGCCCTTCAGCATTTCAACACAGAGCAGCGGGAAGCCTTTTTACGTAAAGCAGATCCCCGTATGCATCTGTGCATACGGGGGGGGGGTGCATCTGTGAGTGCGCATTGAACGTCCTTCATGGTAATGTGCCTCTGAAGCCAGACCAAAGGAAAAACTACGCTGATACGCGCCTGTTCTTCGCCAATTGGCTGCAAGAGAAGGCTGCTGGAAGGGTAAAAAGCGAAAGGTAGTTCAGAGTGGCGGATTCTTGCCACTTTTACTCGCGCCAATTCTAGGAGCCGTCCTGTCAAATTTGATTGGTGGGCGCGGTTAAAATGGAGCACGCAAGAAAAATGGTGCTGGTGCCGGAGGAGAATCTATTGCAGATGAACACACGGAGTCTTCAGCAGTCAACTTTTGGCACTGATGCGTCACATTCACCAGAGGCACAGCTATTGGCGCCACCTTGAGTAGATTGGACGCAGAAATGAATGGAATCTTGAATTCTAATAAATATAAAGATGAGAGAGAAAAGTGGATGGCATATCTGGCTGTACTACAGCGTTATCTTCATTTTGCCGACAACAAGCGAGCTCATCAGCAGCTCGATCTCATAAAAACAAAAGTATCCACTTTGGTGGAGGAGGACGAGGGGGAGGAGGAGGGTGAAAAAAAAACTCTTCGCTAGGCATGAATGATTCCATCATAATTGAAAGTATACCGCGAAAATTTCGGAACAAAGCGAAACTTCTACTGAGGCACTTGCACGATGCACCGTCGTCAAATTTTTCTTGGAATTCCGCGGGAATCGTTTCTATCGAGGGAAAACCAATCAAGGATTCGAATATTGTTGATCTCGTGAACGATGCGATGCGAGCAAGAAAAGTCCCAATACCAGCGGGACGCAAAACCTTCGCAAATTTTTTGAGAACGGTACAAGCACCTCGAGAATTTGTGGGAAATGATGAACTGTGGGAGGAATCAAGGGGCAATTCAACATTACGGGCGCATGCAAGCGGTAACAGTGAAGCCGAGGATATCAACGATACCAGCGATCAGTCTTCGTACTACAGCGACGATAAGAGCAGCGAGGCTGGACGTGGTGTGCAGAGTGGATCTGGTAGTTATAGCAAGAAAAGACGTGTAACTTGGGCTAGACTTGAAATATAAACATGAAAATATTGGAAATAGTGTACTTTGATCCCTCCCACGAAGCATCATTTTCGGGCAGTGCCAAATTGCTGCACGCGGCTCGGAAGAAAAAAATCTCCGGTAAAAAGGCACTACAGTGGCTTGAGTCTCAGGATGCTTATACAAAGCATAGGCCTGTGAGACGCAGTTTTCCACGGCGCTTTTACAACGTGCGTAACATTGACGATGTTTGGGAGGCTGATCTTGTAGATCTTCATTCTATCAAGGATTACAACGATGGCTATGTTTATCTTCTTGTGGTCATAGATGTTCTTAGTAAATACGCATGGGTCGAGCCTCTACGTGATAAGGCTGCTACGACTGTAACTAAAGCACTCACGCGCATACTATCGCAAAAAGTCAGTAATGGCAGGTCACCGATTTGTCTCCAATCGCATAGAGGTAAGGAGTTTATAGGCTCTGCATTTATAGGCTTTCTTGAAGAAGAAGAACATTAAGTTTCGCGCTGCAAGAAACCCCGATATAAAAGCCGCCGTTGTGGAGCGATTTAAGGCAGTAGTCTGCTTTAGGAGCCGAAAAAAAGCGTTTTTTCAACAATTTTTTTGAAAGGGAAGGAAATCATTGCGGTAAACGAAATTTTGAGACGATAGTATATTATATTCAAGCTTTAAAAAACAATTTTTATTATTACAAATTATTGAAATTTGCCAAAGTTGTAACGATTTTTCTGGGGCGCCTGCAGTGTGCACTCGTAAATCGGTGCCGGTGATGGAGGTCGTGCGATGCATCTGAAACAGTGGAACCAAATTTTTTTTTAGTTTTTATAAGTTCCTTTTCTATATGAACTAAAAAAATACCGAAGAAATGACGAAATTCCAAAATTTTTCGAAGTTTGAAAAAAAAATTCACTTTTTTGAAAAAAAAAAATCACTTTAAGTTGCAAAACAAGTAATTTAAATAGTACTTTTGTCCAACTTTTTTACATCAAATAGAAGATAATTCAATACTGAAGCTAGATCACTTTGGTTTTTTTTGATCGGACATATATTGTTTTTACTATCGCCGGCACCGTTTTCCAAAACTTGTGAAAATGAAAACTCGAGAAAACGGGCTGTAAAGTTTTCGGTCCAAAAAAAAGTAAGTTTTTGGATACTTACACTAATAAGATGTTAATCGGCTATCCCCGGGCCATACAATAATCCTTCCTCTTCTTCAAAAAACTCGTTTTGGCGGAGGCTTTCCGATCTTCGAGCTGTACGAGCCTCCTTGCTGGAAAGTGATGCGCGCCGTTTCTCCCGCGTTATGCGCTCAGCATCGACGGTGTCAGCAAAATTTTTGCATTGCTGCCCGATGACAATATCGAGGAGCTGCATGGTAGAAAGCACAGCTGAATAACCTTCGTTGAAAATGCCTGTAGCCATATTTGCTGCTATTTCGACGATTTTATAGCCGGAATTTACGTGTTTCGGATTTAGGCGCCACACAATCGAATTGAACGATTCGTTCGAATTTTGAGTGTGTCCGCCTAAGCACCGCGTCAATAAATCGTCATTTGAAAGATCATCGTAAATTGGACGAATGTGCTTCTCTACATTATCATTAATTAATCTTGCCGGGTGTTTGAAAGATGCCAGATTATTCGCCGCTTTAGCCTTGCGCCATTCGCACCAACTCTCCGGGCCTTCTGGACAATTTTTATGCCGAGGATTTTTATCGGTGGAACAATAATGGTCTAATGTTGCCATAATAGCTCTCTTCATACCTTCAACTGAGTTCACGTTTCGACGAATTGCCAGACCGTAGTAAATCGTCAATTTCTTGATGAGACTCTCCGTTAGCCCGTTCTTTCCTCCAAGTTTCTCGGTTTTTCTTTTATTCCGTAAACGAGTACCCATACGCTTTTGCACGTGTCCAACACACTCATTTTTCGTCACTGTGCACTCGTCCCCGTAAGGATTGCTATTTAAGATTCCAGTAAAAGTTTTGGAGTCGCCATCGCCGATATAATTACTGTACATAACTCCGAATTTCTCGACGGATCT
Source organism: Amblyteles armatorius (assembly GCA_933228735.2). NCBI lineage: Eukaryota > Metazoa > Arthropoda > Insecta > Hymenoptera > Ichneumonidae > Amblyteles > Amblyteles armatorius. Next base: position 271,703 of record OW121697.1, read on the forward strand.
CGAAAACATCTCTGTTATGGAATCTACCTTCATCTTCCCAGACGAACCTGTATGATTTGAGGAGCATGAGTCTTTATGATCCTCATACCACTCCTCAAATGCATCTTCATCCAAACTATTTTTATGTATGGTACACGAATGACAATAACCACTTCTTACAATCAGATCGATTACTTTGCCACTGTAGTATCCGATGAGCGTTGTTACACCGTACAAAGAAGTATAACCGCGCTTTTTCCACGATCCATCGCCCGAAACCTTCAAATGATTCGCAGGTCTTCCATGTTCAACGTTTTTTTTGTTCCTCTTCCGTGACGGCTTTTTCGCAGGTACTCTCGAACAGTGTCTTCGACGCTGCGTACAAATGCTCAACGATTTGTTGATAAGTAGATGTTGCAAAACCTGCAGAAAGGAGCGCGCGCGCTCGGGTCTGCCCGAGCATTCGCACCTGCTCGACGCTCGGCCACTAAAACTGATCTAGCTTCGAAAATATGTCAAATTGGCCTCTAAAATTTTGAACACATATTCTTGGATAGTTTTGGAATAGATTTAAGACAAAAACGAAAAATCGATTTTTTGAAGCCTGTAAAGCAGACTACTGCCTTAATAGAACTCTAAAGGAAAGAATGTGGCGTTATTTCACGTACTCTAGAGAGAAACTCTACATTGACGTTCTGCAAGATATTAGCATAGCCATAGTAGCATAAAAATGTCTCCAGCCTCTGTGACGTTTACCACGGTGTTGTACCCCGGATAGGGTAGTAGCACCCTATTAAGGGGGCAGTAATACGACAGTAATTAATTGATATAATTAATTAATGTGGTAACGCTGCAACGAGGGTCACCAAAAACCTGAGTCAGCCGTTAAGCAATCACGGGCGACTCGGCAATTAGAGCATCGACTCGGGAATTACCGAGGCGCTTATGTCGAAATAAAAACATGCTCCAAATCCCGTTCTCGAAGAAGCGAGGATTTGGAAAGATAACTGTTTACAGAAAAGAAGTAAACCATCAACATCTAAATAATATTAAGCTGACGTGCCTGCTCTTTTATTCGTATATAAGGGATCGAGAGCAGGCACTCATCAGTCTCTTCGGAACTCCTGATTCTTACGGTTGACTACAGATACACCATACGAGTAAAGCTCAAACGCGATAAGTGGGTTGTGCGAATACTGGACCCTTATCGTGAAGGGTTACCGCACGATAGACGGTAATCCAGTCGGTGTAACAAGAGTACAAACTGTACTACGATTGGAAATTCAAAAAGGGCAGACGTAAGCATAAATAGAGCTTCAACGATTAAACTAACGTATCAACAGATAACACGTAAATAGAACAATGTCCATACAGTGGAATAATCAAGCATTAACGATGAAGTATCGAAATATAAATTAATCAAGCATTAACGGCTAACTTAATAAAGCATTAAGTGAGCATTAAAATCAAGGGATAAAATAACGACAAGTGGAACGTTAATCGGACATTAAAAGCGAACCTCGGTCGAAGGTTCTCGGTAGACATTGTTATATAGAAGATATAACAATGTCACCCTGGTAAATCCCTGATAATATTAACATAATATTAAACACATTAAATATAGTGTTAAATGAACATTGTTAAACAATCTCCGATAACATTGATATGTTGTTAAACCTATTATTAAACAATCACCGGTAATATTAATACATTGTTAAACCTATTGTTAAACAATCACCGGTAATATTAATATATTGTTAAACAATCTCCGATAACATTGACATATTGTTAAACCTATTATTAAACAATCACCGGTAATATTAATACATTGTTAAACCTATTGTTAAACAATCACCGGTAATATTAATATATTGTTAAACCTATTAAATATATTGTTAAACAAACATTGTTCAACACAGTCTAAATAAATAATACGTTTGTACTTCACTTGGGTTCCAACCCTTCACTGAGCACATCCCCAACCTTACGAGCCAACGGCTCGCGCACAGAACCCAGATTAAATACCTGAGTTTCTGCGGCACAACATTGGTGGCAGCGGTGGGATGCTCAGAGTGAAATAAAAAATCAAAGTAACGAATTACCAATCGCGCCAACCTCCGCCGATTGCGGTAAAGTTGTGGCTCCACGTGAGAGCGAGTAAATAGAAAGTTCCGCGAACCAGGGTCGACAAGTGTTCAGGCGGACTACGGGCGTGATCACCGGATCACCGTGGATCACGTTATTCAGGCGAGATAACGGAAAGGTAGTCAACCGTCGTCTTCGGGGATCGCTGCAGGATCCCGAAGAGCGTCGCCAAGGACTGGGACGTAAAAACAGAATCAGCAAGGGAGCCTGAAACCGAAAGGGTAATACGTCAATGACTAGAAGGCATCCCGTAATGTGCAGGGTGCACACCGTGACCCCACATGACTTAATTGAGGTTTGATACGAGTGCGTAAAACACGTGTAGCACTGTTAGACCATGTAGGACGCTACTGCTAGTTGACAGGGGTATATAAACACCGCCAAAACAAGAAAATGAGTATACAGCATGCGCCAGGGTTGTCGTCCGAAGCAGGACAACGTCGGACAACTACTGGGACAGAGGGCGAAGCGCTGCATGTCGCAGCCAGCCCCAAGCAAGTCGTGTCCAGACTGACTGAACAGACACACGGTGTGGTGGGCACAGGGCCACTCTATAAAAGCAACCAAGGCTACGTGGATACCGCGAAATCGCCGTACGCGGAAAGTGCGCGGCAAGGAGCCACCGGCAGGGTACGGAGTTGCGAGCTGGAAGACCGAGTGATGCAAAAAACACGTCACGGCATAATCGACACGCCTCAGGGCTCAGGGTCGGGGACAGGGACGAGCTCCGGGAAATGTGAGTCGTTTGTCTCCTTGCAGCGCCAACTTGCTACGTTGCAGCAGGGTGCGCGAGAAAACACGAAAGCATACGCCGCCCGGACCGAAAATATCACCCTGCGAGTGATCGACCATCTATGTGAAGGAATCGGCGCACCGGGCATTGGCTACATAGCGGAAGCCGTCTGGAAGTGTGCGCGAATAAATTTCGAAAACGGATTGAGGGCGGAAAAATGCCGGCCGTCCCAGCGCCGGCATTCCCCATCACCGAAGTCAAGGGACCTCGACGTCTCGAATAAAGTGTGCAACTATTGCAAGAGAACTGGGCATCTCTGGAAGGATTGCCAGCACCGTAAACGATTCAAGGCCAAAAACGATAAACAGGAGGAGCAGCGAGAGGCGGAAACCAGTAAAAACTCCGCGCAACGGAATACGATCGGAGTATCACACGAGGGTACCACCATGGGGACGGATGAGTCCACAAGGGAAGTCTACAAGTGCACCTTGGAGGGAAAAGTCCGAACGGACCAATATGTTCCGTTACCTGCAGCATGGGTACCCGAGCTTCAGGTATCGGGCCGCAAGGATCCAGGATCCACAACGGCAGAAAGCGAGAAACCGGTCACCATAGAAGGTGATACCACTGGGCACCGGGGGGGGTCCTCGGGCAGGGCATCACCCGTGGCTAGGAGTTTTGGCCACGAACAACCACATTTGGAAGCCTTCGACTGGGCTGAAGACGTTGAAGCATACCACTCGAGGCGCACTACTCCAGAGCTGCCAGCCTCTGATTTAGAGGAGCGTCTGGCGAAACTGGAGCAGATGATGGAAATGGTGCGACTTGAAGGGTCGAACCGTCGACCCCAAAAAAGCAACAACGCACCTGGGATGGTCAAATCCATGGTAGCAAAGAAGCTCGAAGGGTTCATCGCTACCGGACGTGTCCCGGACCCGAATAAAAAACACAATAAAAAATGTCATGTGTGCCGACGAGTGGGACACCTTGCACGGGAGTGCCCACCGGGTACACTCCGAAACAGGAAAATTGAATCGGCAGGTATCATATGCAATTACTGCAAACGGCCGGGACATATGTGGAAAGTGTGTAGGCTCAGACTCCGGGATTCAGAGCAGCGGTAAATCTCCGCCGTAACAATCGGACCACGAAGGGCAACAACCACGGCAGAACGAGGCTGAGAGAACTGATAGTAGAAAAAACCGGAGCATCGGGAACGTAGAACTCCATGCGTGAGTATAGAGGAGGCTGAAACCGATAGAAAATTTAAAATCGGCGGATAACCCGATTTACGGTGAATTGATCGGTACGATACGATCGTCACGTCATATACAAGTTTGGGTAAAAAAAAAAAAAAGAAAAAACCCTTTTTACCCGTGCTGGTTCATCACCCGTTTTCGCGTGTTGCCTGCTCGACGGATATCGGTCGGGTGGACTGAGTAGCCTGACCGACCCGGTCGAGAGGTTTCAACTCGGAAAAGATGTGAACCGAAGACCCTCGCTTGCTGATCCCGATCAGCGAGGTGGTACCAGCCAGCCAGCTCACGGGGTGAGTCCAACGCCGGGCAACGCAGGGAAGACAGCGGTCCTCAGGGGATAACACGAGACGCCATGGGCCAACAGAACTGTCAAGGCCAAACCCCACGGCAAGCAGCGCTAGGGCAGACGCTACCGTATGGCGACCTTCGTTTCAGCACCGTATCGTACGTGAGAAAGTCCGTAAGCAAACAAGTAATAATTCAGGCGAACCTACCGCGTTCGAGGGAAAATAGTTTAAAAATAATAACAATAATAAGTAAATAAATAAAATAACCTCACCCGATCAAGAGGCTCGGTGACAGGGTCAAAAGACGCAAACATCTGGCAAAATAAAGTCATACAATTCAATAACGTAGATTATATTAAACCGGGATTGAGACATAAAACCGTTTGCTTATTAATAATAAAATTTTGGTGGTAAAAACCGTAGCGCCTGCACGTACACGGAATATTGCAGAGCTGCCGGACCAGCTGTTGAAACCCCTGGGAGGAAAACTCTAACCGCGATTATCCAGACGCGGCTGGCCAAAAACCTTCCGAGCATACGATTCAGAATGCTGAAGGAGATACTTGAAATCCCAAAGGAGGCTTATTTTAAAAAGGAACAAATTTGTTCAGCAAATATGGATAGCAAATTATGAGCCTTTCCGCGAGAAAAAATATGGCGTTACGTATTCCGTATACCAAGCTTCAGGACGCATATGGGGAATAATTATCTACCTCGAACACGGAAACCGACGCAAGGGTAACGGCCCTTATCGAGGAGATGACGGAATCGAATAGCAGTCAATTCACCCGAGGTCCAAATATCTTTACGACTAAAAATGCTTCGGGACATTGCACGTCCCCTGGCACGGGGCGAAGCGTTTAACGTAGAAACGATGACGCGCACGAGTTAGAATGAAAATCTGTCGGGAAGAATCGAACTAAAAGAAAAAAAATTACCCCCGACGTGAAGGTTGAGGGAATCGGTCACGAGCAAATATACGATCAAAATATCGCCCAATATCGCACTCGGGTGCGGGGGGGAAAAATTATTTGGAAAGGATATCACAACCGTGACCTTCCTCGATCGATATTACGAATTAAAATTGGCGACAATACTAACGGGTTGGGTGCGACCAGGCTTAAGCATCTAAACAGGCAATCATCGGCTGCGTTGGAAAGGTCGAAACGGTCCGAGCCGGAAAACGGAAGCAAAATAAAAAATAAGCAGCCTGGGCACGATGTCACATGGCTGTGCGTCACACAGCAAAGCCCGGAATTTTACCCCCGAGATTCACAGACAGACCCACGAGGGATAACCTCGAGTGAAGTGACGTCAAAGGGAAAATGTTTATAACGACCAAAATTAGAGGGAAATGGAAATTACCGTAGGCATCCTGTTCACGTCACCTCAAGCGTGTACCTTTAAGATATTGATATCAGAGAGGGTCCCTCGGCCAGGGAATAATATTAGAATGGAAAGCCCGAAGGGGGGAAGGGAGCATACGTTGCGGCCTAAAGTGCGGATTAGAGAGTGCCCGTGGCAACAAGCCGAAAATTATTAATTGTCTCAAACTTTCTTTTCGCAGCAAGGTAAAATTAAATTGGGAATCGGTAGCATTTTAACCCTCCTCGTGATTGCATGATGACGGAACATTGTAGTCCCATATTTGGGAGAAAACGAAAAGAACGCATCGTCTAAGTATAACCTCGACGTCAGGGAATTGTTACCGGCAAGACAATCTGTATCCACAAATATGTACATTTATAACGTCACGCAGAAGATAGTGTCAAGAAAAAGGTAGAAGTTGGTCATGATTACCAGTCGTGGCCATCCCTAGGTCGACATATTCTTCCCCAAGAGAACACTTTCTAAAAAGAAAAACGAAATTTACGGTGTATCCCCATTACCAATCGAATCATTGGATTAAATAATCGTGCCGCGGGGCACTAAGGGGAAAAGCACGAGGTGAGAAGGGATGGGAAGAAGCAATAGGGGAAAAGCTGTAAAATCACAACTGTTCGATGGAGAGCAAGAAAATGTGGATAATTGAAATCGGTCATCATTGCCAACCAGTCAATGCTTGGACGCGCTGTTATCAAAAAGGAAAACTCTTCGAGTATTGACGGTAAAATAAATAGGATCGCGGTCGCAGGAAGAATAATTGAACGAAAGGTGATGAGGGAAGTTCTCGCATAAATCGGTCAGCAAACAATAGGCCGCGAAGTATTGTACGTCAGGTAACCGTGTTCTATCTAAACCCCGGGTTCAATCAATATAGAACACCGACGAATACAAAAAGGTGCCGGTAACAGGGCAACCGGTGCTGCGGCAGCTGTAAGCCAGGCCCGCCGATAGTGCAGCCAGGCGGATGGTCAGACCGACGAGTAAGAGTACAAACTCAGCCGGTCAGGCTGCGGACATCCGGGCATAAGCGAAACGTAAGCCGCGGAGGGTCTGAATAATATATTAACACCCTTTCGACATACTTGGGATACCCGTAGGTCAATTCAAAGTCCAGCTGCGACTGCTGCTTAATTGATGCCCCAAAGGGGAAAAAGGGGGTTAGAAGATGGGTGCCAGAAGCCATGAAAAAGAAAAACAACCCACAAAATTGAAATTTTGAAGGAACTTTTGGTGAAAAGCATAGCAACATGGGTGCAAGGGGTAAATTCTCAATTGTTCAAAAGGGGAATACTAGTAGGGATATTCCCATCAAAATGGCTCCCATGTTTAAGCAAAGTCTATTGCTAAGAACCCGGAGCAATTTAAGCGGTACAGGAAAGAGGCTGGACAGAGGGGGGTAAACCAGATCCCCTGGGGAAGAAAAAGATCAACCCGAGGGAAAAAAAAAGAGAAAGGACAAAATGGAAAAATTCGAGATCATGTCATACCAAATGTCCAGATAAATCGGATGTGGAAAAACTAGAACGCGGACATTAAAAGGGGAAAAAAAAGACCCCTAAACTTGTTCAAATAGTTTCCAATCCGAGAAAGGATTAAGGGAATTTTGAAGAGGGTAGGGAAGCCGATGAGGGCTATTTAGGAAAAAAAAACAAAAAAAAAAAAATTGGGAAAGCCGAATATGTATACATTCCATGACGTGCATATTCAACGCCATCCGTAACCGGCCACCCCTATCCCGGTCGATGGACTGGAAAATTAGAAGTGGACTCAGGAAAAATAGGAAAAGGGGAAGATAAATCCTGGGGAACCTGAAACATGCAAAAATATGCGCCGCATACAGTAACGGCCGTACGTATCTCGCAGTGATGAGCCAGGGTGCGCCGGCCTCCAGAAAAGCCGACGCAGTAAAAAAAAAAAAGACGGGAAAAAGAAAAACGAACGTGCGCAACGCGTCCCGAGGTCAGTGACCCGCGGCGCACGGAGGTAGCCGAAAACCGTCCGATGATGGAAGCAGCGCCAAGACGGCTCAGGTGCCCCAGTAACCCGACCCCGAAGCGATCATATGCTGAGGCCAGGTGCGTCAGCGAGGAAAGCAGGCACGGAGTCGGCAAATTCCTCGGACGGGAAACGTCCGGACCGCGGAATAGGAAGCCACGGTATCCAACCCTCTGGGGAAGGGGGCCGTACCGCTCCGAGGTACTGGAACCCCCGATCGCGCCGGGGACGACTCGGACGCATGACCGCGGACCATCTCAAGGGAAAGGAGAGTAACCGGGGAAAAACACCGAAAAATTCCGACAACTCTTTTTATTCAAAAAGGGGTACATGAGGGAAATGAGGGTCAAGGGCGACTACGCCCACTCGGCTAGCCGCCAATTCATCTGGCCCCTCGCAGCTCTCCGCCGCCTTGACGCCGGAGTTTCTTCGACCTCATCCTCGGAGTCGGAGGCTCCCGCGGGGCGAATGGTCGGCCTGGAGTACTCGCGGGGCTGAGGGGCGGGATGGCGAAGCCCGCTCACTTCTCCGGACTGCTGAAGGCGAACGCGGGCGGCCCGGAGGTTGATCATAGCCGGGGTCAGCACGCGGATTCGCGGGAACGGCGCTGACGGCACCAGATGAACCCTTTCCGGGAGGAAACTTCGTCCAGGGGACTCAACGATCTCCACGTCAGGGCTGGGAGGCCTAGCGGGCCCAGCAGACCGACCGTGGAGGGGCACCACGGCTGGCTCGACAAGCTCGATGTCCGGACTACTGCGGCCGGACTCCAGCGGGCTCCCCACGGGGCGGTGTGGCAGATCGAACCCACAGGACGGGTAACGTCTCCTCTGAAAAAAAGAGAAGGAAAAAATTATTAGCAACACAAGACAAAAAAAAAAAAAGGGGAAATTTTTTTTTTATATATTTGGGAAAGTTGTAGTAGAGTTGAAGTCTTACCTTCGCGGGCCATCAGCAGAAAGCAATAGCGGCGGAGGCCTTCCCCGTATTTCACCACAGTAAAAAAAAAAAAAAAAAAAAGTATATATTATACTTCCCCGTGCGGGTGAGTTAGAGTAACTCCGGGAAAATTTTTTTTGGGTAGGTGGTTGTATCTATTTACACTTCTGTAACTATTCGGCCTCTCTAGTAACATGAAACCCGGGGTACACAGATCCTAAAAATAAAGCTCGGCGGAGACGAGCGAAAAGAAACGAAGTTTCTTTTCTTTTTAGGGGGGAGGAATGTTGTACCCCGGATAGGGTAGTAGCACCCTATTAAGGGGGCAGTAATACGACAGTAATTAATTGATATAATTAATTAATGTGGTAACGCTGCAACGAGGGTCACCAAAAACCTGAGTCAGCCGTTAAGCAATCACGGGCGACTCGGCAATTAGAGCATCGACTCGGGAATTACCGAGGCGCTTATGTCGAAATAAAAACATGCTCCAAATCCCGTTCTCGAAGAAGCGAGGATTTGGAAAGATAACTGTTTACAGAAAAGAAGTAAACCATCAACATCTAAATAATATTAAGCTGACGTGCCTGCTCTTTTATTCGTATATAAGGGATCGAGAGCAGGCACTCATCAGTCTCTTCGGAACTCCTGATTCTTACGGTTGACTACAGATACACCATACGAGTAAAGCTCAAACGCGATAAGTGGGTTGTGCGAATACTGGACCCTTATCGTGAAGGGTTACCGCACGATAGACGGTAATCAAGTCGGTGTAACAAGAGTACAAACTGTACTACGATTGGAAATTCAAAAAGGGCAGACGTAAGCATAAATAGAGCTTCAACGATTAAACTAACGTATCAACAGATAACACGTAAATAGAACAATGTCCATACAGTGGAATAATCAAGCATTAACGATGAAGTATCGAAATATATATTAATCAAGCATTAACGGCTAACTTAATAAAGCATTAAGTGAGCATTAAAATCAAGGGATAAAATAACGACAAGTGGAACGTTAATCGGACATTAAAAGCGAACCTCGGTCGAAGGTTCTCGGTAGACATTGTTATATAAAAGATATAACAATGTCACCCTGGTAAATCCCTGATAATATTAACATAATATTAAACACATTAAATATAGTGTTAAATGAACATTGTTAAACAATCTCCGATAACATTGACATATTGTTAAACCTATTATTAAACAATCACCGGTAATATTAATACATTGTTAAACCTATTGTTAAACAATCACCGGTAATATTAATATATTGTTAAACAATCTCCGATAACATTGACATATTGTTAAACCTATTATTAAACAATCACCGGTAATATTAATACATTGTTAAACCTATTGTTAAACAATCACCGGTAATATTAATATATTGTTAAACCTATTAAATATATTGTTAAACAAACATTGTTCAACACAGTCTAAATAAATAATACGTTTGTACTTCACTTGGGTTCCAACCCTTCACTGAGCACATCCCAACCTTACGAGCCAACGGCTCGCGCACAGAACCCAGATTAAATACCTGAGTTTCTGCGGCACAACAACGGCCGCTAGGGCTCGGGCTAATCTGATACAGCGATACAAGGATTCGGAATATCCCCGGCGGGCTCCTAAATGCAGTGTAGGCGATATTGTACGCATCAGTAGTGCAAAGGCAGCCTTTGCAAGAGGTTACGAGAGCGGCTGGAGTAGCGAACTATTTAAAATACACCGTGTATCATACACCAGACGGCCTGTGGTATACATTTTGCGGGATCTTGAAGACGAGGATATCGACGGTATCTTTTACGAACCGGAATTATCGAGAGTGCAAACGGCTGCTCCGTCCAAGAAGAAGAATAAGAAAGGAAAATCAAAATGAAAGACGAATTTTATATTGTTTGGCCCAGCAACAGCAGTATGCAATATTGTCCTGACAATAAGACAACACGATACACTACTCATTTACCGCAGTGCTTGACTTTGCACGGTGATTGGGCTGTTTCTTTGACCGAAACCCAAATACCCCTGACAATGATGCATGTACCGCCTGAGGGTGAGCAGAATTTTATCAACTTTGTAACGAATGCGGTGACGCCTGATACAGGTGGTGGTGGTGTCGCCGTGAGCTATAAAGAAGATAGAGTTTCCGTGCCTCCTGGCGTGTACCGTAGTATAGACAAATTACTCGAAACAATTAACGATATACCATGCGTGTCCGGGCACTTGAGGTTTCAATGCCACCGCAATGGATACGTGGAGGTAACACGTATCTGCGACAAATGTACGAATTTGGAGCACTCTTTCCATTTTTCAGCAGTATTGAACAAAATTTTGGGATTCTCACATAGCCGAGGCGTTGTAGTTCGAAGTGACACTGAGTACACTGATCAGCGGCCCGCTGGTCTAACCAATGGGATTCCTAATATGCTCTTCGTTTACACCGATATATGCGAGCCATACATCACGGGAGATGTGCACACACCTCTACTGCGTGTCGTGCCGTCTACTGTCACGGATAATTACAATTGAGGCTCTGTCAAAATTAGAAACTTTTCGCCACCACGCTTTATACCGCTATTGCGTACGAATTTTCAAACGATAACTATTGATATAAGGGATGAGTTTGGTGAGTCGATACCATTTAAGTACGGGACGTTGACGGTGACATTACACTTTTGACGCATTGATTGACTCACGAAATGGATTATTACGACACATACTTTGACGCACAGATAGGCGGGGGAGGGAGGACGGGCTACGGTGGTATCAGTCATGTCTACATTGGGTCGCCGAACCAGCGAGGTCACGGTATTGGTAGTTTCCTCGGAGGTCTCTTTCGCCGTATCATACCGCTCTTAAAACAAGGAGCCCGGACAGTCGGCAAAGAAGCACTACGCTCTGGTATCAATGCAGCCAATGACATATTGGATAGGGGGATTCATCCACGAGAGGCCTTTAAAACGCGCATGCGCGAATCAGCCGCAAATCTAAAGAAGAAAGCCGAGGAAAAAATTGATAACCTTATGCAGGGATCGGGCTATAAAGCAACTAAAATTAATAATCTACTGCATTCGCTTGGTGGCGCAACACGTCGCGTCGGTGTGAAGAAAAGGAAGAAACCGCTGACGTCGAAAAAACGCTCGGGACACGTGAGGAAGACGAAGAGGAGGGGAGGAAAGAAAAGGGCAGTGAAAAGAAAGAAGACAGGTGACAAGAAGAAGAGGAGGAAAAAACCAAGAACGGTATCCGACATTTTTGCTTAGATAGACAGACCTTAGAAAAAAATGGCATTCTTACACGCTCATTCGTGTGAATGTCTAAAGTCGGAGCTTGAACTATTCACACTACCACCGACCCAAACTACGATTGAGGGGACGCAATGGGTGTACTATAAGCCAATTTCATCGTTGACAGATAATTCGCCTATCGAATTCGTAGTGCCGGGCCAGGGCGATGAGTATATTGATCTTGCCCATACTATGCTGAGTATGCGTGTTGAAATAATACCACCTCGGAAGCCCAAAGAAGGTGATGTACCTAAAGCAGGCCCCGTTAATAATTTGCTGCATTCAATGTTCAATCAGATCGATGTGTTCTTGAATCAGAAACTTGTATCGCCGCCTAATAATGCTTACGCATACAGAGCATACATTGAAACACTCTTAAATTATGGAGATGACGCGAAGGCCTCTCATCTCACAAGTGTTCTCTGGTACAACGATTCACACGGAGGAATGGATGATGTGGGCGATGGTAATGAGGGCCTAGCTATGCGAAGAGGTCTTATGACTGCTAGTGGTAATCAGATTGATCTCCTCGGACACCTTCACTGCGACATTATTAATCAGGAGAGATTTTTGACAAACGGTGTTGAGATGCGTACACGCCTCGTACGCACCAACGATGCTTTCTGCCTTATGAGCCCTTTAAAAGACTGCAGCATGAAGATTGTCGAAGCATCGCTCCTTGTACGACGCGCCAAGATAGCACCCGGTATACTCCTGGCCCACGCAAGGGCTCTCTGCAAATCTACGGCTAAGTATCCAACGACTCGTGTGAAAGTTAAAGCAGTATCGCTACATGCGGGCGTTCACGGCGATACTCTGGATAATATCATACTAGGGCAACTGCCTAAGCGTATAATTATCGGATTTGTCGATAATAGAGCCTTTAACGGCGATCGCTCACTGAATCCCTTTAACTTTCAAAATTATAAAATCAATTATCTTTCTTTGTATGCTGACGGTGTACAGATACCGTCAAAACCTCTGCAGCCCGACTTTGGAGCGAGAGAACAGTACGTGGATGCATATCACACATTATTTTCCGGCACTGGTATTCACTTTCTCAACTAGGGTAATTGTATTTCACGCACCGCTTACCCCAATGGCTATTGTCTATTTGCATTTGAGCTAACACCCGATCTTTCGGCAAATAGTAATACTCATTGGAATTTGGTGAAACACGGCAGCTTCAGAATAGAAGTCCGTTTCGAAGAAGCTCTAAAAACAACGGTTAACTGTATTGTGTATGCAGAATATGACAATGTGTTGGAGATCGACTCGTCCCGACAAGTAATTGTAGATTTCAGTGAGTAGGGCATGCTAAGCTCTGTCGACTGGCTCTTCAGTATTCGCCGAAAACTTGAGACGATAGGTTGGAATCGTGGCTGTTGTAATTGATATACAGGGTCTAAAGGATAAATTCAATCATTTCACGCCTAAAGAAGTGGCTGTCACCTCAGTGCATTCAACATACTTCGGCCACTGGATAATAAAACCAACCTGTACCCATGACGATCTATCACCTGCTATAAAGAGACAAATTACCTGGCTGCAGAGCAATTATCACGGTATTGCATGGTCTGAAGGCGATACATCTGTGCAAGCGATCGAAATTATTCTGAAGAAAATTGCTGCAGTTGATCGAATATTCACGAGAGGCTCCGACAAAGCATCATACCTGACAAATCTCACCGGATGCTTTATTATAAATTTGGAAGAAGACGACGAGGTACCGTCATTCCATAATCTACCGACGGGTAATACACGCTGCATATATCACGGACTGCTGCGCAAGAACCACACATACAAATGCGCCCTAGACAATGTGGCAAAGATCAAAGCATGGCTGTCTCATAGTGATCGCTTCGATTCTTTATGGGAATATCGTACCACTACTAGCTGGAGGGTCGGGTTGACAGAGTGCGCCAACGAAGACAAAAAACCCTCGACTGTTGCTACCCATTGTTATGAACAGCCTTCAAATTCTGCAGTCTCTCCGGAACATAAAGGATCATACAGTGGGCGTGTACCCTGCAGATCGTATCCCGAAGGTGTGGACGAAACCGACAGCCATCATTGTTAATACCGATGGACACAAGCTACCAGGGGCCCACTGGGTCGCCATGTACGTCGATCGAAATGGTCATGGGTGGTTCTTCGACAGCTACCGACTCCCGCCGATCATCCCAGAGCATCTCACACATCTCCGGAGAAACTGCAGACTCTTCCGATGCAACACTATTCAACTTCAGGGTCCGAATTCGCAGTGTTGCGGACAGTATTGCATTATGTTTCTTCATTATATGTGCACTGGCCTCGGCATTAATAAGTTTAGAAGTATACTTTCAGATGACTTGTCGAGAAACGACAGAATAGTATATGATTATTATAATGCATTCGTCAATAATCACGACAAATTTAAGTCGCAGGGTAAAACTCTCAGTACGGGCATATCCATAGGCGGCAACTATAAAATAAATAGCTTTAGTAATAAGTGTTTGCATTGTATACAGAGCTGCTGCACCCGTGCCAGGGTATTGTAAATATCATACTTATAAAATAAGAATGTTACATTTATTTTTGTCTATCTACTCTGTTTCCCCCGGCCCCCTCACAAAAAGTTGATTTCAGCAGATATCGCTAAAGTCGTACGTGACCGCAGAGACTTTTTGGAACTGCTAACAAAGCTGATTTCATCAGATATTATGTTTCTTCTTGGAATCGGCTCTGTATCTCAATGTCATAAAGACGGCACGTGGCCTTTCGAGCTGTTGAAAAAGCTGACTTCAGCATATTATATTTCATCTTAGAATCTGGAGATTTGTTGATTTCAGCAGATATTATATTTCTTCTTGGAGCCGACACTGTATCCCGTTATCGCATAAGTCGCACGTGACCACAGAGACCTTTTGGAACTGCTAACAAAGCTGATTTCATCAGATATTATATTTCTTCTTGGAATCGGCTCTGTATCTCAATGTCACAAAGACGGCACGTGGCTTTCGAGCTGTTGAAAAAGCTGACTTTAGCATATTATATTTCATCATAAGGTGAGGAGGAGGAGCGCCACGAGCCGCGAATTACTTGTGGAAAACGCAGACCGAATAGTCATATTCGAACAGTCGTCCTGTGAGCAGACATTAATCGTGGTCGAGCCGTGAAAGAGATACGAAATCAAAAAGAAGTCTCGTGCAAACTATCTGTCTCCATTGAAGTTAATGCAAAGGAAACGGCTCGAGTTAGAAGTGCGTTTGGAAAGACACTTACACGGCATTGCAAAATTAAAAGCGGTGATACGTGCAAGATCTGAGTTTCGACGTGTGATACGGCAGCTAGAAAAACTCAATCTCCACGATGGATCTCACTCAAATCAACAAGGTAGGCATGCTTGCATCGTTTCTACCTGTTAAAAAACTATCCGAGTTGGCACTCGAACGAAACTACGGTGTCACTGATACAAGGAGTGTCAAAACATCATTCGGCCCAAGGATCACCATTGACATCGAGGAATCATTTACTTGCTACCTCCCTGCGAGATTCGTGAAGGTCTTCGAGGACGACGCCAATCTGCTGCACCAGATGACTGCTGCTGCGCATGAGAAAAAACTACTCATGCAATACTACGGAACAAGGTATAATAACCTGGAGTTCAAGCACGTCCGTCCAATGGCGAGCTCATAGTTATTGGGTATGAGCTGCTGTGGTCAAGCTTATTCTTGGGAGCTGGATAATTCAACAGTACTGGGAGAAAAAGAAGAAGAAGAAGCCGTTGCTCCAGTCATAGCCAGCAACATCCATAATAGTTAAAATATATTATCGTGCTTGGCTCATGTACAAATAAATAACAGATTATCGATAAAATCGATTTATTTCTTCTTTTATACGATGCAGAATATACTCTCAACGCCTATCCCCCTAATCGCATAAAAATGTAGGCGTAGCAATTTTTTTTAAATCGTAAACTTGGAGGGGATAGCCCATCATACGGTCACCGGCGGTAGCAAAAGCGTGCTCTTGGCACAGTTGCGTTCACGTTGCTGCAGAATGAACGGTTACTCGGAGGCGGTACAGAAAGTGATACAAATAATCACGATTTGCATCGTTGAAAAATTATATCAGGAATTGGAGGAGATGCAAACAGCGGTGGATGGAGAAAACTGGTCGCAGCGCTGCACAGCAGGCGTTTCGATAATAAATTCCTATCTGGAATATCTGGATCCTTCGACGGCGTTTTATCAGGGAATAAGGGCAGAAGTGTGATAAAAACTTCAGCGGCGCAACTCAGTCTTCTTCTGCCCGTTGAGAGCGTGAAACGTGTTCTTAGATTTCAACGACAATGTGCACAGGCCACATCAGGTGTTTGATGTACCCGGTACAGATCTGGTGTTTGATATTCTGTATTTAAAAGATAAGAATGGTGAATTATTGCCGAACGAGGTGTGTGTGGGGTCGGTGGATAAACCACAGCGTCGAATGTTGTGGATGGTCTCTCCACCTTATATCATCGAGGTATTGCCGCCCCGGATACGAAGAATAAATAATTGGCGGTCTAAGTACATTCGCGGTATACACTGGCTGAGTGGTTGGCTGCAATGGGGTGGCGTCACGCTCGCCGATTTGTATCAAGAATTACGTGAAATTGCAAAAAGTGTTGGCGAACAATCTCGACTGTACGCAGTAGGTGCGCCGACTGTACAAATCTTAGAACAGGCCACAGGACGGAAAATCATAAACTTGAGGGAATGCGCCGATTGTCCATCATTCGATGTTCCGCCACCGAAGACAGCAGAAGTGTGCTCGTGGCATCGTTTCCTACAGACGGAGTCCAGAGGCGCTCAGTGTGCTCTACAGAACGTTAAAAAAACTCCAGCGTTACCTTAACGAGCTCCCTCTTCGAAGATCTTCTTCTTTTCGCTGACACATAAAGTGAATTATGTATTTGAAAAAATGGTCGAAGCTCAATGACACCGGTCGCGTACCGTCCCACCTACCATATAAAAGACTTGCGGAACTGGAACTTCAGAAAATATATAGAATCTCAAGAATGAGGATGGTCAACACCAAGCACGGGTGACAAGTGATTGCCGATATAGGTTTGGATTTCAGTGTCTTCATGCCCCTAAGGGTTAGTTTCTTTCTGAACTATAATAACGAAGCGTTCGACGAAATAGCAGAACTTTGTGAAAAAAAGAGTGTAGGACTGCGATATTTGGGCTCCGTATATAATCGTGTTGAATTCATCGATCTAAATTGTACATGAAACCTAGCTTTAAGAAATATGTAACTCTGTGCATAATAAAAAAAAAGCTGTGCACTATGACGACAGCTCACACGCACACCCTCTCACTCTCACACCCACAACCTCCAACACACACCCTGTGCTAGAGGAGGAGCGGGGGTAAGAGTGGGACTGCTGCGGAACCTATCCCCACTCTTACCTCCCACCACCTCGAACTACGCTCTCAACGGGGGGCTCGAGGAGTGGGGATAGGAGTGGGGGTCGCCATAGTGAACCGCTAACTACTTGGATACTTTGCATTCACAAATGATGATTTTAACTGGTTAATCTTCTAACCTCTTACTCATTCTTCATTTTGTAAGCGTCTCATGCTTCACTACGTGGATTAATAACAGAAAAAAACCCACAAGTACAAAACTTCGAAATATAGATTTTTATAGAAACAATTATAACAATTAATGAAAAAAGTAGAAGAAAAAATAGTAGAGAACGAACTTTTTTCACTCCTACTTTTCAATTTCATTACAACAATGGTTTCCATATATTTGTAAGGCATCTGAATCATAAAACCTTTCAAAGACATTCAGGATAACATTATACGTACTTATGGACATGTATCAGCGTTAATTACGTGAGTATCATCAACTCAGAATTCTATATCAACTTTTAGGATGATAATAATGCCTCGATCGAGATTTTTTAAGATCGTAGCACGAGGCGAATACAGGAATTAACCCTTCGTGTAACCAAAACCGTTCAAAGAATAGCAAAATTGCTGAAAAAATCGGCAAAAATGCATAGGTGTAGCTTTAGCCTTTAGCGAACAGAGTCCTCGCATTTTACGAGAATTTCGCATTCTACAATTTCACATTTACAAAAGTTGAAAATTGAAATGTTCATATCGCTTCCTCATAAAGTTGAGAATTGAAATTTTCATATCGCTTTCTCATAAGGTTCCTTTATTCACGAAGCTTCTTTTATGAGGAAGCATTGTCTGTATTTTTGGCTTAAGGAGAACTTTGGCCGGAGAACTCCTGGTGGAAATCGGCAGAGGTGGCAAAGCTGAAGCCCTCAGACAGGCCGTAGTCTGTGCCCTGGAATGCAATGCGACCGTGCAAACTACGACGCAAAGTGTGACCATCGAAATCCTGGACATAGACGAGGCCACTGATGAAGAGGAGCTAAGAGAGGTGATCACAGAAGCTACTGGTGACACTGACTTGCAACTGATTAATATCAGATCGCTCAGGATAGTATTTCGGGAGACGAAAAAAGCTATAGTCACCATGCCTGCAGAAGCTGCAGGTAAGCTCCTAAAGGCGGGCCGACAAAAAGTAGGCTGGGTAAGATGCCGAGTCAGAGAGAGGACTGCGGTCACCCGATGCTTCCGTTGCCTTGGTTTCGGCCACGTGGCATCGAAGTGCAAGGGTTAAGACAGATCTACGGCGTGTCGCCTCTTTGGATTGAATGACTATCTTGCCAAGGATTGCGAGAATACCCCTCGCTGCGTGATCTGCGCGGAAGGGAACGAAAATGGGGGGGGGGGGGGGGGGGGGTAAAGCACATACTCGGTAGTACCCAGTGCCCATCGTTTCAAAGGGCGCTAAGCAAAGCGCGAAAATGATTCGGTACCTACAGACCAACTTGGGACACGGACGCGAAGCACAAGATCTACTTATGCAAGCGGCAACGGAGAAAAAGGTAGACGTACTGCTAGTCAGCGAGCAATACCGAAAAATAGATTCGGGGTGCTGGTACCAGGACCAAACGGCTAGAGCAGCGATAGTACTGCTAAATTGTGACTTGATCATTATGGCGGTTAGCGAATCGGCCCCCAACTACGTATGAGCTGACATTGAGGGGGTGAGAGTGTACAGCTGCTACTTACTTACACCAAATATACCGTATGACAACTTCATCACCCAGCTTGACTTGGAGGACAGCATAAGAAGAGCAAGTACCGAGATTCTGGTAACCCGGGACTTCAACAGTAAGACGCCAGAATGGGGCTCTGGCCGGTTGGATAGAAGAAGAGAGGCACTCGCAGAAATGATAGCGAGGATGGACCTGGTGGTAATCAATGAGGGAAGCGCTTACACATTCCGGCATGGAAACACTGGGTCGGTAATAGACGTAACGCTAGCCTCAACAGGAACCGCAAGCAGAGCGACAGAATGGAAGCTGCTGGAAGACCTCACCCTCATCGACCATCAATACATCGAGTTTGCCATAGAGACGGGAGAACGAAACTGCAATCAGGAACCATCAGCGAGGACATCTACCGCGAAAGCTTAAGGATTGGTGCTGTCTTAGGTTGACAGAGAAAAACTCGCGGCATTTGTAGTGAAGGCGAAGCAACGAAGTGACCTGATAAGTATCTACGAAAATGTTGACCCGAACGCTCTAGTGAACTTTGACATGAAGACCATCACAGCGGCGTATAATGCAGCTATGCCCAAACGCAAGAGGCCCGCGCTGGGACGAAAATCGCTCCACTGGTGGACCGCTGAGATTGCTGGACTGAGGACGCAGTGCCTCGCTGCTCGCAGAAAAATGCAGAGATCGAAGCAAGGAAGGGCCCACTTGGTTACGGCATACAAGCAGGCAAAAAAGGAATTACGGAACGCGATAAAGAGCAGCAAGCGAAGATGTTGGAAGGAGCTATGTAGATAAGTAGACGACGACCCCTGGGGCTTACCGTACCGCATTATTACAAAAAAGTTAGTAGGTAGACGGCAGATCCCTGGTTTAGCCTGTCCTGCGCGTATGAGAGTAATAGTCGAGGCACTATTCCCAACACACGAAATAAGAAGCGAAATAACAAGACCGATACAGGCGGAGGCTATTACACTCTTTAGCATTGAGGAATTGCAGGTAGCGGCAAAGCGACTACAGCCGGGAAAGGCACCCGGGCCGGACTGTATTCCCAACGAAGTACTGAGAGCAATAGTGAAAACATGGCCAGAAGTACTGCTAAAGACTTTCAGTAGTTGCCTTATGAAAGGAATCTTCCATGCAAGGTGGAAAAAGCAGACGCTAGTCCTGCTACGAAAATTAGATAAGCCACTAGAAGAACCGTCTCCTTATCGGCTTATCAGCCTCATCGACACAACCGGAAAGCTGTTCGAGGGGCTGTTACTCCGGCTGCTGGAAGAGCACATAAGTAAGAACGGAGGGCTGTCGCCAAGGCAGTATGGGTTCCAAAAATGGCGCGGCACAGTAGACGCTATTGCGCGAGTCACTGAAATAGCGGCGAAGTTAAAAAAGGGCTGGTGGCAGAACAAGGGCTACTGCGCACTGATTACCCTAGACATCCGAAACGCCTTTAACATGGCCAGGTGGGATAAAATATTGACGGCATTGGTAGACAGGAAGACACCCACATACCCGCTACATATGATGGACAGCTACTTCGGCGAAAGGACGCTTACAACCACACGGAGGACGGACCTGTGGAGAATGAGATGACGGCAGGTGTTCCGCATTCTTGGACCGTTCCTTGGGAACGTTATGTATGACGGCCTTCTTAGGGTAAAGCTTCCGGATCAATCGGAAATGATTGGTTTCGCCGATGATGTAGCGATGGTCGTGACTGCGAGGACGACGAAAGCGCTGGAAGTCGTGGCAAATGAGTGCCTCCGCTGCGCTAGCAAGTGGCTTAGAGAATGCGGAATAGAACTCGCAGTTCACGAAACGGAAGCGGTGCTCATCACAGACAGGCGGGAGTTTATAGCACCGAGGCTAATGTTGGAAGAGTAAAATCTAACCTGGGGGAAATCCCTCAGATACCTCGGAGTGCAGATAGACAGCGGGCTACGATTCACGGAGTACGTCAACATAGTGGGCGAGAAAGCAGCGGCTGCGGCCGCGGCGCTAGCAAGGATCATGCTTAACGTCGACGGGCCCTCCGAACTCAAGAGAAGACTGTTAAATAGCGATATCCATTCAAAAATCCTTTATGGAGCGGAGATCTGGGTAGGCGCCACAGAGAAAATTGGAGCGCGACAGAGACTTGCTTGTGTACAGAGACGAAGTGCCACACGTGCAATATCTGCGTACAGGACAGTCTCCGAGAACGCGGCCTTGGTGGTCGCTAGCACACCGCCGATCGATCAACTGGCACGAGAAAAAAGCGAGATCTACCAGGAGACTCAAAAAAATGGCCTGTTACCTATGAAAGAAGTACCAAAGATAGTGGCAAAGGAGAATGCACGCCAAAGTCTACTCACGCGGTGGCAGAAACGCTGGGATGAGGATATCAATGGTAGATGGACATACGGACTAATCCTTAATATAGCAGCATGGTCGGAAGGTCTCAGGGCAGATGAACTACGAGCTGACTCAAGTGCTAACAGGGCATGGTTGTTTCAACCAATATCTGACGAGGTTTACAAAGCGAGATTGTGAAGCATGCAGTCACTGCGGCTACAGTCCCGACGATGCACAACACGCGGTCTTCGAGTGCCCAGCCACAGAGGAGAAACGGAGGAACCTGGAATCCGCACTTGGAAACCGGTCAATATCCGAGAAAAATCTGATCCCGCTAATGCTCAGCAGAAAAGAAGCATGGACTGCAGTGTCGTTCTTTATTTTAAAAAACGATGCTGACGAAAAGAGAATTAGAAACTGAGGAGAGAAACAGGACCGAGGGTCAAATAATCCAGGGCACACCAATAGCCTGAGCGAGGCGGATAGCAGCAGAGAAGCTAGTCAAACAGTGGAGTCCTGAGTAGGGCCAGAGCACACCACACCGAAGTAATTCGAAAGCGGGTCCAGTGTGATGTGCGGAGAGGGAGAAGGGGTTTTAGTCGGTAGAAATCCGACACTACCCATACCACCAGGGTGTCTTACAGAAGATTTCCCCTCCTCCCGGATAGCGTAGCGTAGCGTAGCGTAGCGTAGCGTAGCATAGCATAGCATAGCATAGCATAGCATAGCATAGCATAGCATAGCATAGCATAGCATAGCATAGCATAGCATAGCATAGCATAGCATAGCATAGCATAGCATAGCATAGCATAGCATAGCATAGCATAGCATAGCATAGCATAGCATAGCATAGCATAGCATAGCATAGCATAGCATAGCATAGCATAGCATAGCATAGCATAGCATAGCATAGCATAGCATAGCATAGCATAGCATAGCATAGCATAGCATAGCATAGCATAGCATAGCATAGCATAGCATAGCATAGCATAGCATAGCATAGCATAGCATAGCATAGCATAGCATAGCATAGCATAGCATAGCATAGCATAGCATAGCATAGCATAGCATAGCATAGCATAGCATAGCATAGCATAGCATAGCATAGCATAGCATAGCATAGCATAGCATAGCATAGCATAGCATAGCATAGCATAGCATAGCATAGCATAGCATAGCATAGCATAGCATAGCATAGCATAGCATAGCATAGCATAGCATAGCATAGCATAGCATAGCATAGCATAGCATAGCATAGCATAGCATAGCATAGCATAGCATAGCATAGCATAGCATAGCATAGCATAGCATAGCATAGCATAGCATAGCATAGCATAGCATAGCATAGCATAGCATAGCATAGCATAGCATAGCATAGCATAGCATAGCATAGCATAGCATAGCATAGCATAGCATAGCATAGCATAGCATAGCATAGCATAGCATAGCATAGCATAGCATAGCATAGCATAGCATAGCATAGCATAGCATAGCATAGCATAGCATAGCATAGCATAGCATAGCATAGCATAGCATAGCATAGCATAGCATAGCATAGCATAGCATAGCATAGCATAGCATAGCATAGCATAGCATAGCATAGCATAGCATAGCATAGCATAGCATAGCATAGCATAGCATAGCATAGCATAGCATAGCATAGCATAGCATAGCATAGCATAGCATAGCATAGCATAGCATAGCATAGCATAGCATAGCATAGCATAGCATAGCATAGCATAGCATAGCATAGCATAGCATAGCATAGCATAGCATAGCATAGCATAGCATAGCATAGCATAGCATAGCATAGCATAGCATAGCATAGCATAGCATAGCATAGCATAGCATAGCATAGCATAGCATAGCATAGCATAGCATAGCATAGCATAGCATAGCATAGCATAGCATAGCATAGCATAGCATAGCATAGCATAGCATAGCATAGCATAGCATAGCATAGCATAGCATAGCATAGCATAGCATAGCATAGCATAGCATAGCATAGCATAGCATAGCATAGCATAGCATAGCATAGCATAGCATAGCATAGCATAGCATAGCATAGCATAGCATAGCATAGCATAGCATAGCATAGCATAGCATAGCATAGCATAGCATAGCATAGCATAGCATAGCATAGCATAGCATAGCATAGCATAGCATAGCATAGCATAGCATAGCATAGCATAGCATAGCATAGCATAGCATAGCATAGCATAGCATAGCATAGCATAGCATAGCATAGCATAGCATAGCATAGCATAGCATAGCATAGCATAGCATAGCATAGCATAGCATAGCATAGCATAGCATAGCATAGCATAGCATAGCATAGCATAGCATAGCATAGCATAGCATAGCATAGCATAGCATAGCATAGCATAGCATAGCATAGCATAGCATAGCATAGCATAGCATAGCATAGCATAGCATAGCATAGCATAGCATAGCATAGCATAGCATAGCATAGCATAGCATAGCATAGCATAGCATAGCATAGCATAGCATAGCATAGCATAGCATAGCATAGCATAGCATAGCATAGCATAGCATAGCATAGCATAGCATAGCATAGCATAGCATAGCATAGCATAGCATAGCATAGCATAGCATAGCATAGCATAGCATAGCATAGCATAGCATAGCATAGCATAGCATAGCATAGCATAGCATAGCATAGCATAGCATAGCATAGCATAGCATAGCATAGCATAGCATAGCATAGCATAGTATGACACAGCATACGTCTAATTATGTAATGGAACGACCAAACAATTGATAGGAGATGTTCAAAAACAGGGAGAGTAATAATTTGATCGGCAATCTTCTTTTTGACAATTATTATTCCAGACGAATGAGGGTGAGCGTGGCCGAGTGGATCGGAGCGCGACTCACACGCAATAGGCCCGGGTTCGATTCCCGGCAAGCACCAAGAATTTTCTGTGGTGTTTTTTCTGCGAAAAGTGGTTCGGAACCCACTATAACAAGCAGGTCCAGAGGAAACCAGTGCCTCGGTGTGGGAAACCAAAACGCTGGAAAGTGTCACGGGTTCGATTCCCGAGACTGAAGTCCCGGGGTGAAAGGAAAACGGACGAGGACATAGCTCCGGAGACAGGACGTACGACCTACGACTATATCCGTATGTCCGAGACTACTGACACCTGACGGGACGCGACGAACCTCCGGACCCAAGAATCGAACTGGTGACAACGGATAAGGAAGAAGGAAGAGAGAAGTGAAAGAAGCCCGTAACCCTTAGGGGATCGGTGTAACCACACAATACCCATTATTACAGACGAATGCCTACACCTGACGCGGTCGAGTCTGACGGCCATCGGGGTCCTATTTTATATTTTGTTCGATAATATAATTCCGAATATGGGCGCCATGCAGTTTACAGATAAACTAATAAACCTTTACTTCAACGAGCAATGCTCGACTCGATTTTGATAGTATGGTCTATGATTCGTGTATCGACCGGACGACCGCAAAGTATGACAGGGCTGTCCTAAATGTCTGGAAGATAAAAATGATTAATGAATTATATTCAGGTGACAACTTATCGGACGCCACATAGTTTGGATGCAGTATCAGTAAGATAACGATCGCTCTTACCAGACCATAAGTTCTTACGGACAGGACCAACAATTTACCAGCTGTTAGTTGACAAGGTTCGCGACAACGTATCGTTACCAACTGTAGACATTTCTGAGCCTTGGACGATAGCTTATACCATTGGCTATTTTGTCTGTGGAGAAAAAAAAATCTTTTTTATGAGGCCACGCCGCCATTCCTCGATTGCTTACTTACATATAAAAGGTAATATTGATACTGTGATCTATCAGAGTTTGGGAAATGTAGCACTCTACGTAAAAGTGCAACGCTATAAGTCCAACAATAACTATGCATTTTAAAGCTGCTTCGGGATCGTCTTTTTTTAAAAGAATCTCAATCTACAAGCGATTTATGAATTAATTCGGAATATTGTTCACGATTGGTAGATATTTTTACCTGGAGACCTATTGCCATTAACAAAATCATACCGAACCCGAGGAGGAAACATAAATACCACGTGTAAGTTTCCTCAACAAGATTGGCGTATCTGACAGGAATGCATTTAACAATTATGTTACTTGGCATTAGCAGATTCGTAATCTAAATTGTATTACTCGATAGCATCGTTGTGTCTGTCAATACACGAAGCTAGGTGTAGTTGTTTCTTTATGTCCCGCGTATATAGGCTTTCTCCTTTTTCCACTGTTATATCATCGTTCGTGATTCGTTCTAATTTATGCCTGATGGTGTCAGGTAAAATTTAATATTTTTGTTATTATTATCACAAGTATGATTATAAGAAATTATCACGGACTGACCCCAACGCGGCAAAGGTACTACAAACATGTTGGACGTGAGTAACTAATACAATGTCACCGGCTATTATGACCGTCGCCATAGCATATGCCGATATGTAAGAATTCACAATGATATAAGAATAATACTTCTGCGCGTCGCAATAATAATAATCGAGGGGATAAGAAAATTGTCCGGGTTCGGTTCCATTCATCAGTAAAACATCGATGATCTTTGGTATTATCGGTTGAGTCATATAGACGAAGATGGCCGAATAGACCGCGGCTGTACGCAGTAACGATAAATATATTTTAATAATAGACAACTTTTTGACTAACCTTTACCGTACTCGATTAACCTGTATACACAATTATAATCTTATGTCCCAGCTTGGCGTATTCGTGAAGAATGTTAACTTCTCGATCCCGAGCCCACTTGTGTCAGTCCTCACGGATGCGATTTAACAACGTTTTTGTCTGTCCGTATCGAAAATATTTTCGTCAGCAATAACTACCGACTAAAACTTGCTCGCTCTCAGGCTCGATTATCGAAATATTGTAATTTGCAAATATCTAACTGACCTTCTGTGCGTTCCACATAAAACCAATCAACTTCGTAGCGAAAATAACCTCAATAAGGAACTGCGTGACGGAGTCGACGATGACACTCGAGTCGTCACGGTATTTCACAAGAGCGAGTGTCTGAGGTATGACTTGACTGATGACGAGAATAATCAGAGCTATCAGACTTCCGCCTCTGGCAAGTCTGCTCTGATCCGGCCATTGTCCACAGAATGACGTCAAAGTTTTGCTTAATCTATAGTAACGGTGTTGAAAGAAGTCCATAGCGAGACGAACTATCATCGACGATGGTGTTGAAGCGAGTACTCTCGTTTCCAATGCAGCGCAAAACGCTAAGAGCTTCCTTTGCCATAGAATTCCATTTTTTTCTTCACAGCATGATTTTTCATTATATTATGTCAGAGTATCGCACCTCGATGGACATTTAAATTGCCCCCGTCAGAGTTGAGCGACAGCGTTGCGAGGGTGTACAGCATTTGTTCTCGGTATGCCTCATCACGCATTCAACTGCTGTTCGCGAGTCTTGCAAAGAACTCATAACTTCGAGACCACGAGCTTACATGGATATTTTCTAGAGAATATTCTTTTACTCCAGCTAATTGAAATAATAAGTTATTTCTCAACTCTGGCCTGAAGTTAAAGTGATGAGAGACTGCGATGAGAATCACTTCTCCTCGCTGTACGACGCAGCCGTGCTTGAGTGAGGAAAATGCAAGTCGATGGTGGACACAGTAGCCTAGTCCTTAGATGTAGGCAGAGTGGTAGAATCGTGAGATGGGTGATAGTCGATGTTTCTTCCGTCCGTAATGATAAGTGTGTATGTCATTTATTAATCATCCAACCACTTCGAATTGATCGCGGTGTATGTCTGGATAATAATCCCGGTAGAAATTTAGAAACTTCAAGTCGGGACCTTATCAAACCTTTACGGGATCTTATCAGTGTGTAATGCAACACTGTAAAATTTCTACTGGAGACGGAGAAACTCGGATAAACCAGACGACTTGGGGATTGTGCATATTTTCTGTATTATTCGAGAATTCACTCATCCAAGACACGCTCTCACCACATAATCGTGGCTAAACAACGTTCGATTGTGCAAGAAATTTCTAAAGGAAAGGAACAGCGCCCCGGTCTGACGAAACCAAAAAGACATCCAAATCTCTCGGGTTCGATTCCCGGGTCCGAAGTTTCGCCTGTGATCGCCAAGGAGGAAGGCAGCGGCGGAAGTAAGTACCTATTTCAAGTTCATTTAATGGACCTAAAATAGTGGGGTTATGAGTCTAGAAAAAATGGGTAATTAAGTAATTGAATAGACTCTTTGGATGTGTACGCATGACCCTTTTTTGTATTGCCTTTGAATAACAAAAATGTGGAGTGGGTCAACGATTTCGAATAATACCGATAATTATCGGGATATCTCAATTCATAAGTGAAATAGTGCTTTTTTCGTTATGATAACAACATGTAACGTATTGCATATTTACATATAATGTCTCTTATCCGCGTATTGAACGGACGACCGCAAAGTATGACAAGGCTGTTCTAAATGTCTGGAAGAAAATATATCGATCTATGAATTATATTTCGGTGACAATTTATCGGACGCTACAAAATTTGTATGGAGTATCATTAAGATAACGATCGTCCTTATCAGACCAAAATTCGCCATCGACAAGATCAACAATTTTTCAGCTGTTAGTTAGCAAGGTACGCCACAACGCATTGTTATCAATTGTAGATATTTCTGAGCCTTGGACGACAATCTGTACCATCCGCTGCTTTGTCTGTGGAAAAGAAATATTTTTTATGAGTTAAATGGTAAAAGGATATATTGATACTGTGATCTATCAGAGTTTGGGAAATGTAGCACTCTACGTAGAAGCGCAACGCTATCATCAATATAACATAGATGCATTTTAAAGTTGCTTCGGGATTGTCTTCTATCAAAATCATCTGTATTTGTAGGCAATTCATCTATTATTTCGAACCATTGTTTATCGTTGGTAGCAATTTTTTACCTGAAAGTATATCGCTATTAAGACAATCATGCCGAACCCGAAAAAAAGCGGAAAATTGAAATTTTCATATCGCTTTCTCATAAAAGTTAGAAGTTGAAATTTTCATATCGCTTTCTCATAAGGTTCCTTTATTCGCAAAGCTTTTTCTATGAGGAAGCATTGTTTGTATTTTTGGCTTCCTCATAGAGGAAGCTTCGCGAATAAAGGAACCTTATGAGAAAGTGATATGAACATTGAAACTTCTAACTTTTATGAGAAAGCGATGTAAAAAATTCTTTATCTAGCTTTTTAATCCCGTCATATCCATCGTCTTGTGCATATCTTGCTGTAGATCATGATAGGCACCTGGATTTTTCCGCAATGCCATCGGAAAGCAAAGAAATCGTTGTTTAAAAATACCTAAAATCACTCATTTTTGCAATTTTGGCTATAAAAATGCCTGGTAAGCTTTTTCGTTAGTTGTCGCTCCGGGACTGTAATTCCATGTATTTTTTCACGCTAATCACGAATGTGACATTTATTTTATTCGTAGATAAATATTTGATACGAAAAAAATGCGTCTATACAGAAAATCATGAAATTCAAAAAATTAAAAATGCCATAAAATTTAAACGGTTCGATCGATTTTCCAGAAATTTCAATGGGTCTTTGGTATTATCGGTTGAGACAAATAGAACAGGATGGTCGTATGGACCACAGCTGTACGCAGATCGATAAATACATTTTAATAGTAGTCATGGTTGCTTCGCATCTGAAAAACAGGGAAAACCTGGAAATGTCAGGGAATTTTTTCTTCTGGAATTGTCAGGGGATTTTTTTTTAATTTCACGAAATTTTCAAGATGTCACATTTTTTCTATATGTAAGACGAAAATCGTCCTCATTTTGTTTTGTTTTGAAGCGATGGTTCTGGTCGTGATACATTGTATACACAGCCGTGCGAATCCGCGCATGTTGAAAGGTCGTTGCATATATACAATGTTACTAATACTAATAGTACAGCACAACCGGCGCCTGTTCCTGCAGGTTCTGTCTTGTCTGTTAGACAGTTGCTACTCGACGATCAAACGTGAATAACATACAAATCGTATTCTTCGCCTGATAAAGTGATTTGCAGTAGTATTCGTGTAACATAAAATAATGAGGTATGGTTTATCGAGAGTGAAAGTAGACGGAAGTGAAATTATATTGTGCGATCAAAGTAAACTCGCTTGAAAATCAAATAAAAATGTGACGCTCTTAAAACTTGCTGCCCGTTGTGTAAATTTTTTCTTAAATATACTAAAAACACGTAAAAGCTTCATAAAAGCATTCAGCTTGATTATGTAAGGGATAACCGAGCAGGCTTTGACTGGAGTGTCCCTGTCGCGAGGCGAGATGACAGTCAGTTGATGGAGAGACTGGGAGATTCGTGTATGAAGAGGAATAAAGCTTGTCATTCACAATAACTGTTATTATCCAAGTTATTCTTAATGTAAATGGCCGTCTTACAACTTCAGAAGTGGGATTGAGACCGAGTCTACACAGTGTACGACAGGATTATTGCTGCTCGTTATCAGCAATGAATATTCGATTGCCGTTATCCTTTGTGAAGTGTTGAAATTGCAAGATTTGAGGTTCACGTGTCGATGAAGGAATATTGGTGTATATTTTGACTGTGTATCGAGAGAAGAATGAATACCAGAATAAAAAAAAAAGTGGGGGACTCCGTGTCAGAAATAAAAGAAACAAGTTCGTGTTGAACAAACGTATCTAATAGGCTGTTGGCCGCAACCAAAAAATATTAGAGTAGCTGTTATCTGTCATCGAGACAAAAATGATGAAAGTTCAGTTTCTGTAATTTTTTCAGACGAAAGCAAATAATAAAAATGAGAAATCGCAACCCATTTACGGTCGCTGAATTAAAAGAAAAACTAAGAAGACGAAACCTTCCACAGACCGGACTTGGGGCAGAACTTATCGCATGATTGACCTTTGTCGATCCGACAGAGCAGTGGACGAATGACGATCCACCAGAAAATATCGGGAATAACGGTGATCATGAGGCATTGCCTATTCTCAATCAACACTGCGTTGAAAATATAGAACAAGATGCACACGTCCATCAGGAGCAGAATATTGCTGAGATCGGCAATGTTCCTGTTCCACATAACGGCAGCGAAGTTTCCAACAATATACCGGAAGATCATGGCTATTTTCGAAAAAGGCAAGGATTTTTCTGAATCTAAATATTTCTAATTGATCTGAAAATCTTTGATTTTTCCTGACAACTTCTCTGAAAAACGATGAATTTGTTGATATTCTAAAACTGTTTCTCTTATATATTCAGAAACAATTTTCTGAAAAAGTCAAATTTTGGCTCCATTTCTCATACAAACTATACATAAATTATTGTTTACTGTTTACCGTTCGTCCGAACACGAGCACGAAAGTTTGCTGTTCGAACGAATACCAGCAGGAGCGAATCTTAGAGTAAGCTCGTAAGTTCTTTGAAATTCTCTAAACCCACATTACCCGAGAAAACCGCAGTTTTTCAGAAAATAAATCGTATTTTCTCTGAAAACTTTCCTTGTTCATTCGGGTAACAGAATGAGTAGATCTTAGAGAAAACTCGTATTTTCTCTTAACCTACTTTATCAGAAAAAATCAGAGGTATCCAGAATTTTTCGAAAAATACTCTGAATTTCTTTGATATATTATGACTGCTGGAGGTTGTGCGGAGAAAATGGCAGAGATATTTGTTATGCCGCAGAAACTCGGTTAGCTACTCCGGATTCTGTGCTCGAGCCGTTAGCTCGAATATTCGGGATTTATCCATCAAAGGGTTAGAATCCAAGAGAATGAATGCACAATTTATTACAAAGGTTTTTATTGCTTTATTATACATTTACCAATTGCGGTACACCCAATAGCGTGCTACTCGCTAATCACAATTATCTCGTTTATGTAACTAATTTATCGTAGTCAACCGTACCGTTCCTGAGTTCTGATCAGATTGATGCGTGCCTGCTCTCGATCCCTTATACATGCATAAGAGAGCAGACACGTCAGCTTAACATTTGTCATATGTAGGGTCCGGAAGATCGCGCAGGGAACGTCATAGCATGAGCGTGGCCGCTCTGAAAAGCGCGCGCGATTCAATCTTTTTCAGGACTTTGAAATATTCCGTAAATCGGGACATAGAAAAAAATCGTAGCTGACGGTGGACTTATAAAATTTGCTGGACGTAGAAAAAAATCGGGAAAAATTTCGTCGGGAAGTGGGACATAGAAAAATTCGTAGACGATGGACTTTGAAATATTTCGTTCCGTCGGACATAGAAATATTTCGATGTCGAACAGTGCGAATTCGATAATTTCGTCCACCCGGATGTACATGTCGATTATTCTCGGGAACCTGGACGAAGAGAATACTGTTCTTGGGTCTTTAGGTCGACGGGGACGTGTTTATCGGCTCCCAGGACGACGAGAATCTGATTCTCAGGGTCCAGGTCGAGTTTTACGGAGTTCTCGGAGTCCAGGTTGACTCCGTCGTAATTCTCGCAGTCAAGTTCGACCACTCCATAGTTTTCTTAGTCCAGGTCAACTTCTTCACAGTTTTCGGAATCTAGCTCGACTTCTCCGTAGTTTTTTGTATAGTAAAACCTTTTCATAGTTTTCGAAGTCTCGGTCGACTCTTCCGTAGTTTTTTGAGTCAAGCTCGATTTTTTCAAAGATTTCAGACTCTAGCTTGACTTCTTCATAATTCACGATGTCCACATGGACATCTTCATAGTTCCAATAGTCCAGGTCGTTTCAATATAGTTTTTGAAATCCATATCAGCTTCTTGGCGAGGTTCACATTCACATCGTTTCCAAATCGTAGCCATCTTCGACGTAGATCTCGTAATTTCAATCGACTTATGTGAATCTAGCGGTTTCTGGGTTCATTTTCACGTAGTTCTTGACATCTACGTCTACTCATGTAGACGTAGTCTACGTCTACTCAGGTAGTTTTTTTTCATTCCTGTTTCTTCGTGTACTCTTCTAGATTTGAATGGAAGTTAGTTTCAGTGTATCGCATTCCCGAAAACACGGAAACACTGGGGGTAATCCCGTGCCGGTATAAACGGCCCTTCATTTTTCATATTCCCCAGTGTATACCACCAGGGTTTCAGAAAAACTGGCTTCTGCTCAAAGAGAGGTGAGCGAGCCAGCGCGCTGGTAAGCGATCGCCCATCTTAGTACTGACCTCGGGCGATACTGGCGGACTTTGGCTATCGCCGAAGCCGTACACCGACCGTGTATTTACCGCTGACGGTTTACTTCTCTGTAACTCTCGGACTTCAGGTCGACTTCTACGTAGTTCTTGAGGGCTACGTGGACTTTTAGGGAATTAATATTCCCTATTAACATGATTTACCGAGTTGGTGGTTCCCCATGTCCAAGATGACATCTTCATAGTTGTCGGAGTCAAGAATAACTCGTTCGTAGATGCGAGACTTGAGCCTGCAAGGGCTCAAGCAACGTGGAAGCTTGGAGGATAAATTTGAAAAACTGCAAGCAAATGAAAATTTTGGAAAAAGGTTGCAGCAAGAACTATGCCATATGAAGGAGATGGAACGTGTAAGGTACAGGATGGTTGTAAAGAGCAGTACTGTCGTCACGACAATCTTTTATTAAAACAAAAAAAAATATAACATTCTTTTCTCCTCTGCGTAGTTGATCCGGGCCAAACATCGATACCGTAAATTCGATGCGCAAAAAAATTCGCGCTACTTCCTTGCATGCCATCCTGCACGTTCTGTCACGGTCTTGAAACGAGGCAATCATGGTGTTTCCAGGCCTGTGAGCAACGCTCCAGGCCCTGATCGATACAGTAGATTTGATTTGAAAGTTTGAAGGTAAATGAAAATTTGATTTCTATTTTCAATGATTTTTTTATCGCCGGCACGCTTTAGGACACCCTTAAAATCAGAAAATAGAGGGGCACGGAGATGGTTAAAAAAAATTGGAATTTTTTTGTTTACCTTCGAACTTTTAGCACAAGTCTATTATATCGTTTGGAATCTCGAGTTTCGACTATAGGCCCGAAGACCATCAGGTTCCTGGTGCTAAGGCTGTTACAAAGGCTGCGGGGGTGGCCAAAAATTGGAAATTTGCCATTACCTTCTAACTTTCAATCCAAGTCAACTGTATTGATTAGGGCCTCGAGATTTGAGTGCAGCCCCAATAATACCTCAAGTTCTCGTTTTAAAAATGTTTTAAAGCAAACGGGGGCGGCAAAAAATATGAAAATGTTTGTTTATCTTCGAACTTTTGGCACAGGTCTACTGTGTCGATTGGAGACTCGGGATTAGATCGCAGTCCCGAGGATACATCAAGTTTCTCGTTTTTAGGCTGTTGCGAAGCGTGAGATGCAGCAAAAAAATGCGAAATTTTCGTTTACTTTCGAACTTTTAGCACGAGTGTACTGTAACGATTGGAGCCTCTGGATTCGATCGCAGCCCCCAGCATGCCCCCAGCAGCGTTAACCGTTCAGCAGCGGTGGGCGATATTGAATGAAACCTGAGATGAAATTAGACATGCTTTATTGTAAGTGGTGCACATCGGAGCTTGCGACGTTCAGAAATACGGACATCACACGACACATACGCACGGCAAAGCACATCGAGGCAGGACGCAGAATCGAGAGCAACCTGTTCCCGATAGTCCGTCGTCATCTTCGAGACACTCCGCATTTGCTAAGGAATTGTGCGAAGCCTTTTTGGTTGCGGACATTCCTTTGGAAAAAGCCGGCCATCCCGCTGTGATCGTTTTACTGGAGAAATGGACCAGACGCAAGGTACCGGATCCATCGACATTACGCAAGACGTATGTAGAATAATGTTACAACGACACTCTTAATAAGTCAGAGAGGAGGTAGCCGATAATAGAATTTGGATCTCGATCGATGAAACGACCGATTTTACTAATCGGCCCATCGCTAATGCTATTGTCGGCCCTCTATTGCCCGATCGCGCTGGTATTCCGCGCTTGATTAATACCGCTGTTTTGGAACGGACAAACAGTGTGACGATCGAACCATTTTTTGAAACGTCACTCCAACGTTTATGGCCTAACGGAGTTCAGCCTGAGGAAGTGCTGTTGCGCGTCTCTGACGCAGCGAGTTACATGAAAAAATCGGCAAAAGATCTTTCGGAAGCATATCCGAAAATGATTCATGTTACTCATCTTGCTCACGGTCTACAAAGAGTAGCCGAAAAAGTAAGGAGCGAGAACGAAAACGCTATCCACGTGATTTCAGAAGTCAAAAAAGTCTATTTGAAATCTTCATCGAGGACAACGATTTTCAGACGCGTAGCTTCTGGTGTGCCGTTGCCTCCGAAACTCGTAATAACACGTTGGTGCACGTGGCTGAATGCCGCAGTGTATTACAGTCGTCATTTTGATGCTGTAAAACGTGTTATCGCTGCACTGCCAACAGCAGGTGCATTGGCAGTAACGAGAGCGCAAGAATTGTTTGATCTTCCAAACATTGCAGAGACGTTACGAGATATCGATAAGGACTTTTCCGAGTTATCGACTGCGATTACCAAGCTCGAAAAACGTCGACTGAGCCTCGAGGAGTCGGTCAGGATTGTTATGGCAGTGCACAAAATTATCGATGAATCTGCTACTGTATCTCCTACGATAAAGCAGAAAATGGGTACAGTACTGTTCGATAATGAAGGATTCATGCGACTAAATGATATCCACCTTCAAACGGCAGACAGTCTCGTTCCCAGCGTACCTAATTGGACGCTCGACGACCTGGCTGCTGTTCGATTTGCTCCAATCACGTCGTGCGATGTCGAGCGCAGTTTTTTCATGTTTGAAGCATTGTTCCGGGTCAACCGATGCTGCTTTAATTTCGAAAATCTACGAAAAGTTTTCATGGTGCACTATAATGGGTGAACAATAACGAGCACAAAAACTTCGGCTGTCTCAAGCTATCTTGCTCGTGGCTATTCAGCTGTCTTGCTCACAGTTATTTATAGCTGCCTGTTTCACGGCTATTTATAGCTGTCTTTCTTACGGTTATTTATGGCTGTCTGCCTCACGGCTATTTATAGCGGTCTCTCTGACGGCTGTTTATAGCTGTCTTGCCTACGGCTATTTAGCTGTCTTGCCTACGGCTATTTAGCCGTCTTGCCTACGGCTATTTATGGCTGTCTGTCTCACGGCTCTTTATGGCTATCTGTCTCACGGCTCTTTATGGCTATCTGTCTCACGGATATTTATAACTGTCTTTCTCACGGCTATTTATGGCTGTCTGTGTTACGGCTATTTACAGCTGTCTTTCTCACGGCTATTTATGGCTGTCTGTCTAACGGCTATTTATGGCTGTTTTTCGTTTTCGTAGCCGCAACTACTGAAATCTGTAGAGTAAAGGCATTTTAAGTCCAATTTTTTTTCTTCGCCCTAAGTACCGATGATGAATTAAGCTGTCTATGCTGCACGAGTTTCAGCAAAACGCTTACTGAGGCTTCCTATGACTCAAGTAAAGAATAATGACTTTGTAAATCCTACACACAAACGCAATGTCTCTTTTGAAAATACAGTATAATTATAAAAACTAAAATCTCATATTATCGTTTCAACTTTCTGTGTTCGGCTTGCTTCGGGTTCGGGATTCAATGAGTTTCTCTAAAGCGAACTACTGAATACTACGTAACGTTTTAAAAGCTTTTATAAAAATTATTCATTAAATTCTTGGAAAAATTTATTTGCTACATTTCCGTCGTAAAATTCGAGGGCGCATCATCCAGACGGTAGATTGAAGATTTTTTAAATAAACAATGGAGGGGCTGCTGTACTAGAACACATTTCTCGCTCGCTATCAGGATGTAAGTCTGTCTGCGTACCAAACAAGCTT
This sequence comes from Amblyteles armatorius, assembly GCA_933228735.2. Taxonomy (NCBI): domain Eukaryota; kingdom Metazoa; phylum Arthropoda; class Insecta; order Hymenoptera; family Ichneumonidae; genus Amblyteles; species Amblyteles armatorius. The sequence goes on from OW121697.1 coordinate 308,016, forward strand.
TTATCGGCATTTTTTTAATCATTTGCGTGTTCCAACATTTTTTTTTATTTTTCAAGAAATTCACTCTTTCATATTTAAGGTAAGCTACCAGAAAGGATTAATTTGGAGCTCAATACACAAACCACAGATTATATTCAGAAGATACACAACAATTTGTACTGCAATACAAAAAGATGAGAATGGAAAAATTGAAAACGACCGGTCCTGCAGTGCGCCGATCTAGCCATATCCTGTGTCGGTAACACCGCTCCCTTAACTATCCTAATACATCTATTCGGGTGACAGCGCGGGAGGTTGTCATGGAGATGAGCATACGACGCTATTTGTTTACACAACGATCAACGCCGTCAATCAATGCCCGCGACCGTGTCGGACGACTCCTCGGATAAAAACGTAAGTAAATATTAATAATAATATATTATAATGTTCCTCATAAGGTGATGTGGTATGACCAGCCGCCCACCTGCCCCGCATCCAGTGATAACAAAAACAGTACTGAATGCTGTTTTGAGACCGCAGACGGCCGAGGAAAAAGAAAGTTGTCTTTTCCTGCGTCTGCCGGTTCCTTGGGGGAAGATCATTTTCTTTTTCCTCGTGTCCATAAGAATAAGCAATAATAATATTCATTATTTTCCTGGATAGATCTGGAAACGTCGGCAACGGTGAACGAAGAAAAGGAAAGGGAGGACCGGCCGACAGAAAAAAGATCGCGAGTTGGCCGATATCGTGCCGAACGGACGAATATGTAAGTTGTCTTACTGCATGAACGTCAGGTAGGGTAAACGTGCGAATATGGTTCATTATCAAGTTTCTATTTTTTCAGTTGGATTGCAAGCCAACGAAGAGCTGAAGCTCGAGACAGAGGCGACAGTGAGGAGCAGAAGACTCAATGCCAAGTGCTTAAGCAAGCGAAGGAGGATTTGCGGAGGAAGATTGAGGAGAAAAACAAAGACAAAAAAAAAATGTAAAGCAGCAACAAAGAGAATGACATTCCTCCAAAAAACAACAACAATGAAGAAAATAAAGACAATAACATTTCGAGTAACAAAAACAAGAACATCAATAAAAATAAGAATAAGAAGGAGAGAAACAATCAAAATAATAACAAAAACAAGAACAAAATCGTTAAAATTATTATAAACATGTAGAGCGGAAATGTAGATAGGGAGGCGTAGAAGAGAAACATGGGTTGAAAAAGCAAGCAATTAATACATTTTGAAAATTATATTTTCGTTTTCTTTTTATTCATGAATAAAATGAATAAAATAAATCAAATGAGGGCATGTGTGCGTGTGATGCGAGTGAATGCATGCGTGCGAGTACGACCGTGGATTTTATGCGTGCGACGTGAGGGAATGCGTGCTGGTGTGTAAAACCGCGCGCTTTTCAGAGCGGCCACGCTCATGCCATGACGTTCCCTACGCGAATTTCCGGACCCTGGCTATAGGTCACCGACATTTTATCTTGATCTCGCGTCGAAATGGCATCGAAGTAAGGAAAAAAAGGCAAAACAAAGGGGCTCAACATTGAGTGCCTTGGCAAAAGTATTTCGAAGTTCGTCTTGAGTACCAGTGAAGTAAGCTTCAGTAGTTACGTAAAAGGATCCCTCTGCCACAAGGTAAGTTATTAGATGAGTCAGAATGAATTAAGTTGTATCTGGTGCCACACACCGTTTCGGATAGCGCAATAAATACATACCGTGCCAGGCACTTGATGTATGTATGAGAGGATCGCGGTGCGAAATATCCAGTGCGTCGCGGAAAAGGCTGGAGGTCTTGTTTTCCTCGTGCTATATTAATTACTAAACGATGAATAACCATGAGCTCTGAACGTTTATTTAAAATATGGATCATTGTTTGTACGATCAAAATTCAGATCACATCTTGTTTCAAATTTTTTGGGATAATTGCGGTCGAATTTTGCGGAAATATTGCAGAAAAATTTGCGGTATTGTCTGCAATGAAATTTCCCAGTAATAAACAATTTTCAAAAACCGGTTGAATTGCAGAGAAAAATCAAACAATTTCTCTATAACATTAATTCCGGTTGAAAATTAAGATTTTGAAATGATAGTGACGTTACGCCCTGTTATATCGGCAGAAACTCAGCTAGCTATTCCGGGTTCTGCGGGAGAGCCGTCAACTCTTATGATTCGGGATTTATCCAGTTAAGGGTTAGAACCCAACAGAATTATATTCGCACGTTTTATTATTTATCATAGTTTATTATAGAAATGTTTATTAGAGTTTATTACCAATCGTATCGAGTACACCTTGTACATTGGTCTTCCCGTAGAAGAACTTAAACTTGTCCGAACTAGTAGTATCACTTACTACCGAATTGCGTGCCCTTGCACAAATAATCGTAAACGTAATGTAACGAACGGAACGTAACCAACCGTACAGAATCAGGAGTCCCGAAGAGACTGCCGGGTGCATGCTCGAGGTTCCCTATATATGGATAGAAGAGCAGGCACGTCAGCTTAATTTTAGGCGATGTTAGATATTTCGTCAGATTGCTAATTGTTTAAACAATTTTCGCTTCCGGCTAGAATACGACATCGTCGATAATTACCTAATACCTGGCTCAGCAATTCCTGAGCTGATGCGTTACTTGCCGAGTCGCTCGCGATTGCCTAAATGCTGCGTTAGGTGTCGAGTTACACGCGTTTGCTTAAATGTTGACTCGACTGTACGGTGGATTTTGTTATTATTTCGCAACGACGCGTGGTCGTCGCCTGCTGCTGCATACCTCAATTACGGTGCAATGACCTTGCCTTAATAATCGAGGTATTAAAATACCCGGGGTACAACACGCCCAATGGTTTGAAAAATTTCGTGGTCTCGTCACTTCCGGTTTCAAAATCCCGGGTTTTACCTGTAGTGATGTTATACGGGAAAACCTCACTTCTTATGTCAAAATTTCGATTTTCGACCGAAATTTGTGACGTCATAAAGGAGAACGCCATTTGTCGTTTGAAAATTTCGTTTTCTAACCGGAAGAGACTTTGTCCGTGTGACGTCACTTACGATCGAAAACTGAAAGTCCCAAACCGGAAGTGACGTTTTTCTGTATGACATCACTTCCGGCTAAAAACTGAGATTTGGAAACCGAATGTGACTTTTTTCCATGTGGCGTCACTTCCGGTTGAATACTGACATCTTTAACCCGGAAGTGACGTTTTCCTGCATAACGTCACTTCGAGCTAAGAACTGGAATTTGGAATCCGAAAGTGACTTTTGCCATATGATGTCACTTCCTGTCGAAAACTGAGATTTTGAAACTGGAAGTGACGTTTATCTATATGACATGACCTTCAGGTGAAAACCGAGATTTTGAAACCGGACGTTACGTTTTCCCGCTCGACGTCACTTCCAGTTTCAAACTGCAATTTGAAATCCGAAAGTGACGTAATTCCATATGCCGTCACTTCCTGTTGAAAACTGAGATTTGAAACCGAAAGTTTTGATTTCCCGTATGACGGTACTTTCGGTCGAACACCAAGATTTGTAAACCGTACGTGACGTTGCCCGTATAACATCACTTCTAGTAAAATTAGCGATAAAATTTCCTTTAAAATTATGCTCTTGTATGTATAAACGGTGTTTAAATTGCAATTGATTGCGTTTAGATATGTTATGACCAGAACCGTAAAAATTGTCCAAATATCATGGCGAAGATCCGGTACATTTGGGATACTAATCTTGGCGAAATAAGAACTATCGTCGAAAATAATATTCGGCAGAAATCCCAGCTCAATGAAGCAAAAATGACGGCCGTGGATGAAAAGACCCAGAAAAATGCCGATTTCGGCATCCATAGGGTTAGTAATGGAAATGAATGGTTTCATTGTGAACTTCTTTAATCTATTTTCTTTCTTTCTTTCCTTGCCTTTAGAAGACAGTTTATTTTAACTTGTTAATTATCAATCTCTATTCATTCTAATCACGTAAGCGTGTATTGTTTTGCGAAAAACAAAGAACTGCAATAATTCTATATAATTTTGCTTCCTCATAGAGGAAGGTTTGTTTTCGCAAAACAAAAAATTTCGAGATTTTAATGAAAACATGTTCAGAATGTTCCAAAACGTCGAAAAATCACATCTAGAAAAAATGTCCGGATGTGTGTATGTGTGCGTGCGTGCGTGCGTGCGTGCGTGCGTGCGTGCGTGCGTGCGTGCGTGCGTGCGTGCGTGCGTGCGTGCGTGTGTGCGTGTGTGCGTGTGCGCGTGTGTGCGTGTGCGCGTGTGTGCGTGTGTGTGTGTATGAAATGGACGTGCAAAATTCAGATCGCTTTATAGCGATCTGAATTTTGCACGTCCATTTGTTCTTGAGTTATCTCAAGAACGTCTGGACCGATCAAGCTGAAATTTGACACACATCATGTACGATCAGTAGTCAATGTTTGGTGAAAATGTCATCCAAAAATGTTCAGTTGTTTTTTTTTGTACGCCATTTTTAATTTCTCCAAAAATGTCTGGTCGCGCTCTAGCGCTCGCAATTGTTTAGTTATCGGGCTGAAAACGCGTATACAGGTAGAATATCATCTTCCGATGAACCCATTAAAATTTCTGGAAAATCGATCGAACCGTTTAAATTTTATGTCATTTTTAATGTTTTGAATTTCATGATTTATTTTAGACGAATTTTTTTCGTATCAAATATTTATCTACGAATAAAATAAATGTCAAATTCGTGATCAGCGTGAAAAATACATGGAATTACAGTCCCAGAGCGACAACTAACGAAAAAGCTTACCAGGCATTTATGTAGCCAAAATTGCAAAAATGAGTCATTTTAGGTATTTGTAAAGAACGATTTCTTTGCTTTCCGATGGCATCGCGGAAAAATCCAGGTGTCTATCGTGATCTACAGCAAGGCATACACAAGACGATGGATATGACGGGATTAAAAAGCTAGATAAAAAGGTGTCACTAGGAATTCTGGAATAAAAATCGAAAGGGCAAAAAAAATTCAGAAGCGCATACCTCCATGCATTTTTTCGCGCCAAACGCAGATTCGACAAAGTGTAACGTGACGATGGAATATTTGTTTACGCGCTGAACCTGTATCGGTCAGCCGTTTTGCATAAACGTCTAAGACGTTGACGTTTAATAAAGCTGGAAATTGAATTTTTTTTATCGATTTCTCATAAAAGTTAGAAGTTGCAATTTTCATATCACTTTCTCATAACGTTCCTTTATTCGTGAAGCTTCCTCTATGAGGAAGCCAAAAATACAAACAATGCTTCCTCATAGAAAAAGCTTCGCGAATAAAGGAACCTTATGAGAAAGCGATATGAAAATTTCAACTTCTAACTTTTATGCGAAAGCGATATAAAAATTTCAATTTTCGACTTTTATGAAGAAGCGATATGAAAATTTCCATTTTCAGCTTTTTTTTCGGGTTCGGCATGATTGTCTTAATAGCGATATACTTTCAGGTAAAAATTGCTACCAACGATAAACAATGGTTCGAAATAATAGATAAATTGCCTATAAATACAGATGATTTTGATAGAAGATAATCCCGAAGCAACTTTAAAATGCATCTATGTTATGTTAATGATAGCGTTGCGCTTCTACGTAGAGTGCTACATTTCCCAAATTCTGATAGATCACAGTATCAAAATATCCTTTTACCATTTGCCTCATAAAAAATATTTCTTCCCGACAGACAAAGCAGCGGATGGTACAGATTGTCGTCCAAGGCTCAGAAATATCTACACATGATAATAATGCGTTGTGGCGTACCTTGCCAACTAACAGCTGAAAAATTGTTGATCTTGTCGATAGCAAATTTTGGTCTGATAATAACGATCGTTATCTTAATGATACCCCATACAAATTTTGTAGCGTCCGATAAATTGTCACCGAAATATAATTCATAGATCATTATATTATCTTCCAGACATTTAGAACAGCCCTGTCACACTTTGCGGCCGTCCGTTTAATACGCGGATAAGAGAAATTATATGTAAATATGCAATACGTTACATGTTGTTATCATAACGAAAATAGCACTATTTCAATTATGAATTAAGATATCCCGATAATCATCGGTATTATTCGAAATCGTTAACCCGCTCCACAATTTTAGTTATTTAAAGGCAATACAAAAAAGGGTCATGCATACACATCCAAAGAGTCTATTCAATTACTTAATTACCCATTTTTTCTTGACTTATAACCCTACTATTTTAGGTTCATTAAATGAACTTGAAATAGGGACTTAAGTCTGCCGCTCCCTTCCTCCTTGGCGATCACAGGCGAGACTTCGGACCCGGGAATCGAACCCGAGAGATATAAAAGTCTTTTTGGTTTCGTCAGACCAAGGCGCTGTTCCTTTCCTTTAGAAATTTCTTGCACAATCAAACGTTGTTTAGCCGAGGTTATGTGGTAAGAGCGTGTCTTGGATGAGTGAAATCTCGGATAATACAGGAAATATGCACAATCCCCAAGTCGTCTGGTTTATCCGAGTTTCTCCGTCTCCAGTAGAAATTTTACAGTGTTGCATTACACACTGACAAGATCCCGTAAGGGTTTGATAAGGTCCCGATTTGAAGTTTCTAAATTTCTACCGGGATTATTATCCAAACATACACCGCGATCAATTCGGAGCCTCGTCGTACAGCAAGGAAAAGTGTTTTTCATCACAGTCTCTCATCACTCTAACTTCTGGCCAGAGTTGAGAAATAACTTATTATTTCAATTGGCTGGAGTAAAAGAATATTCTCCAGAAAACATCCATGTAAGCTCGTGGTCTCGAAGTTATGAGTTCTTTGTAAGACTCTCGAACAGCAGTTGAATACGTGATGAGGCATACCGAGAACAAATGCTATACACCCTCACAACGCTGTCGCTCAACTCTGACGGGGGCAATTTAAATGTCCATCGAGGTGCGATACTTTGACATAATACAATGAAAAATCATGTTGTGAAGAACAAAATGGAATTCTATGGCAAAGGAAGCTCTTAGCGTTTTGCGCTGCATAGGAAACGACAGTACTCGCTTCAACACCATCGTCGATGATAGTTCGTCTCGCTATGGACTTCTTTCAACACCGTTACTATAGATTAAGCAAAACTTTGACGTCATTCTGTGGACAATGGCCGGATCAGAGCAGACTTGCCAGAGGCGGAAGTCTGATAGCTCTGATTATTCTTGTCATCAGTCAAGTCATACCTCAGACACTCGCTCTTGTGAAATACCGTGACGACTCGAGTGTCATCGTCCACTCCGTCTCGCCGTTCCTTTTTGAGATTATTTTCGCTACGAAGTTGATTGGTTTTATGTGGAACGCACAGAAGGTCAGTTAGATATTTGCAAATTACAATATTTCGATAATCAAGCCTGAGAGCGAGCAAGTTTTAGTCGGTAGTTATTGCTGACGAAAATATTTTCGATACGGACAGACAAAAACGTTGTTAAATCGCATCCGTGAGGACTGACACAAGTGGGCTCGGGATCGAGAAGTTAACATTCTTCACGAGTACGCCAAGCTGGGACATAAGATTATTATTGTGTATACAGGTTAATCGAGTACGGTAAAGGTTAGTCAAAAAGTTGTCTATTATTAAAATATATTTATCGTTACTGCGTACAGCCGTGGTCTATTCGGCCATCTTCGTCTATATGACTCAACCGATAATACCAAAGATCATCGATGTTTTACTGATGAATGGAACCGAACCCGGACAATTTTCTTATCCCCTCGATTATTATTATTGCGACGCGCAGAAGTATTATTCTTATATCATTGTGAATTCTTACATATCGGCATATGCTATGGCGACGGTCATAATAGCCGGTGACATTATATTAGTTACTCACGTCCAACATGTTTGTAGTACCTTTGCCGCGTTGGGGTCAGTCCGTGATAATTTCTTATAATCATACTTGTGATAATAATAACAAAAATATTAAATTTCACCTGACACACCATCAGGCATAAATTAGAACGAATCACGAACAATGATATAACAGTGGAAAAAGGAGAAAGCCTATATACGCGGAACATAAAGGAACAACTACACCTAGCTTCGTGTATTGACAGACACAACGATGCTATCGAGTAATACAATTTAGATTACGAATCTCCTAATGCCAAGTAACATAATTGTTAAATGCATTGTTGTCAGATACGCCAATCTCGTTGAGGAAACTTACACGTGGTATTTATGTTTCCTCCTCGCGTTCGGTATGATTTTGTTAATGGCAATCTGTCTCCAGGTAAAAATATCTACCAATGGTGAACAATATTCCGAATTAATTGATAAATCGCTTGTAGATTGAGATTCTTTTAAAAAAAGACGATCCCGAAGCAGCTTTGAAATGCATAGTTATTGTTGTACTTATAGCGTTACACTTTTACGTAGAGTGCTACATTTCCCAAACTCTGATAGATCACAGTATCAATATTACCTTTTATATGTAAGTAAGCAATCGAGGACTGGCGGCGTGGCCTCATAAAAAAGTTTTTTTTTTCTCCACAGACAAAATAGCCAATGGTACAAGCTATCGTCTAAGGCTCAGAAATGTCTACAGTTGATAACGATACGCTGTCGCGAACCTTGTCAACTAACAGCTGGTAAATTGTTGGTCCTGTCCGTAAGAACTTATGGTCTGGTAAGAGCGATCGTTATCTTACTGATACTGCATACAAACTATGTGGCGTCCGATAAGTTGTCACCTGAATATAATTCATAAATTATTTTTATCTTCCAGACATTTAGGACAGCCCTGTCATACTTTGCGGTCGTCCGGTCGATACACGAATCATAGACTATACTATCAAAATCGAGTCGAGCATTGCTCGTTGAAGTAAAGGTTTATTAGTTTATCTGTAAACTGCATGGCGCCCATATTCGGAATTATATTATCGAACAAAATATAAAATAGGACCCCGATGGCCGTCAGACTCGACCGCGTCAGGTGTAGGCATTCGTCTGTAATATTCGGTATTGTGTGGTTACACCGATCCCCTAAGGGTTACGGGCTCCTTTCACTTCTCTCTTCCTCCTTCCTTATCCGTTGTCAACGGTTCGATTCTTGGGTCCGGAGGTTCGTCGCGTCCCGTCAGGTGTCAGTAGTTCCGGACATACGGATATAGTCGTAGGTCGTACGTCCTATCTCCGGAGCTATGTCCTCGTCCGTTTTCCTTTCACCCCGGGACTTCAGTCTCGGGAATCGAACCCGTGACACTTTCCAGCCTTTTGGTTTCCCACACCGAGGCACTGGTTTCCTCTGGACCTGCTTGTTATAGTGGGTTCCGAACCACTTTTCGCAGAAAAAACACCACAGAAAATTCTTGGTGCTTGCCGGGAATCGAACCCGGGCCTACTGCGTGTGAGTCGCGCTCCGATCCACTCGGCCACGCTCACCCTCATTCGTCTGTAATAATAATTGTCAAAAAGAAGATTGCCGATTAAATTATTACTCTCCCTGTTTTTGAACATCTCCTATCAATTGTTTGGTCGTTCCATTACATAATTAGACGTATGCTGTGTCATACTACGCCACGCCACGCCACGCCACGCCACGCCACGCCACGCCACGCCACGCCACGCCACGCCACGCCACGCCACGCCACGCCACGCCACGCCACGCCACGCCACGCCACGCCACGCCACGCCACGCCACGCCACGCCACGCCACGCCACGCCACGCCACGCCACGCCACGCCACGCCACGCCACGCCACGCCACGCCACGCCACGCCACGCCACGCCACGCCACGCCACGCCACGCCACGCCACGCCACGCCACGCCACGCCACGCCACGCCACGCCACGCCACGCCACGCCACGCCACGCCACGCCACGCCACGCCACGCCACGCCACGCCACGCCACGCCACGCCACGCCACGCCACGCCACGCCACGCCACGCCACGCCACGCCACGCCACGCCACGCCACGCCACGCCACGCCACGCCACGCCACGCCACGCCACGCCACGCCACGCCACGCCACGCCACGCCACGCCACGCCACGCCACGCCACGCCACGCCACGCCACGCCACGCCACGCCACGCCACGCCACGCCACGCCACGCCACGCCACGCCACGCCACGCCACGCCACGCCACGCCACGCCACGCCACGCCACGCCACGCCACGCCACGCCACGCCACGCCACGCCACGCCACGCCACGCCACGCCACGCCACGCCACGCCACGCCACGCCACGCCACGCCACGCCACGCCACGCCACGCCACGCCACGCCACGCCACGCCACGCCACGCCACGCCACGCCACGCCACGCCACGCCACGCCACGCCACGCCACGCCACGCCACGCCACGCCACGCCACGCCACGCCACGCCACGCCACGCCACGCCACGCCACGCCACGCCACGCCACGCCACGCCACGCCACGCCACGCCACGCCACGCCACGCCACGCCACGCCACGCCACGCCACGCCACGCCACGCCACGCCACGCCACGCCACGCCACGCCACGCCACGCCACGCCACGCCACGCCACGCCACGCCACGCCACGCCACGCCACGCCACGCCACGCCACGCCACGCCACGCCACGCCACGCCACGCCACGCCACGCCACGCCACGCCACGCCACGCCACGCCACGCCACGCCACGCCAGGGGAAATCTTCTGTAAGACACCCTGGTGGTATGGGTAGTGTCGGATTTCTACCGATTAAAACCCCTCCTCCCTCTACGCACATCACACTGGACCCGCTTTCGAATTACTTCGGTGTGGTGTGCTCTGGCCCTACTCAGGATCCACTGTTTGACTAGCTTCTCTGCTGCTATCCGCCTTGCTCAGGCTATTGGTGTGCCCTGGTTTATTTGGCCCTCGGTCCTGTTTCTGTCCTCAGTTTCTAATTCTCTTTTCGTCAGCATCGTTTTTTAAAATAAAGAACGACACTGCAGTCCATGCTTCTTCTCTGCTGAGCATTAGCGAGATCAGATTTTCCTCGGATATTGACCGGTTTCCAAGTGCGGATTCCAGGTTCCTCCGTTCCTCCTCTGTGGCTGGGCACTCGAAGACCGCGTGTTGTGCATCGTCGGGACTGTAGCCACAGTGACTGCATGCTTCACAATCTCGCTTTTTAATCCTCGTCAGATATTGGTTGAAACAACCATGCTCTGTTAGCACCTGCGTCAGCTCGTAGTTCATCTGGCCATGAGACCTTCCGACCCATGCTGCTATATTAAGCATTAGTCCGTATGTCCATCTACCTTTGATATCCTCATCCCAGCGTTTCTGCCACCGCGTGAGTAGCCTTTGGCGTGCATTCTCCTTTGCCACTATCTTTGGTATTTCTTTCATGGGTAACAGGCCATTTTTGTGAGTCTCCTGGTAGATCTCGCTTCTTTCTCGTGCCAGTAGATCGATTGGCGGTGTGCTAGCGACCACCAAGGCCGCGTTCTCGGATACTGTCCTGTACGCAGATATTGTACGTATGGCACTTCGTCTCTGTACAAAAGCAAGTCTCTGTCGCGCCTACCCAGATCTCCGCTCCATATAGGATTTTTGAATGGATATCGCTATTTAACAGTCTTCTCTTGAGTTCGGAGGGCCCGTCGACGTTAGGCATGATCCTTGCTAGCGCCGCGACCGCAGCCGCTGCTTTCTCGCCCACTATGTTGACATACTCCGTGAATCGTAGCCTGCTGTGTATCTGCACTCCGAGGTATCTGAGGGATTTCTCCCAGGTTAGATTTTGCCCTTCCAACATTAGCCTTGGTGCTATAAACTCCCGCCTGTCTGTGATGAGCACCGCTTCCGTTTCGCGGACTGCGAGTTCCGGTCCGCATTCTCTAAGCCACTTGCTAGCGCAGCGGAGGCACTCATTTGCCACGACTTCCAGCGCTTTCGTCGTCCTCGCAGTCACGACCATCGCTACATCATCGGCGGAACCAATCATTCCCGATTGATCCGGAAGCTTTACCCTAAGAAGGCCGTCATACATAATGTTTTAAAGGAACGGTCCAAGGACCGATCCTTGCGGAACACCTGCCGTCATCTCATTCTCCACAGGTTCGTTCTCCGTGTGGTATATAAGCGTCCTTTCGCTGAGGTAGCTGTCCATCATATGTAGCAGTATGTGGGTGTCTTCCTGCCTACCAATGCCGTCAATATTTTATCCCACCTGGCCGTGTTAAAGGCGTTTCGGATGTCTAGGGTAATCAGTGCGCAGTAGCCCTTGTTCTGCCACCAGCCGTTTTTTAACTTCGCCGCTATTTCAGTGACTCGCGCAATAGCATCTACTGTGCCGCGCCATTTTCGGAACCCATACTGCCTTGGCGACAGCCCTCCGTTCTTACTTATATACTCTTCCAGCAGCCGGAGTAATAGCCCCTCGAACAGCTTTCCGGTTGTGTCTATGAGGCTGATAAGCCGATAAGGAGACGGTTCTTCTAGTGGCTTATCTAATTTTCGTAGCAGGACTAGCGTCTGCTTTTTCTACCTTGCATGGAAGATTCCTTTCATTAGGCAACTATTGAAAGTCTCTAGCAGTACTTCTGGCCATGTTTCCACTATTGCTCTCAGTACTTCGTTGGGAATAAAGTCCGGCCCGGGTGCCTTTCCCGGCTGTGGTCGCTTTGCCGCTACCTGCAATTCCTCAATGCTGCAGAGTGTAATAGCCTCCGCCTGTATCGGTCTCGTTATTTCGCTTCTTTTTTCGTGTGCTGGGAATAGTGCCTCGACTATTACTCTCATACGCGCAGGACAGGCTAAACCAGGGATCTGCCGTCTACCTACTAACTTTTTTGTAACAATGCGGTACGGTAAGCCCCAGGGGTCGTCGTCTACCGATCTACATAGCTCCTTCCAACATCTTCGCTTGCTGCGCTTTATCGCGTTCCGTAATTCCTTTTTTGCCTGCTTGTATGCCGTAACTAAGTGGGCCCTTCCTTGCTTTGATCTCTGCATTTTTCTGCGAGCAGCAAGGCACTGCGTCCTCAGTCCAGCAATCTCAGCGGTCCACCAGTGGATCGATTTTCGTTCCAGCGGGGGCCTCTTGCGTTTGGACATAGCTGCATTACACGCCGCTGTGATGATCTTCATGGCAAAGTTCACTACAGCGTTCGTGTCAACATTTTCGTAGATACTTATCAGGTCACTTCGTTGCTTCGCCTTCACTACAATTGCTGCGAGTTTTCCTGTGTCAAGCTTAGACAGTACCAATCCTTAAGCTTTCGCGGTAGATGTCCTCGCTGATGGTTCCTGATTGCGGTTTCGTTCTCCCGTCTCTATGGCAAACTCGATGTATTGATGGTCGCTGAGGGTGAGGTCTTCCAGCAGCTTCCATTCTGTCGCTCTGCTTGCGGTTCCTGTTGAGGCTAGCGTTACGTCTATTACCGACCCAGTGTTTGCACGCCGGAATGTGTAAACGCTTTATTTATTGAGTACTATCAGGTCCATCTTCGCTATCATTTCTGAGAGTGCCTCTCCTCTTCTATCCAACCGGCCAGAGCCCCATTCTGGCGACTTACTGTTGAAGTCCCCGGTTACCAGAATCTCGGTACTTGCTCTACTTATGCTGTCCTCCAAGTCAAGCTGGGTGATGAAGTTGTCATACGGTATATTTGGTGTAAGTAAGTAGCAGCTGTACACTCTCACCCCCTCGATGTCAGCCCATACGTAGTTGGGGGCCGATTCGCTAACCGCTATAATGATCAAGTCACAATTTAGCAGTACTATCACTGCTCTAGCCGTTTGGTCCTGGTACCAGCACCCCGTTTCTATTTTTCGGTATTGCTCGCTGACTAGCAGTACGTCTACCTTTTTCTCCGTTGCCGCTTGCATAAGTAGATCTTGTGCTTCGCGGCCGTGTCCCAAGTTGGTCTGTAGGTACCGAATCATTTTCGCGCTTTGCTTAGCGCCCTTCGAAACGATGGGCACTGGGTACTACGGAGTATGTGCTTTACCCACCCATTTTCGTTCCCCTCCGCGCAGATCACGCAGTGAGGGGTATTCTCGCAATCCTTGGCAAGATCGTCATTCAATCCACAGAGGCGACACGCCGTAGATCTGTCTTGACCCTTGCACTTCGATGCCACGTGGCCGAAACCAAGGCAACGGAAGCATCGGGTGACCGCAGTCCTCTCTCTGACTCGGCATCTTACCCAGCCTACTTTTTATCGGCCCGCCTTTAGGAGCTTACCTGCAGCTTCTGCAGGCATGGTGACTATAGCTTTTTTCGTCTCCCGAAATACTATCCTGAGCAATCTGATATTAATCAGTTGCAAGTCAGTGTCACCAGTAGCTTCTGTGATCGTCTCTCTTAGCTCCTTCTCATCAGTGGCCTCGTCTATGTCCAGGATTCCGATGGTCACACTTTGCGTCGTAGTTCGCACGGTCGCCTTGGCTTCCAGTGCACAGACTACGGCCTGTCTGAGGGCTTCAGCGTTGCCACCTCTGCCGATTTCCACCAGGAGTTCTCCGGCCAAAGTTCTCCTTAATCCCGAGACTGTTTAGTTAACGAAAACTTTAGAACGAGTTCCTTGCAACTCAGTCCTTTCCAGAGGAATGGCGTAGATACAATATTTTTTTATACCTAAAAGTGATAAGCCGAAATTTATGCTTATTTCATTGGCTCCCTGTCTCTGTAAAGTGTTCGAGAAGATGATGAATTACAGAATCTGTTGGTAGTTGGAGTATTTTAAAAAGCTGCCTAGCTCGCAATGTGGATTTCGCAAATCGAAATCATGTGCGGACAATTTGTCACTCTTATGTGCGGAGGTTATTCGGGCCTTCAAATCGGATGCGGTAGTACCGGTTGTCTCTTTGGCTATTAGAATAATGTGCTTGCGGATGGTCCGATTGACAAGCTCAGGGAACTCGGGTTTCCGAGCAATCTTTTGGCTTTTATTTTTAACTTGGTATCTTGCAGGTCGCTTTCACTTAAATTCGGTGATATTGATGAAACACGCTGGGTTTTCAGAGGACTCCCCCAAGGCAGTGATTTGAGCCCACTGTTGTATGCCATACATGTAATAGATTTGGATTTGATGATAAGCCCAGGATGCAAGATTCTCCAGTATGCAGATGATGTGATTTCCGCTCCTACCCAGAATGTTCGACTTGCCATAAACGATATCAAAAGATTTCTTAACAACGTTGATGGTTTGGTTAGACCGAGTTGGTCTAACTTTGGCCCCCGAAAAAACTAATTTTATTATATTTGTCACACCCAAGACGAATAATCAAGGGACTCGTCAGTTCCGATTCAAGAGTACGACCATCAAAGAATGTAGGTTGGTTCGTTTTCTTGGGTTGCAATTGTAGTCAAATCGTGGCTGGGGCGCTCAAATAAAAAAAATTACTCAATGTAGTCTAAATCCTTTGAAGGTTCTCAGTTGTTTGAGACACACTTGGTGGGGCGCAGATCCCGTGCTTTTGACGCGCCTGTATACCGCGCTTGTGCGATCTAGAATAGAATACGAAGGGTTTCTCTTCCATAAATTATCCACACAACAATCAGCTCAGCTGGAAAGATTACAATATAAGGCTTCACGATTGGCTCTAGGATATAGAGCCTCTACTCCTACGAAAGTTATTTTGACAGAAGCTAAATTTCCTCCCCTTTCGCTCCGTTTTAAATATTTAGGTACTAACTTTTTAACTAGGACATATGCTAATAACTGTGACCATGAACTATTTTCTAATCTCGATGAGTCCAAATTGAGTCCGTGTATTCGAGGATGTCTTCAAGGAAATGTTATGTATTGCGCAATGTTTTTATACGGATGGTTCGAAAGTACCAGGGGACAACTTTGTTGGCTTTGCATCCGTTAGGGCATCTGATCACGGGGCTTTAAGCCTTAGATCGGCGTGGTTTTCGTCGATTTTTACGGCGGAAGCTATGGCTATTGCCGAGACGCTGTCGTGGATATCGAGGCTAGAAGGCTCGAGTTTTGCCATTTTTTCCGACTTCAGGAGTGTCTTGGAGGCGGTATCATCGCAACCAAACCTTTCGAGAAGGTCGTACCTGGTTTTACATTTAAAAGATCAATTAAAGAGGCTCCATGATGATGGCAAAGAGGTAAAGGTTTTTTGGATTCGTGCTCACGTGGGGATCATCGGAAATGAATGGGCAGACACTTTAGCCAAGGCCGCTGCTTAAAGTGGGCGTGATTTGCAGCTTGGTCTTTTTGTAGTGGATTTCACAAGTATGTGGAAATCCGACCTAGAAAATAATTTTCATTTGTGGTGTCTAGCAGACAGTCAGGAGAAAGGATTCAATACTTTGACCAATATTACAAGCGTGGACGCCACACATGGTTCCATGATTGTAAATTAACGAGGAAAGTTATTGTTAGCATTAACCGTTTGAGAAGCAATCACAGGTCCTTGAGATCCAGTCTCAGTCGCTTCAGGATAGTTCTATCCGCGAGATGTCCCTGTAACGAAGCTGACGAAACACCAAATCGTATCTTTTAGCAGTGTTCGCGGTATGAGCGAGAAAGAGTAGGCCTGGTTAATCACTTGAAAAGGATTTACGGCTTCTTTCCGTCCAGTGTCGAATCCCTTCTACATTTAATGGAGTCTAACTGTTTACAAGCTATCGCGAAATTCCTCTCTAAGATCGATATTTTAGTTTAACTGTAACCACGTGTTGAAGTTTGTGTCGGTTTACTTCCTGGTTTTTGTTTGTTTTTTCTCTATTTGTTCGGCTCATTTGTTATTTCGAAAGTACTAATTTATCTCAAGAGACTATATTTTATATGTCATGTTGATCTGGTTGCTAGCCGCACTATTCTGTGGTAAGACTGCGTGTCACATAGTTTGGTAATTATTGCGGGGTTACATCTAACAGGATAAAGACATAAACTAGTTACATGTATAGACATAAACTAGGTGTAAGGTTGGATATAATATGTTATTGTATTCCCTGGCCAGGTGGGGCAGTTGCCTTAGGGCTTTCTTTTTGTATGTTCTTAATTGAAAAAAAAACATTCGTGCCGGACCAACAGCGGTGGATGCGCGGTTGGTGTGCGGCTTCGGTGGTCCCCAGAGTCAAGCAGAATCGTTCGCGGTCAGTACTTGGATGGATGACCGCCTAGCCGTGCACTAACTAGCGAATTGGAACCGTTGAGCGGGAGGACCAATTCTGAGGATTGGAGTTCGTACTCGAAGTGTCGAATGCGAGCATCAAGACTCAGTTGGAATGACCGGCTGTATGGGCGCAGGTGTTTCGCAGTTTCCCTGCGCCCTCGTGCAAATGCAATACAGTATGGGGGTAAGAGCGGCTGTGGCCGTGAACTTTACAACTGATATGAAGACTTGGAAAAACAATTGAGGAATAGCGGCTTGAAGGCCTAAAAATTGCCAGAGCCATGAGGAGAATAAAAAATAAAAAAAATCGTGCCGTTTTCATCGGCTCTGATCACCCGTCGCAAGTCGATAGACTAAATGATCGCAGTTTACACTATGCGTGATTATCTTTTGAGTGAGCAACGTTCCGACGGTTTTGGAATATTCGGCGAATTTCAGAGATTCGGCATGCACGCCGCTTTGACTTATGCAAGATCTAGTATTTTTTATCTCGAACGGAACGGATGCTACAAACATTTCAGCGGCCATGTTGGTTTCCGCGACAATTCATAATGTTCGATTTTCTTTATTTTTCGGAAGATTTCAACCGAAATTCGACTGCACTCCGAATCGTTTTTGTTATTAATACAATCCGGCAAGATTTGAAGCATATGCGTCGAATGAACAGTGAAAACTAAGATGAAGAGTGAAAACTAAGAAATTGCCTATTTTCGTCGGTAAAACAAGAAGGTCCAGCAGCCCCTTAACTTTTTTATTTTTCATCAACTTTCGAATGACGTTAGTCATAATTTTCCCGATTCGGAAAAGTCCATGTTTGGTGAAAAAAAAAATTTAATAATTTTTTCCTACTAATAACACACCTTCGATTCTGGTTCCAATTTTACAGGATATTTTGCATTGTATGAAGATTCTGAAAAAAAAATCCCCAAGTGGTACCTGCGATTCTTACGTACTAAACAAAAAAACAAATAAAAAATGTAATTCATATAGCAGATGGCAAACAAGGGAAACACATCCAATAAGCTTTATTGAACGAACCTCTATTACAAAACAAGTTTCCCAACAATGTGAATTAAATTTACCGACTACGGCCCCTTTCATTTATCTAAATAATAGTCGAGGTTATAGAAATCTATATAAATTAAATTTTTCTTTTTTAGTATGTAAGAATCGCACGTACCTTTTTGAGATTTTTTTTTTAGAATCTTCATACAATGCTGAATATCATGCAAAATTGGAAGCAGAATCGATTGTTTTTTGGAGAAAAAAATCATTTAAACTTTTTTTTTACGAAAAATGGTCTTCTTTTCTGTATCGGGAAAATTATGACTCTAACACAATTCGAAAGTTGATGAAAAATTAAAAAGTTAATGTCCCTACAAATTTTTTGAGCGTGCAATATTTTCCGAGATATACTGATATTAAAAAAAAAGTAAATCCTGAACGGTGCACTTTACAAATCCAAGAAAATCACGTAAGCCTCTCTCAAATAGGACTGCAAACCGGCAAATTTTAAAAAACATCTGAGAGGTTGACCGAAAAAGTGGCTCGGTTGATAAAGAATACCTCATATCTGTATCTCAGTGAAACTAAGATACACATTCCTTCAGAATGATCATTAGAAATATACATTTTGAAACGAGCTCAAATTTACGGAGCCATGAACAACTCAAGGTCATTAAGTGAAATTCAAAGACATTCCAGGACTTTTTCCAGAACGGGCAAAATTCAAGGGCAGTTCCAGGAATTCAAGGACTACTGGACAACATGCATGGTTGCCACGAAATTCTCCAAATGGAATTCCCTAACTTCTCCCGATTTCCAGAGAAAAAAATTGTATTTGTTCAGTCTATCAATCAGAACAGGACAGGTAAACAAAAAAGTACTAAACTACTAAATCACTAACTAAAATCTATTATGACTATTAATATATTAAACTTGATTGACGATATTAAAAATTCACAACGAAAATAATATCACGACATAGTCATATATATAGTTTTTTTTTCTCGTTATTGTCCTCCTCTTCTCAAAGCTACTACTGCCTTATAGCGGGTCGGCTCGGTTGATGCGTGATTACTGAGTCCTCTATTTCACGGTTATGTCTAATTCTGTCTTTTGTCCTTACGCACCGAGCCAGTCCCCCCATTTTTGCGGCTGCAACCGACTTCCCCACTTTATCGTATTCACGTTAGTCTTACAACTAAAGGCATAGGGAAAGTGCAGAAAACTCATGCCGATACAGGCGGTCTGAGATTCGCTTCACGGCATCGGAGCTACGTCCAGGTTCATCGAGAATATAAACATGGACTACAGCTATATACTTGTGACACAAGCATATATCTGGAGCTATGTCCCGCCCATATTTTTATTTCTAGACGAAACGACGGCACCGGGAATCGAACCCTTGACCTACCGGTGCTCTCGTTTGGAGGCGAGCACGCTAACCACTAGACAGACCAACGCACCGGTTAATAATCATATATATGCTCTATATAGTCGACAAATTTGCTAAAACGAAAAATGTAGACGACATGCATCACGGAATTAAACGAAAAACATCAGATTCAAAAAACTTTCAGGGTTAAAAAAAATCGGCCGACTTTTCCCGGTTTTCCAGGTTTTCCAACTCCGCAGTAATTATGCACGTGAATATTCTTGTCTTGGTAATGGTGGAAGTGGGATAGGTGTTCGGAGAGAATCCCGAAACTTGTCTCTGATAATCTGGACTCTTGTTACGAAAATATAAAAAAATTCTTGATTTCTTATTTATTTCTTGAAATACTATGCAGATAGGAAAATTCTGAAAAAAATCATACGCGTTCACAAAATACAACAAATTAATTTCACGGAAGAAAAAAAAGTTCCTGTTTGTTTGTGTAATAGCTACTTAAAAAAATTAATTTGTCAATAAGTTTTCGGCATTACAATTATTAGTAGTAGTAAATGTATTTATTGATATTACACGGTATGGATGCTGGTACATTTCAAAGATTATTTACATTTCATAATGCTATTGCTATTGCCAATAGGCCATCGATCTAAGTCCTTCAGCCCTACAATTATTATATTATGCGAAATTAATATTCTTAAGGTAGTACTAGCGGACAGCCTGAGCCCACGTGGGTTCAGAGAGAATTGACAGCGAATTGCGAACACTTCTCGACGGCATAAAAATCTTTAAAAAATCAAGCATATGGAAGGTGCTGAAAATATTGATTTTGCATAACAATAACTCCAAAATGTTATTAACAAATAAATAAAAAAAATAGTTCAACAAACTCCCCAACAACTTAACTTTTTATTCATATAAAAACAATTTGTTAATCTTTTTGAACACGTATGCATTTTTTCAGAATTGTGTAATTTTTGAAAATTACGTTTTTTTATTAACTAAAAACGCGATTTTCAAAAATTACACAAAATTCTGAAAAAATTCATACGTATTCAGAAACAATACCAAATTGTTTTCATTTAAAAAAAAGTTAGGTTGTCGGGTGATTTGTTGGGATTTTTTTTTGCGTTAATTTGTTAACAACATTTTGGAATTATTATTACGCAAAAATAATATTTTCAGTACCTTCCATATGGTTGATTTTTTTCTGATTTTTATCTCATCGAGAAGTGTTCGCAAGGCCTCTTTCAATTCTCTCTGAACTCACGTGGGCTCAGGCTGTCCGCTAGTACTTAAATTCTTATATCCTGCCAATTTTTTTCAGATTTGTGTTATTTCATGAAGCAGGAAAATTGTAAATAAATCAAACTTTTAGTTGGGAATGCATAGGTGAAGCATCCTGAATAAGATCTTACGTTGAATTGGATCATCAACTTATATTTTACACCTTAATTTTCCCAAGGACCAATGAAAGTAAAGACCCAAGCAAGGAAACTTCGGGTTTCCAACATAAAATGACGCTGCCTAACTTTCTGAGAGAATATTTTTTATTAATACATTAGGCCGTTGTGATACAATTAATTATTTATGAGTAATAGTATGTAACGAAAAAAAAAGTGCAAAATGTTCAATTAATTCCGCTGTCAAATTATGCCGAACACCGGCGGTTTCATTTGCCACCTTTTCTGCTCTTGCGTTCCGCTTTGTAGATTTTTCGAATTTGTTTGACCGCCTCGTGGCTGTCAAGCTTCATCTTTTTTAGATCATCATTCATTTTCCGTGTCTGCAAATAAACGTGAACGATATTTATTGACATTTTTATTGAACAATATTTATGAGGTATTCGTATGAATTATAATATAATACAATATTATTCGTATTATTATATTCGTATATTTAAAGTATTACTAGTTAAATTATTTTTTATTCGATAACGTCAAATTGGTATTTTTTTGAGAAGCTGCTGCAACAATACAAGAGTTATTTAATAGAGGCCTGGAATAAAAGACTATGTAAGTTTTTAAAACTCATATTTCACCCATGAGTAAGCTTGACATGAAACCTTAAACGCTTTTTCTCAAATTGATTTGGTCAAAATCGGTAAACACATTTATCAAGAATCGTTAAGGTAGCTATGTCGCCTCGCGCTCATTTCGCATAAGTTCGAGAAAAATAAGAGAAAATTGAAATTACTTCTCGATGGTATAAAAATGTGAAAAAACTCATGCATACTGAAGGTACTGAAAATGTTCATGTTGCACAATAATAATTCCAAAATGTAATTAACAAATTAATCAAAAAATTAGTTGTTTAACAAATTACTCGGCAAACGAACTTTTTTTTATGAAAATAATTCGTTCATTTTTCTGAATGCGTATGCATTTTTTCAGATTTTTCAATTAGTTTTGATTTTTGTTTTTTTTTACACATTTTTTTCATATAAAAAAAGCGTGCAACGTGATTTGCACAAATACTTCTTCATGTTTTACGGTTTTGCTCATAACTTTCTCTATGATAATTCCGTTGTGCCATTTTGGCTTCCTCATAGAGGAAGCTATATTTAAAACACAAAAAAAAGTTTTAAGGCCATTTTTTATCTAACGTTCAGCGCTGATTACAAAACTATAACTCATTTTACTCTTCGCGTGATGTTTGATACAGAAACTCCTGTCAAACAAATTTTAAAAATGCAAAATTTTCGAAATCCCAGAAACTTTTAACAGATGGATCAATTTTTAACTCCCGACTGCCCACTAGGGCAAAAAAGACGGGAGTTATGCGTTTCACCGCGATGATCGATTTCGTTGTCCGCGATGTTCTTGTAAACGGCTACAAATTACTTGACGAAATTTGATACAGCTATTCTATGACGTACCGTCATCAATGTTTTTAAAGAAAAATTATTGCCAAATTTAATACGAAACATTGTAGAGGGTTAGACCATTCCTGTTCCAGATTTAAGCTCGATACCTCCATGTTTACTCAAATTAGACAATTTTTTGTAATTTTTCAAAAAAATCACAATTCAATAAAATCTAATCCATTAGGTAGATTTCGGCCAAATTCAATACCAAAGGTCTTTGTTCATAGTATTGTATTTATAAGTATTTGTATATGTTAGAGCTACAACAGGCTTTTAAAAAAATTCGAATTCGCGTAAAATCTCGAAACGGGCCTCAATCTTCAAGAAAATTATATCGAAGGAAGAGACGTGACCACTCTTACTAGTGTACAAAATTTCAACCCGCTATCTCAAGCCGTTTCCGAGTTATAGTCGTTCTAAGCGATGCCCGCTATCACACACACACACACACACGACGCACGCACGCACGCACGCACGCATACATACATTCGGACGCCAGCGAAATATCACATTTCTCGACGTTTTCGACCATTTCTAGTACGCTGAAATTAAAATCTCGAAAAAATCTTTTTTACGAAGACAGCTTCCTTTATGAGGAAGCAAAAATCAAAGGAAATTAAAAAGTCTGAAAAAATGCATACGTATTCACAAAAATGAACGAATCATTTTCATTAAAAAAAAGTTTCGTTGCCGGGTAATTTAAACAATTAATTAATAAATGTTTTGATTCATTTGTTGATAACAATTTGGAATTATTATTGTGCAAAATTAATCTTTTCAGTACCTGTAATATGCATGCCTTTTTTCAGATTTTTATAGCATCGAAAAGTACTCGCAATTTTCTGTTATTTTTCTCGAACTTATGCGAAATGAGCGCGAAGCATTATAGCTACCTTAAACCGATCTATTTCAAGTTTTGCTCGATTTGCAAGTTTTGCAAGTTTTACTAACTTGCAAGATTTTACACACTTGCAAGATTTTACAAACTTGCAAGATTTGCAAGTTTGCATTAGTATGTAAAGATTGAAAGTTTGCTTATTGCTTCCTGATCATTATCTTTTATTCGTGAAGCTTACTTTGTGAGGAAGTCTGTCTGGCTTTCTTCACAGGAGAGCGTTTCACGTAGAAGAAACTCAGCGAAGAAATAATATAATGAGAAGCAATGCAACCATTTTTTAATTTGTCGGGTAGTGTTTTTATTGTATTGTAACCAATGTGTGTTTTATGAACTTAAGGATGCTGCACTCGTACATTCCCACTCAAAAGTGTGATTCAGTAAGAATTCGAGCACTTCCTGATGGTATAAAAATCTGAAAAAATCAACTCTATTAAAGGCGCCAACAACATTCATTTTATATGATATTAATGTCAAAAAGTTATTGACAAATTGCTGAAAAAAAATTGTCCAACAAATAATCAGTAAACCATTTTTTTTCTCTTTTCAAATGAATTAATTGATTTTCTAGAAGCCACATACATTTTTAGCATTTTCTGTCATTTTTGAATATTCCGTTTTTGTAATTTTTTTAAGGTCGTAACTACAGAACGCTTGATGCAATGGCCTCGACACTTTTTGTGTGTACTGTAGAATTGTGATACTGAAACTTATTTGAAATACATGCCTCTACATCGATTTCTTAGGTTTTCGAGAATTTTTTTTTGAAATTATAGAAAATTATGAGAAAATTCATATGAATTCGAAAAAACCAAGGAATTCATTTCAAATGAGAAAACAAAAAGTCTGATTTTTTTTAACTATACATTTTTCGGCTAATTTGTTAACAACTTTTTGGGATTATTATTATGCAAAATCAAAGGTCTTGACATACATAATGCGGGGTTTTTTTTATTATTTTTAACATGTCGCGAAGTGCTGAAATTTTTATCGCATTAAACTTTTCGTTGGGAATGTATGTGTGATGCATCCTTAAGTCACATGTGGATAAAGACGTATCAATCAGAAATCTTTCAGAACTGACGCTTAAAACTCCGATTGTTAAATCAAAAGTCTCTTTATATGGAACGATACTAATTTATCGATTGAAAGAAATACGGCCGTGTCTAACAAAAAAACGACTTTTCAGTTTTATTCTTACAAGCAAATCAATTATGTTTTATAGTAAAATTTAGAGTAAAACTTTTTTTTTTAGTTCATAGTGTCAAGAACGTTGTGTTAAAATTTTATGTCGCAATTCAACGAATTACGAAAGTTAGGGATTTTCACGTGGAAATTCGCACAGCGCTCGAGCAGCGGCGTGGCCGAACTTTAAATGCGTTTTTCTCAAAACGTGATTTTCAAGATTGGTGTCCCTGATATCTGAAAAATGGCTAGATGGATTTTTATGAAAATTTGTAATATACGTTGACAGATTCTTTAGTC
This sequence comes from Amblyteles armatorius, assembly GCA_933228735.2. Taxonomy (NCBI): domain Eukaryota; kingdom Metazoa; phylum Arthropoda; class Insecta; order Hymenoptera; family Ichneumonidae; genus Amblyteles; species Amblyteles armatorius. The sequence goes on from OW121697.1 coordinate 332,687, forward strand.
CTTAACGGTGTCATATTTTTAATGCATAATAAAAAATCATTTCTTGTTCATGATTCAGTGTTGGAAAATGGGTAAAAATTAACTTTTTTTCAAATGCCCGCCGTTTTGCTAATTCTTTTGTTTTATTTTTTCCTCTCGTTAAGGATCGCGTTATACATAATTTGTTAAGGAATAATAAAAACGTTTCGTTTCTGATTAAATGGCAAGTTAAAATCAGGAACACCACAAAGGAGCCTTTAAAAATAAAAAACTTTACATAAACCAACAGAAAAAATACATAATAACAATAAAATTTAATGAAAAAGAATACTAAATGTTCTTTAATATATCCTCCTTCCGCCTGAAAAGAATTAAATCGATAAAATGTGTATTTACCGAGAAAAAAAATCACGAACTATGCATGCGTTTTTACCCATTTACTGTGGCATAAGCTGTTAACGCGAAGGGACCGGATGAGTTGCCCATATAGCACGAAATATTTTAAAAACATTTCAGATATATTTTCAATCTTTCCAATATTCTAAAATATTTCTGAAATATATGGAAATAATATTTTTAAATATTCTCCCGAAATATTGCAACGAAAAATTTCAGAAATATTTAAAAAATTTCAAATCTTTCAAAATACTTTTCAAATATGTTATTGCTTTTCTTTTTTATAATTTATTATTATATGATATATAATTTGTTATTATTTATCATTTATAATTGATGATTATTTATTATTTATAATAAATGTTTTTGTAAAATATATCGACATTCGAAGTATTGTATCAAAATATTGCAACGAAAAATTTCTAAAATATTTCCGAAATATACTTAATCTTTCATACACCTGAAATAATTCTGATATGGTGAAAAAATATTTTTTAAGTGAATGTTCGGAGATGTGTACTGAACTATGATCAGACGGAACGAAAATTAAAAAATGCCGTGCTTTGTGGATACATTATAATACCGTTCGACTGTTTAATGTGTCATAACATGACATGATGTTTGCACTCTTGAAAGGTCTCACAGGAATCCCATAGATGAAGTGCTGGAAGCAGCACATATGTTTAAAATAATGAATGAACAATATCTACAGTACTAAAATGTTGATAATTTCTTGAATATTTCAGAAAAATATGTAATAAATATTTTACCAACATTTAAATATATTTGTAAAATGTTTTAAGGTAGTACTACCGGACAGTGGGACCTCACGTGAGTCCAGAGAGAATTGCGAACACATCTCGTTGGGATAAAAATCTGAAAAAAAGCAAGCATACGAAATGTGCTGGAAAGATTGATTTTGCATAATAATAATTCAATAATATTATTAACAAATGAATGAAAAAAAAATTGTTTAACAATTCCCCCGACAACTTAGCTTTGTGTTCATATAAAAACAATTTGTTAATCATTTTGAATACGTTTGAATGTGTTCAGTACTTTGTGAAATTTTTTAAAAATTACTTTTTTTTATTTTCTTAAAAACGTAATTTTCAAAAATGACACGAAATTCTGAAAAAATTCATGCGTATTCAGAAAAATTGACAAATCGTTATCATAGAAAAAAATGTTCAGTTGCCGAGTGATTTGTTGGGAAATTTTTTTTTCGTCAATTTACTAATAACAATTTGGAATTATTATTATGTAAAATCAGTCTTTCTAGCACATTCCATATGATTGATTTTTTACAGACTTTTATCCCATCGAGAAGTGCTCGCAGGTCTTCTCTCAATTCCTTCTGAACTCACGTAGGGTCGGACTAGCGCAATGTTTCAAAAACACTTTTGCAAAATATCTCTGAAACATTTCAAGTTATGATTTACGAGCGGACAAAAAAAAAATTTAAGACCTTTAAAAAATACTTCAGAAATATTTTGCAATATTGGTAAAATATTTTCGACATAAAAAAAAATATATTATCCGAACATTTTAGAAATATTTCAGTGCTATGTGGGTGGGTGCCTCGGTGAACGCAGATGCACGGTCGATCGAAGCTCGGATAAGCGACGTTCTACTTCATTGGCGATCAACGTACAAAGACCGTTAATTAAAAAACTAATTAATAATATGCGATACAACTTACGCAGTCGTTGATATTGTACGCTTTCACTAAGTTGAACAAATCGTCGACTGTCCACCGCATTTCGTCCTGTTTGTCTAACAGAACGAACGGACAGTCTTGTTGATGTTTGGCGTGCTCTTCCCATGGATCGTCGTTCGCGTCCCAGCCGTCGAGTTGTTTTCCGCAGACGAAGCACTCCACCGTGTCCTGTTCATCGGTGCTGTCTACGACGTAAAAACCTGCCGCAGCCATGCGCTCCGGAGTGCAAGTACCGTCCTCTGGTTTGAATGGCCAGTGCGTGTACGTCTCCAGTCGACCTGTCGCCCAAAAAATCTTCTTCACTCCGCTACGCAGTCAAATCACAATATCGATTCAACGAAACGACGAAATATACTTCATTATTATTAATATTATTATTAATATCATTAACGATACTATTCATATTTACAGAAAGGAAGTTCACAACTTGTATAATACCTGCGAGTATTTTAAATTAACTAGTAAAGTGTTTAGCGAGTCTGTGTTAAAATTAGTTGATCGACTCGGATTCAATTATCGCTCGAGTACGAAGGGCGCTCAGCGAGACTAGACCAGCCGGCGCCGGAAGACAGAAGTAACAGGGCAGACCCGATCGAGACGTACAAAATCCTCGATGGGCGCAATAAATGGGCTCGACGTTTTCGAACACTCAGGAAATCCCCGATTACGGGGACACCCGGCGAAATCGGAGACGAGACCGTTGCAAAGAAACCTGTGGAAGAATATGCTATCGAACCGGTCGGTGAGCGCGTGGAACACTCCCAGCCGCAATAACCGAATCCGATTCGAGCGACCGATCGAAAAATATACTCGATAAACACTCGTCCGTTCGACGTAAAGTTTGTTCACAGAGAGATCGACGCACTACCGTTTGAACCGTGTAGCGACGAGGCTCAACCCGTCTCATCTGTTGGCTCGTCCAGAAACGGTACGCAACGGTAACCTCGGCAAGAAAGCTCTGAAGTTTCGATGAAAGGACAAAAAATTTTTTTCTTCCCGTCAACGAAAACAAAATAGCAAGAAAGAAGAAAAAAAGAAGAAATAATAAACGGATATATTATGACGTTATTATATTTACACATGATTTGTTTTTGTTAATATTCACATTTTCATCTGAACTCGAAAAATTTAAAAGGTTTCGTCCCGTAAATATAATAAATAAATATAATAAACATCCGCGCACCAGCTTGAAAGCTTCTGCGGACAAAATTAATGTATGTAAATAGTTTGCACTCGATCGATTAATAACAATGATGAAGGTAACAAAATATCGAGATGCGATCTGGTTGTATCGATCTAATTGTCGGAGACACTTTCGCTATTTACCGATTTATCATTTATTGTTGTATGAAAGTAGAAGTGTTTATCCTGTAAACGAAATTAATAAATAAATATCCTCGCAAACTTAAAATGTTGAGGTTAGCTTTTTCAGATGTTAGGCATCGTTGCCGATCGACCCCGTCGATATGTGCAAGGTATCGTTGTTATCTTATTACACCGGATATCTGTAAAGACGAACTTACGTCAACGATTCCATCGTCGAAGCTTTTCTGTGCGCAACTCGAAAACAGCGACTTTCGATAATCACTCGCAACGCCGAACCGAACCTTGTTTAAAACCGTCCCGAACGCGCGTTCTTCTTCTTGTGCTTCTTCCCGCGGTTTTGTGCCTCCAGGCCAGGTGCCAGTTCCGTCGGAAAGGGGGATCTTCAACGGTGCGATTGGACTGACGAGCGATCGGAGTTTCTTTGGAGCTTGATGTTTTTGTCTCGAACGGTAGGTTTGCCGTAACGTCCGAGTGAGTCTCTTTAGGTCTGTTCGTTACTAGAGTGAGCTTTTACTCCGAGCGATTCTAGAGTGTTCCAGAACGCTAGGAACCGGAAACGCCTCACGGGACAAAAACGAACACGCGTTCGGTCTTTGGCCCAACTCTACCCAGGAAGCACAAAAAAATTTGTTATCAGAAAGTGATCTAAATGGGTCTACATACGTCCGTCTGGATGGTATCAGAAAGTTGCCTCCCATCCAAAAAGCTCACTTTTGGACGTAGGATAGCTTATAGTTACCATCTGGACGGACATATGTAACCCATTTAGATCACTTTCTGACAACCAATTTTTTTGTGCTACCTGGGTACCCAGGTAGTTATTAAAAATTTGTTTACAAAAAAATTTGTGTAATTTTTTTATAACAAATAACTTTTTGATAACAAATTTTACAAAAAAATTAGTTATCAGAAAGAGATCTAAATGGGTTACATATGTCCGTCTGGATGGTATCAGAAAGTTGCCTCCCATCCAAAAAGCTCACTTTTGGACGTAGGATAGCATATAGTTACCATCCGGACGGACATATGTAACCCATTTAGATCACTTTCTTATAACCAATTTTTTTGTGCTACCTGGGTACCCAGGTAGTTATTAAAAATTTGTTTACAAAAAAATTTGTGTAATTTTTTTATAACAAATAACTTTTTGATAACAAATTTTACAAAAAAATTATTTATTAGAAAGAGATCTAAATGGGTTACATATGTCCGTCTGGATGGTATCAGAAAGTTGCCTCCCATCCAAAAAGCTCACTTTTGGACGCAGGACAGCTTATAGTTACCATCCGGACGGACATATGTAACCCATTTAGATAACTTTCCGACAACCAATTTTTTTGTGCTACCTGGGTACCCAGGTAGTTATTAAAAATTTGTTTACAAAAAAATTTGTGTATTTTTTTGATAACAAATAACTTTTTGAAAACAAATTTTACAAAAAAATTAGTTATCAGAAAGAGATCTAAATGGGTTACATATGTCCGTCTGGACGGTATCCGAAAGTTGCCTCCCATCCAAAAAGCTCACTTTTGGACGTAGGATAGCATATAGTTACCATCCGGACGGACATATGTAACCCATTTAGATCACTTTCTTATAACCAATTTTTTTGTGCTACCTGGGTACCCAGGTAGTTATTAAACATTTTTTAACGAAAAAATTTGTATAATTTTTTGATAACAAATAACTTTTTGATGACAAATTTTACAAAAAAATTAGTTATCAGAAAGTGATCTAAATGGGTCTACATGTGTCCGTCTGGATGGTATCCGAAAGTTGCCTCCCATCCAAAAAGCTCACTTTTGGACGTAGGATAGCTTATAGTTACCATCCGGACGGACATATGTAACCCATTTAGATAACTTTCTGACAACCAATTTTTTTGTGCTACCTGGGTACCCAGGTAGTTATTAAAAATTTGTTTACAAAAAAATTTGTGTATTTTTTTGATAACAAATAACTTTTTGAAAACAAATTTTACAAAAAAATTAGTTATCAGAAAGAGATCTAAATGGGTTACATATGTCCGTCTGGATGGTATCAGAAAGTTGCCTCCCATCCAAAAAGCTCACTTTTGGACGTAGGATAGCATATAGTTACCATCCGGACGGACATATGTAACCCATTTAGATCACTTTCTTATAACCAATTTTTTTGTGCTACCTGGGTACCCAGGTAGTTATTAAAAATTTGTTTACAAAAAAATTTGTGTAATTTTTTTATAACAAATAACTTTTTGATAACAAATTTTACAAAAAAATTATTTATTAGAAAGAGATCTAAATGGGTTACATATGTCCGTCTGGATGGTATCAGAAAGTTGCCTCCCATCCAAAAAGCTCACTTTTGGACGCAGGACAGCTTATAGTTACCATCCGGACGGACATATGTAACCCATTTAGATAACTTTCCGACAACCAATTTTTTTGTGCTACCTGGGTACCCAGGTAGTAATTAAAAATTTGTTTACAAAAAAATTTGTGTATTTTTTTGATAACAAATAACTTTTTGAAAACAAATTTTACAAAAAAATTAGTTATCAGAAAGAGATCTAAATGGGTTACATATGTCCGTCTGGATGGTATCAGAAAGTTGCCTCCCATCCAAAAAGCTCACTTTTGGACGTAGGATAGCATATAGTTACCATCCGGACGGACATATGTAACCCATTTAGATCACTTTCTTATAACCAATTTTTTTGTGCTACCTGGGTACCCAGGTAGTTATTAAAAATTTGTTTACAAAAAAATTTGTGTAATTTTTTTATAACAAATAACTTTTTGATAACAAATTTTACAAAAAAATTATTTATTAGAAAGAGATCTAAATGGGTTACATATGTCCGTCTGGATGGTATCAGAAAGTTGCCTCCCATCCAAAAAGCTCACTTTTGGACGCAGGACAGCTTATAGTTACCATCCGGACGGACATATGTAACCCATTTAGATAACTTTCCGACAACCAATTTTTTTGTGCTACCTGGGTACCCAGGTAGTTATTAAAAATTTGTTTACAAAAAAATTTGTGTATTTTTTTGATAACAAATAACTTTTTGAAAACAAATTTTACAAAAAAATTAGTTATCAGAAAGAGATCTAAATGGGTTACATATGTCCGTCTGGACGGTATCCGAAAGTTGCCTCCCATCCAAAAAGCTCACTTTTGGACGTAGGATAGCATATAGTTACCATCCGGACGGACATATGTAACCCATTTAGATCACTTTCTTATAACCAATTTTTTTGTGCTACCTGGGTACCCAGGTAGTTATTAAACATTTTTTAACGAAAAAATTTGTATAATTTTTTGATAACAAATAACTTTTTGATGACAAATTTTACAAAAAAATTAGTTATCAGAAAGTGATCTAAATGGGTCTACATGTGTCCGTCTGGATGGTATCCGAAAGTTGCCTCCCATCCAAAAAGCTCACTTTTGGACGTAGGATAGCTTATAGTTACCATCCGGACGGACATATGTAACCCATTTAGATAACTTTCTGACAACCAATTTTTTTGTGCTACCTGGGTACCCAGGTAGTTATTAAAAATTTGTTTACAAAAAAATTTGTGTATTTTTTTGATAACAAATAACTTTTTGAAAACAAATTTTACAAAAAAATTAGTTATCAGAAAGAGATCTAAATGGGTTACATATGTCCGTCTGGATGGTATCAGAAAGTTGCCTCCCATCCAAAAAGCTCACTTTTGGACGTAGGATAGCATATAGTTACCATCCGGACGGACATATGTAACCCATTTAGATCACTTTCTTATAACCAATTTTTTTGTGCTACCTGGGTACCCAGGTAGTTATTAAAAATTTGTTTACAAAAAAATTTGTGTAATTTTTTTATAACAAATAACTTTTTGATAACAAATTTTACAAAAAAATTATTTATTAGAAAGAGATCTAAATGGGTTACATATGTCCGTCTGGATGGTATCAGAAAGTTGCCTCCCATCCAAAAAGCTCACTTTTGGACGCAGGACAGCTTATAGTTACCATCCGGACGGACATATGTAACCCATTTAGATAACTTTCCGACAACCAATTTTTTTGTGCTACCTGGGTACCCAGGTAGTAATTAAAAATTTGTTTACAAAAAAATTTGTGTATTTTTTTGATAACAAATAACTTTTTGAAAACAAATTTTACAAAAAAATTAGTTATCAGAAAGAGATCTAAATGGGTTACATATGTCCGTCTGGATGGTATCAGAAAGTTGCCTCCCATCCAAAAAGCTCACTTTTGGACGTAGGATAGCATATAGTTACCATCCGGACGGACATATGTAACCCATTTAGATCACTTTCTTATAACCAATTTTTTTGTGCTACCTGGGTACCCAGGTAGTTATTAAAAATTTGTTTACAAAAAAATTTGTGTAATTTTTTTATAACAAATAACTTTTTGATAACAAATTTTACAAAAAAATTATTTATTAGAAAGAGATCTAAATGGGTTACATATGTCCGTCTGGATGGTATCAGAAAGTTGCCTCCCATCCAAAAAGCTCACTTTTGGACGCAGGACAGCTTATAGTTACCATCCGGACGGACATATGTAACCCATTTAGATAACTTTCCGACAACCAATTTTTTTGTGCTACCTGGGTACCCAGGTAGTTATTAAAAATTTGTTTACAAAAAAATTTGTGTATTTTTTTGATAACAAATAACTTTTTGAAAACAAATTTTACAAAAAAATTAGTTATCAGAAAGAGATCTAAATGGGTTACATATGTCCGTCTGGACGGTATCCGAAAGTTGCCTCCCATCCAAAAAGCTCACTTTTGGACGTAGGATAGCATATAGTTACCATCCGGACGGACATATGTAACCCATTTAGATCACTTTCTTATAACCAATTTTTTTGTGCTACCTGGGTACCCAGGTAGTTATTAAACATTTTTTAACGAAAAAATTTGTATAATTTTTTGATAACAAATAACTTTTTGATGACAAATTTTACAAAAAAATTAGTTATCAGAAAGTGATCTAAATGGGTCTACATGTGTCCGTCTGGATGGTATCCGAAAGTTGCCTCCCATCCAAAAAGCTCACTTTTGGACGTAGGATAGCTTATAGTTACCATCCGGACGGACATATGTAACCCATTTAGATAACTTTCTGACAACCAATTTTTTTGTGCTACCTGGGTACCCAGGTAGTTATTAAAAATTTGTTTACAAAAAAATTTGTGTATTTTTTTGATAACAAATAACTTTTTGAAAACAAATTTTACAAAAAAATTAGTTATCAGAAAGAGATCTAAATGGGTTACATATGTCCGTCTGGATGGTATCAGAAAGTTGCCTCCCATCCAAAAAGCTCACTTTTGGACGTAGGATAGCATATAGTTACCATCCGGACGGACATATGTAACCCATTTAGATCACTTTCTTATAACCAATTTTTTTGTGCTACCTGGGTACCCAGGTAGTTATTAAAAATTTGTTTACAAAAAAATTTGTGTAATTTTTTTATAACAAATAACTTTTTGATAACAAATTTTACAAAAAAATTATTTATTAGAAAGAGATCTAAATGGGTTACATATGTCCGTCTGGATGGTATCAGAAAGTTGCCTCCCATCCAAAAAGCTCACTTTTGGACGCAGGACAGCTTATAGTTACCATCCGGACGGACATATGTAACCCATTTAGATAACTTTCCGACAACCAATTTTTTTGTGCTACCTGGGTACCCAGGTAGTAATTAAAAATTTGTTTACAAAAAAATTTGTGTATTTTTTTGATAACAAATAACTTTTTGAAAACAAATTTTACAAAAAAATTAGTTATCAGAAAGAGATCTAAATGGGTTACATATGTCCGTCTGGATGGTATCAGAAAGTTGCCTCCCATCCAAAAAGCTCACTTTTGGACGTAGGATAGCATATAGTTACCATCCGGACGGACATATGTAACCCATTTAGATCACTTTCTTATAACCAATTTTTTTGTGCTACCTGGGTACCCAGGTAGTTATTAAAAATTTGTTTACAAAAAAATTTGTGTAATTTTTTTATAACAAATAACTTTTTGATAACAAATTTTACAAAAAAATTATTTATTAGAAAGAGATCTAAATGGGTTACATATGTCCGTCTGGATGGTATCAGAAAGTTGCCTCCCATCCAAAAAGCTCACTTTTGGACGCAGGACAGCTTATAGTTACCATCCGGACGGACATATGTAACCCATTTAGATAACTTTCCGACAACCAATTTTTTTGTGCTACCTGGGTACCCAGGTAGTTATTAAAAATTTGTTTACAAAAAAATTTGTGTATTTTTTTGATAACAAATAACTTTTTGAAAACAAATTTTACAAAAAAATTAGTTATCAGAAAGAGATCTAAATGGGTTACATATGTCCGTCTGGACGGTATCCGAAAGTTGCCTCCCATCCAAAAAGCTCACTTTTGGACGTAGGATAGCATATAGTTACCATCCGGACGGACATATGTAACCCATTTAGATCACTTTCTTATAACCAATTTTTTTGTGCTACCTGGGTACCCAGGTAGTTATTAAACATTTTTTAACGAAAAAATTTGTATAATTTTTTGATAACAAATAACTTTTTGATGACAAATTTTACAAAAAAATTAGTTATCAGAAAGTGATCTAAATGGGTCTACATGTGTCCGTCTGGATGGTATCCGAAAGTTGCCTCCCATCCAAAAAGCTCACTTTTGGACGTAGGATAGCTTATAGTTACCATCCGGACGGACATATGTAACCCATTTAGATAACTTTCTGACAACCAATTTTTTTGTGCTACCTGGGTACCCAGGTAGTTATTAAAAATTTGTTTACAAAAAAATTTGTGTATTTTTTTGATAACAAATAACTTTTTGAAAACAAATTTTACAAAAAAATTAGTTATCAGAAAGAGATCTAAATGGGTTACATATGTCCGTCTGGATGGTATCAGAAAGTTGCCTCCCATCCAAAAAGCTCACTTTTGGACGTAGGATAGCATATAGTTACCATCCGGACGGACATATGTAACCCATTTAGATCACTTTCTTATAACCAATTTTTTTGTGCTACCTGGGTACCCAGGTAGTTATTAAAAATTTGTTTACAAAAAAATTTGTGTAATTTTTTTATAACAAATAACTTTTTGATAACAAATTTTACAAAAAAATTATTTATTAGAAAGAGATCTAAATGGGTTACATATGTCCGTCTGGATGGTATCAGAAAGTTGCCTCCCATCCAAAAAGCTCACTTTTGGACGCAGGACAGCTTATAGTTACCATCCGGACGGACATATGTAACCCATTTAGATAACTTTCCGACAACCAATTTTTTTGTGCTACCTGGGTACCCAGGTAGTAATTAAAAATTTGTTTACAAAAAAATTTGTGTATTTTTTTGATAACAAATAACTTTTTGAAAACAAATTTTACAAAAAAATTAGTTATCAGAAAGAGATCTAAATGGGTTACATATGTCCGTCTGGATGGTATCAGAAAGTTGCCTCCCATCCAAAAAGCTCACTTTTGGACGTAGGATAGCATATAGTTACCATCCGGACGGACATATGTAACCCATTTAGATCACTTTCTTATAACCAATTTTTTTGTGCTACCTGGGTACCCAGGTAGTTATTAAAAATTTGTTTACAAAAAAATTTGTGTAATTTTTTTATAACAAATAACTTTTTGATAACAAATTTTACAAAAAAATTATTTATTAGAAAGAGATCTAAATGGGTTACATATGTCCGTCTGGATGGTATCAGAAAGTTGCCTCCCATCCAAAAAGCTCACTTTTGGACGCAGGACAGCTTATAGTTACCATCCGGACGGACATATGTAACCCATTTAGATAACTTTCCGACAACCAATTTTTTTGTGCTACCTGGGTACCCAGGTAGTTATTAAAAATTTGTTTACAAAAAAATTTGTGTATTTTTTTGATAACAAATAACTTTTTGAAAACAAATTTTACAAAAAAATTAGTTATCAGAAAGAGATCTAAATGGGTTACATATGTCCGTCTGGACGGTATCCGAAAGTTGCCTCCCATCCAAAAAGCTCACTTTTGGACGTAGGATAGCATATAGTTACCATCCGGACGGACATATGTAACCCATTTAGATCACTTTCTTATAACCAATTTTTTTGTGCTACCTGGGTACCCAGGTAGTTATTAAACATTTTTTAACGAAAAAATTTGTATAATTTTTTGATAACAAATAACTTTTTGATGACAAATTTTACAAAAAAATTAGTTATCAGAAAGTGATCTAAATGGGTCTACATGTGTCCGTCTGGATGGTATCCGAAAGTTGCCTCCCATCCAAAAAGCTCACTTTTGGACGTAGGATAGCTTATAGTTACCATCCGGACGGACATATGTAACCCATTTAGATAACTTTCTGACAACCAATTTTTTTGTGCTACCTGGGTACCCAGGTAGTTATTAAAAATTTGTTTACAAAAAAATTTGTGTATTTTTTTGATAACAAATAACTTTTTGAAAACAAATTTTACAAAAAAATTAGTTATCAGAAAGAGATCTAAATGGGTTACATATGTCCGTCTGGATGGTATCAGAAAGTTGCCTCCCATCCAAAAAGCTCACTTTTGGACGTAGGATAGCATATAGTTACCATCCGGACGGACATATGTAACCCATTTAGATCACTTTCTTATAACCAATTTTTTTGTGCTACCTGGGTACCCAGGTAGTTATTAAAAATTTGTTTACAAAAAAATTTGTGTAATTTTTTTATAACAAATAACTTTTTGATAACAAATTTTACAAAAAAATTATTTATTAGAAAGAGATCTAAATGGGTTACATATGTCCGTCTGGATGGTATCAGAAAGTTGCCTCCCATCCAAAAAGCTCACTTTTGGACGCAGGACAGCTTATAGTTACCATCCGGACGGACATATGTAACCCATTTAGATAACTTTCCGACAACCAATTTTTTTGTGCTACCTGGGTACCCAGGTAGTAATTAAAAATTTGTTTACAAAAAAATTTGTGTATTTTTTTGATAACAAATAACTTTTTGAAAACAAATTTTACAAAAAAATTAGTTATCAGAAAGAGATCTAAATGGGTTACATATGTCCGTCTGGATGGTATCAGAAAGTTGCCTCCCATCCAAAAAGCTCACTTTTGGACGTAGGATAGCATATAGTTACCATCCGGACGGACATATGTAACCCATTTAGATCACTTTCTTATAACCAATTTTTTTGTGCTACCTGGGTACCCAGGTAGTTATTAAAAATTTGTTTACAAAAAAATTTGTGTAATTTTTTTATAACAAATAACTTTTTGATAACAAATTTTACAAAAAAATTATTTATTAGAAAGAGATCTAAATGGGTTACATATGTCCGTCTGGATGGTATCAGAAAGTTGCCTCCCATCCAAAAAGCTCACTTTTGGACGCAGGACAGCTTATAGTTACCATCCGGACGGACATATGTAACCCATTTAGATAACTTTCCGACAACCAATTTTTTTGTGCTACCTGGGTACCCAGGTAGTTATTAAAAATTTGTTTACAAAAAAATTTGTGTATTTTTTTGATAACAAATAACTTTTTGAAAACAAATTTTACAAAAAAATTAGTTATCAGAAAGAGATCTAAATGGGTTACATATGTCCGTCTGGACGGTATCCGAAAGTTGCCTCCCATCCAAAAAGCTCACTTTTGGACGTAGGATAGCATATAGTTACCATCCGGACGGACATATGTAACCCATTTAGATCACTTTCTTATAACCAATTTTTTTGTGCTACCTGGGTACCCAGGTAGTTATTAAACATTTTTTAACGAAAAAATTTGTATAATTTTTTGATAACAAATAACTTTTTGATGACAAATTTTACAAAAAAATTAGTTATCAGAAAGTGATCTAAATGGGTCTACATGTGTCCGTCTGGATGGTATCCGAAAGTTGCCTCCCATCCAAAAAGCTCACTTTTGGACGTAGGATAGCTTATAGTTACCATCCGGACGGACATATGTAACCCATTTAGATAACTTTCTGACAACCAATTTTTTTGTGCTACCTGGGTACCCAGGTAGTTATTAAAAATTTGTTTACAAAAAAATTTGTGTATTTTTTTGATAACAAATAACTTTTTGAAAACAAATTTTACAAAAAAATTAGTTATCAGAAAGAGATCTAAATGGGTTACATATGTCCGTCTGGATGGTATCAGAAAGTTGCCTCCCATCCAAAAAGCTCACTTTTGGACGTAGGATAGCATATAGTTACCATCCGGACGGACATATGTAACCCATTTAGATCACTTTCTTATAACCAATTTTTTTGTGCTACCTGGGTACCCAGGTAGTTATTAAAAATTTGTTTACAAAAAAATTTGTGTAATTTTTTTATAACAAATAACTTTTTGATAACAAATTTTACAAAAAAATTATTTATTAGAAAGAGATCTAAATGGGTTACATATGTCCGTCTGGATGGTATCAGAAAGTTGCCTCCCATCCAAAAAGCTCACTTTTGGACGCAGGACAGCTTATAGTTACCATCCGGACGGACATATGTAACCCATTTAGATAACTTTCCGACAACCAATTTTTTTGTGCTACCTGGGTACCCAGGTAGTAATTAAAAATTTGTTTACAAAAAAATTTGTGTATTTTTTTGATAACAAATAACTTTTTGAAAACAAATTTTACAAAAAAATTAGTTATCAGAAAGAGATCTAAATGGGTTACATATGTCCGTCTGGATGGTATCAGAAAGTTGCCTCCCATCCAAAAAGCTCACTTTTGGACGTAGGATAGCATATAGTTACCATCCGGACGGACATATGTAACCCATTTAGATCACTTTCTTATAACCAATTTTTTTGTGCTACCTGGGTACCCAGGTAGTTATTAAAAATTTGTTTACAAAAAAATTTGTGTAATTTTTTTATAACAAATAACTTTTTGATAACAAATTTTACAAAAAAATTATTTATTAGAAAGAGATCTAAATGGGTTACATATGTCCGTCTGGATGGTATCAGAAAGTTGCCTCCCATCCAAAAAGCTCACTTTTGGACGCAGGACAGCTTATAGTTACCATCCGGACGGACATATGTAACCCATTTAGATAACTTTCCGACAACCAATTTTTTTGTGCTACCTGGGTACCCAGGTAGTTATTAAAAATTTGTTTACAAAAAAATTTGTGTATTTTTTTGATAACAAATAACTTTTTGAAAACAAATTTTACAAAAAAATTAGTTATCAGAAAGAGATCTAAATGGGTTACATATGTCCGTCTGGACGGTATCCGAAAGTTGCCTCCCATCCAAAAAGCTCACTTTTGGACGTAGGATAGCATATAGTTACCATCCGGACGGACATATGTAACCCATTTAGATCACTTTCTTATAACCAATTTTTTTGTGCTACCTGGGTACCCAGGTAGTTATTAAACATTTTTTAACGAAAAAATTTGTATAATTTTTTGATAACAAATAACTTTTTGATGACAAATTTTACAAAAAAATTAGTTATCAGAAAGTGATCTAAATGGGTCTACATGTGTCCGTCTGGATGGTATCCGAAAGTTGCCTCCCATCCAAAAAGCTCACTTTTGGACGTAGGATAGCTTATAGTTACCATCCGGACGGACATATGTAACCCATTTAGATAACTTTCTGACAACCAATTTTTTTGTGCTACCTGGGTACCCAGGTAGTTATTAAAAATTTGTTTACAAAAAAATTTGTGTATTTTTTTGATAACAAATAACTTTTTGAAAACAAATTTTACAAAAAAATTAGTTATCAGAAAGAGATCTAAATGGGTTACATATGTCCGTCTGGATGGTATCAGAAAGTTGCCTCCCATCCAAAAAGCTCACTTTTGGACGTAGGATAGCATATAGTTACCATCCGGACGGACATATGTAACCCATTTAGATCACTTTCTTATAACCAATTTTTTTGTGCTACCTGGGTACCCAGGTAGTTATTAAAAATTTGTTTACAAAAAAATTTGTGTAATTTTTTTATAACAAATAACTTTTTGATAACAAATTTTACAAAAAAATTATTTATTAGAAAGAGATCTAAATGGGTTACATATGTCCGTCTGGATGGTATCAGAAAGTTGCCTCCCATCCAAAAAGCTCACTTTTGGACGCAGGACAGCTTATAGTTACCATCCGGACGGACATATGTAACCCATTTAGATAACTTTCCGACAACCAATTTTTTTGTGCTACCTGGGTACCCAGGTAGTAATTAAAAATTTGTTTACAAAAAAATTTGTGTATTTTTTTGATAACAAATAACTTTTTGAAAACAAATTTTACAAAAAAATTAGTTATCAGAAAGAGATCTAAATGGGTTACATATGTCCGTCTGGATGGTATCAGAAAGTTGCCTCCCATCCAAAAAGCTCACTTTTGGACGTAGGATAGCATATAGTTACCATCCGGACGGACATATGTAACCCATTTAGATCACTTTCTTATAACCAATTTTTTTGTGCTACCTGGGTACCCAGGTAGTTATTAAAAATTTGTTTACAAAAAAATTTGTGTAATTTTTTTATAACAAATAACTTTTTGATAACAAATTTTACAAAAAAATTATTTATTAGAAAGAGATCTAAATGGGTTACATATGTCCGTCTGGATGGTATCAGAAAGTTGCCTCCCATCCAAAAAGCTCACTTTTGGACGCAGGACAGCTTATAGTTACCATCCGGACGGACATATGTAACCCATTTAGATAACTTTCCGACAACCAATTTTTTTGTGCTACCTGGGTACCCAGGTAGTTATTAAAAATTTGTTTACAAAAAAATTTGTGTATTTTTTTGATAACAAATAACTTTTTGAAAACAAATTTTACAAAAAAATTAGTTATCAGAAAGAGATCTAAATGGGTTACATATGTCCGTCTGGACGGTATCCGAAAGTTGCCTCCCATCCAAAAAGCTCACTTTTGGACGTAGGATAGCATATAGTTACCATCCGGACGGACATATGTAACCCATTTAGATCACTTTCTTATAACCAATTTTTTTGTGCTACCTGGGTACCCAGGTAGTTATTAAACATTTTTTAACGAAAAAATTTGTATAATTTTTTGATAACAAATAACTTTTTGATGACAAATTTTACAAAAAAATTAGTTATCAGAAAGTGATCTAAATGGGTCTACATGTGTCCGTCTGGATGGTATCCGAAAGTTGCCTCCCATCCAAAAAGCTCACTTTTGGACGTAGGATAGCTTATAGTTACCATCCGGACGGACATATGTAACCCATTTAGATAACTTTCTGACAACCAATTTTTTTGTGCTACCTGGGTACCCAGGTAGTTATTAAAAATTTGTTTACAAAAAAATTTGTGTATTTTTTTGATAACAAATAACTTTTTGAAAACAAATTTTACAAAAAAATTAGTTATCAGAAAGAGATCTAAATGGGTTACATATGTCCGTCTGGATGGTATCAGAAAGTTGCCTCCCATCCAAAAAGCTCACTTTTGGACGTAGGATAGCATATAGTTACCATCCGGACGGACATATGTAACCCATTTAGATCACTTTCTTATAACCAATTTTTTTGTGCTACCTGGGTACCCAGGTAGTTATTAAAAATTTGTTTACAAAAAAATTTGTGTAATTTTTTTATAACAAATAACTTTTTGATAACAAATTTTACAAAAAAATTATTTATTAGAAAGAGATCTAAATGGGTTACATATGTCCGTCTGGATGGTATCAGAAAGTTGCCTCCCATCCAAAAAGCTCACTTTTGGACGCAGGACAGCTTATAGTTACCATCCGGACGGACATATGTAACCCATTTAGATAACTTTCCGACAACCAATTTTTTTGTGCTACCTGGGTACCCAGGTAGTAATTAAAAATTTGTTTACAAAAAAATTTGTGTATTTTTTTGATAACAAATAACTTTTTGAAAACAAATTTTACAAAAAAATTAGTTATCAGAAAGAGATCTAAATGGGTTACATATGTCCGTCTGGATGGTATCAGAAAGTTGCCTCCCATCCAAAAAGCTCACTTTTGGACGTAGGATAGCATATAGTTACCATCCGGACGGACATATGTAACCCATTTAGATCACTTTCTTATAACCAATTTTTTTGTGCTACCTGGGTACCCAGGTAGTTATTAAAAATTTGTTTACAAAAAAATTTGTGTAATTTTTTTATAACAAATAACTTTTTGATAACAAATTTTACAAAAAAATTATTTATTAGAAAGAGATCTAAATGGGTTACATATGTCCGTCTGGATGGTATCAGAAAGTTGCCTCCCATCCAAAAAGCTCACTTTTGGACGCAGGACAGCTTATAGTTACCATCCGGACGGACATATGTAACCCATTTAGATAACTTTCCGACAACCAATTTTTTTGTGCTACCTGGGTACCCAGGTAGTTATTAAAAATTTGTTTACAAAAAAATTTGTGTATTTTTTTGATAACAAATAACTTTTTGAAAACAAATTTTACAAAAAAATTAGTTATCAGAAAGAGATCTAAATGGGTTACATATGTCCGTCTGGACGGTATCCGAAAGTTGCCTCCCATCCAAAAAGCTCACTTTTGGACGTAGGATAGCATATAGTTACCATCCGGACGGACATATGTAACCCATTTAGATCACTTTCTTATAACCAATTTTTTTGTGCTACCTGGGTACCCAGGTAGTTATTAAACATTTTTTAACGAAAAAATTTGTATAATTTTTTGATAACAAATAACTTTTTGATGACAAATTTTACAAAAAAATTAGTTATCAGAAAGTGATCTAAATGGGTCTACATGTGTCCGTCTGGATGGTATCCGAAAGTTGCCTCCCATCCAAAAAGCTCACTTTTGGACGTAGGATAGCTTATAGTTACCATCCGGACGGACATATGTAACCCATTTAGATAACTTTCTGACAACCAATTTTTTTGTGCTACCTGGGTACCCAGGTAGTTATTAAAAATTTGTTTACAAAAAAATTTGTGTATTTTTTTGATAACAAATAACTTTTTGAAAACAAATTTTACAAAAAAATTAGTTATCAGAAAGAGATCTAAATGGGTTACATATGTCCGTCTGGATGGTATCAGAAAGTTGCCTCCCATCCAAAAAGCTCACTTTTGGACGTAGGATAGCATATAGTTACCATCCGGACGGACATATGTAACCCATTTAGATCACTTTCTTATAACCAATTTTTTTGTGCTACCTGGGTACCCAGGTAGTTATTAAAAATTTGTTTACAAAAAAATTTGTGTAATTTTTTTATAACAAATAACTTTTTGATAACAAATTTTACAAAAAAATTATTTATTAGAAAGAGATCTAAATGGGTTACATATGTCCGTCTGGATGGTATCAGAAAGTTGCCTCCCATCCAAAAAGCTCACTTTTGGACGCAGGACAGCTTATAGTTACCATCCGGACGGACATATGTAACCCATTTAGATAACTTTCCGACAACCAATTTTTTTGTGCTACCTGGGTACCCAGGTAGTAATTAAAAATTTGTTTACAAAAAAATTTGTGTATTTTTTTGATAACAAATAACTTTTTGAAAACAAATTTTACAAAAAAATTAGTTATCAGAAAGAGATCTAAATGGGTTACATATGTCCGTCTGGATGGTATCAGAAAGTTGCCTCCCATCCAAAAAGCTCACTTTTGGACGTAGGATAGCATATAGTTACCATCCGGACGGACATATGTAACCCATTTAGATCACTTTCTTATAACCAATTTTTTTGTGCTACCTGGGTACCCAGGTAGTTATTAAAAATTTGTTTACAAAAAAATTTGTGTAATTTTTTTATAACAAATAACTTTTTGATAACAAATTTTACAAAAAAATTATTTATTAGAAAGAGATCTAAATGGGTTACATATGTCCGTCTGGATGGTATCAGAAAGTTGCCTCCCATCCAAAAAGCTCACTTTTGGACGCAGGACAGCTTATAGTTACCATCCGGACGGACATATGTAACCCATTTAGATAACTTTCCGACAACCAATTTTTTTGTGCTACCTGGGTACCCAGGTAGTTATTAAAAATTTGTTTACAAAAAAATTTGTGTATTTTTTTGATAACAAATAACTTTTTGAAAACAAATTTTACAAAAAAATTAGTTATCAGAAAGAGATCTAAATGGGTTACATATGTCCGTCTGGACGGTATCCGAAAGTTGCCTCCCATCCAAAAAGCTCACTTTTGGACGTAGGATAGCATATAGTTACCATCCGGACGGACATATGTAACCCATTTAGATCACTTTCTTATAACCAATTTTTTTGTGCTACCTGGGTACCCAGGTAGTTATTAAACATTTTTTAACGAAAAAATTTGTATAATTTTTTGATAACAAATAACTTTTTGATGACAAATTTTACAAAAAAATTAGTTATCAGAAAGTGATCTAAATGGGTCTACATGTGTCCGTCTGGATGGTATCCGAAAGTTGCCTCCCATCCAAAAAGCTCACTTTTGGACGTAGGATAGCTTATAGTTACCATCCGGACGGACATATGTAACCCATTTAGATAACTTTCTGACAACCAATTTTTTTGTGCTACCTGGGTACCCAGGTAGTTATTAAAAATTTGTTTACAAAAAAATTTGTGTATTTTTTTGATAACAAATAACTTTTTGAAAACAAATTTTACAAAAAAATTAGTTATCAGAAAGAGATCTAAATGGGTTACATATGTCCGTCTGGATGGTATCAGAAAGTTGCCTCCCATCCAAAAAGCTCACTTTTGGACGTAGGATAGCATATAGTTACCATCCGGACGGACATATGTAACCCATTTAGATCACTTTCTTATAACCAATTTTTTTGTGCTACCTGGGTACCCAGGTAGTTATTAAAAATTTGTTTACAAAAAAATTTGTGTAATTTTTTTATAACAAATAACTTTTTGATAACAAATTTTACAAAAAAATTATTTATTAGAAAGAGATCTAAATGGGTTACATATGTCCGTCTGGATGGTATCAGAAAGTTGCCTCCCATCCAAAAAGCTCACTTTTGGACGCAGGACAGCTTATAGTTACCATCCGGACGGACATATGTAACCCATTTAGATAACTTTCCGACAACCAATTTTTTTGTGCTACCTGGGTACCCAGGTAGTAATTAAAAATTTGTTTACAAAAAAATTTGTGTATTTTTTTGATAACAAATAACTTTTTGAAAACAAATTTTACAAAAAAATTAGTTATCAGAAAGAGATCTAAATGGGTTACATATGTCCGTCTGGATGGTATCAGAAAGTTGCCTCCCATCCAAAAAGCTCACTTTTGGACGTAGGATAGCATATAGTTACCATCCGGACGGACATATGTAACCCATTTAGATCACTTTCTTATAACCAATTTTTTTGTGCTACCTGGGTACCCAGGTAGTTATTAAAAATTTGTTTACAAAAAAATTTGTGTAATTTTTTTATAACAAATAACTTTTTGATAACAAATTTTACAAAAAAATTATTTATTAGAAAGAGATCTAAATGGGTTACATATGTCCGTCTGGATGGTATCAGAAAGTTGCCTCCCATCCAAAAAGCTCACTTTTGGACGCAGGACAGCTTATAGTTACCATCCGGACGGACATATGTAACCCATTTAGATAACTTTCCGACAACCAATTTTTTTGTGCTACCTGGGTACCCAGGTAGTTATTAAAAATTTGTTTACAAAAAAATTTGTGTATTTTTTTGATAACAAATAACTTTTTGAAAACAAATTTTACAAAAAAATTAGTTATCAGAAAGAGATCTAAATGGGTTACATATGTCCGTCTGGACGGTATCCGAAAGTTGCCTCCCATCCAAAAAGCTCACTTTTGGACGTAGGATAGCATATAGTTACCATCCGGACGGACATATGTAACCCATTTAGATCACTTTCTTATAACCAATTTTTTTGTGCTACCTGGGTACCCAGGTAGTTATTAAACATTTTTTAACGAAAAAATTTGTATAATTTTTTGATAACAAATAACTTTTTGATGACAAATTTTACAAAAAAATTAGTTATCAGAAAGTGATCTAAATGGGTCTACATGTGTCCGTCTGGATGGTATCCGAAAGTTGCCTCCCATCCAAAAAGCTCACTTTTGGACGTAGGATAGCTTATAGTTACCATCCGGACGGACATATGTAACCCATTTAGATAACTTTCTGACAACCAATTTTTTTGTGCTACCTGGGTACCCAGGTAGTTATTAAAAATTTGTTTACAAAAAAATTTGTGTATTTTTTTGATAACAAATAACTTTTTGAAAACAAATTTTACAAAAAAATTAGTTATCAGAAAGAGATCTAAATGGGTTACATATGTCCGTCTGGATGGTATCAGAAAGTTGCCTCCCATCCAAAAAGCTCACTTTTGGACGTAGGATAGCATATAGTTACCATCCGGACGGACATATGTAACCCATTTAGATCACTTTCTTATAACCAATTTTTTTGTGCTACCTGGGTACCCAGGTAGTTATTAAAAATTTGTTTACAAAAAAATTTGTGTAATTTTTTTATAACAAATAACTTTTTGATAACAAATTTTACAAAAAAATTATTTATTAGAAAGAGATCTAAATGGGTTACATATGTCCGTCTGGATGGTATCAGAAAGTTGCCTCCCATCCAAAAAGCTCACTTTTGGACGCAGGACAGCTTATAGTTACCATCCGGACGGACATATGTAACCCATTTAGATAACTTTCCGACAACCAATTTTTTTGTGCTACCTGGGTACCCAGGTAGTAATTAAAAATTTGTTTACAAAAAAATTTGTGTATTTTTTTGATAACAAATAACTTTTTGAAAACAAATTTTACAAAAAAATTAGTTATCAGAAAGAGATCTAAATGGGTTACATATGTCCGTCTGGATGGTATCAGAAAGTTGCCTCCCATCCAAAAAGCTCACTTTTGGACGTAGGATAGCATATAGTTACCATCCGGACGGACATATGTAACCCATTTAGATCACTTTCTTATAACCAATTTTTTTGTGCTACCTGGGTACCCAGGTAGTTATTAAAAATTTGTTTACAAAAAAATTTGTGTAATTTTTTTATAACAAATAACTTTTTGATAACAAATTTTACAAAAAAATTATTTATTAGAAAGAGATCTAAATGGGTTACATATGTCCGTCTGGATGGTATCAGAAAGTTGCCTCCCATCCAAAAAGCTCACTTTTGGACGCAGGACAGCTTATAGTTACCATCCGGACGGACATATGTAACCCATTTAGATAACTTTCCGACAACCAATTTTTTTGTGCTACCTGGGTACCCAGGTAGTTATTAAAAATTTGTTTACAAAAAAATTTGTGTATTTTTTTGATAACAAATAACTTTTTGAAAACAAATTTTACAAAAAAATTAGTTATCAGAAAGAGATCTAAATGGGTTACATATGTCCGTCTGGACGGTATCCGAAAGTTGCCTCCCATCCAAAAAGCTCACTTTTGGACGTAGGATAGCATATAGTTACCATCCGGACGGACATATGTAACCCATTTAGATCACTTTCTTATAACCAATTTTTTTGTGCTACCTGGGTACCCAGGTAGTTATTAAACATTTTTTAACGAAAAAATTTGTATAATTTTTTGATAACAAATAACTTTTTGATGACAAATTTTACAAAAAAATTAGTTATCAGAAAGTGATCTAAATGGGTCTACATGTGTCCGTCTGGATGGTATCCGAAAGTTGCCTCCCATCCAAAAAGCTCACTTTTGGACGTAGGATAGCTTATAGTTACCATCCGGACGGACATATGTAACCCATTTAGATAACTTTCTGACAACCAATTTTTTTGTGCTACCTGGGTACCCAGGTAGTTATTAAAAATTTGTTTACAAAAAAATTTGTGTATTTTTTTGATAACAAATAACTTTTTGAAAACAAATTTTACAAAAAAATTAGTTATCAGAAAGAGATCTAAATGGGTTACATATGTCCGTCTGGATGGTATCAGAAAGTTGCCTCCCATCCAAAAAGCTCACTTTTGGACGTAGGATAGCATATAGTTACCATCCGGACGGACATATGTAACCCATTTAGATCACTTTCTTATAACCAATTTTTTTGTGCTACCTGGGTACCCAGGTAGTTATTAAAAATTTGTTTACAAAAAAATTTGTGTAATTTTTTTATAACAAATAACTTTTTGATAACAAATTTTACAAAAAAATTATTTATTAGAAAGAGATCTAAATGGGTTACATATGTCCGTCTGGATGGTATCAGAAAGTTGCCTCCCATCCAAAAAGCTCACTTTTGGACGCAGGACAGCTTATAGTTACCATCCGGACGGACATATGTAACCCATTTAGATAACTTTCCGACAACCAATTTTTTTGTGCTACCTGGGTACCCAGGTAGTAATTAAAAATTTGTTTACAAAAAAATTTGTGTATTTTTTTGATAACAAATAACTTTTTGAAAACAAATTTTACAAAAAAATTAGTTATCAGAAAGAGATCTAAATGGGTTACATATGTCCGTCTGGATGGTATCAGAAAGTTGCCTCCCATCCAAAAAGCTCACTTTTGGACGTAGGATAGCATATAGTTACCATCCGGACGGACATATGTAACCCATTTAGATCACTTTCTTATAACCAATTTTTTTGTGCTACCTGGGTACCCAGGTAGTTATTAAAAATTTGTTTACAAAAAAATTTGTGTAATTTTTTTATAACAAATAACTTTTTGATAACAAATTTTACAAAAAAATTATTTATTAGAAAGAGATCTAAATGGGTTACATATGTCCGTCTGGATGGTATCAGAAAGTTGCCTCCCATCCAAAAAGCTCACTTTTGGACGCAGGACAGCTTATAGTTACCATCCGGACGGACATATGTAACCCATTTAGATAACTTTCCGACAACCAATTTTTTTGTGCTACCTGGGTACCCAGGTAGTTATTAAAAATTTGTTTACAAAAAAATTTGTGTATTTTTTTGATAACAAATAACTTTTTGAAAACAAATTTTACAAAAAAATTAGTTATCAGAAAGAGATCTAAATGGGTTACATATGTCCGTCTGGACGGTATCCGAAAGTTGCCTCCCATCCAAAAAGCTCACTTTTG
This sequence comes from Amblyteles armatorius, assembly GCA_933228735.2. Taxonomy (NCBI): domain Eukaryota; kingdom Metazoa; phylum Arthropoda; class Insecta; order Hymenoptera; family Ichneumonidae; genus Amblyteles; species Amblyteles armatorius. Next base: position 357,236 of record OW121697.1, read on the forward strand.
GACGTAGGATAGCATATAGTTACCATCCGGACGGACATATGTAACCCATTTAGATCACTTTCTTATAACCAATTTTTTTGTGCTACCTGGGTACCCAGGTAGTTATTAAACATTTTTTAACGAAAAAATTTGTATAATTTTTTGATAACAAATAACTTTTTGATGACAAATTTTACAAAAAAATTAGTTATCAGAAAGTGATCTAAATGGGTCTACATGTGTCCGTCTGGATGGTATCCGAAAGTTGCCTCCCATCCAAAAAGCTCACTTTTGGACGTAGGATAGCTTATAGTTACCATCCGGACGGACATATGTAACCCATTTAGATAACTTTCTGACAACCAATTTTTTTGTGCTACCTGGGTACCCAGGTAGTTATTAAAAATTTGTTTACAAAAAAATTTGTGTATTTTTTTGATAACAAATAACTTTTTGAAAACAAATTTTACAAAAAAATTAGTTATCAGAAAGAGATCTAAATGGGTTACATATGTCCGTCTGGATGGTATCAGAAAGTTGCCTCCCATCCAAAAAGCTCACTTTTGGACGTAGGATAGCATATAGTTACCATCCGGACGGACATATGTAACCCATTTAGATCACTTTCTTATAACCAATTTTTTTGTGCTACCTGGGTACCCAGGTAGTTATTAAAAATTTGTTTACAAAAAAATTTGTGTAATTTTTTTATAACAAATAACTTTTTGATAACAAATTTTACAAAAAAATTATTTATTAGAAAGAGATCTAAATGGGTTACATATGTCCGTCTGGATGGTATCAGAAAGTTGCCTCCCATCCAAAAAGCTCACTTTTGGACGCAGGACAGCTTATAGTTACCATCCGGACGGACATATGTAACCCATTTAGATAACTTTCCGACAACCAATTTTTTTGTGCTACCTGGGTACCCAGGTAGTAATTAAAAATTTGTTTACAAAAAAATTTGTGTATTTTTTTGATAACAAATAACTTTTTGAAAACAAATTTTACAAAAAAATTAGTTATCAGAAAGAGATCTAAATGGGTTACATATGTCCGTCTGGATGGTATCAGAAAGTTGCCTCCCATCCAAAAAGCTCACTTTTGGACGTAGGATAGCATATAGTTACCATCCGGACGGACATATGTAACCCATTTAGATCACTTTCTTATAACCAATTTTTTTGTGCTACCTGGGTACCCAGGTAGTTATTAAAAATTTGTTTACAAAAAAATTTGTGTAATTTTTTTATAACAAATAACTTTTTGATAACAAATTTTACAAAAAAATTATTTATTAGAAAGAGATCTAAATGGGTTACATATGTCCGTCTGGATGGTATCAGAAAGTTGCCTCCCATCCAAAAAGCTCACTTTTGGACGCAGGACAGCTTATAGTTACCATCCGGACGGACATATGTAACCCATTTAGATAACTTTCCGACAACCAATTTTTTTGTGCTACCTGGGTACCCAGGTAGTTATTAAAAATTTGTTTACAAAAAAATTTGTGTATTTTTTTGATAACAAATAACTTTTTGAAAACAAATTTTACAAAAAAATTAGTTATCAGAAAGAGATCTAAATGGGTTACATATGTCCGTCTGGACGGTATCCGAAAGTTGCCTCCCATCCAAAAAGCTCACTTTTGGACGTAGGATAGCATATAGTTACCATCCGGACGGACATATGTAACCCATTTAGATCACTTTCTTATAACCAATTTTTTTGTGCTACCTGGGTACCCAGGTAGTTATTAAACATTTTTTAACGAAAAAATTTGTATAATTTTTTGATAACAAATAACTTTTTGATGACAAATTTTACAAAAAAATTAGTTATCAGAAAGTGATCTAAATGGGTCTACATGTGTCCGTCTGGATGGTATCCGAAAGTTGCCTCCCATCCAAAAAGCTCACTTTTGGACGTAGGATAGCTTATAGTTACCATCCGGACGGACATATGTAACCCATTTAGATAACTTTCTGACAACCAATTTTTTTGTGCTACCTGGGTACCCAGGTAGTTATTAAAAATTTGTTTACAAAAAAATTTGTGTATTTTTTTGATAACAAATAACTTTTTGAAAACAAATTTTACAAAAAAATTAGTTATCAGAAAGAGATCTAAATGGGTTACATATGTCCGTCTGGATGGTATCAGAAAGTTGCCTCCCATCCAAAAAGCTCACTTTTGGACGTAGGATAGCATATAGTTACCATCCGGACGGACATATGTAACCCATTTAGATCACTTTCTTATAACCAATTTTTTTGTGCTACCTGGGTACCCAGGTAGTTATTAAAAATTTGTTTACAAAAAAATTTGTGTAATTTTTTTATAACAAATAACTTTTTGATAACAAATTTTACAAAAAAATTATTTATTAGAAAGAGATCTAAATGGGTTACATATGTCCGTCTGGATGGTATCAGAAAGTTGCCTCCCATCCAAAAAGCTCACTTTTGGACGCAGGACAGCTTATAGTTACCATCCGGACGGACATATGTAACCCATTTAGATAACTTTCCGACAACCAATTTTTTTGTGCTACCTGGGTACCCAGGTAGTAATTAAAAATTTGTTTACAAAAAAATTTGTGTATTTTTTTGATAACAAATAACTTTTTGAAAACAAATTTTACAAAAAAATTAGTTATCAGAAAGAGATCTAAATGGGTTACATATGTCCGTCTGGATGGTATCAGAAAGTTGCCTCCCATCCAAAAAGCTCACTTTTGGACGTAGGATAGCATATAGTTACCATCCGGACGGACATATGTAACCCATTTAGATCACTTTCTTATAACCAATTTTTTTGTGCTACCTGGGTACCCAGGTAGTTATTAAAAATTTGTTTACAAAAAAATTTGTGTAATTTTTTTATAACAAATAACTTTTTGATAACAAATTTTACAAAAAAATTATTTATTAGAAAGAGATCTAAATGGGTTACATATGTCCGTCTGGATGGTATCAGAAAGTTGCCTCCCATCCAAAAAGCTCACTTTTGGACGCAGGACAGCTTATAGTTACCATCCGGACGGACATATGTAACCCATTTAGATAACTTTCCGACAACCAATTTTTTTGTGCTACCTGGGTACCCAGGTAGTTATTAAAAATTTGTTTACAAAAAAATTTGTGTATTTTTTTGATAACAAATAACTTTTTGAAAACAAATTTTACAAAAAAATTAGTTATCAGAAAGAGATCTAAATGGGTTACATATGTCCGTCTGGACGGTATCCGAAAGTTGCCTCCCATCCAAAAAGCTCACTTTTGGACGTAGGATAGCATATAGTTACCATCCGGACGGACATATGTAACCCATTTAGATCACTTTCTTATAACCAATTTTTTTGTGCTACCTGGGTACCCAGGTAGTTATTAAACATTTTTTAACGAAAAAATTTGTATAATTTTTTGATAACAAATAACTTTTTGATGACAAATTTTACAAAAAAATTAGTTATCAGAAAGTGATCTAAATGGGTCTACATGTGTCCGTCTGGATGGTATCCGAAAGTTGCCTCCCATCCAAAAAGCTCACTTTTGGACGTAGGATAGCTTATAGTTACCATCCGGACGGACATATGTAACCCATTTAGATAACTTTCTGACAACCAATTTTTTTGTGCTACCTGGGTACCCAGGTAGTTATTAAAAATTTGTTTACAAAAAAATTTGTGTATTTTTTTGATAACAAATAACTTTTTGAAAACAAATTTTACAAAAAAATTAGTTATCAGAAAGAGATCTAAATGGGTTACATATGTCCGTCTGGATGGTATCAGAAAGTTGCCTCCCATCCAAAAAGCTCACTTTTGGACGTAGGATAGCATATAGTTACCATCCGGACGGACATATGTAACCCATTTAGATCACTTTCTTATAACCAATTTTTTTGTGCTACCTGGGTACCCAGGTAGTTATTAAAAATTTGTTTACAAAAAAATTTGTGTAATTTTTTTATAACAAATAACTTTTTGATAACAAATTTTACAAAAAAATTATTTATTAGAAAGAGATCTAAATGGGTTACATATGTCCGTCTGGATGGTATCAGAAAGTTGCCTCCCATCCAAAAAGCTCACTTTTGGACGCAGGACAGCTTATAGTTACCATCCGGACGGACATATGTAACCCATTTAGATAACTTTCCGACAACCAATTTTTTTGTGCTACCTGGGTACCCAGGTAGTAATTAAAAATTTGTTTACAAAAAAATTTGTGTATTTTTTTTATAACAAATAACTTTTTGAAAACAAATTTTACAAAAAAATTAGTTATCAGAAAGAGATCTAAATGGGTTACATATGTCCGTCTGGATGGTATCAGAAAGTTGCCTCCCATCCAAAAAGCTCACTTTTGGACGTAGGATAGCATATAGTTACCATCCGGACGGACATATGTAACCCATTTAGATCACTTTCTTATAACCAATTTTTTTGTGCTACCTGGGTACCCAGGTAGTTATTAAAAATTTGTTTACAAAAAAATTTGTGTAATTTTTTTATAACAAATAACTTTTTGATAACAAATTTTACAAAAAAATTATTTATTAGAAAGAGATCTAAATGGGTTACATATGTCCGTCTGGATGGTATCAGAAAGTTGCCTCCCATCCAAAAAGCTCACTTTTGGACGCAGGACAGCTTATAGTTACCATCCGGACGGACATATGTAACCCATTTAGATAACTTTCCGACAACCAATTTTTTTGTGCTACCTGGGTACCCAGGTAGTTATTAAAAATTTGTTTACAAAAAAATTTGTGTATTTTTTTGATAACAAATAACTTTTTGAAAACAAATTTTACAAAAAAATTAGTTATCAGAAAGAGATCTAAATGGGTTACATATGTCCGTCTGGACGGTATCCGAAAGTTGCCTCCCATCCAAAAAGCTCACTTTTGGACGTAGGATAGCATATAGTTACCATCCGGACGGACATATGTAACCCATTTAGATCACTTTCTTATAACCAATTTTTTTGTGCTACCTGGGTACCCAGGTAGTTATTAAACATTTTTTAACGAAAAAATTTGTATAATTTTTTGATAACAAATAACTTTTTGATGACAAATTTTACAAAAAAATTAGTTATCAGAAAGTGATCTAAATGGGTCTACATGTGTCCGTCTGGATGGTATCCGAAAGTTGCCTCCCATCCAAAAAGCTCACTTTTGGACGTAGGATAGCTTATAGTTACCATCCGGACGGACATATGTAACCCATTTAGATAACTTTCTGACAACCAATTTTTTTGTGCTACCTGGGTACCCAGGTAGTTATTAAAAATTTGTTTACAAAAAAATTTGTGTATTTTTTTGATAACAAATAACTTTTTGAAAACAAATTTTACAAAAAAATTAGTTATCAGAAAGAGATCTAAATGGGTTACATATGTCCGTCTGGATGGTATCAGAAAGTTGCCTCCCATCCAAAAAGCTCACTTTTGGACGTAGGATAGCATATAGTTACCATCCGGACGGACATATGTAACCCATTTAGATCACTTTCTTATAACCAATTTTTTTGTGCTACCTGGGTACCCAGGTAGTTATTAAAAATTTGTTTACAAAAAAATTTGTGTAATTTTTTTATAACAAATAACTTTTTGATAACAAATTTTACAAAAAAATTATTTATTAGAAAGAGATCTAAATGGGTTACATATGTCCGTCTGGATGGTATCAGAAAGTTGCCTCCCATCCAAAAAGCTCACTTTTGGACGCAGGACAGCTTATAGTTACCATCCGGACGGACATATGTAACCCATTTAGATAACTTTCCGACAACCAATTTTTTTGTGCTACCTGGGTACCCAGGTAGTAATTAAAAATTTGTTTACAAAAAAATTTGTGTATTTTTTTGATAACAAATAACTTTTTGAAAACAAATTTTACAAAAAAATTAGTTATCAGAAAGAGATCTAAATGGGTTACATATGTCCGTCTGGATGGTATCAGAAAGTTGCCTCCCATCCAAAAAGCTCACTTTTGGACGTAGGATAGCATATAGTTACCATCCGGACGGACATATGTAACCCATTTAGATCACTTTCTTATAACCAATTTTTTTGTGCTACCTGGGTACCCAGGTAGTTATTAAAAATTTGTTTACAAAAAAATTTGTGTAATTTTTTTATAACAAATAACTTTTTGATAACAAATTTTACAAAAAAATTATTTATTAGAAAGAGATCTAAATGGGTTACATATGTCCGTCTGGATGGTATCAGAAAGTTGCCTCCCATCCAAAAAGCTCACTTTTGGACGCAGGACAGCTTATAGTTACCATCCGGACGGACATATGTAACCCATTTAGATAACTTTCCGACAACCAATTTTTTTGTGCTACCTGGGTACCCAGGTAGTTATTAAAAATTTGTTTACAAAAAAATTTGTGTATTTTTTTGATAACAAATAACTTTTTGAAAACAAATTTTACAAAAAAATTAGTTATCAGAAAGAGATCTAAATGGGTTACATATGTCCGTCTGGACGGTATCCGAAAGTTGCCTCCCATCCAAAAAGCTCACTTTTGGACGTAGGATAGCATATAGTTACCATCCGGACGGACATATGTAACCCATTTAGATCACTTTCTTATAACCAATTTTTTTGTGCTACCTGGGTACCCAGGTAGTTATTAAACATTTTTTAACGAAAAAATTTGTATAATTTTTTGATAACAAATAACTTTTTGATGACAAATTTTACAAAAAAATTAGTTATCAGAAAGTGATCTAAATGGGTCTACATGTGTCCGTCTGGATGGTATCCGAAAGTTGCCTCCCATCCAAAAAGCTCACTTTTGGACGTAGGATAGCTTATAGTTACCATCCGGACGGACATATGTAACCCATTTAGATAACTTTCTGACAACCAATTTTTTTGTGCTACCTGGGTACCCAGGTAGTTATTAAAAATTTGTTTACAAAAAAATTTGTGTATTTTTTTGATAACAAATAACTTTTTGAAAACAAATTTTACAAAAAAATTAGTTATCAGAAAGAGATCTAAATGGGTTACATATGTCCGTCTGGATGGTATCAGAAAGTTGCCTCCCATCCAAAAAGCTCACTTTTGGACGTAGGATAGCATATAGTTACCATCCGGACGGACATATGTAACCCATTTAGATCACTTTCTTATAACCAATTTTTTTGTGCTACCTGGGTACCCAGGTAGTTATTAAAAATTTGTTTACAAAAAAATTTGTGTAATTTTTTTATAACAAATAACTTTTTGATAACAAATTTTACAAAAAAATTATTTATTAGAAAGAGATCTAAATGGGTTACATATGTCCGTCTGGATGGTATCAGAAAGTTGCCTCCCATCCAAAAAGCTCACTTTTGGACGCAGGACAGCTTATAGTTACCATCCGGACGGACATATGTAACCCATTTAGATAACTTTCCGACAACCAATTTTTTTGTGCTACCTGGGTACCCAGGTAGTAATTAAAAATTTGTTTACAAAAAAATTTGTGTATTTTTTTGATAACAAATAACTTTTTGAAAACAAATTTTACAAAAAAATTAGTTATCAGAAAGAGATCTAAATGGGTTACATATGTCCGTCTGGATGGTATCAGAAAGTTGCCTCCCATCCAAAAAGCTCACTTTTGGACGTAGGATAGCATATAGTTACCATCCGGACGGACATATGTAACCCATTTAGATCACTTTCTTATAACCAATTTTTTTGTGCTACCTGGGTACCCAGGTAGTTATTAAAAATTTGTTTACAAAAAAATTTGTGTAATTTTTTTATAACAAATAACTTTTTGATAACAAATTTTACAAAAAAATTATTTATTAGAAAGAGATCTAAATGGGTTACATATGTCCGTCTGGATGGTATCAGAAAGTTGCCTCCCATCCAAAAAGCTCACTTTTGGACGCAGGACAGCTTATAGTTACCATCCGGACGGACATATGTAACCCATTTAGATAACTTTCCGACAACCAATTTTTTTGTGCTACCTGGGTACCCAGGTAGTTATTAAAAATTTGTTTACAAAAAAATTTGTGTATTTTTTTGATAACAAATAACTTTTTGAAAACAAATTTTACAAAAAAATTAGTTATCAGAAAGAGATCTAAATGGGTTACATATGTCCGTCTGGACGGTATCCGAAAGTTGCCTCCCATCCAAAAAGCTCACTTTTGGACGTAGGATAGCATATAGTTACCATCCGGACGGACATATGTAACCCATTTAGATCACTTTCTTATAACCAATTTTTTTGTGCTACCTGGGTACCCAGGTAGTTATTAAACATTTTTTAACGAAAAAATTTGTATAATTTTTTGATAACAAATAACTTTTTGATGACAAATTTTACAAAAAAATTAGTTATCAGAAAGTGATCTAAATGGGTCTACATGTGTCCGTCTGGATGGTATCCGAAAGTTGCCTCCCATCCAAAAAGCTCACTTTTGGACGTAGGATAGCTTATAGTTACCATCCGGACGGACATATGTAACCCATTTAGATAACTTTCTGACAACCAATTTTTTTGTGCTACCTGGGTACCCAGGTAGTTATTAAAAATTTGTTTACAAAAAAATTTGTGTATTTTTTTGATAACAAATAACTTTTTGAAAACAAATTTTACAAAAAAATTAGTTATCAGAAAGAGATCTAAATGGGTTACATATGTCCGTCTGGATGGTATCAGAAAGTTGCCTCCCATCCAAAAAGCTCACTTTTGGACGTAGGATAGCATATAGTTACCATCCGGACGGACATATGTAACCCATTTAGATCACTTTCTTATAACCAATTTTTTTGTGCTACCTGGGTACCCAGGTAGTTATTAAAAATTTGTTTACAAAAAAATTTGTGTAATTTTTTTATAACAAATAACTTTTTGATAACAAATTTTACAAAAAAATTATTTATTAGAAAGAGATCTAAATGGGTTACATATGTCCGTCTGGATGGTATCAGAAAGTTGCCTCCCATCCAAAAAGCTCACTTTTGGACGCAGGACAGCTTATAGTTACCATCCGGACGGACATATGTAACCCATTTAGATAACTTTCCGACAACCAATTTTTTTGTGCTACCTGGGTACCCAGGTAGTAATTAAAAATTTGTTTACAAAAAAATTTGTGTATTTTTTTGATAACAAATAACTTTTTGAAAACAAATTTTACAAAAAAATTAGTTATCAGAAAGAGATCTAAATGGGTTACATATGTCCGTCTGGATGGTATCAGAAAGTTGCCTCCCATCCAAAAAGCTCACTTTTGGACGTAGGATAGCATATAGTTACCATCCGGACGGACATATGTAACCCATTTAGATCACTTTCTTATAACCAATTTTTTTGTGCTACCTGGGTACCCAGGTAGTTATTAAAAATTTGTTTACAAAAAAATTTGTGTAATTTTTTTATAACAAATAACTTTTTGATAACAAATTTTACAAAAAAATTATTTATTAGAAAGAGATCTAAATGGGTTACATATGTCCGTCTGGATGGTATCAGAAAGTTGCCTCCCATCCAAAAAGCTCACTTTTGGACGCAGGACAGCTTATAGTTACCATCCGGACGGACATATGTAACCCATTTAGATAACTTTCCGACAACCAATTTTTTTGTGCTACCTGGGTACCCAGGTAGTTATTAAAAATTTGTTTACAAAAAAATTTGTGTATTTTTTTGATAACAAATAACTTTTTGAAAACAAATTTTACAAAAAAATTAGTTATCAGAAAGAGATCTAAATGGGTTACATATGTCCGTCTGGACGGTATCCGAAAGTTGCCTCCCATCCAAAAAGCTCACTTTTGGACGTAGGATAGCATATAGTTACCATCCGGACGGACATATGTAACCCATTTAGATCACTTTCTTATAACCAATTTTTTTGTGCTACCTGGGTACCCAGGTAGTTATTAAACATTTTTTAACGAAAAAATTTGTATAATTTTTTGATAACAAATAACTTTTTGATGACAAATTTTACAAAAAAATTAGTTATCAGAAAGTGATCTAAATGGGTCTACATGTGTCCGTCTGGATGGTATCCGAAAGTTGCCTCCCATCCAAAAAGCTCACTTTTGGACGTAGGATAGCTTATAGTTACCATCCGGACGGACATATGTAACCCATTTAGATAACTTTCTGACAACCAATTTTTTTGTGCTACCTGGGTACCCAGGTAGTTATTAAAAATTTGTTTACAAAAAAATTTGTGTATTTTTTTGATAACAAATAACTTTTTGAAAACAAATTTTACAAAAAAATTAGTTATCAGAAAGAGATCTAAATGGGTTACATATGTCCGTCTGGATGGTATCAGAAAGTTGCCTCCCATCCAAAAAGCTCACTTTTGGACGTAGGATAGCATATAGTTACCATCCGGACGGACATATGTAACCCATTTAGATCACTTTCTTATAACCAATTTTTTTGTGCTACCTGGGTACCCAGGTAGTTATTAAAAATTTGTTTACAAAAAAATTTGTGTAATTTTTTTATAACAAATAACTTTTTGATAACAAATTTTACAAAAAAATTATTTATTAGAAAGAGATCTAAATGGGTTACATATGTCCGTCTGGATGGTATCAGAAAGTTGCCTCCCATCCAAAAAGCTCACTTTTGGACGCAGGACAGCTTATAGTTACCATCCGGACGGACATATGTAACCCATTTAGATAACTTTCCGACAACCAATTTTTTTGTGCTACCTGGGTACCCAGGTAGTAATTAAAAATTTGTTTACAAAAAAATTTGTGTATTTTTTTGATAACAAATAACTTTTTGAAAACAAATTTTACAAAAAAATTAGTTATCAGAAAGAGATCTAAATGGGTTACATATGTCCGTCTGGATGGTATCAGAAAGTTGCCTCCCATCCAAAAAGCTCACTTTTGGACGTAGGATAGCATATAGTTACCATCCGGACGGACATATGTAACCCATTTAGATCACTTTCTTATAACCAATTTTTTTGTGCTACCTGGGTACCCAGGTAGTTATTAAAAATTTGTTTACAAAAAAATTTGTGTAATTTTTTTATAACAAATAACTTTTTGATAACAAATTTTACAAAAAAATTATTTATTAGAAAGAGATCTAAATGGGTTACATATGTCCGTCTGGATGGTATCAGAAAGTTGCCTCCCATCCAAAAAGCTCACTTTTGGACGCAGGACAGCTTATAGTTACCATCCGGACGGACATATGTAACCCATTTAGATAACTTTCCGACAACCAATTTTTTTGTGCTACCTGGGTACCCAGGTAGTTATTAAAAATTTGTTTACAAAAAAATTTGTGTATTTTTTTGATAACAAATAACTTTTTGATAACAAATTTTACAAAAAAATTATTTATTAGAAAGAGATCTAAATGGGTTACATATGTCCGTCTGGATGGTATCAGAAAGTTGCCTCCCATCCAAAAAGCTCACTTTTGGACGCAGGACAGCTTATAGTTACCATCCGGACGGACATATGTAACCCATTTAGATAACTTTCCGACAACCAATTTTTTTGTGCTACCTGGGTACCCAGGTAGTTATTAAAAATTTGTTTACAAAAAAATTTGTGTAATTTTTTTATAACAAATAACTTTTTGATGACAAATTTTACAAAAAAATTAGTTATCAGAAAGAGATCTAAATGGGTTACATATGTCCGTCTAGACGGTATCCGAAAGTTGCCTCCCATCCAAAAAGCTCACTTTTGGACGTAGGATAGCTTATAGTTACCATCCGGACGGACATATGTAACCCATTTAGATAACTTTCTGATAACCAATTTTTTTGTGCTACCTGGGTACCCAGGTGATTATGAAAAATTTTTTTACAAAAAAGTTTGCATAATTTTTTGATAACAAATAACTTCTTGATGACAAATTTTACAAAAAAATGTGTTATCAAAAAGTGATCTAAATGGGTTACATATGTCCATCTGGACGGTATCCGAAAGTTGCCACCCATCCAAGAAGTTAATTTTTGGACGCAGGATAGCTCATAGTTACCATCCGGACGGACATATGTAACCCATTTAGATCACTTTCTGATAACTGATTTTTTTGTGCTACCTGGTCAGGTGAGTTGAGTTTCACATACTACGTATGGGAGCGCGAATTTCAAACGAACACGCGTTCGGGCTCATTTCGACTCCAGTTTAGATAAACGAGCACGCGTTCGGGCTTATGTCGACTCCAGGCTTTTTCCAGGAACTTTCATGAGAGGTTAGCAGCATAGAAAAAAATAGAAACCTCGGTGCATTTGACTCCTCTATCGAAACCCAAAGCACTAGGTGGCGCAGCAGTACTTCCGGTAAAACGAACGCTCTGCTTGCGCTCCACTCTGATCTACTTTCGTAACGAACAGATCTTTTGTTTGCCGCCGTGAGTATTACTGAGTTTCCACCGAGACTGAGAACGGACTGAAACGAGTCCGAACTAGTGGCAAAATTGTAGTTAATTCGAAACTTTCTAGTCAACAACCAATCCCATAAGTGAATTTTGAGTCTACTATAATTTTTCCACTAGTTCAGAGTAAATCTCGGCCCGATTTCATTCATGGTGAAAACTCGGTATACACCGATGGATCTTCAATTTTGATTTCGCCTTGGCGTTAACCGCGTAGAGGTAAGGCTTCCATAGCAGTTTCTAATCAAGGTCTATACCTAAAAAGGTACTCACCCCCGATCTTGTGATACGCTTGTTCTTAAGACCGACGGGGACATCCCGGTGGAGGATATTCCGCGTGAAAACCCCGAGCTTCGTCTTCTGGGTAGAAAGGGAGAGATTTATTAACTCGAGATTCTCGGCCGTTGACTTCAGGTCGTTTTCTAGGTCTTTTTCTTAAACCTTACTCCAGGAATGGGCCGAGGAATATATGACACAGTCATCAGCATAAACCAAGATTTTCGAAGTGGGTAAAGTATTCTTAATTATTTTTAAGAGGAAAATATTAAGGATGGAACTCTGCAGCAGGGCCTTTCGTGCCACTCGGCTCTCGTTACCCATCGATATGACGAGGTCTCTGTTAGAAGTAGTTTGCGTTATGAGACGAATTAAATTCGGGGGAAGGTCCAAGTCACATAACTCCCCAGCTAAAATCCCGGTTTGTACGGCGTCGAATGCCCCCTCGATGTCCAAAAATAGAGCACCGAGGACATGACGTCTAGCAAAGGCGAGATTTATGTCTGGCGTGATTTTCCCCACACTGTCGAAGGTCGACCTGCCCTTGCGGAATCCCATCTGGTAACTGGAAAGGATTTTATTTATTTCCAGATGTCAGTCGATCTGGCGAGCGATCACCCTCTCGAGCAGCTTAAGGGGACACGACGCTAGGGATATGGGTCTAAACGATCCGTTGCTAGGTTTCGGAATTAGATATACGAGGGAATTTTTCCACGCTTTTGGGAAAACTCCTTTGGAGTATTCTTCATTAAATGTTTCGGAAAGGATGTGGATGCCTTCGGCCGGGAGGTTAGCGAGGATGGTATTGTTTATACCGTCGAGTTCCGGAACCGATTTCTTGTTCGCCATCCGGATGGAGACGGTGATTTCGTGGGCAGAAATGGGGTTCTGAATATTTCCGGGTAAGTTCGTTTTTTTGGGAGCGCTTCTATTGTGCGATCGATCGAAACCTCGACCGACGGGCGACATAATTTATCGATGTCCGTTCGGACCGCCGCTGAGTTGATATGCTTATCCACATTTGTTTTATTGCCGACATCTCTGTTCATAAAAGATTTAATAAACCCCCAAATTTTGCGGTCTGAGGGTTTGAGGATGAGCAAAATTCCTGATTTTTTTCTTGTCGATCCGCGAAGTTTTTTTACGTATAGCCGTTTTTCTGAGGTATTCCTGAAAGCCTCCCTGGAGATACTCTGACTTGCATTTTTTTGAGGCCTCCCTTCTGTCGGTAACTGCTGTTGTGCAATCTTCCGTCCACCAAAGTGCCGAAGGGTCTGCTTTTTTACTCCTACTCGCTGGCCCTGCGCCCGCCTTAGAGGACTTGACCGTTAATTCGAAATTCGCGTACCTCGTGTTGATGTTCGGGGCAATGTCTTCCGCGTATCATTGAATAATGTTCTCGGACACCAAGGATGTTAATTTCTGCCAGGTCGTTTTTGTGGTCATTTTTGCGGTCATTGATGGAAAAACAACCCGTGCTCAACCTCACAATTGGTATTTTTTTGGTCGCTATTCTGGACGAGAAATGTCGCAGAACGACCGTCGTTTTTTGGGTCTCTTGGCAGTCGTTAATGACGGTCGTTTGACTTGCTAGGGTGACAAGAAGAAATCGAGAAAAGCTTGGTCGCTTCCCTAAAGGATTCCTTTTTGATGCATGATAGTGCGAATTTTTTTTTGTCTAATAAATTCCGGACAATTTTTATCCGATGCCGGGTGGCTGCCTCTGCAGTTACAGCAGTGGAGACACACCGCCTTACAGGATAATAAGTTATGAGGGAGTCTGCAAAAGTCACACCTGGGTGCGCTTTTCAGTAAGCTCTTGAGTGTGCAAACCTCTGACACTTCGAGCAACTGGGAAGCCTGGATCTCATAGGTTTGATCGGGACCCTGAAGTACCAACTTGTAATGTACTGCGGGAGATGCTTACCTTTTAATAAAATTCTGAGAGCCGCTGGAGAATGCGGATTTAACTAATCTACTTTTAGCACTCGGTCTTTTTCTGGGCCTTAAATGCCCTTTTTTGATTCCCGTAAGGTGAGGGTACTGTTCGCACCCTTCACCGCCCCCTCCACCGTAACGAGGAAGGATGGCACATATGCTATCCAGTGTAAGTCGGTAACGGCTGCGTTGTCCACCACAACGTTCGCCCCGGCGTATGGGGAGCAGATCACTTCGGTTTTTTTGTATCAATTATTTTTAAACCACATATGTCCGTAGAAATAGGGTCTGGATTTCTTCCGATTGACATTGGGTGGAGATTGCCTATGTTTTGTTCTATTAACATGCTCACAATGTGAACCGAGTAGCGGTTTGAGGAGGAGGGGTCGTATTAATTCCCTCATTATTTATTCGCGAACTCTATACTTTCTGGGTTCAGCTCAGGTTCAGCCGCCTTTTGAGCCGCGGTCCTCTGCTGGTCATCGGGTTCCCTTCCGATAACAGTTGTGTCGAAATTATCATCTGATTCCGCAGATGCGTCTAGCGATGCCGAATTCCTCCGTCAAGCGATACCGAATTCCAGAAAATCCTCGGGATTTTTGGAGTACGAATTTTGTCGGTTGGACATAAGCTCCAAGCGTTTGTTTTCTGTCGAGTACGCTCGGGTCTGTGTATCTACGGTTAACTCGGTCCCAATATCAAGCGAATCACCTACGTCTGTATGGATAACTATGCTCTCCATTTGTCCTCACGGTATGATGCAGAGATGTGGAGAAAAACAGCTAATCTAAGATTAACTTTAGTCGCTTGGGATTCAAGTTCCTCGTGGTTTTGGTTGAATATTACAACCACCGTTCACCTTTAATTAGTAAAATTCTGGTTTTCGCTTTCGTCTTATTGTACAAATATGTATTCTTTTATTTTCCCCTAATTTTTATTGTTTCCTGATTTTATTTATATATATATTTTTTTTTTTTATATATCTTTGCTGTCATTATAATTAAATATATACATATTTCCTTATTTTTCATTTTTTATATATTTTTTTATTTTTTACCTTTTTCGCTCAACTGTTTAGAGGGGTTTAGGGTGGTTATTTTAATAATATGATATGAAATGTAGTGAGACAGGGAATTACGAACAGGGGAGTTCTTTTTAATCACTCGTGTATTCATTCATATGTTTATACGCATACAGTGATAGATACTATACGTTCTGCAAACGAGTGACTCAAAAATAACCCCCCTAAACAGTTTGAGGAAGAAGGTTAAAAAATAAAAAATATTTAAAACAAGGAAATATATGTATATTTAATTATAATAACACTAAAGTGTTGTATTAATTCCTTTGTGCCTCTATCCGAGGGGAGTCGATCATAAATTTTAGGTAGAGGTTTTACCTTAGGTCCAGGGAGAATTGGACAACGGAAGGGGGGCCGTCACCTGTTGCTTCCACCGACCTTGGGGAGACCGTCTCGATTTTCGCTGTGTGTTCGATGAGGAATTCCTTCTCGTAAATTGCTGTCGACCTCGGGAAAATGTCGAGAGTAGTCGTGGTTGTACTTGTTGTAAGCGAACGCGAGAATCCGTGCTCTTGAATTGGAGCGGATCACTTCTATACTCGGCGCCCGTTAAAGTATATGAGAGAGCGGGAGTGACGACGCGACTAGCTCCCACGGCGGTTCGAACCGGACTTCCAATGCGCGTTGCCATGACAACGTGACGCCCATTTTGTTTACAATACCAAGCAGTCTGACAGTTCCGAGACGCTCTTAAGTCACTCGATAGTTCCGTGTTAAACTTGTGTCAATTTTGTTAGTTCAAATGGACGTTGAGGATCTGGAAATTGATGGAATCATTGCATTTGACGGTACGCATAGTATGGTGAGCGGTTATTTAAAAGAAAATCGTTAATAATCGAAACATCGATATAATTTCGTTTGGGAACTTTTGAGAAAAACTTCTATTTTTATTTCTTAATTAAAAACGATTGTGTGAAATTCATCACTTATTAGATTACGTATTAAAATGTATCACTTATTAAAATGTATCACTTATTAAAATTTATCACTTATTAAAATTTATCACTTATTAAAATTTATCACTTATTAAAATGTATCACTTATTAAAATGTATCACTTATTAAAATTTATCACTTATTAAAATTTATCACTTATTAAAATTTATCACTTATTAAAATTTATCACTTATTAAAATTTATCACTTATTAAAATTTATCACTTATTAAAATTTATCACTTATTAAAATTTATCACTTATTAAAATTTATCACTTATTAAAATTTATCACTTATTAAAATTTATCACTTATTAAAATGTATCACTCATAAAAATAACCTATTAAAATTTAGCACTTATTTATATCACTTATTATTATTAGCTTCCATGTATACGAGTGATTTTTCATTTTTTTAAATCCTTTTGCTATGGTTAGGCTGGTGGATTGGCACGATACAATCCCTAGGGGCGAGATGAATAATTGGTCGGTTTAATCGATACTTATAGCGGCTACACAAATCCGTTTTACGCGATGGTCGACCACAGCGCGGCAAATTGCAAAATATTTAAACGCCTCCGAGATTTTATAACAATACCGAGAATTTATCGTTATCATTTTTTTAATAATGTTAAAGTATATTTACTAATAAATTAATTAATAAATACAGGTGCAACGAAAAATGGCTTGCAGCTTAATCCGCGTGACAAACGTCTCATATATCCAATGGGCAATAAGGTCACTATCAAGAACATGGACACTGGAAAGCAGATCTTCTTATCGGGTCATAGCGATGTCATATCAGCGATGTGCGTCTCTCCCTGCGGAAAGTTCATAGCGTCAGGCCAATCGACGCACCTGGGATTCAAGGTGCCAACTTGTAATTTGTTTACCCCTACGCATAATGCAGTATCCAACATAGCACGGAAATATTTTTGAAAGGTTTCATTAATTTTTTTTTATTAAAGAATGTTTTATTAACATTAAAGAAATATTTGTGAAATATTTTTGAAACATTTTGAAAATATTTATTTGTCCGCTGATAAATCTTACAGCATAAACACGGAACATCGGTAGACATATTTCGGTGAAACATAGTTTAATATTACAAAATATTTTATCACTATGTTTCAGAAATATTTTAGATGTGTTGTGAGATTGAATGTATTTCTGAAATTTTTAAGAAACATTTCGTTGGAATATTTTAATAGAATATTTTTTAAATATAGAATTTTGTTCAAATACTAAAAATACTTTATCTATATTAAAAAATATATGTAAAATGTTTTTAAAACATTTTGAAAATATTTATTTGTCCGCGAGTAAATCTCACACGGAACATTGGTGGAAATATTTCCATGAAACATAGTGATAAAAATATTTCGAAATATTTTATCACTATGTTTTAGAAATTTTTTAGATCGGCCGTAAGATTAAGTATGTTTCTGTAATATTTCAGAAACGCTTCGTTGGAATATTTTGATCGAATATTATTTGAAGATAGATTTTTTCAAACATTAAAAATATTATATCAAAATTAAAAAATATTTGTGCAATGTTTTAAAAACATTTTAAAAATATTTGAAAATATAAATTTCATATATTTTAGAAAATTTTGTAAGATTTGAAAGAATTAAAATAATTCTTGCTATATGGGATGCATCCGCAGAACAGAGCGATTTTGCCTGATTATTATTCAGACAAGTAATAAATTGGGGCGTAGGACTTGTTGGAAATACACTAGGGCTTTGACTTCATGCACAGCAGCGGGACCGGCTCCAGCTGACACGCACGAAAATCGAGGCGGCGCATGCCCCGCCCATACTAACTGTCAAGCATGGCAAATAGCTTACTGCGTCGATCGATATTCGCACCGTGGTGGGGACTGTTGCGGAAACCGAGGCCTCCCAAATCGAGGCCCTAGCGTATCCCCAGGATTATTAATATTTTATTGTTAAAGAAAAAAACTATAAAAGCGTTTCTTTTAAAATTACAGGCGATGGTTATCGTCTGGGACTATGACGAAAAGAGGATACAGGGTCGTTACGAAATTCACAAAGGGAGAATAGAGGACATGTGTTTTACATGCGAAAGTAATTATCTCGTGAGTCTCGGGGGGAGAGACGACGGATGCATAGTAATATGGGATGTTGTAAACAGCGTGGCGTTGTGCGGTATGTTTTTGAAATATTTTTTTTAACGTAATCCCACATAGCCTGGAAATATTTTTGAAATGTTACGAAAATATTTTTTTGAAATATTCAAAATATTTTACCAAATTTATAAAATATTTTACCAATATTACAAAATATTTTACCAATGTTACAAAATATTTTACCAATATTACAAAATATTTTTTTTTTTTTAATTTGAAAATAATTCACTAATTTTACAAAATATTTCTGACATATTTTCTTGTCCGCTCATAAATCTTACATTGAAATGTTTCAGAAACATTTGTCGACAAATGGTTTTGAAACATTGCGCTAAAATATTTTTTTTTTAGTTTACAAATATTTTTAAAGTTTCAGAAAATATTTCATAGATGTCTTTCTGAAATATTCAAGAAATTATCAATATTGCAGTGCTGTAGATAGTGTCCCTAGCAGGTCAAACGACCCTTAAAACCGACCGCGAAACGACTTAAAAAACGACCGGTCGTTTTGTGCCGTTTTGGCGACCACCGTGCGACCAAAACAACGACCAGTTTTTAGGTTTAGGCTTGGTCGTATTTCCTTTGACGACCCAAAAAACGGCCAGTGTGTTTGAGCAGACGTTACGTCGGTCGTTTTTGGGTCGTTAAAGTAAAGTAAAAGAAGACCAAATCTAAACCGACAAAATGGTCGTTTTATTGGTTGTTTTGTGGGCGTCAAAACGGCACAAAACGACCGGTCGTTTTTTTGGTCGCATGGTGGTCGCGTGACTTGCTAAGAGTTCATTGTTTTAAACATATGTACTCCCTTCAGCACTTCATCCATGGAATTTCTGTGAGCCCCTTCAAGAGCGCAAATAACATATAGTGTTATGACACATTGAATGGTCAAACTGTATTAAAATATATTCACGAACCATGGAATTTTGTGTTTTTCGTTCTTTTTGAACGTAATTCAGTACACATCTGCTAATATTCCCTTTCAAAATATTTTTTCACCGTTTCAGAAATATTTCAGATGTATAACAGATCAAATTTATTTTTGAAATTTTTTCAAAAATTTTCGTTGAAATGTTTTGATAGAATACTTTAAAATATGATTCCCATATATTTCAGAAATATTTTGTAAGATTTTAAATATTGAACATATTTCTGAAGTGTTTCGGAAATGTTTCGTTGCAATATTTCGGAAGAATTTTTCAAAACATTATTTCCATATATTTCGGAAATATTGTGTAAGATTTGAAATGTTAAAAATATTTCTGAAATGTTGTCAAAATATTTCGTGCTATATGAAATACGATCGAGAGGGGGGAAAATGGTAACTTGTTACAGGGTCATTCGCGAGCAACGAAACTGCTGGAAACGCTTTGACCATAGCTAGGATGAACCTTCGTGACCAATGCTTCATAACCGGCGGCGATAGGACCTTGAAAGTTTGGCGAATTAATCCCGAAACTCGCAAGGTCTACGGAGTTGATGTCAAGGTTGGAAAACTACGGCGAACGATTAACTGCATCGCTGTCGATGCTAGAGACGAGGTGGCATACTGTGGGACTTGTTCGGGGGACATTATAAAGGCCAGGTCTCTATTTTTCCAATTCGGAGTTACAGCCTAGCAGATCCGGGCAACCCACAAAAACCGAAAAGCGACTCAGTTCCTTTCTGTCAATGTGCGACACGCAAGAAATCCATAAATACCTTATAAAATAAAAATCCAAAACGCCAGAAATTTTGATAATGAAATAAAAATCCAAAATGCTAGAAATTTCAACGATGCAATGAAAATCCAAAATGCCAGAAATTTTGATATCAAATTAAAAGTCCAAAATGCCTGGAATTTTGATTTTAATTTAAAAATCTAAAATGCCAGAAATGTTAATCTGTTTAACGATGTTACTCCAAATTTAACCCAAACACTTGTTTAATCACTGTCTACTTGTAGACCATATTTTGCGCCGACACGATGCTGCTGACAATTCGTGCGAATCACTTGTGTCGACGTCTTTGACTGGTTTGAGCATTCCAAGATGGAAATCTCGAACAAAATTTGGACGAAAAAAAAATTCAAGCAACCCAAAAGCCACCTATTTCCAACCAAAAGACGACGGTTGTTTTTCATATTTTTAGCTTATCAGCATCTGTCGATTGCTAAATGACAGAAAGCAACCGGCAATTGCAACCGAAATCCTTAATTTCCAACCGAAAAGTAACCTTGAGCCGAAAAGCAACCAAAAAGAAACTGAAACTCGACAAAATTCGCTAGATTGCCCGGATCCGCTAGGGTGTTCGATAATTCCTGAACTGTTAAAAATGTTATGAAATTTACAACACGTTTAATATACAAAGTTATACGAAATATACTACCTCAGTATATGAAATTAGAATTCATATGAGGTATTCCATCCGGTTTCGAACGCTCAAAAACTCGACCCTCTCCAAAAAAGTTGTAATTCCACCACAATTCATGATTATTTCCAAGAGGCTTTTGTCATTTTTTTTCAAATTTTTTTGATGCATTTTTTTTTTTTTCAATATCGAAAAATTGAACTTTTTAAAAAACCCCCACATCGTAACAGTACTTTGCGATACTAGTACGTAAAAGCGGACTTTCGTCGAAGGTTGGGAAGTGGCTTGCACGAGCCGGATCGAGCGCTACAACGGCACGAGGCGAAGCCAAGTGCTGTTGTAGCGCGAGAGAAGGCGAATGCGGCTATTTCACAACCGCCGTCGGGAGTCCGTTTTTACGTACAAGTATCGCATGCTACTTTTTGTGACGAATGCATGAAAGGTGCCAGGTTATGTTGCTGGCCGGACGCGACAATAAAGGACAAACGGACTGCGTGCGCATGCGCACAGTATTTACGATACGCTTATGCGTTGCATTAATACTCGAAGCGTGTCGTAAATACTCATTACGACACGCTTCCAGTATTTATGTAACGCCTTCTTGAAAAATACCCCTTTATGACGCGCCCGGCCCCCACATAAAGCAGCACTTTTCATGCATGAGTTGCAAAAAAAACTATTAGCCGTGAGAAAAAACGTTTTAGACATAAAGTTGCAGTCCCAAATGAAATTTTGAAAACAACATTTTTTAGATTTTGTTTAATACAATAAACGTCTATTTCTATGGAAAATAAACATTTGTTTTCAGCCAATACGTTGTGTTTGATTTTTCTTTAAAAATTCCAGAACATACTTTCGAGTGTGTAGAGAGATCTCATATTTTTGTTTGGATGGGTGAGATGCCTGTTTGATAGCTATGCTCCGTTTAAAATCGATTTATAATTTAAAAAAGAGATATTCATTACTTTTTATTGAATTTTACAAAAATTGTGATACTGTCCGTTATTGTGGACAGAAATATTTTTATCTATTTTTCATAGAAATAGACGTTTATTGCATTCCAAAAAATCGACAAAATTTTATTTTCAAAATTTCATTTGAAACTGCAACTTTAATACCTCAAACGTTTTTTCGTACGACTAATAGTTTTTTTTTTCTAATTCGATTTTCTGATATCTCAAAAAAAAAACTCAAAAAACTTTAAAAATTCTGAAAAAAATTGCCAAAACTTCTTGTAAATAATGATGAATTATGGTGAAATCACAACTTTTTTGGAGACGGTCGAGTTTTTGACCGTTCGAAACCTGATGGAATACCTCATGTACATTTATTTAAATTTTAATAATGTAATCTTAAGTCCAATACCTGCGTATTAAAATTATCGGTGATGGCATTGAAAATTAAGACATCCGTATATGAAAATTATGTTATTGTCACGAATATTATGCAAACAATATTGTTTTCAATATACCGGTAACGCAATATTCTTACATATGTGCCAATGAAATTTCATATACTGTATATGTATAAAACTTCATATGCATTTATGAATTTTCAAACAGAAATTTGTTACAGTGTCTCGTTTATACTGTTTATCGATGATTATATTGTTTATTATGTGGAGCAGGCTGAATTTTTATCATAATGCGACACACATGGAGCCGATTCAACCACCGATAATGGTGGGTTGCTACTCGAAAATGTCCAAGGACTCGAAGAAACTCAAGGACGGTGTAGGGGATTTGTATTCCGGAGGAGTGACGAGAATTCTCCTACTAGACAACGAAAAACTGTTTGTCGGCGCTGGCGATGGAACAGTCGAGTTGATAGACATCGTTGATGTTTCATCAAATTTTTCCGGCAAGTCGGTCAAGTTGCCGAGTACTCCACAGATACGCACGGTACGTTTTATTTCAATGTCATCCAGATGTACCTATGATTAAGGTAGCTGTGTGGCTTCGCGCTCATTTCGCATAAGTTCGAGGAAAATAATAAAAAAATTGCAAGTACTTCTCGATGGTATGAAAATCTGAAAAAAATGCATGCATAGTAAAGGTACTGAAAAGATTAATTTTGCATAATAATAATTCCAAAATGTTATTAACAAATTAATCAAAAAATTAATTGTTTAACAACAAATTACCCGGCGTTAAACTTTTTTAATTAAAATGATTCGTTCATTTTTCTGAATACGTATGAATTTTTTCAGATTTTTCAGATTATCCAATTGGTTTTGATTTTTGTATTTTTTCACACATTTTTACATATAAAAAAAAGCAAAGCTAATTGAAAATTCTGAAAAAATGCGTACATATTCAGAAAAATGAACGAATCAGTTTCATTTGAAAAAAAGTTTCGTTGCCGGGTAATTTCTTAAACAATTAATTTTTAGGTTAATTTGTTGATAACATTTTGGAATTATTATTATGCAAAATTAATATTTTCAGTACCTTTAGTATGCATGCATTTTTTCAGATTTTTGTACCATAGAGAAGTATTGGCAATTTCCCTTTTATCTTTGTTGAACTTATGCGAAATAAGCCCGAAACAACATAGTTACCTTAAGGTAGTCCTTGCGAATGGTGTTCACGTCGCATAAGACTCAGAGAAATAAGAGGGAATTGCAAACACTTCTGGATGGTATAAAAATCTGAAAAAAATCAAGCACATTAAAGTAGCTGAAAACATTGATTTTGCATAGCAATAATTCCAAAATCCTATTAATAAATTGATGAAAAATAAAATTGTTCAACAAATCTCACGGAAACCTAACTTTTTTAAAATTAAAGTGCTATGTTCAGATGTCTGAATACGTATACATTTTTTCAGATTTTTAAATTCACTTGATTTTTTTTTAATATGGAAAAAACGTGTAGAAAGTCAGAAGATTCAAAGTGGATTTAAAAATCTGAAAAAATGCATACATACTCAGAAAAATAAACGAATAATTTTCATTAAAAAAAAGTTACGTTTCCGGGAGATTTGTCGAACAATTACATTTTTCATCAATTTCTTAATGCCATTTTGGAATTATTATAATGCAAAATTAATCTTTTCGGCATGTTTAATACGCTTGATTTTTTAAAGATTTTTATATCGAGAAGTGTTTACAATTTCCCCTCAATTCTCTGAAACTTATGCGAAGTCAACACCGTTCGCGAGGACTGCCTAAGCGATATCTCCCGGTTCTGATAAAAAAAAAAGATACAACATTTTTTCAGCACACGACTGAAAATATAAGAAGCAGCGTAACGTCGATGATTCTGCTCGAAAACGATTCGATACTGATGGGCACCGTGGCTTGTGAAATTTATCAACTAAGCTTATCGGATTTCGACACACGACTCGTTATCACCTGCCACACGAACACGATTTACGATATAGCTTTTCCGCGGTAAGTCTTCGCCGACGCTATCGTAATCTCCGTCCGTAATTCCTTGTTATCGTCGCCAAAACTTCCAAGACCTCTCTCTCTCTCTCTCTCTCTCTTTTCAACGATTATAGCAATTACTCGGAGATATTCGCAACGGCGAGTAAAAACGACATAAGATTATGGCATCTTGAATCTCAGAGAGAATTACTCAGAATCAGTGTACCGAACTTTGTTTGCACTAGTCTGTGTTTTTCGCACGATGGAAAAATGCTTGTTTCCGGTAAGTATGAAAGCTTTGGTGTAAACAATGTGTGCGACGATCCTCGTTTTTAACGTGTCTGTCTGATATCGTAGCTTGGAATGACGGCATCGTGAGAGCGTTTAAGCCGCGGAGTGGACAGTTGATATTCTCTATTCACAATGCCCACATAAAAGCCGTCTCCTCTATATGCATCACAACCGACGGCAGAAAGTTAATAACCGGTGGATGCGACGGACAGGTAACGCAAAAATCCGCCGCATTATATATGTCAAGAGCTCTGCGTGCGCAAAACTCCCCTTTTCACACTTGTTAAGTAAAATTTGGTACCCTGGCAGAAAAATCTCTAGAACCGACCGAAAACCGCCGGGTCGGTTTGTGCCGTCGAACCGATCGACAGATGACTGAGTATCGACCGATATTTTCAGTAACGCCCTCCACAACGGTTTGCCTATGGTCGATTGACAGGCCGCTCGACCAAACTGCTCTGGGGGCAACGGAAATATTTGTCGACCCTCGGTCGTCTGTCGGTCGTTTCGACGGCAGAAACCGACCCAGCGGTTATTGGTCGGTATTTGGTCGGCATTTAAGCCGCGAAGTGGACAATTGATATTCCCTATTCACAATGCCCACATAAAAGCCGTTTCCTCTATATGCATCACAACCGACGGCAGAAAGTTAATAACCGGTGGATGCGACGGACAGGTAACGCAAAAATCCGCCGCATTATATATGTCAAGAGCTATGCGTGCGCAAAACTCCCCTTTTCACACTTGTGAAGTAAAATTTGGTACCCTGGCAGAAAAATCTCTAGAACCGACCAAAAACCGCCGGGTCGGTTTGTGCCGTCGAACCGATCGACAGATGACTGAGTATCGACCGATATTTTCACTAATGCCCTCCAAAACGGTTTGCCTATTGTCGATTGACGGACTGTTCGACGAAACTGCTCTGGGAGCAACGGAAATATTTGTCGACCCTCGGTCGTCTGTCGGTCGTTTCGACGGCACAAACCGACCCAGCGGTTTTAGGTCGGTATTTGGTCGGTATTTGGTCGGCATTTAAACCGCGAAGTGGATAGTTGATATTCTCCATTCAGAATGCCCACATAAAAGCCGCATCCTCTATATGCATCACAACCGACGGCGGAAAGTTAATAACCGGTGGATGCGATGGACAGGTAACGCAAACAGAACTAAACCTTAAGGTGGTCCTTGCGAATAGTGTTCACTTGCATAAGCTTCAGAGAAATGAGAGGGAATTCACTTCTGGATGGTACAGAGAAATGAGAGGGCACACACTTCTGGACGGTATCAAAATCTGAAAAAAATCAAGCATTTTAAAGCTGAAACTATTAATTTTGCATAATAATAATTCCAAAGTGTTATTAACAAAGTTATGAAAACTGAAATTGTTCAAAAAATCTCCCGGGAACCTAACGTTTTTTTAAATGATATTGATTCATTTATTTTTCTAAATACGGATGAATTTTTTCAGATTTTTTAATTCTCTCTGATTTTTTTGTTTTTTATGGGGGAAAAATGTGTAGAAAATCAGAAAATCTAAAGTCAACTTAAAAATCTGAAAAAATTCACACGTAATTCGAAAAATGAACAAATCATTTTTGTTAAAAGAAAGTTAGATTTCCGGGATATTTGTTAAGCAATTCAACAACAACAACAAACAGAGATTTATTGCCAGTGCTTAACATTTTTATACAAGTGTCTCCTTATATTAATTTTATTCCTATGTTTATTATAGACTTTGGCGAAAGGCCATCGACTTGAGAAACGATTTAATTTTTCATCAATTTCTTAATAACATTTTAGAATTATTATTATGCAAAATCAATCTTTTCAGTGCCTTTGTTACGCATGCATTTTTTTCGGATTTTTATACCATCGAGAAGTACTTGCAATTTTCTCTTATTTTTTTCGAACTTAAGGTAAAGGACCCAGTTTCTGACACTGACCCAGGTAGCGCGCGTTCGGGGGGTCACAAACCGCGACT
This sequence comes from Amblyteles armatorius, assembly GCA_933228735.2. Lineage (NCBI taxonomy): Eukaryota > Metazoa > Arthropoda > Insecta > Hymenoptera > Ichneumonidae > Amblyteles > Amblyteles armatorius. The sequence continues at coordinate 384,004 of OW121697.1, forward strand.
GTTGGTCCTCCTTGTTTATCCCTATGATGATTTCCCAGATAGCACAAAAAAATAAGTTATCAGAATGTTATCTAAATGGTGTTTTTGTCTCGAACGGTAGGCTTGCCGTAACATCCGAGTGAGTTTCTTTGGGTCTGTTCGTTACGAGAGTAAACTTTTACTCCGAGCGCTTCTAGAGTGTTCCAGAACGCTAGGAACCGGAAACGCCTTACGGGACAAAAACGAACACGCGTTCGGCTTTGCCCAACTCTACCAAGGTAGCACAAAACAATTAGTTATCAGAATGTTATCTAAATGAGTTACATATGTCCGTCTGGACGGTATCTGAAAGTTACCTCCCATCCAAAAAGTTAACTTTTGGACGTAGGATGGCTTATAGTTACCATCCGGACGGACATTTGTAACCCATTTGAATCACTTTCTGATAACTAATTTTTTTGAGCTACCTGGGTTTACACGCTTAAAGTGAGAAAGCTGCGTAGAAGTGTCAGAAACTGGGTCCTTTACCTTATGCGAAATGAGCGCAAAGCGACATAGGTACCTTAACGTCATCCTAGGGACGTCTTCGAGCAGTCCTCGGTCAGATCTAAGGACTAGAGGTGTGCGAACACAAAAAATTCGAATAATTCATCATAAATCGAATATGAATAATTCGTATTTGAATATTCAAAATATTCGAATAATTAAGAGTATTCGAATGATTTTAATAGTCCAAATATTCCAAATAGGTAAACGAATTTGTTCCAGTATTTATAAATATTAATTTGGGAGTTTATAATGGACGATAATGGTCATTATAAATAACCCGATAAACAATGCGAATTGATTTATAACAGAATTTGTCGTACACGATTAAGCTTTGGAAAAGGGAATAACTTGCAACTGAGCGTAAGTTCTTCGGCTTTGTAGTAATCCAAATTGTTCATTCAGTGAATACAATTTATGCCCTCAGTTTCATTGTAATCGGAATTTCATCATTCGAATATCCAATGCATAAAAATTGTTCGAAATATTCGAATTTTTGTAATATTCATGAATTTTCGTGTTATTCGAATTTTTTTGAATTATTCATAAATATTCAAATTATACGAGTAGTAGTAAATGTATGTGTTGACAATATATTACACGGTATGGATGCTGGTACATTTCAAAGATTATTTACATTTCATAATGCTATTGCTATTGCCAATAGGCCATCGACCTAAGTCCATCAGCCCAAATTATACGAATTTTTTAAATTATTCGTATTTTTGAATGTTCATTTCAAATTTTGAACTGAATATCAATAATTAATTCAATTCAATTCAAACCCTATTCGCACACCTCTTCTAAGGACCTCTTTAACCCTAGAACTCATGTATAATTATTTCGACCCTCAAACTCATCACTGGGGTACATATCTACCCCACGCCTTTCTTCAACGTACAACGGTCCTATGAGCGGTAAATGGGTTTTGCCGCACATGAATCTCTTCGTTTATTCACAGAGATGAAACTGGTATGTGGCAAATTTGATTTCATCAAAGTTTAGGAGGTGAAAATCACCCTTAAAGCCCAAAACCTAACAAAAGTTGGCAAAAACTGCATTTTTTGTGAAAAAAATGTAATTTAAAAACAATGCTTCGACTTTTAGATTTCAAACGCTATTTTACAGGGGACACATCACGATATCAGGAAAAAATAGTCCCATTGTATCCCGTTTGAAAATCTATTTATTTGCAAATTTGAAAATGGGAAAAAACTTGTACCCGAGAAAAAATCAATGAAAACGCAAACAAAATTGATTTTGCATGTGTTTGAAAATAAATTTTTCTTGAAACATTGTAGGTAATTGAAGATAATGACAAAAAATTATAAAAATTATAAAACTTATGAAAATTATAAAGATTATAAAAGTTATAAAAGTTATAAAAATTATAAAAATTATAAAAATTATAAAAATTATAAAAATTATAAAAATTATATAAATTATAAAAATTATAAAAATTATAAAAATTATAAAAATTATAAAAATTATAAAAATTATAAAAATTATAAAAATTATAAAAATTATAAAAATTATAAAAATTATAAAAATTATAAAAATTATAAAAATTATAAAAATTATAAAAATTATACAAATTATAAAAATTATACAAATTGTAAAAATTATAAAAATTATAAAAATTATAAAAATTATAAAAATTATAAAAATTATAAAAATTATAAAAATTATAAAAATTATAAAAATTATAAAAATTATAAAAATTATAAAAATTATAAAAATTATAAAAATTATAAAAATTATAAAAATTATAAAAATTATAAAAATTATAAAAATTATAAAAATTATAAAAATTATAAAAATTATAAAAATTATAAAAATTATAAAAATTATAAAAATTATAAAAATTATAAAAATTATAAAAATTATAAAAATTATAAAAATTATAAAAATTATAAAAATTATAAAAATTATAAAAATTATAAAAATTATAAAAATTATAAAAATTATAAAAATTATAAAAATTATAAAAATTATAAAAATTATAAAAATTATAAAAATTATAAAAATTATAAAAATTATAAAAATTATAAAAATTATAAAAATTATAAAAATTATAAAAATTATAAAAATTATAAAAATTGTAAAAGAATTAAATGCCGGCTATATACGTCCAATTTATATGATAGCGACTTACATTCGATAGTTCGAACAAAAAAAACAATCACTTCCATAAAACACTAACGGCAACTCCTTACTGGGGTATTTTGGTACCCCAAGCGCGCTGCGTTAGCGTCCTGTGCGACAACCGACGAGTAACTGAGGCTACTAGCGGCCTCGGCATTTCGTCAGATCACGAAACTAAATTACCGTAGAAGTCCCAAGTCGGTAATGTTAATTTCTACTTGAATATCAGTTTGAATATCGTCTTGGGTACTTTTGTGACCCATACATGAGTTCTAGGGTTAACATAACGTTTAACGAAATATATCATTGGGATCCCAGCCCTGAACATGCACCCCTGAAACATGCACAGTATAGTCAGTAATTTGAAGTTTCTTTCAAAAAATAATGTTTTTTCCAAAACACCGATTAATTACAAAATTTTGTTTCAAGGTTCGGGTTTGGAATTTGCTACGGGAGGTGCAACGGTTGATCAGCGTTCTGAAAGAACATAGAGGCCCGGTTACATCGTTGCACATGTCCTTGAACGACACAGAAGTGATAAGCTCGAGTACGGACGGAACATGCATTGTGTGGGATATTGTGTGAGTAAAGATCTCTTAAATTCACTCAATAACAATCCGCTTCGTAAGATCTATATCTATTTGCTTCCGAAATTTAATCTTATCATTTCGGGTCACTTAATCACTTTTACGATAATTATTGTCATCAGAGTTGAGTTATATGTCATGTCGCGCGGCCTTGTAGATGAGCTGTTGCTTGTCGTCGTATCTTTTTCCTTGTCATTCCTCGCATTCCTTTTGCAACGCCAACGTTGTTAATTCTATTAATTGACAACCGATAAATTGTTTACCGTACTTAAAATTAACTATAATTTAAACTTATTTAATTTAATTAAATTAATCATTTAATTAATTATTTCATTTAATTTAATAAACTATTTTATTTAATATAATTTAATATCAATCAAGCAAATAATTAACCGGCGTTCGTGTTCGGATGATAAAAATAAATTGGGCGTTTCGGGACAGGCATCGATTCGCTATAGCAAACGCACCGTGTAGAAAATTTAGCTCGCCTGATCTTTGCCAAATGTCCGGTGAAATTCTTACTAAATCACGACTATGTAGTACTTTTATATTTTCTGCGAATTCGAACGAGGAATAAAAAATTTTCCCTGGTCAAAATAATTGATTGATACCGATTCAGATCAAATAGATTTCGAATGGAATTTTATCATCTGTTATCGTCTCGATCTGTCCAGGTTTTCAGCCATTGTGAAATGTTGATTTTTTAAATTATTTGACGTGGAGTTATTGAGCCGAAATTTGGAAGGTGAATGGATTTGCACTGTGCAATGCTTGGCATTACATTTGGCGAAGATGGCCCTAGTCGTCTAAGTTTTATAAGATTTAAACATAGAACAAAATATATTGAAAACATTTCAGAAATATTTTTAATATTTCAAATCTTACAAAATACTTCTGAAATATATGGAAATCATTTTTTCAAGCATTTTATCAAAATATTCCACTGAAACATTTCTAAAATATTTCACATCTGAAATATTTCTGAAAGGGTCAAAAATTGTTTTTAAAGCGAATATTAACAGATGTATACTGAACTATGTTCAGAAGGAGAGAAAAATAAAAATGCCATGGTTCGTGGATATATTTTATGGATGGTTCACACGTAAATTTCCAGTCAAAAGTGAGATTCAGTGAGAATTCGAACATTTCCTAGTGATATAAAAATCCGAAAAAAGATCAAGTGTATTAAAAGTGTCAACAACAATAATTTTACATAATAATTACGTCAAAAAGTTATTAACAAATTGTTGAACAAATAATCAGTAAACCGGTTTTTTCTCTTTTCAATTGATTTCATTGATTTTCTAGAAGCCACATACATTTTTTCAGAATATTCTATCATTTTTTAATTTTTCGTTTTTAAAATTTTGTTACGGCCGTAACTACAGAACGGTTGGCTCAATGGCGTCGACACTTTTTGTGTGTACTGTAAAATCGTGATAGTGGAACATATCCGAAATTCATGCCTCTACATAGATTTTTTAAATTTTCGAGATAAAAATTTTGAAATGATAGAAAATTCTGAAAAAATGTATATGAATTCTAAGAAATCATGGAATTAATTTAAAATGAGAAAATAAAATGCCAACGTTTTGATTTTTTTAACAGCTGATTTTTCGGGTCATTTGTTAATAGCTTTTTAGCATTATTATTATGCAAAATCAAAGCTCTTGACAGAAAAAAAGCAGCGGATTTTTTTCGGATTATTGGCATATCGCGAAGTACTGAATAGACGAAGTGCTCGAGGCAGTACAAATGTTTAAAATAAGGAACAATATCTGCAGCACTGAAATTTTGATAATTCCTTGAATATTTCAGAAATATGTCTAATTAATATTTTTTTGTAACTCATGCATGAAACGATGCTGCGAACTTTCGGTCCGCAGTTTTGCCAGGGTACGATACTCGTGCGAAAAACTTTTTCGTAACTCGTGTGAGTGCAACAATCGCCTTCGGCTCGTGCTGCAAAGTCACACGCGTCAGAAAAAGTTTTATCGCATTAGTATCGTAAATTACTATACCAACATTAAAAAATATTTTTTAAATGTTTTAAAAACATTTCTGCGAAATATTTTTTAATCATTTCAATGTAAGATCTATGAACGGACAAAAAAATATTTTCAAAATATTTTAGCAAATTTTGTAATATTGGTAATATATTTTGAATTTTTTAACGACAACCAGGACGCAACTTTATCCGATTTTGACAAAATATTTTGTCAATCTTTGACGTCAATTTTTCATTTCCACTAAGTTAATTTTATGATAATGATGTATTATGCCCATTTCGAATTTTCGGTAAATTTCGGTGTTACGAATTTTCGGTAAATTGTCTTTTATCGCGCCAATGTCGGCGAGCTCGATGCTCGATCGGGAATTTTTCACGCAATTTGAATATAATTTATGCTCGACGTCGACAACATTGATAATCGATGAAACCCAGGGAACACGTTTTATTACGGCAATAAACATGAAAGTTAGATGTAATGTAACAATTTTATTCTTCTGATATATAGAGAGTATATAACATGGGACTACTATGCAATGTTTCAATTGTTATATGCAGTCAATGTAACTGTTAAATGTCGGTGTAACGTTATAGTTATGTATAAAAATTGTAAAACCGTTACATAACATTCTTGCAACAATGCGAGTGTAACTTTCGTGATAATCAGGTAATGTTAATAGCGTATAACGTAATTAGATTACAATAATGTAACTGCACCCTGTAACGTTCATATAACATGTTTATAACAATGTCTATGACCATTTCCAATCTGCAGGCAATGTTAATGTTACAAAGTATGGTAGCGTTACGATTACAAAACCGGGCTTCATAACAGGTACATAACATGCTTATAACGATGTTACAACAAGCAAATAATTACTGGCTTCCTTATTAGCGTTCAACGGCTTACCGACCAATATTTAATGATAAAAATTGAAGTTTGTACATCAGTCATGATCCGCAGGTAATCCGTCTGAATCGTGTACACAATTTATCAAAATTATTTAATCAAGTCCAACATTGCCGAATACGTATGGTCACCGTCTACAAGTCCGAATATCCTAGATTCGTATCCCGCCAATGACACACAAATTAATAACGTTTTTTCTGAGATGCATTCGTTCCTATCGATAGAGTTTTTTCGTTTGTCACTAATAAAGATGCTGATCCAAGGATGGAATTAGTCATAATATGTTTTTAAAATAAAAATGGCACGTTACATTGTTATATAACAACGATATAACATAAGTCATATAACACGGCAATATAATAGTGTTGTATTGCTGAGTCGGGAATGGCAACTTACATGTAATTTACGTGTAACATTCTTGTAATTTTAGCTGATATTTTCAGTTACATTGGTGTTACATTGCTGCTAGATTCCCTCGCGGACCTGCACACCGTGAACCCACCGTGAAACCCACCAGTGGATTTCTGCCGCGAGACCCACCGCTCATTTTGGCAGACCCACCGTGAAACCCACGGGGGTATGGCTCACGATTGACAGTGGGTTACTGACGACTGTCATCAACGAACCATAACGCGGTGGGTTTCACGGTGGCTCCACGAAAACCGACGGTGGCCCTGGCAGATCCTGCGACCAACAAAACCGCCGAGAAAACGACCGGTCGTTTTCGGACAAAAATACGTCCGGTAAAACGACTGTCAAAACGACTTCATCCGCGTCAGAGAGCTTTCAGTCAGGTCGTTTTACATTTTAAGACTGGATGAACAACCGCGGAAACGACCGCTCAAAAGACCTTTCAGTCCGGTTGTCGTCATGCGGTCGTTCCTTCGGTTGAAAATAAAAAAACGACCGGACTGAAAGGTGTTTTGAACAGTCGTTTTCGCGGTAGTTCATTCGTTTATTAATTGTAAAACCACCCGACTGAAAGCCCTCCCTGGAATCTGCTCGTATGCGGCTGGTACGGACACGAATAAAGTCGTTTCGACAGTCGTTTTCGAGGACGTATTTTTCTCCGAAAACGACCGGTCGTTTTCGGACAAAAATATGTCTGGTAAAACGACTGTAGAAACGACTTTATCCGCGTCCGTGCGAGCCACGTACGAGCAGCTTCCAGTGAGAGCTTTTAGTCAGGTCGTTTTACATTTTATGACTGGACGAACAACCGCGGAAACGACCGTTCAAAAGACCTTTCAGTCCGGTTGTCGTTATGCGGTCGTTCCTTCGGTTGAAAATAAAAAACGACCGGACTGAAAGGTGTTTCGAACAGTCGTTTTCGCGGTAGTTCATTCGTTTATTAATTGTAAAACCACCTGACTGAAAGCCCTCCCTGGAATCTGCTCGTATGCGGCTGGTACGGACACGGATAAAGTCGTTTCGACAGTCGTTTTCGAGGACGTTTTTTTGTCGGAAAACGATCGGTCGTTTACTCGGTCGCTTTGATGGTAGTTTGGTGGTGGTTTTTCAAGTCGCAGAACTTGCCAGGGGGGTCTCGCGGCAGAATCCCACTGGTGGGTTTCACGACGGGTTCACGGTGGGATTTACGGTGGGCGGATCCGCTAGGGTTACTGTGTTTACTGGGAACTGTTTATCGTTGACATAGAGAGGATTGGCATCTCAGCGAGTGGCACGTGCGATCTTGATAGTAATCCGGAGTGCGTGTCGAACTGTTCCCATTACAGAAAGATTCCTCTTCGCTAGTGTTATCTGAAGAACTATACGTTAGATCTTTTGACATATTTATTTGGAGAACTCATTCGCGCTGAGTGGTTTCAATGTTGAATTTGTTCGACCAGTTAGTAAACTGGTCGATTACTTGAATTTATTAATAGGTTCTCGATAAATAGAATAATAAATTTTTTTGAAATATTGAAAATATTTTATCCCTATTGAAAAATATTTGTGGAATGTTAAAAAAAAAAAAAAATTTCGACTGCGCTAAAATAACCGCATTCCTTGCGCGCAATACGGGCGGAAAATAGCCTATTATTTACCGATGATCATTATTAACATGGGCGTATGCGCGGTACAATTTCATTACTTTCTAGGGAGAAATAGGGCTCATTACTCGCGCTGAAAGTTCTATTACTCTCGCGGGGGGGGGGGGTAATCTTCATTGGCGAAAATGACGATTTTGCGACGCAAGAAATGTGGTTATTTTAACGAAGTCGAAAAAAAATATCGTATACCACAAGGAAGGAAGTGCATTTTCACCCCGTGTAAATATCTGCCCTCGCTTCGCTTGGGCATCAAACTTCACGCTCGGTGAAAAAACGCACTTTCCTCCCTTGTGATATAATGTACTATTTTGTCCGCTCATCCGCTCGTAAATCTTACATTGAATTGTTTCAGAAGTGTTTCGCTGAAATGTGTTTTGAATATTTCAGCAAAATATGCAAGTTTGTATCACCAATACAAATTGCACATACAAAAATTTCGGCGAAACATGAAATAAAAAATATCTCAAAATATTTTGTCACTATGTTTCAGAAATATTTTAAATGTGTTGAAAAATTAAGTATGTTTCTGAAATATTCAAGGAACTTTTCGTTGGAATATTTTTATAGAATATTTCAAAATATTGTTTCCATGTATTTTAAAAATATTTCGTAAGTTTTGAAAGATTGAAAATATTTCTGAAATGTTTCATAAATTTTTCGTTGCAATATCAAAATATTATTTCCATATATTTCTGAAATATTCAGTAAGATTTGAAATATTGAAAATATTTCTGAAATATTTCAGGAATGTTTCGTAGCAATATATTTTTTTGAAGCAGATTATATAGGCTTCAAACTTCCTTCTGTAAATATTAATAATAACAATAAAAATATTTCGGAAGAATATTTCAAAATATTATTTCCGTATATTTCAAAATATTATTTCCGTATATTTCAAAATATTATTTCCGTATATTTCACAAATATTTCGGAATATTTGAAAGATTGAACATATTTCTGAAATGTTTTCAAAATATTTCGTGCTGTATTGCAAATTATGGAACGATTGAAGAAAAAAAAATTAATTTTGTGATTGCAGCCGTTGTACGAGAAAGCAAGTTCTCATGGGGAACACGATGTACATGTCGGCACGATTCAGTCCGAACGGCGTCCAAATTCTGACCTGCGGTACGGACAGAAAGATCGCTTACTGGGAAACGTTGGACGGTTCGCTGGTACGAGAATTGGAAGGCTCAACAGTCGGAGCACTCAACTGCCTCGACATAAGTCCGGACGGCCGTTACTTTGTCACCGGCTCGAACGATTGCATTGTAAAAATTTGGGAATACAACGAGGCAGAAACGACCCACATCGGCACCGGGCATGCGGCTATCGTTACGGCGTGCAAATTCAGTCCGGACAGTAAAAATCTTGTCACGCTTAGCGCTGACGGTGCAATTATTATATGGAAATGTCCGTTCGAACCGAAGTTCGAATCTCCACCGGAAAGCGCTAGGTCCAGATCTACGTGCAGTCTTCGTGAGGAAGAGTGGAGTAAATTGCGTTTGCATGACGCTGTGGCCGGCGAAAAACCCGTTGCGAGCTTGAGCGCGAAATCCGATCCGGTAGAAAGCGTCCACGAGAGTGAGTCCATGAGACGTATCCGATACCTGAATTTCAACCAGAGCTGGGCAAAGTACCAAAAAGTACTTTAAGTACTTAAAGAACTAAGTACCGAAAGTACTTCAAGTACTTTCATAAAATGCAAAGTACTTTTATAAAATGCAAAGTACTTTTATAAAATACAAAGTACTTTTATAAAATACAAAGTACTTTTATAAAATACAAAGTACTTTTATAAAATACAAAGTACTTTTATAAAATACAAAGTACTTTTATAAAACAAAAAGTACTTTTATAAAATACAAAGTACTTTTATAAAATACAAAGTACTTTTATAAAACAAAAAGTACTTTTACAAAATACAAAGTACTCTTATAAAATACAAAGTACTTTTATAAAATACAAAGTACTTTTATAAAACAAAAAGTACTTTTATAAAGTACAAAGTACTTTTATAAAATACAAAGTACTTTTATAAAATACAAAGTACTTTTATAAAGTACAAAGTACTTTTATAAAGTACAAAGTACTTTTATAAAGTACAAAGTACTTTTATAAAGTACAAAGTACTTTTATAAAGTACAAAGTACTTTTATGAAGTCCTTTTTCTTCTTAATCGCGATTTTTTTCGTAATCACGTTTGGATGTGTGTCGATTGCGAAACAAGACAGAGGAAATAAATACTGGACAAGTCGCAAAATTAGGCGCGAGGTGCAGGTACAATGAGTTTTCTTACAAAAAAAAGACATTTTAAAATAGTCTAAACGGTCGAAAAACGTGGTTTTTACCTGGCGTCCGGATGTATGGGTATGTGCGTTTATGTGTGTGCCCTGATAGACAAGCGGCACAAAAAGTAGCAGTTGGCGCAATAATTGCGACATGTGCCGCACATGTCGCAAATATCGCGCCAATATTGCTACTTTTAGTGGCGCTTGTCTATCAGGGTGTGAGAGAGAGACTTGCATAATTTCAAACGACTATATTTAATACGACTAGCCAGTTGAAATTTGGTACACTAGTAGAGTGGTCACGTCTCTTTATTAAATTCAATTTCTGTAAAGTTTAAAGCCAAACCGGAGATTTTAGACGGATTTTAATTTTTTTAAACTATCCGTCGTGTCTCTAACTTGCGCGAATTTTTAGCTATCGTCCTAAAACTGCGTATAAATATAATATTTGACCTTTGACATTGAATTTCGTAAAAATCGAAGCGATCAGATTTTATAGGATTTTAATTTTTTTTTGAAAACGGTACAATTCAAGTAAACAAAGTGGTGTCGAGCTTAAATTTCATACGGGAATGAATAAACACTGTGCAATCTTTGGTATTAAACTTGGCGAAAATTGATCTAACTACTTAAGTTTTATGAAATTTTGAACATTGTTCCTTTTTTTGAAAACTTGTTATTTACGTCGACACGAGTTACTGAATCATATATCATGCCAAGAGTAAAATGAGTTATAGTTCTGTAATCAGTGGTGAAGAGTAGATGGGAAATTACCTCAAGACGACGAAATTTGCAAATAAATTTTGTACATTTTCACGGTTTCAATTTTATGAGATATAGAAATTTGTTATGGATCGAAAAAAGATCCAAAGTAATTTGCACATGGCTCTCTGATATCTTACAATTTTAAGCGTAGCTTCCTCTTTGAAGAAGCCAAAATCGATCAATGAACTTTCTCGTAGACAAAGCTATGCGTGAAAATTAACATTCCAAATTGGAACGTTGATTCAAACGTGCTTGGAAAGAAAATAGTATAAGTACTTTCGTCTTAGTACTTTATAAACGTACTTAGAGTACTCGAAGTACCAAAAAGTACTCAAAGTACGGAAAGTACTTATGTAATTGATTATTGTTAACTAACGGTGAAGAACAAGTGTCTACATTTTTATACAGAGCTTCCTGACAATATTCTTTACAGTTTTCAACAATTTGTTTGCAACGTTTCCGCATGAAAGTATCCTAGAAACATTAAAATTCATCGCTTATTTTCAATCTGCCTTAAGAAACAATGTTAAATGGTTCAAATTTAAAAAAAAAAAAAAAAATCTCGAAAACTGTGAAGACGAACGCATTCAAACTTTGCAGTTACGCTTAAACCATTCATATCAATGCGTAAAAAAATCAGCATACTTTTCTTGATGACGTTGTAACGCTCGACCCTCCTTAAGTACGAAATAAGTACTCATGTACTTTAAGTACCAGCTCTGATTTCAACCAACAGATGGAAAACTAACAGATGGAAAAAAAATTAAATATTTATTTTTTCAGATAATTCGAAAGTAGAGTTGTGCGATTACGATCCAGTGAAACCATCGCGGAATTCTTGTCGGTGCCGGTACGGCGAGGAAAAAGAGCCAACGAGTGAGAGGGGCTCGAACAAATCGGTAACTTCCGCGAAGACGTCATCCAAGCGGTCCAATCGGAGCACACCGACGAGACAGCACAATTTACCGCAATGCGTGATGCCTCGGATCGATATCGCGAAGGACTGCGACGGAGCTTCACTAAAAATGAAGAAATCGGAGGCAACGGCCGGTAATTGCGTCGGCAATCGAGCGACGGATAGAAAAGTTAAATCCAAATAGATCGCATCCGCCTGGAAAAAAAATGTCCCAAACGATTAGCGTACAATGAACGACGAGACATACAATGTCGCGAGGACACGTGAATTATGTAAAAAGTTGGGCTTGAGCGCACAATCTGCAACTTTTAGTTGCGTGACTTTTAATAAACTTATACAATATTATAAATAAAATTTACAAGTTTTCAATTTTATCTTCAGTGTGTTTCGACAGTCGATGCGACTTTCGATAACGGGAGTTACGAATATTTGGGTACACAATAAATAGCGAATGAAATTATACATCGGTAGTGATTGAACGGCGTTGCGGAATGAGGTTCAACCCCACGCCTGACTTTTACAGTAATGGATAATCAACTTTCCATCCGTGCCGTAACAGTCGTACAAATTCTTAACCGTTTGATCCGGAGCCGGAGCGAAAGTTTGATTTATGTAGAGAAACTGGAAGAAAATAACGGATTAATTTATTGAATAAGGAAAACGAGCGACGTCTTGCAAGCGCAATAACTTACCAAACGTTCGCTGGAATCCAGTTTCAGATATCTCTTCATAAAATCCGATATCCATCCGATGTGCTGTTCCTGACTGACGGCCCATTTTTTCTTCTTCATAATCGGAGCATTTCCGGTTGCTTTCAATAGGATGTCGACTACGCAGCGGAGAAATTATGTTACATCAAATCCATTTATATGTTTCCCTGGTGAAAATATATCTCTGACGATTTGTCTGACAAACTCTAAACGGACCGTTTCAGTGATTTTCATCGATTCTCCGAAATTTTTCTCTACTTTTCTCTGGCTATGCGTTAAATATCTCTGCCATCTTCTCCACACAACCTCTAGCAGTAAGAATATTTCAAAGAAATTCAGAGTATTTTCCAAAAAATTATGGATACCTCGGATTTCTTCTGATAAAGTACGTTAAGGTGGCTATGTCGCTTCAGGCTCATTTCGCATAAGTTCAAGAAAAATAAGAGAAAATTGCAAATACTTCTCGATGGTATAAAAATCTATAAAAATGCATGCATTCTAAAGGTACTGAAAATATTAATTTGGCATAATGATAATTCCAAAATGTGATTAACAAATTAGTGGAAAAATTAATTGTTTAACAAATTACCCGGCAACGAAACTTTTTTTTTATGGAAATGATTCGTTCATTTTTCTGAATACGTATGTATTTTTCAGATTTTTCAATGAGATTTGATTTTTGTTTTTTTTATACGAAAAAGATGTGTGAAATGACACAAAAGTCAAAACCAATTGCATAATCTGAAAAACTTCATATGTATTCAGAAAATTGAAAGAATCATTTTCATGACAAAAAAAGTAGCTTCGCCGGATAATTTGTTAAACAATTAATTTTTTGATCAATCGGTTAATAACATTTTGGAATTATTATTGTGACAAATGAATCTTTTCACTACCCTCAGTACGCATGCATTTTTTCAGATTTTCATACCATCGAGAAGTGCTTGCAATTTTGTCTTAGTTTCCTTGCAAACTTGCAATTTTCTCTTATTTTCCTTGCGAACTTGCAATTTTCTCTTTTTTCCTTGCAACTTATGCGAAATGAGCGTGAAGCAACAGAGCTATGTTAAGAGAAAATACAAGTTGTCTCTAACATTTACTCATTCTGTTACTCGGACGAACAGCGCACTCATTTAGAGAAAATACAATTTATTTTCTGAAAAACTCAGATTTTCTCGGATAATGTGTGTTTTGGGAATTTCAGACAACTTACGAGTTTGCTCTAAGATCAACTAATTCTGTTGGCCGAATAGACAATAGACTTTTTCAGAGAAAATATGATTTATTTTCAGAAAAAGTGTGATTTTCTCGGGTAATGTATCTTTACAAAATTCCAAAGAATTTACGAGTTCACTCTAAGATCTCCTTTTTCTGGTGTTCGTACGAACAGTAAACTTTCGTGTCCTTGTTCGTACAAACGGCAAACAATGAACAACAATTTATGTTTCCTTTGTATGAGAAATTGAGCGAAAATTTTACTTTTTCAAAAAATAGTTTCCGAATACAGAAGAGAAACAGGCTTAGAATATCAACAAAGTTCATCGTTTTTCAGAGAAGTTGCCAGAGAAAATCAGAGATTTTCAGAACAATTATAAATATTTAAATTCAGAAAAATCTTTAACTCTCTCTGAAAAGTGAAAAAAGTGAGAGAAATTCAGAGAAATTTGAGAGAAATTTTCCAATAGTTCCAGAGATATTCAGAGAAATATTTTCAACAGAGTTCTTATGGAAAAATGTTGTATTTTACTTTTGGTGTTATCCTTCGTACAAGCTTGAGCTCCGTCGCCAGCGAAAAGGTTTACGTCGGAAGGCGTTTTTCCCACACTGGAAGGTCCGTCCTCTTTCGTCGATGATTCCTCGATCGTCTCATCGGTTTTTTTACTACTTTGCTCTTCGTCCGTCAAGCAAACTTCTTCCTCCTTGTCCGTCATGTTTCAACGCATTTAAAATCTCACTTTATACGCCCTTCGTACTTTCTTCTACGACATTATATATAGCCTGTATTTTTTTTAATAAGAATAAAAAAACATGTTATTGATCATATGCGAGTTGGGGTTGTGGAATTATTATGTGCAGCGAGAATCGACGACCACGACGTGTGTTTATCGACGTAACGATTGTAAAAATTAACAAAACTCGTCGAGAGTAGTTCATACATACCCTGGATATTTTTTATGACAACTTGCCGGAAACTTGTTTTCTATTGTAATCATTCATGCTGTGTCTATCAGCTGATCTGTCAACCGTATTTACGTTAGTGTAAGAACACAAACGGGGCTTTTCATGCGGCCATAGAAATGGTTTCGTCATAATGACGGATTCATTTGATTGGGCGATTCTGTCAGATGATGCTAGTAGCTGACTGAAGCGACCAATCAAATCAATTCGTCATTTTAAAGAAATCATTTCCATAGATATGGAGATTTCCACCAGTGATGTAAAATATTCGCATTCAAAATGTTTTTTCACCGTTTTAGAAATATCTCAGATGTATGAAAGATTAAGTGTATTTCCGAAATATTTTAGAAATATTTCCCTGGATATTTTTTACGACAACTTGCCGGAAACTTGTTTTCTATTGTAATCATTCATGCTGTGTCTATCAGCTGATCTGTCAACCGTATTTACGTTAGTGTAAGAACACAAACGGGGCTTTTCATGCGGCCATAGAAATGGCTTCCTTATAATGACGGATTCATTTGATTGGGCGATTCGGTCAGATGATGCTAGTAGCTGACTAAAGCGACCAATCAAATCAATTCGTCATTTTAAAGAAATCACTTCCATAGATATGGAGATTTCCACCAGTGATGTAAAATATTCGCATTCAAAATATTTTTTCACCGTTTCAGAAATATCTCAGATGTATGAAAGATTAGGTATATTTCCGAAATATTTTAGAAATATTTTAGAAATATTTCCCCGGATATTTTTTACGACAACTTGCCGGGAACTTGTTTTCTATTGCAATCATTCATGCTGTGTCTGTCAGCTGATCAGTCAACCGTATTTACGTTAGTGTAAGAACACAAACGGGGCTTTTCATGCGGCCATAGAAATGGCTTCTTCATAATGACGGATTCATTTGATTGGGCGATTCGGTCAGATGATGCTAGTAGCTGACTGAAGCGACCAATCAAATCAATTCGTCATTTTAAAGAAATCACTTCCATAGATATGGAGATTTCCACCAGTGATGTAAAATATTCGCATTCAAAATATTTTTTCACCGTTTCAGAAATATCTCAGATGTATGAAAGATTAAGTATATTTCCGAAATATTTTAGAAATATTTTAGAAATATTTCCCCGGATATTTTTTACGACAACTTGCCGGGAACTTGTTTTCTATTGCAATCATTCATGCTGTGTCTATTAGCTGATCTGTCAACAGTATTTACGTTTGTGTAAGAACACAAACGGGACTTTCCATGCAGCCATAGAAATGGCTTCGTTATAATGGTGGATTCATTTGATTGGGTGATTCAGTCAGATGATGCCAGTAGCTGATTGAAGGAACCAATCAAATCAAACCGCCGTCTTAAAGGAATCATTTTCATAGATATGGGGCTTTCCACCCAGCCAGTGATGTAAAATAAGCGTCGTTTTATACTTGTGTCAGTGACAGGTCACGTGACCGTCATTTTCGTTTCGGACAGTTTTCTATGTGAAAATGACCATCATTTTATCCGAAGTCATGTGACGTGACACGCAAATGACAAGCGTTTTGTTGAGTAGTAAAATGGCTGCCTTTATCTACTTAGATGTAAAATGACGGTCATTACTTTTTCGGTCATGTTTACCGTTATAAAATTTTTGAATTCATGAAGAACGTCATTTTTATTCACGTGATGTGACATGACCAGCGTGTCGTGAACGTCTATACAGATATAAAATGACGGTCATGATTTTTTCGGTCATTTTTTCCGTCACAAGATTTGTAGATGTAGGGTGATCGCCGGGTCTCGGTCATTTTCGTCAATTTAGCGTTCGTCATATCACAGTCACATGACGGTCACGTGACCGTCACGTTACGGCTTTACATCACTGCTTTCCACCCAGCCGTGGAAATGATTACGTTGTAATGACGGGTTGATTTGATTGGTTCATTCTGTCGGATAATTATGTGTCTGACGGAAGGGACCAATCAAATCAGTCCGTTATTCTAACGTAATAATTTTCAAGGCTGAATGGAAAGCGCCAAAAGTATCGATTACCCTAACCCTATAACTCATGGACGAGGTAGAAAAGTACCCCAGACGATATTCCAACTGAGCCCCTAAAGTAGAAATTAACATTATCGACTTGCGACCTCTACGATAATTTAGTTCCATGATCTGACGATGTGCTGAGGCCGCTAGTGGCCTCAGTTACTCGCTGGTTTAGGCGACATACAGGTGGGCGAATGCGAATGTGTCCAATGATCAAAATCACAATTCTCAACGTCTCTACCACACGATGGCTCTCCAATCGACTGCGGAAGATCGAAAAGTGTAGCTGTGTGAACTTGGCCCGGCGACTTTGACTTTTCGCGTTTTTTCTTTTTTTAAACGTTTGCTTGTCGTTTGTAGGTGTTTGTTTGATTAATTATAACGTTTGTAGGAAAAGCCCTTTTTCAAAAAACGAAAATCAAAATTTTGCGTTAACTTGGCCCAATTTTTTCCATTTCAATCCGATCTGGATCCTGCAGGGGGTCTTTCGATGCATAATCGTTTGTAGGTGCCAAATAAGTTAGGTAGAACGCTTGTTTGATCGTCGTTTCTCGAAAAAAAACTCTAAAAAACATTTTTGGTAATCTTGCGAGCAGCGGTCATATGACCGTAGATAGTTGGCCGCAAAATTATTCATTCGTGAAGCATTTCGGCTCCATAAGGGGTTCCATCGATTCAGAATCGTTTGTAGGTTACGAATAATTTAATTGCAATGTTTGTTGGTTTTTAGTTTGAATGGAACATATAAATGACCGCATCCGTCCGAGGAAGGTGCTGCCTCGGTTTGGTCTATACGAAACACGAAATACGCACACGTATAACACACATACTATCATCGGATGATCACACACCGTTAGACCAAACCGAGGCAGCACCTTTCTCGGACAGATGCGGTCATTTATATATTCCATTCAAACGAAAAACCAACAAACATTGCAATTAAATTATTCGTAACCTACGAACGATTCTGAATCGATGGAACCCCTTATGGAGCCGAAATGCTTCACGAATGAATGATTTTGCGGCCAACTATCTACGGTCATATGACCGCTGCTCGCAAGATTACCAAAAATGTTTTTTAGAGTTTTTTTCGAGAAACGACGATCAAACAAACGTTCTACCTAACTTATTCGGCACCTACAAACGATTACGCATCGAAAGACCCCCTACAGGATACAGATCGGATTAAAATGGAAAAAATTGGGCCAAGTTAACGCAAAATTTTGATTTTCGTTTTTTGAAAAAGGTCTTTTCCTACGAACGTTTTAATTAATCAAACACCTACGAACGACAAACAAACGTTTGAAAAAAGAAAAAACGCGAAAAGTCAAAGTCGCCGGGCCAAGTTCACACAGCTAAAAAGTGTCCGCGCTTGAATGCAATTCCCGTACAAAATGCACAGAGTCAAATGCATATTGGAGTCAAAAAGTAAAATGGAGGAATGTGTCATGGCGATAACAATGCAAATTCGAACAGACATATTTTTGATACTCACTACTTAATAACCCGTCCTGGCTGAATGATGTCCAAAATGTGTGAATCTTCCTTCAAGCAAACGTTTAAGTAAGAGGTTTTTCAACGATTGCGACCACATGTCTGTAAGATAAATTACCGACGATCAGGAGCGGAAGCGGTCGGTAATCGAGAAACCTGCTTGTTCCCATAATTATTGTATTCGCCGAGAAATGCCGGCAAGTGTCTCAACACCGTTACAAACACTACGGACAGCGGACGATGCGCGGTTGGTGTCCCGCGCGCTCGCCTGTACCATAGTGTAAATTTTGTTTATTAAAAGTTTTGTAAATATTAGTTTTTTAGTTAGTTTAGTTTTATGACAATATTTTAGATTTAAGCGGCGCCATAGTGTGAACTCCTCAAAATAGCGCAGTTTTGTTAATTTTCTGCGCTATATTCCATATCACATGTAAGTTCCCCAGCCTCATAGGTTCGCCTGTAATTATTCTCGCGCAAGCACCCTAATTCTCCTTCAGTGCGTATCTACGAGAGCCTTGTTCGAGGGCAGGTAGATATTATTAATCTTTCGCAACTGGATCCTCGGTTCCCCATCGTTCTCCCGAGCTTTCATGTACTCATTCACAAGCCATGTATCTTGACAAATAAACGATGTTAAAAAAAAAAAAAAAAAAAGCGCGGTTGGTGTGCGGCTTCGGTGGTCCTCCCAGAGTCAAGCTGAATCGTTCGCGGTCAGTACTTGGATGGGTGACCGCCTAGCCGTGCACTAACTGGCGCGTTGGAACCGGTGAGCGGGACCCAGGTAGCTCAAAAAAATTAGTTATCACACTGTTAAAAAAATATGGTTGAATCAACTAAGATTCGGGCAGGGACGTTCAACTAAATATTTTGTTGTTACAGCTAAAAAATTTGTTAGTTCAACAATTTGTTGGGCGATTTCACCAAAATATTTTTGAGTCATCCAAATATTCTGTTTAACCAACCAAATATTTATTTGAACGTCCCTGCCCTTAACCTTGGTTGATTCAACTGTACTTTTTTATCAGTGCAGAAAGTGATCTAAATGGGTTACATATGTCCGTCTGGACGGTATCCGAAAGTTACCTTCCATCCAAAAAGTTAACTTTTGGACGTAGGATAGCTTATAGTTACCATCCGGACGGACATATGTAACCCATTCAAATAACTTTCTGATAACTAATTTTTTTGTGCTACCTGGGCGAACTTTCGAATGCGAACGTGGAGACTCAGTTGGAATGACCAGCTGTATCGGCGCAGGTTTTCTGTAGTTTCCCTGCGCCCTCGTGCAAATGCGATACAGTAGGGGGGGGTAACAGGGGCTGCTGCCGCGAACTTTACAAGCGAGGAAGTGAATAAAAATGTATGAGAATATCGGGTAGATAACTCCCACAAATCTAAAGCCTAAAAAAGGGAAATTAGGCAACAAAAACAAACCCACTCCTCTGATAAAGCCAGACAAACCCTATCGTATGCCAAAATTTAATCTTCTCTGGACCAAGAGTTAAAGTAACTTTGCAACATTACAAAAACGTATACGACAAAAAAAGGCAACGAACGGGTTTTTTAAAAAAAGAATGTATATTGATTCGGGTAAACTGAAATATAACCAGCTAGACAAGCGCCACGAAAAGTTACAGTTGGCGCAACTACTGCGACATGAAATATTAAAAATGTTTTACCAATATTCCAAAATATTTCTGACATTTTTTTTTAAACATTTCGAGAATATTTTTTTGTCCGCTCATAAATCTGACATTGAAATGTTTCAGAAATATTTCGCAAAAAGGTTTTGAAACATTACGCTAAAATGTTTTTAAAGCAGCTTACAGATATTTTTAAATGTTCATAAAATACTTATTAGATATCTTTCCGTAATATCCAAGAAACTATCAATATTGTAGTGCAGTAGATGTTGTTCATTATTTTAAACATATGTTCTGCTTCCAGGACTTCATCTATGGGATTCCTGTGAGCCCTTTTAAAACTGCCAATACCATGTAGTGTTATGACACATTAAATAGTCGAACTGTATTAAAATGTATCCACGAACCATCGAATTTTTTATTTTTCGTTCTTTCTGAACATAGTTCAGTACACATCTGCTAATATTCTATTTAAAAATATTTTTTTACCGTTTCAGAAGCATCTCAGATGTATGGAAGATTAAGTATATTTCCGAAATATTTTGATAGAATACTTTAAAATATGATTTCCGTATATTTCAAAAATATTTTGTAAGGTTTGACATATTGAAAATATTTCTGAAATGTTTCGGAAATGCTTCATTCCAATATTTCGGGAGAATATTTCCAAATATTATTTCATCCCGACTGCGCTAAATTAAACACATTCCTTGCGTGCAATACGGGCGGAAAATGGCCTATTATTGACCGATGATCATTATTAATATGTGCGCATGCGCGGTACAATTTCATCACTCCCTAGGGAGTGATAAGGCTCATTACTCCCGCTGGAAGCTCTATTACTCCCAGGGGAGTAATGGTCATTGGCGAAGGTGACGATTTTGCGACGCAAGAAATGTAGTCATTTTAACGAAATCGGAAAAAAATATATCGTATGCCACAAGGGAGGAAGTGCATTTTCACCTCGTGTGAATTTCTGCCCTCGCTTCGCTCGGGCATCGCACTTCACACTCGGTGAAAACACGCACCTTCTTCCCTTGTGGCATAATATACTATTCCATATATTCCAGAAACATTTTGGAATATTCCAAACATTGAAAATATTTCTCAAATGTTTTCAAAATATTTCGTGTTATATGGGAACGGACTGCCCAATGCTTACTCCTACTATCGGTATCATTTCGGTTTTACCATTTTGCCTGCTGGGTGTGTTTACTGGGAATTGGATTTAGCTTAGAAGCTATGAACCTATGATCTACCTATCCACCATTAGGTGAATAGATAGATCATAAGTTCGAGCCCCGCTGAAGGCAGTTACTGGAAGCAATTAGAAGAATTCGCTGTTTCGGGAATGGATTTTTTTTTTCACTTGATATTATTTTTTAATGTCTGCTTGACAATTTGCATGTATTCCGATAATGTAACCACTAATAAAACGACATAAACTAATATCAATTTGTAATGAGGGGGATCCGAAACGATACAATCGCATAGACACCTTTTAGGGTTCTAATTGTATTAAAACTCATACCCATTCTATTGTAAATTTATTGTTACAATGTATAGAATTTTTACCGTAAATTTAAGCTAGCACTGCCCCAATTCACGAATCAAAGTCCGTATCAAAACGACAGGATTTTAAAAAATAGTTTTTTATAATATACTTTTACCAGAGAGGTCTAATCACTCGTCAGTCGCAACAATCGTAACCCACATTGCAATTGGACGACGACAAAAATGGCAGACTTCTTAGATGTGCTCTGAAGTCATTTCTATATGAACCCTGTCAGACCCGACCACCGACCGAACCACCTTCGTAACCACCATAGTGGTTTTGTGCAGAAAGTTTACGAAGCATTTTGGCGAAACCACTACGCATGCCACCGCTCCATGAAACTCGTATTAAATAGTGGTATCGGCGGCGGAACGCCGAAATATACCACCAGTCAAACAATTGTTTTTTAAGGCGGTTAGCACGTACCGAAAAAAGGTTTGGTAATACACTGGCGGACGCTTTGACTCTAAAACGATCGTTAAAAGCTAAAAGTCCGGATGAGCCACTTTTGAAAATCGTAAAATTACTGAAGTTTGACTCTCGGTTGATTGTCGCCGAACGGCTCTTTTTCTGACTCTGGGGAGTGTGAAGCGACTTTCGAATGACTCAGCGATTTTTTGGCTCACTATCCGAGACGACTGTAAAGCGATTTTCAGCAATTTTGATTTCTGGCGACTGTGGAACGATTTTCGAGCGATTTTTGCAGATTTCGGTCGCTGGTGACTGTGAAACGACGTTGGAATAACGTTTACATTTGTTTTCTTGTAATAATAGCCATTTATTGTTTTATATTGTATGCAGGGAGATCGATGGATAATACAATTATATAATTTTCATGAAGTCGTTAGAATAATGCTAATCATAAAAATAATGAAAAAATGGTAATTCTTTTGATAGGTTTGAATTTATAACAAAAATATCAACTGTAAATGTTATGAATTAACAATCCTCTTGAGATAGTACTCTAGCGTACAGCCTAAGCCCGCGTGAGTTAAGAGAGAATCGAGAGAGAGAATTGCGAACATTTCTCGATGGGATAGAAATCTAAAAAAAATCTACCATATGGAAGGTACTGAAAATATGGATTTTGGATAATAATAATAATAATAATACTTTCAAAATGTTATTAACAAATAACGAAACAAAAATTTCCCGGCAACATAACTTTTTTCCTTTTATACGAAAACGATTTGTTAATTTTTCTGAACACGTATGAATTTTTTTCGAATGTCGGGTAATTATGAAAATCACGTTTTTTATTAGCTGAAAACGCTATTTTCAGAACCACCATGGAAACATGGTGATTTTTGCAGTGGTCGGATCTGCTAGGGAACTCAGAAAGTCCTTTCCAAAAAGATGGAATGCGTCGATGTCAGACCACTGATAGTACTCTCAAACATCCGAATTTAAGTAAGACTTTTTGTGTACTCTGAACGTATACGTACAGAGGATTTGTATTATTCCATACAATATTAATTCAGAATATTAGTACTATATTGATCCAGAATATTCATACAATATTGATCCATAATATTATGGTACGGTGCAATACGTTTCAACGGTTTGGGGTAAGAACGGTGAGGGGAGGGCGAACGGAGTTCGATGGTCGCTCCAAAATAGAAGAAACAACAGCACGTATTTTTATATAAAAATTATTGGAACTGTTTGTTTATTTTTCTAGACGGCTCAATTTCTATTTTTGGGCGCCAGTCGTATATGACGACTCGAGTCCGCCAGATTAATGCAACACTAATAATAACACTAATACTCAGAAAAAGAAACAAAAATAAAAATAAAATGTTTCGCAATAATAATTAATCACACGAATCACATGAAATCACACGAAACACAACGATCACACAACGCAATCACACGAAAGCATGTCGTAGTTTCCACTCGGTAAAGAATTCTTACTTTCCTAAACTCACGCTCTCACTCTGACCATTCCAGAAAATGTGGGAAGGGGGGGGGGGGGGGGGGGGGGGGGGGACAGGGAAAATCTCAGGATCGTGAGGTTTCCGACCTCGATGCTTTTAATTATTACCTCATTCGCGTCACGATTACTACACAAAAAAGAAAGAGGTGTATTCGCGAGGACACTGCCGCAACCCACAAGGGCTCGATATAATACCAAAAAGGGGGTCGTTGCGAGAATAAGTTATATAAAGAGTTTTCGAAAAGACTTACTTAACTTCACACACTGAGAAAAACTTACATAGTAAATAGTTCCCAGGGGGGACGTCTATATTTTACAGTTACGACAATGACCAAAAATTGTAGTTGTAACTATAATTATAGTTTAATAATTTGAGTTTATACTATCACAAACTATCTATATAGACGTCCCCTCTGGGAACTATTCGTTATAGTAGGAAATACCATCCTTTTTTCTCGGTGCATGTTTGAGATGACTACTTACCAGTGGTCCGAAATCGGTGCATTCGATATTTTTCAGAGGACATTCAGAGTTCATATCGAAATAAATTCGAAGCACATTCGCCGTTTTTTACGATCCATTTACGACGCATATGCATCGTGCAATTGTTCCCTAGCATGTTGCACGACTGATGCAAAAACCGGGAAAACTGAGCAAAAGACCGAAAATAAGACTCAGTAGCGATGTGCGAGAACGTTACCGATAATTTTTCAACAAAAGACCGGCGATTTTACCTGTCGTAAAGTATGAAAAATTGGCTGCGGGGAGGGGACGAGCTTCATTTTCCCTCCTAATATTTGACAATTTCATGCTTGGTCGTTTGCTAACTACGACCAAGCAAAAGATCGGGAAACAACCAGACTTGAATACCGATAAACTCGGTTTTCCTGCTAACCACGACCAAGCGAAAGATCGGGAAACGACCTGATTAGAATCTCGGTAAGCTCGGTCGTGTTACCAAATACGACCGAGCAATAAACCGGGAAAGTACCTGTTTTTAAATCGGTCGTTTACCAAACAGATGACCGGAAATAAAACCCAAGCAAGCTCCACGAAACGGATGTTGCTGGAGTATATTTATTCTGTGCAATAATGTTGAATAAACCGTAAGTAAAAAAAGGAAAAATACGAGAGCAGTACAGAGTTAATATATCGCGTCGATTTTTTACTTAATTTCGATGATCCTTTTATGGTTTTCTATAGTTTTATATATCTTATAGTTTTATAGTCTTATAGTTTCACATAGTCAAAGTGATAATGTGTTCGGTGACAGACCGATTTCAAAACAGGTAATTTCCCGGTTTATCGCTCGGTCGTATTTGGTAGCATGACCGAGCTTACCGAGATTCCAGTCAGGTCGTCGTCCGATCTTTTGCTCGGTCGTGGTTAGCAGGACGACCGAGTTTACCTGTATTAAAATCAGGTCGTTTCCCGATCTTTTGCTCGGTCGTGGTTAGCACTACGACCGAGTTTGCCAATATTCCAGTCAGGTCGTTTCCCGATCTTTTGCTCGGTCGTGGTTAGCAAACGGCCGAGCACGAAATTGTCAAGTTTTAGGAGGGGAAAATTAAGCAATCCCCTCCCCGCCGCCAATTTTTAATACACCACGATAGGTCGAATCGCCGGTCTTTTGTTAAAAAAATATCGGCAACGTTCTCGCACATGGCGACTGAGTCTTATTCTAGGTCGTCTGTTCGATCTCCCAACATGCTAGGGTTATGTGAGAAGTGATAGTCAAAGCAGACTCTGAGGCCTTCCCGAAACACCACAGACTCTTGTCCCACTCCTCCAGAAACCCGTCGAGTCCAGCACACGAATCCTTACCCCCTCCCTTTTGTTTGGGAACGGGGATTCTGAAGAAAACTCGGTGCAGCGAAGATTCTTAGCAACGCCTTCTATTAACTTTATATACATTTTCTTAGCAAGGTCTTCTATTCGCGCTCCTTCCACCAACAAATGCATACACTGGACAGACAGAAGAGCATCGTTGTGTATGCTTTACCAGATTAGCAGCATCAACTGTGTACTTTAGATAATGATAAAACAGATGCTTAGGGATTGTATCTATCGCGATCAAAGTCATTAACCCTCTCATGATCCCACCGCTCTCCTCACTTCGCGGCCCTGCACGCGACTGTTAGACGCTCGGGGAATCACGCTTTTTATCTGCGTCCCTACCTGGTTCGGACCGAGTTCTGGTGCCGTTTGGATCACGAATGCTTTGAGAAACCTAGCCAGACACACGAACAAACTAAACCGTTTGATCTAGAATTCCATGGACGTTCACACCGTGTCTACAAATAACTCGTATTTAACGTAGGTATATAAACGCAGCTTCAGAATAACCGATAATACCGATTAGCCAACTAAAGAGATGTATAAAAGAGGATCGTCGTTCAGTGGAGTTCACTTCTTCTTCGACAGGCCCTGGTTGGTCATAATTAATTTGTATCCTCCAGTTACACAATGGCGCCCTCTACACGTGAGTATACATATTTTCTTTAAAAATCGATTGAACAACAAAGGATCAATGTTTTTTTATGCACAAATTAAAGTTGCCGATCTAAGGCTCGCCGGCGCCTTAGCAATGGCGCTAGCGGCTTTCGTCACATCGGACAAGGTGATTCCGACCGATTGCCCTGAAACTAGCATCGGAAGTAGTTCCGTAAAGCTCGCTCACGAGACCGACTGCACGAAATTCTACGGATGCATGGGTGGTTCGAAATGGGAGATGCAGTGTCCAACAATAGACTCGGAGGGTAACAGGTTCTACTTCAATTCCGTTACTCAAGTCTGCGATTGGCCGTATAACGTCGATTGCAAACCGCCTCGACCAATCGCAGCGGTTCCATCACGAGCACCAATCCTAACCGAGTGTCCAACGTATAATTCGCTCAACTACACCGTCCATCTGGCCCACGAGAATGATTGTACGAAATTCTACAAGTGCGACTGGGGTCGGAAAATTCCGTTCGATTGTCCATTTTGCAACAAGGAAGGTGACAGACTTTACTTCAACCCCGTTCTTCAGGTTTGCGATTGGCCGCAAAACGTCACTTGCAGCCACTCGTCACCAGGCCGAACACCTTGTTCCGGTAACGCGGACGGCGCCGGTACAGTGGCTAGCAATGGTTGCATAGGCACATGCCCGACCGTCGACACCGGATATTCCAACCTTCTTCTTGCTAACGTAGACGGCAAGAAATTTTGCATTTGCAGCAACGGCGTACCCCACGTCTACGACTGTCCAAAAGATCGTCCTTACTGGAATGATTCGGAGAAAGCCTGCGCGAAGTTTTAAGCCGTGAACGAGCGTGCCCCCATGAAAATGAAGTGTATGAAAAAGGTACACCGATGGATATATAATGACGTATATTAAAAATCTATCTGATATACTTCTGATATATTAAAAATACATTAAAAGGATACAATCAAATATCAAATTTTTCGTGACCTTATATATTCGGTAATTATACGTGAAGTATATTTTTGGATTTATCACAGATATGTACCCTTCGTATATTATTCATATATGTAAAATATATAACACATATGTTCTTTCTATATCGCTGATATATAAAAATAATACATGTGACACATATAAGTATGTATGTTACATATGCTTGCAATATACAGTCTAACTATTTTGTAAATAGTGCAAAAATTATTTTGCAGCACCTTTATCGCTAGTTTTTCACGAATGTAATGTCTCTATCAATTGATGCAAAATATATCCTGAAAAACGATAACAAATTTTTTACATTGGTGGAGATTCGAACGCGGTACCTCGCGACTTGTATCCACTCGGTTATTCAGTAGTTGCGAACAAAATTTTGGAAACTTATAAATTAGGCATGATAGACACATTGTTTTGTGAGTTGTAAGTACATAATTTTTCATGCATAGACATGTTTACCGCGATGATGCGCAAAAAATGTTTTTCGGCGCCGCTCATTATTCGAAGCAAAAATGTACTCTTGGAATCAAAATTGTAACACTTCTTTGATATGTGTTTTTTTTAATTTTCACAAAGCTTCTTCTATAAGCATATTCTGAAATTACTTTGTTTTCTCGCAGAGGACACTTTGTGAGTGAAAGGAATTAAAAAATCAGCTCAACTAACATTTTCTATAGATTCAACACATCATAAATTTCCGATAGCTAAGTCGATTTTAACCTGATTCAATCTTCATAATCCTTCGAGTCACATAAATATGAGCAACAAATAACAACAATAGCAAAAAAATTTTTTGTATTCAGGGCAATAAGTTGTTGAGTTTGATAAACAGCTTCTATTACCATTTCATAAGATTTTGAATTTGCAAGCATACATTCTGGATGACGACATATGTCATTTATACCTTTCGATGTACAATCGATATATTTTTTATACAAAATTACATATTTTTGCATATATGTTTCAATATTATGAACATGTCATTGGAATTATGTAAACCGTATGAAAAATATATATACGATTCATAAGAAAATACCCTGACAAGTTCTGCGACTTGAAAAACCACCACCAAACTACCTTCAAAGCGACCGAGTAAACGACCGGTCGTTTTCGAACAAAAATACGCCCTCGAAAACGACGGTCAAAACGACTCAATCCGTGTCCGTACCAGCCGCATACGAGCAGATTCCAAGGAGGGCTTTCAGTCAGGTGGTTTTACAATTAATAAACGAATAAACTACCGCGAAAACGACTGTTCAAAACACCTTTCAGTCCGGTCGTTTTTTTAATTTCAACCGAAGGAACGACCGCACAACGAGAACCGGACTGAAAGGTCTCTTGAACGGTCGTTTCCGCGGTTGTTCATCCAGTCTTGAAATGTAGAACGACCTGACCGAAAGCTCTCTGACGCGGATGAAGTCGTTTTAACGGTCGTTTTACCGGACGTATTTTCGTCCGGAAACGACCGGTCGTTTTCTCGGCGGTTTTGTTGGTCGCAGGATCTGCCAGGGTACTTGTTAGAACACCGTGACATGTAGGCTTTTTTTAAGTATGATTGTAGCCTAGAGTTTACAAGATTTGTGACTGGAAACAATAAACCATTTTATTTAAAAAAAAAAAACCTCGAGTACAAACAGCGCCTAGTGAGACTAGCCCTACCGACGTTGGAGGACAGAATGAAGAGGGGAGACCTGATCGAGACGTATAAATTCCTGAATGGGCGCTATGCAATAAGTGGGCTCGACATTTTCATACCCTCGAGAAATCCGCAATTACGGGGACACAGGGCGAAATTGGAGACGAGACCATTCCAAAGAAACCCATGGAAGAATATGCTATCGAACAGAGTGGTGAGTGCGTGGAACGCACTCCCAGCTGCAATAATTGAATCCGAGTCAATTAATCAATTCAAAAACAGACTTGATAAACACTTGTCTACCTAATGTAAAATACAAGATGCAGATAATATAAGTTGTAAACTTCCTTTCTGTAAATATTAATAATAATAATAAAAATAATAAAAATATCGGTAACATTTTTTCACAGACAAGTCCCGTTTGTACAAAATGTAGACGTATAGATTTTCGATAGTAATTTTAGAATATATAAACTCATTTGCATTAACCTTTGGTAACATTTCCTGACTGTTATTATTCTATTTTGGCTTTTACTCGAATCGGAGGATATGTTTACTCGCATCTTCTTTAAGGAGGGTCGAGCGCGAAGCTCGGAGGGGATGGTGAGTTAGTTAGTTATTTGTTTGGGGCTGGCTCGGGATGTCGACTAGCGACGATGCCATACGGCCACGTCGTAGCAATGGAAATGCAGTTTGAAACAGCAGGAAGGGCGGGGGGCGACGCGGACGCCGAGGCGTACAGCTTGTCCCCCATGAAAATGCGGCCCGTTACCAGCGCGCGAACACGACTGGTGCAAGTCGTAATGGAGTCCTTGAAGCGAGTAAAATTGCACAGAGGAAGTTTAAAAAGTTAGGTTGCAGTCTTTAAAGAAAGTCGTGAATGTGGATACTATGAATGGAGAAGGCTTGAATTAAAATGATTCGATATTGAAAGGCGGGAAGTGTTTCATGGGTATGAGAGACTGAATTAAGCGAGGACGGTGTTGAGCGAAGCGGGGGCAAGCCCAGACAACATGATTCAGGTCCTCGAACTCAAAGCCACACGGGCAGTCCGACGACGCAATGATATTTTTCCTATACAGGCTGGCTGCAAGATTATAATGGTTAGAGCGCATTCTGCAAAATGTGACTATGGCCTTTCTGCGAAGATGTTTGAATTTAGTGAACCAGGGCATGGAAGCAGGAGTGTGGAGTGTAGTTTCAATAATGTAACCCCGTTTTATTATTAAACTTTATTCTCTCTGCCTGCTCGTGACTCTCCAGGTTCAGCCATCTTGCACGTTCTGCCGTTCCCTACTCGAGAGGGCGCGCATGTATCTCCCATACACTACATGGAGATCGTCAAAATCTCGGAGGGGATGGACTGGGTGGCGCGCAAGGTGCGGGGCAGGTCGTGTGCGAGTGAGAGTTCGGTCATGCGGTCTCCCACTCGCACGTGCCAAGCGTACCGAGATAAGGCTGTAAAGTTCCATGTAATCGCTTATTGTTAACTAACGGTGAAGAACAAGTGTCTACATTTTTATACAGAGCTTCCTGACAATATTCTTTACAGTTTTCAATAATTTGTTTGCAACGTTTCCGCATGAAAGCATCCTAGAAACATTAAAATTCATCGCTTATTTTCAATTTGCCATAAGAATCAATGTTAAATGGTTCAAATTTAAAAAAATATATTTCTCGAAAACGGTGAAGACGAACGCATTCAAAATTTGCAGTTACACTTATACCGTTCATATCGATGCGTAAAAAAAAATCAGCATACTTTCCTTGATGTCGTTGTAACCCTCGACCCTCCTTAAATTGCCCAATTGGTTTGCCCAAGATACTCAGTTCCGGTAGTTCATTCGCTTGTGCAGGAATTATCCGTGTTGCCGATCTGGTACCGATCATCGTCGGTATTCATCGGTAAACATCGGCGAACATTTTTTAAAAACATTTTCGCGAAATATTTCTGAAACGTTTCAACATAAGATTTACGAGCGGAAAAAATAGTACTTTGCGATACTAGAACGGAAAAGCGGTCTTTCGACGAAGGTTGTGATGAAGTTGGCTGCACGCGCCGAATCGAGAGCTACAACGGCACGAGGCGAAGCCGAGTGACGTTTGTAGCTCCCCTAACGGAACTGAGGTGACCATCGGCAGACTTCAATAGACTAATGCACAATGTTCAAATTTGTAACTTGCTCTAGACTCGTGGATAACCTGTATTTTAGCGTCGTTTTTCAGTAACCCTTGCAACCATCGTTGTATAGTCTAATTTATTCAATTTTTAGTTGCATGGGGATGACTCGAGTCCATCGAAACAGAGTTGCATAAAGATTAAAAGTTTGAACAAAGCGACCAGTCTCATTTCAGTATACCCGGGGTCTCGTCATAGTCATTGCAACTCGCGGATTCATGTCTAGTCAACCCTGGTGCGACTGCGACTACGATGCAACTCCGAATCCGTGGTTGCACCAGTTCCACTAGGGTCGAGAGGAGGCGAGTGCTGAATACTTGCCAACCGCTGACGGTAGACCGCTTCTTCGTACGAGTATAGCATACTACTTTTTGTGACAAGTGCACGAAAATCCCCGCTTTTCGTGCCTGTAAAGTGCGTTCTGAAAAATAACTACAGTGACGGATAAGTCAGCGCGAAAAAGTAACTAGAGTGTTAAAAAAGTGTGCGCAAAAGTAACTAGAGTGTTAAAAAAGTGTGCGCAAAAGTAACTAGAGTGTTAAAAAAGTGTGCGCAAAAGTAGCTAGAGTGTGAAAAAAGTGTGCGCAAAAGTAGCTAGAGTGTGAAAAAAGTGTGCGAAAAGGAACTAGCGTGTAAAAATAGTATCTACAGCATTTTTCGCGCATCCTCTGCTAGAAAGCGCCACTTTCGACACACTTTACAGGCACGAAAAGCGGGACTTTTCGTGCACGTGTTATGAAAAAATATTTTCGAAACATTTCGGAAATATTTCCGTGCTAGGTGGGTTTTGTGACCCCGAAGAGAAATAACGGTCATGGCGCAACAAATCTTTTCTAGAATCCAAAAAGACGGTCAATTGACGCTCACAAAAAATGACCGTCACGGCGCATGTCTACACAGAGGTAAACAACTGAAATCGCCACCGTATTATTCGCCACTGAATACGTACATAGGACGTAACACCGTCCGCTCGTATTTTGTCCAAAATAGTATAAGTATTTTTTGTTTCAAAGTTTCATTACCGGGTAAAATTCACCCAAGCAATGATGGGTTAAAGAAAACAAAATAATACATATAAATCTATGATTTATTTGCGACAGGTAAAATATCGTTCGAAGCCACCGTCAACTGACCAGTCATTTGCCGCAGCTCTTCGACCGATTATTTACCAACCACACATAGAGATGTACTGTGACGGTCAGAAACAGCCTCTATATAATTGCATGCTGACGGTCACAAATGGTCACGCACATTTAGAGATGTGCAGCGACCGTTCCTGACCATCAGATTGCAACTACATAGAGGCCGTTTCTGACCGTCATTGTACAACTATATAGAGGCCGTTTCTGACCGTCATTGTACAACTATATGGATGCGCGTGACCATTAGTGACCGTCAGCGTGCGACTATATAGAGGCTCTTTCTGACCGTCACAGTACATCTCTACGCGCATCTATATAGTCGCGCAATGACGGTCAAAAACGGCCTCTATATAGTTGCAAACCGACGGGCAGAATCGGTCTCTGTATAGTTGCAAAGTGACGGGCAGAATCGGTCTCTGTATAGTTGCAAAGTGACGGTCAGAAACGGTCTCTATATAGTTGCAAACTGACGGTCAGAAACGGCCTCTATATAATTGGAAACGGACGGTCAGAATCGGTCTCTATATAATTGCAAACTGACGGTCAGAAACAGTCACTATATAGTTGCAAACTGACGGTCAGAAACGGCGTCTACATAGTTGCAAACTGACGGTCAGAATCGGTCTCTATATAGTTGCAAACTGACGGTCAGAATCGGTCTCTGTATAGTTGCAAAGTGACGGTCAGAAACGGTCTCTATATAGTTGCAAACTGACGGACAGAATCGGTCTCTGTATAGTTGCAAAGTGACGGTCAGAAACGGTCTCTATATAGTTGCAAACTGACGGTCAGAAACGGCCTCTATATAATTGGAAACGGACGGTCAGAATCGGTCTCTATATAATTGCAAACTGACGGTCAGAAACGGTCACTATATAGTTGCAAACTGACGGTCAGAAACGGCTTCTATATAATTGGAAACGGACGGTCAGAATCGGTCTCCATATAGTTGCAAACTGACGGTCAGAAACGGTCTCTATATAGTTGCAAACTGACGGTCAGAAACGGCCTCTATATAATTGGAAACGGACGGTCAGAATCGGTCTCTATATAATTGCAAATTGACGGTCAGAAACGGCCTCTATATAATTGAAAACGGACGGTCAGAATCGGTCTCTATATAATTGCAAACTGACGGTCAGAAACGGCCTCTATATAATTGGAAACGGACGGTCAGAAACGGCCTCTATATAATTGGAAACTGACGGTCAGAAACGGTCACTGCACATCACCAACGACACACAAGCGGCAGCCATTGTTGGGTCGACGAGAGGCCAGCAGCGTACGACTTTCGTCAAACCAGTCAAAGGTAGCCCAAGACAGAGGATGACGAGGCAAATTCGAAGGGGAAGCGTTAAACACAAGGGAAAAAGAACGGTCCGTTTATATCGAACTCTCGTTTCTTGACGCATCGGATCGATAGCGACGAACCTTTAACAATGGTAAGCATTTTTCGACAATCCCACTTACACGCACAGTTGTTCTTCTCCGTTATTCCTTCGTGACAGCAAAAATTCTCCAACACCGTAAATGGAGGTTCAGTCTCGATCAATTTCGTTCCCTTATTCGCGTCTCGAAACTCTTTCACCCGCGAATTTATAACATTTAACGCAGTCCAAACAAAAACTCTCAACGTGACCTTGGAATTTGCACTAATTTTTTTTTATTATTTTTTATTATTTCCCGTAAACAAATAAATAAATAAATAAATTATATACAATATTTAATAATTATATTATATGCTTAAGATTTATTAATATATCATATTTTGATTGTTTGATTGCAAAGAAGAAATCCGTCGAATAACTTAAATTAAATTAAATTATTATTTTATTTAATTTTTTTAATTTAATTTATTTGACGTATTTCACCTTTTTTTTTTTATCGATTTACATTAAACCCAATACAGAGCTCAGAATACAAAATCATTAAAAATCTTTTTTTTTAAATTCATTTTATGGATTGCTCCTTTTACATTACACGTAACATTGATACATTACCGACTGAAATCGTAAGATTATATTTTGCACATCGGTTATTTCAATTAAATAATCTTAATAAAAATAGTGAACATAAAATCACATTATTTATTTACAGAAAATAAGTTCTCACTTTTTATATCTGCTTCTATACATATAGATGTATATAGCTGTATATATATCTGTACGTATTGCGATTTACATAGAAATATATCAATTTCTTTTGCGCCCCTTTAAGGATCCTCTCTCGCCGGGGCCTTGTCTGGACATCAGCGACGACGAGCTCGTGACGATATCGGTCAGAGACCTGAATCGTCAGTTGAAGCTGCGAGGCCTCACTCGCGACGAGATAGTTCGCATGAAGCAGAGACGGCGAACGTTGAAGAACCGCGGCTACGCGGCGAGTTGCAGAATCAAACGCATCGAACAGAAAGACGAGTTAGAGTCCGAGAAGACGCAAGAGTATCGCGACATGGAAGCTATGCAGGACGACAACAACAGAATGCGAGAGGAAATCGAGTCCTGGCACAAGAAGTACCAGGCGCTCAAGAGGTTCGCGGCGGACAAGAAAATTATTCTCACCGCGGAACTGGAAACTATGTAAGATAAGATCGTTTAACTTCAAGACGCGATGTATAATTTTTACGACGACGAACGAGCGGTTGATAATTCTTTCGTCGTTACGACGCACTTTGTATTACGGCACGACGTTGCTTGGTTCAATTTTAATATGCTTTCGGTAAATAAAGCTGATTAATTTAACTGTTTAGAAGCTTCTTCTTTTAAGTAATTTTTGTTATCCTACTACGGACGCTTAATTGTGGCGAGGCGATTGTTAGGTCATATTTTTTTTTTGTTAATGATTTAGACGGCGGAAGATTTCAGGAATATCAGTCGCGTTGCACGAATATTACGGACATGCGTAATATTGGCGGCGATATTTTGTTTGGTATTCGAAATGAACTTGGATTTCGCTTCCTGTTCGACAGAAAAAGTTTTTTTTTTTTTAAGGTACTCCTTGCGAATGGTGTTCACTTCGCATAAGTTTCAAAGAAATGAGAGGAAATTGCAAACACACAAAATCTGAAAAAAATCTAAACAAAAATCTGAAAAAAAATCTGAAAAAAATCTAATGGTACAATAATCTGAAAAAAATCAAGCATATTAAATGTAATGAAAAGATTAATTTTGCACAAAAATAATTCCAAAATGTTATCAACAAATTGATGAAAAATAAAATTGTTTCAGAAATCTCCCGGAAATCTAACTTTTTTTAAATGGAAATGATTCTTTCATTTTTCTGAATACGCATGAATTTTATCAGATTTTTAAATTCACTTTGAATTTGTTCCTCTTTGTATGGGAAAAATGCATAGAAAGTCACAAAATTCACAGTGAATTCAAAAATCTGAAAAAATTCATACGTATTCAGAAAAATGAGCAAATTATCATATTTTTTTAAGTTAAGTTTTCGGGAAATTTGTTGAACAATTATGTTTTTTATCAATTCGTTGATAAAATGTTTCGAATTATTATTATGCAAAATTAAACTTTTCAGCACGTTCAATATGCTCGATTTTCGTCGGATTTTAACACCATCGAGAAGTGTTTGGAATTCTCTCTCATTTCTCTGAAACTTATGCGAAGTGAACACTATTTGCAAGGACTACCTTAACTCAACTTTATTTATTTATTTAAAAAAAAATTTTATATTAATTTGTTTACTTTTTTCCTGTTCCTGATAGTTCGCGACGCATTTTAAGGCGACTCGACGCCTTAACTGGAAGTGAAACAGCTGTGCGTGCGAGAGACAGTTGCAATTTTCAAATTAACTTTATTCAATGGTGCTAATTTTTTTGAGAAAAAACCGCGATATTTCACTTACCTTTCAGACCACACGAAAGACCTCGCTCCACGTCCATCCCGGGCTCAGTCGGTATCAAAAACTGTAATCCACTTATCTCACGGATTCTCGTAAGTATTGTAAAAAAAAAAAAAGACTTTTCGACCATACATGCCAGAATCTGTAAGAAAAGTTTATTACAGTTTTTATTACCGACCGCGATATTGCTCATAACGCAAAGTGCAACAGCTGCGAGCGTCAAGGAGAAAGCTGCCATTTTCCAATGAACTTTGTTCAATGGCCCTAATTTATTTTTTGGGAAAAGTAAAAATTCGTGCAATAAGCGAAATTATGGTGCGCTTCCGGCTTTTATTGATTGCAAAAAGTTCATTAAAGTCTTCGATATCGACCGAGTTGTTTAACTTCACCTCTCGCACAACTACGCCGCGCGCAGCCGGTGACAAAAACTATAACTAGTGTCGTTTTGAGACCGCGCATCGGTAAAGAAGAAATTTCTTTACCTACTGTCGTGCTCTTAGTTGGCTCATGTGTGGACATGAGCCAACTAAGAGAACGAGAATTAATAAAGAATTCAATAATTTATTCCACATCTGTTTTTGGTCTCAAAACGGCGTTGATTAAAGATTTTGTTACTGACCGCGGTAATTTACGTAACCTTAAATTGTAGAGCCACGTTCCATCCACGTTCTTTGCAGCCTTTCTCGAGTTCGTCTATGGTCGTAAGTTTTAGAGTTGGTCAAAGTCGTCATAGAGGGCAGATCCGAGCCCGCCTCTTCATAATTCAACTCATAACTTAAATTCGATAGTCGCTCCTCACCGGCCGATCAGGGAGTCAAACAGGTAAAGTGAATTTTATTTGAAAAACAATCTCGAGCTTCGATTCATTGTGCGTCAGTTTTTTAACTATCTCTGAGACACCTTATATATGTCGAAGTCCAGCGATTGAGCACAGTGCGATGGGTAGATCGAAAGAAAGCTCGAAACGGAAGAGGTCTTCGCGATCTAAAGACTCAGGTAAAACATCTATATAATATACACCTAAAAGATGCTTTAATTTTTTTTGCTTCACCGGTACGTGCGTCAAATAAATTGACGGTTTTTTTTTGCTTTCGAATAGGTCATTATGCGAAACGACACAATGCTAATGCAGGGTACAGTGTTTATTCTCCGATAAGGGAGATCGTTTCTCAAACCGCTACGGATAATTCAACACAATCGTTTTGCGATGTATTAACGTTCCCCCAAATCCCATACTACAGTTGGACGACGTATTTTAACAGTCAAGGTAGTAACGGCATTCCTATTATAGTACTCATGGGGGAAAGTTTGTTTTCGTCAAATTTTTACTTCATAGTGCGTAAAAAAATGTATGATTCGAGATTCGAGCGTCAGCGTGCTTAAGCACACTCACACTGGACACGAATTAGAATTTTTTCGTACTTCACGCGTACATTCCCAACCAAAAGTGAGATTCAGTGAGAATTTAAACACTTCCTAATATAAAAATCTTTTTGAAATTTTTTTGAAATCTTTTTTAAATCTTTTTAAAATCTTTTTTAAATCTTTTTAAAATCTTTTTTAAAGCTTTTTTAAATATTTTTAAAAATCTTTTTAAAAATCTTTTTAAAAATCTTTTTAAAAATCTTTTTAAAAATCTTTTTAAAATCTTTTTAAAAATCTTTTTAAAATCTTTTTAAAAATCTTTTTAAAAATCTTTTTAGAATCTTTTTAAAATCTTTTTAAAATCTTTTTAAAATCTTTTTAAAGTCTTTTTAAAATCTTTTTAAAATCTTTTTAAAATCTTTTTAAAATCTTTTTTAACTCTTTTTTAACTCTTTTTTAAATCTTTTTTAAATCTTTTTTAAATCTTTTTTAAATCTTTTTTAAATCTTTTTTAAATCTTTTTTAAATCTTTTTTAAATCTTTTTTAAATCTTTTTTAAATCTTTTTTAAATCTTTTTTAAATCTTTTTTAAATCTTTTTTAAATCTTTTTTAAATCTTTTTTAAATCTTTTTAAAATCTTTTTAAAATCTTTTTAAAATCTTTTTAAAATCTTTTTTAAATCTTTTTTAAATCTTTTTTAAATCTTTTTAAAATCTTTTTAAAGTCTTTTTAAAATCTTTTTAAAATCTTTTTAAAATCTTTTTAAAATCTTTTTAAAATCTTTTTAAAATCTTTTTAAAATCTTTTTAAAATCTTTTTAAAATCTTTTTAAAATCTTTTTAAAATCTTTTTAAAATCTTTTTAAAATCTTTTTGAAATGTCACTCCATTTTTATTCGTATTATTATTATTATTGTATCAGAGCGAAAATTAGCAACAACTTTACATTACATCTTTATTTTCTAGAATACAACCAAGACTCGGAAACTGTAATAAAAATCGATGCAATGATTGAATTTTTTGAGAGACACGTACCACAGTCGATCTCACTCGACCCCGAAAATCGGATCGATCTCGACATAAATAATTGCTTGAAAGATTCTACTTTGCTACGGAAATGGCCCACTATCGTCCAAGACTTAAACACAAAGCCACAGTACACGTTGAATTGCATCAACGTTGCAGTATTCGAGGTAAACAATTTTATCGGTATTTTCTTGAAAAAAAAAACAAAACAAAAAAAGTTATTAGCTAAATAATAATTGTTGACGACATTTAATGAAATTTACAGGTATTGATAAGGCGAGCAACAGCAGACAAAAGTAGTCGCGTTAAACAGGCTTTTAGAATATTACAGCTGAACAGAGTTAACATAGCTAATTACGAATTTGACGTGAACGCAATACCGTACGTACAATTGAGCTCGTATGGTGAGTATTTATTTATTTGTTTATTTATTTATTTATTTATTTATTTATCAACGGCATAAACCCTTTTACAAAAGATAAAATATAGCCTGTTTGACTTAACAAATATAATGCGTCAATATTATAGAGAATAAACTTGTTCGATTTGATTCGATTTATATTTACGCGAAAGCGTCTATCGTAATAAATTCTAGTAAAAAATGTAAACTGCAAATGTAAATGCAAATGTAAATGCAAATGTAAATGTAAATGTGAAATGTAAACGACATTCAGGAAAGCTAATATCGATCCGCTGCCGCGTGATCGCTGTAGGATTGCCAAAATTCAGCGCGGCGTCTGCCGTGTACGCTTGCAAGTGCAATCGGCAAGTAATAGCTAAGCGGCAAAGCGACCCACGTTTCGTACCAACGAAGTGCAACGTGTGCGGTAACGGAGCGTTCAAGCGCTTGCTGGATTCGCCATACGAAGTTACGACATTTTCGCAGACTATTCACGTGAAAGATCGTCGTCCCGTTGAACAGGTGTCCATTCGATTAACGAAATCATTTTACGAATTTGTTGTCGCGACGATTTTATTAAATTTTATTTATTCCTCAGATGGTTGACGGTGGCGCGATTTCGCCAAACATCATTAGTGTTAATCTCCCGAGTAGACTGTTCGACAAATTTATGCCCGGAGACAGTATCAAGCTCATCGGGATACCGCGGGTATGCTATATACACAAAATAATCGATTAGGTATTTATGTAACTCGTGCATCAAAAGTGCTACTTTTCGTGCCTGCTAAGAGTGGCCTAATTGGATAAGTGGACATCGGACCGAATTTACTTTACACATCGTTCTGATACTTTACGCACGCTTCTCGTACTTAACGCACGCTTTTCGTACTTAACGCACGCTTTTCGTACTTAACGCACGCTTCTCGTACTTAACGCACGCTTCTCGCACTTTACGAACGCTTCTCGTAGTTCACGCACACTTCTTGCACTTTCCGCAAGCTTCTCGTACTTTACGCACAGTTCTCGTACTTTACGCACACTTCTCGGACTTTATGCACACTGGCTGTACAGCGCCACAGTCGGCGTGTACGAATTAGCACTTCTCCTGCATTCGTTACAAAAAAAAATATGCGCCTCTAGTGCGGTGTAGCGAACATCATACGCGGACTGTGAAGTGAGTCGCGCTTGCCGAAAGCATGCGTATAAAGTTCGCTTTACCGAACTTGCATCGCAAAGTACTATTAGCTGCCGAATATTTAGCTAATAATGCGAAAACACTTCATGTTAATAAGATAACACTCGGCGAAAGAAGATCATCGGCAGCATGGTCGTGTCCCCTGTATGTCGACGCAATATCGATATTTAACGATGACGATACTTCGTCGATCCAAGTAAACGAGAACGCGATCGAGGTAGATAACGTCCGCACAACTACCCGAGCCATTGCAATCGCACGTTGCTATAAAAAATTAATTATTCGCAGAGAATCAAAGCTGAACCGGATGTATTCAGCCTCCTCGTCTATTCCCTGTGTCCGAGTGTCCAGGGTCACGAAATTATCAAAGCGGCTCTTATCCTTGGCCTGGTAGGCGGAACTTACGAAAATGTGAAAATTCGAGATTCCATACACACATTGATTATTGGAAACTTGGGACTCGGCAAATCTCAATTGTTACGGGCATGTGTGCAGGCAGCACCGCAAGGTAACTCATTTTGCTTCCCCATAAAGGAAGCTTTGTTTTGGTAAAAAAAAAAATTCGAGATTTTAATGAAAACATGTTCAGAATGTTCCAAAACGTCGAAAAATCACATTTAGAAAAAATGTCCGGATGTATGTGTGTGTGTGTGTGAAATGGACGTGCAAAATTCAAACCGCTATAACTCGAGAACGCCTAGACCGATCAAGCTGAAAGTTGGCACACATCATGTATGATCAGTAGTCAATGTTTGGTCAAAATTTCATCCAAAAATGTTCAGTTGTTTTTTTTGTACGCCATTTTTAATTTCGTCAAAAATGTCTGTTCGCGCTCTACCGCTCGCAATTCTTTAGCTATAGGGCTAAAAACGCGTATACAGGTAGAATATCATCACCCGATGATCTCATTAAAATTTCAGGAAAATCGATCGAACCGTTTAAATTTTATGTCATTTTGAACTTTTTGCATTTCATGGTTTTTTTTTTTTTTTTAGACGCATTTTTTTCGTATCAAATATTCATCTACCAATAAAATAAGTGTCAGATTCGTGATCAGCGTGAAAAAATACATGGAATTACAGTCCCGGAGCGAAAACTATTTTATTTTATTTTCTTCATCAAGAATGATTTGTCTTTGATAAATTACCAATTGGAAAATTTTAAGGGACATACATCAGTGGCAGTTCGAGCACGACTCTAGAACCGATGATGATTAACGTACGAGAAACTGGCAAAGAAGACTCCCGACTCGAAACCGGTGATTTTTCCTCGGTTAATCGAGGTGTGTGCTGCATCGACGGGCTCGATAAATGTTCCGCTCAGCACCAGGTAAGCCACTAGTTGAGCCTGATTGGCTGGCTGAAAAATCTTATCCGGCTAATGGACATTATAGGCTGCTTTTAGGGGAAAAAAAACGGACACGTCCGTTGGGAAACGAAACGGACCGCAAAAACGGTAGAACGGACAGTATGTGTTTGAATTGGTCCTTTTTCGGTTGCGGAAACCGAGGAAGGACCGAACGATTTTTATAAAAAATGTTTGCTGTTTAAATTTTTTTTTGTTTTGTTTTTAATTCTGTTTTTGATGAAAGGACAGAATAAAAATACGATCTTGGTCCTTTTTGGGTTGCGGGAACCGAAAAAGGACCCAAGCTAATTTTCCGAAAAAAAATGTTCAATCCGTTTTCGGTTTCCACAACCGAAAAAAGACCAAATGCCAATAAAAAATGTACGTCCGATTTGTCGTTTTTTACGGTCCGTTTTGTCGTTTTTTACGGTCCGTTTTATCGTTTTTTGCGGTTCGTTTTATTCCCCAACGGACCTGTCAATTTTTCGGTCCGTTTGCGGTCCGTCAATTTGCTAGGGTAAGCCGTCTTGGCCGGCTAAGATCGTTTGACAGGCTAAAAATTAGCCACGGCTTAGCCGGCTAAGATCGTTTGGCCGGACAAAAATTAGCCGCGGTTTAGCCGGCTATTCAAGTTTTATTGTGAATTACAAGGAAACTGATTAAATCAATGAGACATTTACCTGTGGCACGTTACCTGTTTTATTTATTCATTTTTGTACTGCTATTAACTCCGGGAAACGAGAACATGCTAACTTTCTTATACCAGAATAGAGAAGTATTGAGAGACATAGTTAGTTCGTGGGAATAAGATTTCGAAGATCTTAAGGTAACTATGCCGCTTCGCGCTCATTTTGCATGAGTTCAAGAAAAATAAGAGGGAATTACAAGTATTTCTCGATGGGAATAAAATCTGAAAAATTTCATGCATTTTAAAGGTACTGAAAAGATTAATTTTGCATAATAATAATTCCAAAATGTCATTAACAAATTAATCAAAAAATTAAATTTTTAACAAATTAACCGGCGAACCAACTTTTTTCTAATGAAAATAATTCGTTAATTTTTCTGAAAACGTATGAATTTT
The DNA here is from genome assembly GCA_933228735.2 of Amblyteles armatorius. NCBI lineage: Eukaryota > Metazoa > Arthropoda > Insecta > Hymenoptera > Ichneumonidae > Amblyteles > Amblyteles armatorius. Next base: position 426,445 of record OW121697.1, read on the forward strand.
TTCAGATTTTTAAATTAATTTTGATTTTTGTGTTTTTTCACGCATTTTTTCCATATAAAAAAAAATGAAAGCTAATTGAAAAAACTGGAAAAATTCATACGTATTCAGAAAAATGAAGAAATCATTTTCATAAAAAAAAGTTTCGTTGCCAGGTAATTTGTAAAACAATAATTTTTTCATTAATTTGTTAATAACATTTCGGAATTATTATTATTATGCAAAATGAATATTTTCAGAACTTTTAGTTTAATATGCTTGATTTTTTTTCAGATTTTTATACCATCCAGAAGTGCTTGCAATTCCCTCTCATTTTTCCGAAACTTATGCGAATGGTGTTGATTTCGTACAATTTTCAGAGAATTGAAAGGGAATTGTAAACACTTCTCGATGGTATAAAAATCTGAAAAAAATCAGGCGTGTTAAAGATGCCTAAAAGATTAATTTTGCAAAATAATCATTCCAAAATGTTATTAACAAATTGATGAAAAATTGACTTTATACACGTTTTTCCCATATAAAAAAAAAAAAAATTCAAAGTGAATTTAAAAATCTGAAAAAATTCACACGTTTTCAGAAAAATAAACGAATAATTGTCATTTTAAAAAAAGTTATGTTTCCGGGAGATTTGTTGAACAATTAAATTTTTCATGAATTTGTTAATAACATTTTAGAATTATTATTATGTAAAATTAATCTTTTCGGCATCTTCAATACGCTTAATTTTTTCAGATTTTTATACCATCGAGAAGTGTTTACAATTCCCTTGCAATTCTCTGAAACTTATGCGAAATCAACACCATTCGCAAGGACTACGTTAAGCCAGCCAAACGATCTTAGCCGGCTAAGACGGCTTAGCCAGCCAAACTATAATGTCCATTAACCGGATAAGATTTTTTATCCTGCCAAGACGGTGCAACTCTACGGCCCTATAAGCCACTGATGGTGTACTCGATCGTTCTTTATTTTGTCTCAAAAATGTCCCTGATAATTATTTGAGTCTTTGCCGCTCGTTATTTCACAGGTGCTATCAAAGTTTATGGAGGGACAAAGAATCGACATAACGAATCCCGAATTAAAATTCGGAGTCGATGTACGTACATCGGTTTTCGGAATTATTGATCCGATAAGAAAACGCTATGACTCGTCTAAAACTGTTGGGGAGAACGTTAACGCGAACCAGCAGCTGTTGTCGCAATTTCACATGGTTTTCCTGATGCGCGATGATCCAGATACGGTAAATTAATATTTTTAAATCAACTCTATCTATCTGGAAATAAATTTGTATGAAAATGTCCCGTTTTACATGAAAAAATTGATGTCCGATTTTAGATTCTAAGAAGTTTTGAATTCGTCAAGGAAAGTAGCGTGGTTTTTCTAACTTCAGGAAATTTACAGCAATAATCTTAAAAACGTGCGTAAATATAATATATCAAGGATCTTTGCTATTGAAGTTGGCCGAAATCAGTTGGATTTTAGGCAGTAAGATTTCATAAACTGTTGAGTTTTTTTTAACTACTAAAAATGCTGTAATTCGAGCAAACAAGGAGGTATCGAGCTCAAAATTGCATAAGTGAATGCATTAACTCTGCACAATGTTTGGTATTGCATTTGGCGAAAATGGATGTTACTGTTTAAATTTTGTAAGTAAAAAAAAAATTGAATTTTTTTTATTTTGCATCCGACACGTGTTTTTTCCATCAAATATCGCGCTACGAGTAACGCTAGTTGCGGATTTATAATCAGGAAAAAATATACTGCAAATGTCCTCGAAACGACGAGTTACGAAAATTTTACTTCCCGAATTTTTACAACAAATTTTATTTATATATTTATTTATTTATTTACGGGACATGCCCTTTTACATAGAAAATTCAGATACTACAGTGAATATGTGAAATTAAGTTGAAATTAATTATTTGGTGGTTTTGTACAGTATACTCAAAAATAGTCTTGGCGAATAATAGAACTTCAATCGTATTTTTTACGATAACATAATTAATAACATACATTTTACGGGAATTTTCGATAATTTCAATTTTACATTACAAGCTTCTTCTACGAGGGAGCCTAAATCGGTCAACGAACATTCTCATACCCATTTGGCACAAAATATTTTGAAAACATTTCAGCAATATTTTCGATATTTCAAATCTCACCAAATATTTCCGAAATATATTGCTAATCATATATTAAAGTATTCTATCAAAATAATCCGACAAAAGATATCTAATAAATATGTTACCAACATTTAAAAATATTTGTAAAATATTTTAAGAACATTTTAGCGAAATGTTTGTGAAACATTTCAATATACGATTTATGAGCGGACAAAAAAATATTTTCAAAATGTTTTTAAAACATTTGGTATTATTGGTAAAATGTTTTCAATCTCAAAAAAATATTTTCGAAACATTTCACAAATATTTCTGTGCTAGGTGGGTACAGAAAGCTATGCGCAGAACAGTACAAAATTAGGAAGCTATGTGCAAATTAATTTGCTCTTTTGTTTTCAATTGATCAACAGTATTGCGACACATTGATGTGCGATCGGTTATTGGACGTACACGCCAAACGCATTCTCCTTGACGAGCGAACACCGTCTTTCGGTAACAGAACGACAAGTCAGTCTCACGCTTACAGAGACCGCAATCTCAGGTGAAAATTACGAATTGAAGCTAAAAACTAAAAAACTTTATTCTGTAAATTTAACGGCTGTTGTACATTTTAGAGAAACACTCATCGGCAGACCGATATCTGATATCTTACCGGAAAAGCTCCTTCGAATGTACATAAATTGTGCCCGGTCGCGCGCACAACCGGAAATATCGGACAAGTCCAAGACGGTTATCGAACGGTTTTGTCTGCTCCGTTATGAAAAAGATAGAGAGCACACGAAACTCGAAAGACACTTCCGAACTCTCGTCATCCTAATCAAGGTGGATTATAAATTGATTACAGAATCTCAATTATTTCATGTCCTACCTTTCACCTACCCTGGTGAAGATATTTCTCTGAATATCTCTGAAAATATATCTGAAAGGCTCGGAAAATTTCTCTGAAAAGTCTTCTGAATTTTTCGCACTTATCAGAGAAAGTAAAAAAAATTCTGAATCGAATTATTTGTAATTGTTCTAAAAATGTCGGATTTACCCTGCCAACTTCTCTGAAAATTTTTCAGAATATTCAGAAACTATTTTCTAAAAAAGTCAAATTGTCAAAACATACATTACCCGAGAAAATCGCAGTTTTTCAAAAATAAATTGTATTTTCTCTGAAAAGTCAATTGTTCATTCGGGTAACAGAATGGGTAGATCTTAGAGAAAACTAGTAAGATGTCTGAAATTCTCGAAACACACATTATTCGGATAATGTGAAACTCCGAGAAACTCGGAGTTTTCCAGATAATTAATTGCATTTTCTTTGAATAAGTCTGCTGTTCGTCCGAGTAACAGAATGAGTAAATCTTAGAGACAACTCGTATTTTCTCTTAACGTACTTTATCAGAAAAAATCAGAGGTATCCAGCATTTTTCGAAAAATACTCTGAATTTTTCTGATGTCTGCTGGAGGTTTTGCAGAGAAAATGACAGAGATATTTAACATATCTAGGAGACTTTTTTTATCAACTGGGCTACTTTTTTCGGTCGCCCGAAATTTTTTTTAGATTTTTGAAGTATACGTTTCAGGATTGGCGTTTTTTTAATGTCAGTATGTCTCAAAAAATATTGGTCACTCAAAAAATTCGTAGGAACATTAACTTTTTTTTATTTTTTATCAACTTCGAATGACGTTAGAGTCATAATTTTGCCGATACGGAAAAGTCCATGTTTCGTGAAAAAAAAAATTAAAATAATTTTTTTCTACTAAAAACACACCTTCGATTCTGGTCCCAATTTTACAGGATATTTTGCATTGTATGAAGATTCTGAGAAAAAAATCCCAAAGTGGTACCTGCGATTCTTACGTACTAAAAAAATAAACAAATAAATTAAATTCATGTAGCAGAGAGCAAACGAGGGAAACTTATCCAACAAGCTTTATTGAAAGAACCTCTATTTCAAAACAAGTTTCCCAACGATGCGAATCAAATTTACCGACCACGGGCAATCCCCTTTTATTTATCTATATAATAGTCGAGTTTATGCGAATCTACATAAACTAATTTTTAATTTGTTTATTTTTTAGTACGTAAGAATGACAGGAATTTTTTTTAAATCTTCATACAATGCTAAATATCATGTAAAATTGGAACCAGAATCAAAGGTGTGTTTTTAGTAGAAAACAATTGTTTTGAGACTTTTTTTTTACAAAAAATTAACTTTCCTGTAAATGGAAAATTATGACTCTAACATAATAAAAGAGTTGATGAAAAATTAAAAAGTTAATGTTCCTACGAGTTTTTTGAGCGTCCAATATTTTCTGATATACTGATATAAAAAAAAACATAAATCCTGAACGGTGCACTTTAAAAATCGAAAAAAAATCACGGAAGCCTCTCTCAAGTTGTACTAGCAACTAGCAAATTTTAAATAACATCCGAGAGGTCGACCGAAAAAGTGGCTCGGTTGATAAAGAATGCTTCATAGCAGAGAAAATCATAGGAAAATCGATGAAAATCACTGAAGCGATCCGTTTAGAGTTTTTCAGACAAATTGTCAGAGAAATATTTTCACCAGGGTAGTTGTTAAATAATAAATTTATTTTCCTCTCAAGGCTCGAGCGAAAGTAGATTTGCGCGACGAAACAACGGAACAAGATGCCTTTGACGTTGTGCAAATATTGGAATACACAGTGTCCCACGATACGACGGATCGGCCTCTTTCGTCATCCAACAATTCCAACAAATTAACGGGGAACAAGGTTCGAACTGTAATTGCAAAACATCTAAGGTCGTCCTTGTGAATGGTGTGTTCACTTCGCATGAGTTTCAGAAAAATGAGAGAGAATTGCAATCACTTCTCGATTGTAGAAAAATCTGAAAAAAAATCAAGCATATTACAGGGGCTGAAAAGATCAATTTTGCATTATAATAATTCCAAAATGTTATTAACAGATTCATGAAACATAAAATTGTTCGAAAAATCGCCCGGAAACCGATCTTTTTTCATGAAAATGATTCGTTAATTTTTCTGCATACGCATGAATTTTTTCAGATTTTTAAATTCACTTTCAATTTTTTTTTTTTAAACGGGTCAAATGTGTAGAAAGTCACAAAATTCAAAGTGAATTCAAAAATCTGAAAAAATTCATACATATCCAGAAAAATAAACGAATTATTGTCATTTTTAAAAAAGTTATGTTTTCGGGTAATTTGTCGAACAATTCTATTTTTCATGAATTTGTTAATAATATTTTGGAATTATTATTTCGTAAAATTTACCTTTCCAGCATCTTTAATATGCTTGATTTTTTTCAGACTTTAATACCATCGTGAAGTGTTTGGAATTCTCTCGCATTTCTCTGAAACTTATGCGAAGTGAACACCATTCGCAAGGACTACCTTAACAACCGGCGAATGAATATTCCTTCGATCGGAGTTTTTTTCTTTTCAGATAAAGGAATTCTTAGAGGACCTGAGAAACGACGCTACGTTGCTCGGCAAAACCGTATTTACTACGGACGAATTGCGAGACATCGCTGGCAAAGAAAATGTCGCGGGAAACGCTTTGTCAACGCTTCTATCGAGACTCAACGATCAGGGCTATCTCTTGAAAGTCTCGCCCAACTCGTACAAAGTTTTTTTCTACCAAAAATAATCATTCTGTACCTACATTTTAATTACTATGTAACACGAAGCCGCAATAGATCGGAAAATCTTCTCTCAACGACTAAATTATTTAAAGAAAAAAAAAGTGTTCCAACGTCGAATCGAGGTCAACATTTTTTTTAACGTAATAAAACTGCTTTTGACATAAACTCAATGGCATTATTTAAAAAAAATTTATTTATCATTTGCAGCAATGTAATAATTGCAATGAGTACGAATCATACGGATGAAAAGTTTCCTGCGTGATTCAGCAGATAAATCAAACGACTCACAACATGAACGTTGATAGAATTACCCAAAAGTCTGTATTTCTGTTTGTCAGTTATGGTGTTCGGGAATCCAAACGTATCCGGAAAGCACATCAATCTCGATACTTCCCTCGGAGTGAAAAACCTCAATTTCAAAGCGATCAAAGGTTCCAAAAAATCGCTCGAACTGTCTCGCAGTTTCTTGAATCGCACCAAATTTTCATCCACGGTCTTCTGCGACAGTGGACAAAATATTGAGCCTGTTCCCTCTACGTAGCGTCCGTACGCCTTCGTGAAACAACAGGAACCCCTCGACTCGGGGGTTCGCACGTCCAATACCGAAGCTCGTTTCCGAAGCACTTGTTCGGGCAGCGAGAATCTCTCCGTGTCGTCAGTTTTTTCGATTACACGCTCGAGTCTGTAACACATCTTCCCCGATTCTGCGCTTCCCTCGTTATCCTCTCTCGCTAAGTCTCGGTGAAAATCGTTCGGCAAGTGTCGCATCGTTTCGTCCGGTACGGAGCTAGTCAGGACTGCGTCGGAGAAACAGAATCGAAGAAAGTTTCTTTTGGCGAGTAGATAATATCTGTGCCTCGTGTTCGGAACGCCGAACTGGCAAGGACTCAGGATAAATTCTTTGTAGTTGAAACCGGACTTCGACAAACACGCTACGAGCGCGTCCCTCGTTCGAGAAGCCTCGAATCCCTTGACGTTCTCGACCAGGACGTGCTTCAAGCTTCCTATCTGCGGAATTACGCCCAACAGGTGAAAGAGCGACGACGATCTGGTGTCTTCGGAATCCTTCCGAAGGCCGACTCTCGTGAACGGCTGACACGGCGGACTCATAAAAATACTGTCTACACCCATCCCTTCGATCTCTTTCACGCTTAACGATTCTATGTTCCTGTTGATGTTTCTCACTCCGGGAAAATTGTGTTTGTAAACTTCGTTCGCTACCGTATTGATGTCCACCGAGGCGACGACTTCGCCCGGAACGCCGCTCGCTGTAACAAAATAGAGCCTTTATTTATTTAAAATTTTTTTTTTTTTTTTTTTTTTATGAGGACCAGCCCCTTTTACATAGTTTTATACACGTTTTACAAATAATAGTTTTTATAACAAGAAAAATTGAAAATTGCGCAGGATCGTCTCTGGTGTAGCTTTAAGAAAAATTGAATGGAAATTATAAATTTTTTTATTTATTTATATATATATATTTTTTATATTTATATATATTTTTTTAATCATAACGAATATTATAAAAAGAACCGAATAATGAAAAAATAATACTTTTCAAGTACAAGATAAATAGATTTTGAGAAAAATGGTCCGAAATCGTTTATCAAATGTTATAGAGAATATTTTTTTTCTTAACGCACAAAGCGTGAAATATTTTCTTGTTTCTTTATATAAACAAAAAAAAACATTAAAGATTTATTAAGATGTTAAATTGTAAAAAGGATTTTTTTTACCGTCTACCAAATAAATAAATAAATAAATAAACAAGTAAACAAATAACGAAAATCCAAGTTACTACGTTGACTTTAAAGTAACTGGAATGTTTGTTATTTGTGTTACGGTAGAGTTTTAAAATATTTCATTGTTTGCCACAGATTACGTTCTTTTTTTCGCGTAGGATAATTTTCTAAAATCTAATAAAAATGACAACGTCAATTTAACAAAATGTGTACGTGCAGTTTTTACCTTCGAGTGCGTAATGCATTCCTCCTATGCCGCTGTACAATTCCAGCACTTTCATCGCAAATAAAAAAAATTATCGATAATTTAACGTCAAACGAAAAAATGATGGTCGAAAATTTGTGAATTACCGACCGAACGAGAGCGATCGTAACCGCGAAACGGTTCGCCGACTTTGCGACTCGGTTCTTCGCGTGTGACGGAGCGCTTTCGCTTCCCCAAGTTGTTCGTCGTTATCGCTCCGTTGTTCGGAACGTTGACTCGCGATCGAGGAAACGATACGAATGAGCGTCAACGATGCGTAACACGGACGCTTGCGGTATTGTCGTCGGCGGTGTGCATACCGATATAGCGATTGAACTTTACAGGTTAGTACTCAAGTCGCCACATTTACATCTCTACCAGGCACAACTCTGCCGGATAAAAATTCTACCAGAAAACAGCTTTACCGGATAACAACTCTGCCAGAAGACAGCTTTACCGGATAAAAATTCTACCAGAAAACAGCTTTACCGGATAAAAATTCTACCAGAAAGCAGCTTTACCGGATAAAAATTCTACCAGAAATCAGCTTTACCGGATAAAAATTCTACCAGAAAACAGCTTTACCGGATAACAACTCTGCCAGAAAACAGCTTTACCGGATAACAATTCTACCAGAAAACAGCTCTATCGGATAACAAGTCAACCAAAAAGACAACTTTACGACTCTGCCACACAACTGTACCAGAAAACATCTCTACCATGTTAGGAATTTACTAAAATCTCTACCGGAAAGTTAAAAAACTTTACCGCACTTGAAATAAACTCTATTGGAATTGAAATACACTCTACCGGAATTGGAATAAACTCTACTGGAACTGAAATAAAACTCTACCGGAATTGAAATAAACTCTACCGGAATTGAAATAAAACTCTACTGGAACTGAAATAAACTCTACCGGACTTGAAATAAACTCTACCGGACTTGAAATAAACTCTACCGGAATTGGAATAAACTCCACGGGAATTGAAATAAAACTCTAATGGAATTGAAGTAAAACTCTAACGGAATTGAAATAAACTCTACTGGAATTAAAATAAACTCTACCGGACTTGAAATAAACTCTACCGGAATTGGAATAAACTCTACCGGAATTGGAATAAACTCTACCGGACTTGAAATAAACTCTACCGGAATTGGAATAAACTCTACTGGAACTGAAATAAACTCTACTGGACTTGAAATGAACTCTACCAGACTTGAAATAAACTCCACGGGAATTGAAATAAAACTCTAATGGAATTGAAATAAAACTCTACCGGAATTGAAATAAAACTCTACTGGAACTGAAATAAACTCTACCGTACTTGAAATAAACTCTGCAGCAATTGAAGTAAATTCTACTGGACTTGAAGTAAACTCTACTGGACTTGAAGTAAACTCTACTGGAATTGAAATAAAACTTTACCGGAATTGGAAAAAAAAACTCTACCGGAATTGAAATAAAATTCTACTGGAATATAAGGCTAGTCTAGCCGTCTAGCCTTGTATCCTGGTAGAGTTTTATTTTCATTCCGGTAGTTTTTTTTACTCTAGTAGAGATTTTGGCAGAGTTCGAATATGGTAGAGATGTTTTCTGGTAGAGTTCTTATGCATTTATTTATTATTTTATGGGACAAACCCTTTTACTCATACAATAATAAAAATACATCAGCAAATTAAGAAAGAATCTCTACAATTAGAATTAAATCACCAGTTTGCATCTTAATATAAAACTAGACTCAATATATTTCATTATTTTATTTGAACATTAACAATCAACACACCGATTTTTTTACTTCTGTTGCCCTATTATTTAGGACAAAAAATGATATCATAAGATAAGAATTCGCTGTCCTACAACTGCTTCGAACTCGCTGATCAACCATTCTGTTGTGCGGTAAAGTTGTTAGAGTTATCTTTTTTGGTAGAGTTGTTATCTGGTAGAGTTGTTTGGCCAGAGATATTTTCCGCTAGAGTTGTTTGGCCAGAGATATTTTGCTAGAGTTGTTTGGCCAGAGATATTTTGCTAGAGTTGTTTGGCCAGAGATATTTTCCGCTAGAGTTGTTATCTGGCAGAGTTTATTTGTTTATTTGTTTATTCGTATACGGATTACTCGTTTACCAATTTACTCAGTATGACATGTATAAAATGTGTCTCATAACTAATATAAAAACTAATATAACTAATATGAAATCGAGTAAATTGCTAGTCAAAGATTTACCGTTTGTTTCTCCACTCCAAACATCTATTTTCTTAACGAGCAATGTGTGAAATATTTTCTTGTTTCTTTCCTTACATATACAAAAAAACATCAAAGATTCATTAAGTTGTTGAATAGTAAAAGTCTACCATATAAATAAATAAACAAATAAAAAAATAAAAATGTAAATCCATCGGAGAGAAAAAAAAATGGAAACGGGAACCAATGGATAATGGCTAAGAGATTTCGCTTCGCAACAATTACCATTTGACTTAGTTTATGTAACAGAGTTGTGAGTGGTAGAGATGTAAACGTGCCCTCAAGTCGCGACGGCATTTGCGAATAAAATGGTCGGTAAACAACTTTTCTTGTTTCCCCCTCAGCAACCGTATTTTCTTGATAGCGAGTCAGTTCAAGAAGTTCGGATCTATGATCAGCGTCAACCGTGAAGCGTCTCTCAGTCAATTCACCAGCGACATTTATTCAACGAGGTGAGTCTGAAAAAAAACTCCGAAGGGACAAAATGAGCTTTATTTACTTTGACGTTGTTGTTGCAGAATACTGTTTGGTGCGGACGACGAAAATATCCACGCCGCTGCTCGATATATATCGGAGCGGATAGGCATAGACAGGCCTATATTGATCTCGATTTGCCTCAAGGATTATTCTAAAGGCACCCTCGAGACTGTCGTCGCTGCCGTTAAGCAAATGAAATTGTGGTGAAATTTGACCGACGGCCACTTTCAGCGATGTCTACGATATTTGGACAATTGGTCATCGGACCACCGGGCAGCGGAAAAACAACTTACTGCAATGCGATGTGCAAATTTCTTGAAGGAATCGGACGCAAAGTAGCAGTCATAAACATAGGTAAATCGCGTAGAACGGTAATCATGAGAGTAACTTAACTTTTTATTGTTGCGCAGATATTTTTAACGATACCGCATTCGAGCAATTTCTGATATAAGAGATTGTAAACTATTTTAAGTACTTTGACACTGAAATCTCGAATATTTATATTCACTGTAAAAATTAATTGTAAATTGAATGTACTGGAATTTGAAATTTCCTTTCATTACTTATATTAATTCAATATTAATGGCCTTCTTTTGTAAAATTATAATACCAGATATTAAAATTACAAATATGTTGCCATGAATTTACAAAAATTTGCATTAAAAATAAAAATTTTACTATCAAATTGTAACACGCATGTGTTTGAAAAATTAAAACAGTTTGTGTAAAAGAGCTTCCGATACCGTTAATTAATTTTCAAACAAAATTTTTTACAGTGTACCATTTTTTTCAATTGTTTGAGTCTCATTTTTTAAATATGGTGTATGAAAAATGGTAAAAATCGCGGGTTTACTCTTCTACCCATCCCGATGGTAACATGTTGCATAAGAAACTAATTTCGAAATGCAATCTGAGACATTATTATTATTGAAATTTATTATACAAAAAGAAGTGTAGCACTTACAAAATCTGCATCTTGGTAACCGAATTGAATTTCTATGCATCTAAAATAGAGACGAAAATATGTCGACATAATTTTTTTATTCGGCGCTTTGTAGCGCATTTCCGACTCGGCATTTGAAATTTATATAGCATACAAAAAAAAAACACATTTACTTATCGGTAACCCTTTTTTTAAAAATGTTTAACAACGAAAAAATGTTGAGGGTGTCGGTAATAATGCATTTTTTAGAATTTCTAAAAAATCTTATGATGTTTGGTGCACATGATTAATTTTATTTAATTTAAGAACCGGCTGGACCTGTATATGTTTACATGAGATGTTCACAAGAAATTATACATGGGCACACGAAATCATAATTATATATGTTCACACAATTTGTAATAAGTTAAAAGAATTTATAGGAATTTACAAGAATTTATAACAAAAAATGCTAAAAAGTTATTAACATATTGCTAAGAAAAATTGTTCATCAAATAATCAGTAAACTTTTTTTTTCTCTTTTCAAATGAATTCCTTGATTTTTTTAGAATTCATATGAATTCTTTCAGAATTTCCTATCATTTTTTTATTTTCCGTTTTTGACATTTTTTAAAAGCCGTAATACGGAACGGTTGGCGCAATGGTCTCGAAACTTTTTGTGTGTATTGTAGAATCGTGATACCGAAACATATCCGAAATTCATGCCTCTACATCGATGTTTTAAATCTCCGAGAAAAAAAAATTGAAATTATAAAGAATTCTGAAAAAATGTATATGAATTCTAAAAAATCAAAGAATTCATTTAAAATGAGAAAATAATAAAAAGTTGTCTGATTTTCTTTAAACAATTAATTTTTCGAGTCATTTGTTAATAACTTTTTGGCATTATTATTATGCAAAATCAAAGGTCTTGACGTATGTAATGCAGCGGATTTTTTACGTATTTTTGGCATGTCGCGAAATACTGAAATTTCGATCGCATTGAACTTTTGGTTGGGAACGTATGTGTGATGCATCCTTAAGAGCATGTGAAACACGGTCTCAGCGTGTCTCTCTCGCTCCGCCGAGAGCGCCACTGATGCTAGCTTTCTTGCACTCCATAGTGTTTCACATGCTCTTAAGGTAGTTCTGTCGCTTGGTATTCATTTCGCATAAGTTCGAGAAAAATGAGATAAAATTGCAAATACTGGGATGGTATAAAAATCTGAAACAATGCATGCATATTAAAGGTACTGAAAAGATTGATTTCGCATAATAATAAGTCCAAAATGTTATTAAGAAATTTAAAAAAAAATTAATTGTTTAACAAATTACCCGGCAAAATAATTTTTTTTATTACGAAAATTATTCTTTCACGTTTCTGAATGCGTATGAATTTTTCAGATTTTTAAATTAGCTTTGAATTTTATGTTTTTTCCATTTAAAAAAATCGAAGCAAATTAAAAAATTTGGAAAAGTTCATACGTATTTAGAAAAATGAACGAATCATTTTTCGTAAAAAAAAAATTGGTTTCCGCGAATTTTGTTACCGATTTTTTCTTTCATCAATTTGTTAATAACATTTTGGAATGATTATTATGCAAAATTAATTTTTTCAGTACCTTTACTATGCATGCATTTTTTCAGATTTTTATACCATCGAGAAGTATTTGCAATTTTATCTAATTTTTCTCGATCTTATGCGGAATGAATACCAAGCCACAGAACTACCTTAAGGAGGGTCGAGCGCGAGGTTCGGAGGGGATAGGCTCGGTGGCGCGCAAGGTGCGGGGCAGGTCGTGTGCGAGTGAGAGGTCCATTATGCGGCCTCTCACTCGCACGTGCCAAGCGTGCCGAGATAAAGCTGTAAATTTCCATGCAATTGCTCATTATTAACTAACGGTGAAGAACAAGTGTCTACATTGTTGTACAGAGCTTCCTGACAATATTCTTTACAGTTCTCAATAATTTGTTTGCAACGTTTCCATATGAACTATCCTAGAAACATTAAAATTCATCGCTTATTTTCAATCTGCCATAAGAATCAATTTTAAATGATTATTAAAAAAATATATATATTTCTCGAAAATATTTTTTTTTATTTTCATTAAAATTTTTTTTTTTTCGTAAACGGTGAAGACGAACGCATTCAAATCTTGCAGATACACTTAGACCGTTCATATCAATGCGTCAAAAAAAAAACCAGCATACTTTTCTTGATGACGCAGTAACGCTCGACCCTCCTTTAATCATGGTGGTAACATCTTAAAAATGGACTTGAAATAATAATCCGTTTTTTTTTTACAGATCCGGCGAACGAGAATATGGAATACGAAGCAACAGTAGACATTTCCGAACTGATAAAGCACAATGAAGTAATGGATGTGTATGGACTCGGACCGAATGGAGCATTGATGTATTGTATCGAGTTTTTAGAGGCAAACGTGGGGTGGCTAATCAACAAGGTCCTGAATCTCAGAAATCAGTACATAATTTTCGACTGCCCTGGCCAGGTATAAACACATACGACGAAGCTCTCACGGATTTGGACGATCAGGGCGAATAATGCGAGAGCATATTTTATCATTTAAAGGTGGAGTTGTATACGCATCACAAGTCAATGGCCACAATAGCCGAAAAGTTGGGTCAAAATCTGGTCAGATTGTGCAGTGTACACCTTATCGACTCTCATCACTGTAGCGATCCAGGTCGGTAACTAAAGAGACGCGTCGATCAAATAATATTCCACTGGTCTTTGATAGGGATGTGCCAATATTAAAAAATTTCAATAATTCATCATAAATTGAATATAAAGAATTCGTATTCGAATATTCAAAATATTCGAATAATTTGAATACTTCAATATATTTGAATAATTAAAAATATTCGAAGGATTTTTATAGTCCAAATATTCCAATTAGGTAAACGAATTATTCCAATAATTAGAAATATTAACTTCAAACTTTGTAATGGACCATAATGGTCATTTTATAATCAGTTATATTTATACAACGCGATAAACAATGCGAATTGATTGATAAAAGAATTTGTATTGCACGTTTAAGCTTTGAAAAAGGGAATAACTTGCAACCGAGCGTGAGTTCTACAGCTTTACAGTAATCGAAATTCTTCATTCAATTAATACAATTTATGTATTCAGTTTCATTGTAATCGGAATTTCATCATTCGAATATCCAATTCATAAAGATTATTCGAAATATTCGAATTTTTGTAATATTCGTGAATATTCGTATTATTCGAATTTTTTTAATTACTCAAATTTTTGAATATTTTATTCAATTCAAACGCTATTCTCAATGTGCATTACCCAATGCAGGCTGCTACTCCTACTCGTAATGTGCATTACCCAATGCAGGCCTACTGGCTGAGCGTGTGTATGTGAATCGGAGCTGGGCAAATGCACTGAATACTTGAAGTAGGTATTGAAATTTCCGAGTCCTGAGTCAGTACGCAGTACTCAGAACTTCAGCACCGAAGTTCTTCGAGTATTCAACACGTCAGTCCTCAAGCACCACCTAGTGCTCGGTACTCCAAATACTTGGTACTTCAACTACTCGTTACTTCAAGTACTTGGTCCTTGAATACGAACTTCAAGTACTTGGTCCTTGAATACGAACTTCAAGTACTTGGTCCTTGAATACGAACTTCAAGTACTTGATACTTCAGATACTTAGTCCTTGAATACGCACTTTAAGAGCTTGGTACTTCAACACATACTCCCAATACTTATTGTATTTGGCCAGCTCTGATATGAATTTAAATAAACCTACTATATCCAAGCATCTGAGTACCGTATCTAAGTGCTACATCCAAGCATTTCATCTTAGTACCGCATCTAAATACTGCATTTAAGGTCGCTATGTCGCTTCCCGCTCATCTCGCATAAGTTATCGAAAAGTAAGCGAATATTGCAAGTACTTCTCGATGATATAAAAATCTGAAAAAATGCATGCAGATTAAAGGTACTGAAGAGATTAATTTTGCACAATAATAATTCCAAAATGTTATTAACAAATCAAGCAAAAAATTAATTGCTTAACAAATTGCCCGGCAAAGCAACCATTTTTTTCTATGAAAATAATTCATTTATTTTTCTGAACACGTATGCATTTTTTTTAGATTTTTCAATTAGTTTTAATTTCTGTGTTGATTCAGACATTTTTTCCAAATAAAAAAATTAAAAAATGAAAGCTGTCTATGTACTGTCTAAGTACTATCCAAGTGCTATCTAAGTACTGTCTAAGTACTGTCTAAGCACTGTCTAAGTACTGTATCTACTAACTGCCTTTAACAAGTATTCCATGTTTTATCAACATTTACAGGAAAGTACTTGTCTTCTTTGCTGCTATGCACGAGTACAATGTTGCAACTGGGGCTACCTCACGTCAACGTCATGACGAAATTGGATGAGATGAAGAAATTTAGTGCACAGCTCGATTTCAATATTGACTTCTATACGGAGGTGTTGGATTTAAGATATCTGTTGGAAAAGCTTGACGAAGATCCTTTGACGGCCAAGTTGGTGTATTCCCATTAGACGAATTTTTGGAGCATCCGAAAATTTACGAAACCCGATCGAACGTTGGTTTTTATTTTCGCAGGTACAAGAAACTCAACGCGGCGCTGGTGTCGCTCGTTGAAGATTACAGCCTCGTCAACTTCCTTCCGCTCGACGTGTCCAACAAAGCTCTGCTTCTGCAGGTGAAAAACGCTATCGACAAAGCGAACGGTTATATCTTCGGTGGAAATGAGCCGCGAAACGTTCAAGCTTTACTCGCGTGTGCGGTCGGAGCGGTCAGTGAAAGTGAAAAAATGTCCACCATAGACTCGTACGTTTGAAGTTTCGGCTGATTTCGTAAAAAAATCAAATCTGATAATTAAAAATGATTTCTTTTTTTTTTTTTTTGCGAAGAAAATACTCTGAAAATTTGAAAGTTTTCACATCGCTTCTCTCGCAATGTTCTTTTATTTACAAAAGTCTGTAAGAGGAAGCGTGGACTGTCATTTTTTTTCCTCGTAGAAGAAGCTTTGTAAATAAATAATAAAGAGGTTGTTCTCAGCATGGATTTTCAAATTTATCAATTTTTCATTGATTCGTAGCTTGATTCATCGGGTTTCCTCTCGATAGTTAGATCCTTGCTCAAGTTAAGGTTGGACTTGCGGTACAGTCACGCCAAACGTGAGTTTCAGAGAAGATTTCGAACACTTCTCCATGGGATAAAAATCTGAAAAAAACAAGTGCATGGGAGGTGCTGCAAAGATTGTTTTTGTGAAATAATAATCCCAATTTGTCATTAACAATTTGAAGATAAAAATCATTATTCAACAAATTATTCGGCAAATTAACTATTTTCCTTCATAAAAATAATTCGTTTATTTTTCTGAATAAGTATTAATTTTTTGTAGATTTTTGAATTCAATTTGAATTTTGTGCCTTTCCACAAATTTTCCCCATATAAAAAGAAAAAAATTCAAAGTGAATTGAAAAATCTGGAAAAATTCATAAGTGTTCAGAAAAATGAACGAATCATTTTCATAAAAATTAAGTTAGGTTTCTGGGAGATTTGTCGAACAATTTTATTTTTCATCAATTTGTTAATAACGTTTTCGAATTATTATTATGCAAAATTAATATTTTTAGCACCTTTAGTATGCTTAATTTTTTTCAGAGTTTTATACCATCCAGAAGAGTTTGCAATTCCGTCTCATTTCTCCGAAACTTATGCCAACTGAACACCATTCGCAAGGACGACCGTAAATTAAGGTAGTACTAGCGGACAGCCTGAGCCCACGTGAGTTCAAAGCGGATTGAGAGAGGAATTGCGAACACTTCTTGATGAGATAAAAATCTGAAAAAAATCGACCATATGGAAGGTACTGAAAAGATTAATTTTGCGTAATAATAATTACAAAATGTTATTAACAAATTAACGAAAAAAAATTCCCATCAATTCACCCGGCAACCTAACTTTTTTTTAATGAAAACGATTTGTTAATTTTTCTGAATACGTATGCATTTTTCTCAGAATTTGGTGTAATTTTTTAAAATCGCGTTTTTAGTTGATAAAAAAACGTCATTTTCAAAAATCACACAAAATTCTGAAAAAATTCATAGGTATTCAAAAAGATTAACAGATTGTTTTTAATGAACAAAAAGTTAAGTTGCCGGGGGATTCGTTGGAATTTTTTTTTCATTCGATTGTTAATAACATTTTGGAATTATTATTATGCATAATCAATCTTTCCAGCACCTTCCATATGCTTGTTTTTTTTCAGATTTTTATCCCGTCGAGAAGTATTCCTAATTCTCTCTCAATTCTCTCTGAATTCACGTGGGCTAAGACTGTCCGCTAGTACTACCTTAATGCTACGACGGTAATTCTAAAAAAAAAAAAAAAAACTTTTAAATGTTACGAACGTTGAACCTCTCTATGGATTGCTTCAAACGCAATGCCGAACATCCTTAACCGTAAATCCACTCGAGTACAAAAGTTTTAGCCTCATATTTTGCGAATTATACGTCGACATAAAAAATCTGAAATTCGAATTGAGATCAAAATGTCGAAAATTTTTTGTTTTACGGATGCAAAGCTTCGTCTGTAAATAAGCGAATTATGTTAGTGATGAGCATAACAATAATATATTATTCAAGATTTAATATTTACAGAATCTTCCCGTCGAGTTTAAAAGTAGATTTTACAAATCACTCGCGCGGACGTGCCTGGTCGTGAAGAGCAGAGTTACGCTATTCCGCTTGGAAGACGAAAATTTGTCCCAAATCTTCGTAGTCGTAGACCCGTTTCAGAAATGTGTCCAGCAGTTTCAGTCCGGAAATAGTCTTTAAATAACAATTATATGATTGTCGGTAGTTTGTACAATGTACGATATTAGATAAACAGCCCAGTTTCCGTCACCTTTAGTTTTTTCAGTTGAGGGGCTCAGTTTCCGCCATCTTCAATTGTTAAATGGAACATTTTATAACAGTTATTTGTATGGCAAGAGCGTAGAAAGGGAGTTCTTGACGAGTGTGAAAATGCTGCACGAGCCGAAGGCGAGTGCGGCATTTACACGATCCAGAACTCCCTTTTTTAGTCCCGTGCTTTTCACATAATTTTTCCTATCAAATTCCCGAAAATCACGCTTTCCGTTTCCGTGAAGTATGCGTAGAAAGGCACTTTTCCGCTCTAGTGCGGGAAAAAATACCATATTGCGTTTGTACGCATGCGCAGTATTTTCCCCGCAAGCGATGCGAAAAAGTGCCTTTCTGCGCACACTTCACAGGAACGGAAAGCGGGATTTTACGTGCAAGTGTTAGGAAAAAATTATATGCGTGTTGCGGCATTAATCAGAGTAAAATCCGCTCTTCAACATGGCGCCAATTTCTTTTGTATTGAACGGAACCTGTCTTTATTCCTTGGCGAAAATATTCCTCTGACAATTTGTCTGAAAAACTCTAAACGGACCGTTTCGGTGATTTTCATCGATTTTCCGAGATTTTCCTCTCATTTTCTCTGCTATATGTTAAATATCTCTGCCATTTTCTCCGCACAACCTCCACCAGTCACAGTCCTATATCAGAGAAATTCAGAGTATTTTCCTACAAATTCTGGATACATCGGATTTTTTCGGATAATGTACGTTGAGAGAAAATGCGAGTTGTCTCTAAGATTTACTCATTCTGTTACTCGGACAGACAGCAGACTTATTCAGAGAAAATGCAATTTATTTTCTGAAAAACTCCGATTTTCCCGATTAATGTGTGTTTTAAGAATTTCAAAGAACTTTAGAGTTTTCTCTGTGATCTACTCGTTCTATTACCCGAATGAACAATTGACTTATTCAGAGAAAATACAATTTATTTTCTGAAAAACTCCGATTTTCTCGGATAATGTGGGTTTAGAGAATTTCAAAGAACTTACGAGTTCACTCTAATATCTGCTTTTTCTAGTATTCGTATGAACAGTAAACTTCGTTGTCGTGTTCGTACGAACAGTAAACAGTAAACAATAATTTATGTATAATTTGTATGAGAAATTCAGAGCAAATTTGACTTTCAGAAAATATTTTTTGAATATAGAAGTTAGCAGGGAAAATCTGAGATTTTCAGAACAATTAGAAATATTTAGATTCAGAAAAATCTTTGACTCTCTGAAAAGTGGGAAAAGTGAGCGAAATTTCCGAGACTTTCAGAGTTTTCAATATTTTCACCAGGGTATTGTCTATAAATTGTGTTCGATGGCGGTAACCGGGACAGTGGCGGAAACTGGGCCGTTTACCTTGCTGAGTCGAGTCCAACTTACAACGAGTCCCGTATCTAAAGGAACTAAACTTAATGGAATGTCGATCGAGTCTCCGGGCTTCAAGGTTCCGATCATTGTATCCGAAATACCGCACCAGGCGACTGAACTATTGGACTCTAAGCTCAACAGAAGATCCATATTTCGTTCGCTGAAACAAAAAAAAATTATTTCATAATTTCTCAGTTCTTCCGAAGAGGTCGTTGATAAAATCATGGAAGACTTACGACGTATTTATAATATGACACTTGAATTCTATCGGATTTTCGAGAAACTCCTTCGTTGGAAGATTTTTGGCAGTCACCCTTAAATCCCCGTAGTCAGGTGCCTAAATCGTTTTCAAATATAATTATTATTGCGGATGTTTTAGATAGAACGAAGTCTTGAGTGGAGTCGGTTTTTGTTCTTTCAATTGCATTTTTTTAAATATTCGTTCGTTACCGTCATTGGATGTTTGACATTTCTTATTCCAATTACAGGAATTGTAACGGAGAAAACCAAACTTTACTGCTTGTATTGTAAATAGAATGGAACACCTCCTCAAACTTTGGAACTGTTTTCTCAAGACATATTTTTAGCACCTTTGTTTATTTTTTAAAAAAATTTTTTTACTATCGCGTCTAAATTTCGAGACGATACATGTTTCATTACGATTTGGCTTTGTATTAATGTATTGATCATTGTTTGTTCTAAAGAAATAAAAGATAAAGCCAATTTTTTTTATTACTGACTGAAACGAATGCAGTATCGACCATTTGAAAAATCAAGCGCGAAAGATATTAAAAGTGTAGAATTGGCACTTTTGATAAGCACAAACATTTTTGTTAGATTTATATAGTGCAAAAAAAATGGGATAAACAGAAAAAGTCTATCCGATGCCTTAGCTTCATAGAAAAACCTCTCTGGCGGAATCTTTCCCTTCGCAGTACTTAAAGTATATGAGTACTTATTTGGTACTTTAAGTACTTTTGTAAAATACTAGGGCCAAAGTACTTCTACTATTTTCTTCCCAAGCACGTTTGAATAATAAAAATAAAAAATAAAATTTCGTAAAAACTCGAGTTCGGCCTCAAGCTTCATAAAAATTGCACTTAAGGAAGAAACGTGACCACTCAATTAGTTTACCAAATTGACGCCAGGTAAGAATCACATATTTCGACCTTTTTTACTGTTTTAAGTACTCTGACACTGAAAGGTCGAATTTTTTTTTTACGAAAACATCTTAATCATACGTTCATAAAGCTCATTTTTAGCCGCATCTCGCGCCTATTATTACTACTTGTGCAGGATTTATTTCCTCTATCTCGTATCGCACTCGACACACATCCAAACGTGATTACGAAGAAAATCGCGATTAAGAAGAAAAAGTACTTCGTACTTCGTGTTTTATAAAAGTACTGTAAGTACTGCAATTACTTTGTACTTACAGTACTTATGGCACTCAGTGCTCTAAGTACTTATAGTACTTAGCACTCTAAGTACTTGCTGTGCTCAGTGCTATAAGTACTTGCGGTACTCAGTGCTATAAGTACTTGTGGTACTTGGTGCGCCGAGTACTTGTGGTACTCAGAACCCCGAGTGCTCGCGATACTTAGAACTCTAAGTACTTGTGGTACTTAGTGTTCTAAGTACCTTAGCTCGGTATGGTACTTTGCCCAGCTCTGCGACAGAGTCGATTAGAAACATTCGGAAAAAATAGAATAGATTTGTAGTGTGGATAAGATAATATAAAAGTGATACCATTCTTTGCAATTGGCTAGTTTGCAATCGTCCCCTTTCGCCCACGTTGCTGCGCCAAACAATGTCAAGTTTGCCAATGTTTGTCGCATTGTGCATCATCTTAGGATCCTTCATCAAACTCGACTGAGGCTTCAAGCAGTAAAGATACTGTCGACTGGAACCGGGATTCAATACATTTACATTGCCGTAAATCGATTCACCACTCTCGTTGGAATTTAACGTCGACACTGAAAATGTTATTCTCATTTAGATATGCGAGCTCGAATCTTCATAACCGATTATTATTTACCTGTGAATAGATGCGACGATTCGAGTGCGACTTTTTCCAGACATATCGGTCCTGATGTTAAATTTTGTATTTGCGCCTCCAAGTAAACTTCGTCAGACTGAAATAGAAGACAATACATGAACTCGATAATAGATGTGAAAACCCTTTCCCTCCCTTGTTTCTGAATCATGGCAATTCTTTCGAGGTTTCCAATTCTCTTCGTGCTCTGCAAAGCTAATTAATTTCTTTGTAAAGTAGGGGCGTGCGAATAGGGTTTGAATTGAATGGAATTGAATATTGATATTCAATTGAACATTTTAATTGGATATTCAACAATTTTTACAATTAAAAAAATTCTAACAGTTCGAATATTTATGAATAGTACAAAAATTCAAATTTTTCAAATAATTTTGATGAATTGGAAAATCGAATGATGACATTCCGATTACCATGAAACTGAGCACTTAAATTGTATTCATTGAATGAAAATTTTTTATTACTACAAAGCTGGAAAACTTACGCTCAGTGGCAAGCTATTCCTTTTTTCAAAGATTAAATGTGTACAAAAAATTCTGTTATAAATCAAATCGCATTGTTTATCGCGTTATTTATAATGATCATTATGGTCCATTATAAAGTCTCCAATCAATATTTCTAATCATTGGAATAATTCGGTTACCTAATTCGAATATTTTGAATACTTAAATACGAATTATTCATATTCAATTCATAATGAATTATTCAAATGTTTGAATATTCGCACATCCCTAGTCAAAATCAATATTAAAGATCATTGATCATAGTATTATATTTGAATGCCGTTTTAGGACGAAGGGTGCATATTTACGCAAGTTACAGTTATCAGAGATTTTTCGAAATTTTCAAAATGGCGCAAAATCTCAAACAGAGTCTACATTTTCGTGAAAATTACACCGATGAAAAATACGTGTCCAAAATTACAACTCGCAATCTTAAACCGTTACCGAATTATAGTTTGCGAATGCACACGCACGCACGCACGGACTATTTCAAGAACACTGACATTCAACTTTCAATTTTTTATTTTTATTAATTTTTTTAAACGAAAACCTCTTCCTTTATGAGAAAACAAAAAAGGGAAGAAACAGTGGTATCCCACATAGCACTGCGATGACGTAAAGAAAGAATCTATTTCAAAACAAGATTCCCAATGATGTGAAGGAAATTTACCGACTACGGGCCAACCCCTTTCATTTATCTAAACAATAGTCGAGATTATACGAATCTATATAAATTAAATTTTTATTTGTTTATTTTTTTAGTATGTAAGAATCGCTTTTACCACTTAGGGATTTTTTTCTCAGAATCTTTATACAATGCAAAATATCCTGTAAAATTGGAACCAGAATCGAAGGTGTTTTTAGAAGAAAAACATTATTTTAACTTTTTTCTACGAAAACGGACGTTTCCATATCGAGGAAATTATGACTCGAACGTCATTCGAAAGTTGATGAGAAATAAAAGAAAGTTAAAGTTCCTACGAATTTTTTGAGTGACCAATATTTCTTGAGATATACTAATGTTTACAAAAATACGTGAAACCTGAACGGTGCACTTTAAAAAACTAAACAAAATCACGGCAAATTTTGAAAAACCATCCGAGAGGTCGACCGAAAAATTAGCTCGGTTGATAAAGAATGTCCTATTATAGAAAAAAGCGATTGGAAATCTTGCAGACAATTTCTTTGAAGTCCCTCAATTGGCTTAACTTAAAGAGTAGACAAGAGTCCTTGTCGTGTCGCTCTCGTCGGGCAAGTATTTTCCATACCTCGGCATTGCAAAACTTGGTTTTCACGTCGAGCGGCTTGATGACTTCGAATTTGAAGAACTTCCTGAAAGATTGCGTCGTACTACCGACACTTGCCGGCATGTAACTGACCTCGCAGACTAATCTGAAAAGAGAAGAGAGCGCAATTGTTGAGCTTTCGGGGAAAAGCCGATCGGAATTCAATTGATTCTCGTACAATTAAATATCTTTACATGTGAGTTCCTATTTCCTTGACTTCGTGATGAATTACGTCGTCCACCGTATTATCGGGCGCCAATTCGTTGACTTGGCAATTTTTGTGCGACAACGCGATAGTTTGGGTGCTCGTCTGTAAATCTGCCTGGAAATATGGCCATATTTAGACAAGAAGAATGGTACGTAAGCCGCCTCGAACCGGACACACGATCGTCTATGGATACCTTTACGCGGACGTTCTTCGCTATTTGACTGCTGCCGTTGTGAACGCACAGGTAACTCGAAAATATTTCACCCAAGTGGATATTTCTGAAAGGACAAAGCCGATCGATTAATGGCGAATAATTAATAACTGATCTGGTGAAAATATTTCTCTAAATGTCTGAAAATTTTGCAGAAATTTCTCTGAAAAGTTCTCTGAAATTTTCAGTTTTAGCACTTTTCAGAAAAAGTCAACGATTTTTCTGAATCTAAGTATTTCCATAGCTTTCCAGAGAAGTTGGCAGGAAAAATCAGAGATTATCAGAAGAATCGAAAATATTTGAATTCAGAAAAGTCTTTAATTTTCTCTGAAAAGTGCGAAAGGTGAGAGAAATTCAGAGGACTTTTCAGAGAAATTTTTCGAGACTTTAAGATATATTTTTAGAGATATTCAGAGAAACATTTTCACCAGGGTTATAAATTAGGGGTGTGCGTTTGAATTGAATTGAATATTTAACAATTTGGATAATTAAAAACATTGGAATAATATCACAAGAATGAATATCACAAAAAATCGAATATTTCGAATAATTTTGATGAACTGGATATCCGAATGATGAAATTCCGATCATAATGAAACTGAGCCCATAAATTGTATTCATTGAATGAAGAATTTTGATGATTACAAAGCTGAAGTACTTATGCTCGGTTGCAAGTTATTCCCTTTTTTAAAGCTTAAACGTGTACAACAAATTCAGTTATCTGTCAATTCGCATTGTTTATCGCGTTATTCATAATCACCATTATGATCCATTATAAAGTCTCAAGTTAATTTATCAAATTATTGCAGAAATTCGTTTACCTAATTGGAATATTTGGACTATTAAAATCCTTTGAATAATCTTAATTATTCGAATACATTGAAGTATTCAAATTATTCGAATATTTCTTGAATATTCAAATACGAATTATTCATATTCAATTCACGATGAATTATTCAAGTTTTTCAATAATCCCACATCCCTGTTATAAAAGAATTTTAAGTACAGAAAGTATTTTGTATTTTAAATACATATAGTATTTCGTATTTTGAGTATTTTCGAGTATTTTGCACAGCTCTGGTTTTAGCTTGACCTTCCCAAAGGAACCAAATTCCTGACTTTGTGTCGAGAGCACCGATAGCTCTTGGCTCATGTTTGGAAATCGGATTGTTTTACGAAAATCGAACCATAAACCATCCTTCTATCCGACAATTATAACGGTTGCATGGGTCCAGTAAAAAGTCCATACGAAATTCAAGGACATTTCCAGCTTGTGTTGGGACATTTATAAAAAATGAAGATACGCATATCGTACGACGTACGAAATAACATTTAGCTCGATAACCATTTTCGTTCACGTCGACGTCGGTTCAGAAAAAAAAAACAACTCACTATGCACGAATGTATATATGTATCTCAGCAAAACTGAAAAACTCATTTTTTTAGAATGGTTGCTAGTAATGTACACCCACATAACAATTGGACGACATATACACGTCGTAAATGGATCATAAAAAAAACGGTGAACTTCTTAAATGTGCTCGGAATTTATTTCAATATGAACTCTGAAAGATATCAAATTCATTGATGTCGGACGACTGGTAGTGATCTCAAACATGTGAGCTTAAGTAAGTCTTTTCGAGAACTCTTCATATACGTATTGCACCGTACAATAATTTTCTGGATAAACATTATATTGATATTCTGGATAAATATTATATTAATATTCTGGATAAATATTATATTAATATTCTGGATAAATATTGTATTAATATTCTGGATAAATATTGTATTAATATTGTATGGGACAATACGTATACAGAGAGTCCACAAATAGACTTACTGGCGTTCAGATTTTTGAGAGTACGACCAGTGGTCCGAAATTGACGCATTAGATACCTTTCAGAGGACATTCTTAATCATATAGAAATGAATTCGGAGCACATCTAAGAAATCTGTAATTGTTTTGTTGTCTTCCAATCGCTATGCGGGCATTTTTAATCAAACTCAAATTTTCCCAAAAATTAAAAACTCGAGGACATTCCATGACTTTTTCAAGGACAGTCAAAATTCAAGGACAGTTCCAGGACTTCAAGGACCGCCGGGCACCATGTGTTGGTTTTTTTCATGTCGCAAGAAAATCCACCTCTCGAAGGTATATACGTCGTAAATGGATCATAAAAAAACGGTGAACTTCTTAAATGTGCCCGGAATTTATTTCAATATGAACTCTGAAAGATATTGAATTCGCTGATTTCGGATGACTGGTAGTCATCTCAAACATGTGAACTTAAGTAATTCGTTTTGAGAACTCTTCATATACGTTTTGCACCGTACAATAATATTCTGGATAAATATTATATTAACATTCTGGATAAATATTATATTAATATTCTGGATAAATATTATATTAATATTCTGGATAAATATTATATTAATATTCTGAATAAATATTGTATTAATATTGTATGGGACAATACGTATATAGAGAGTCCACAAAAAGACTTACGGAAGTTCAGATTTTTGAGAGTACTACCAGCGGTCCGAAATCAACGCATTCGATACCTTTCAGAGGACATTCTTAATCATATAGAAATGAATTCGGAGCACATCTAAGAAATCTGTGATTGTTTTGTTGTCTTCCAATCGCTATGCGGGCATTTTTAATCGAACTCAAATTTTCCCAAAAATTAAAAACTCGAGGACATTCCATGACTTTTTCAAGGACAGTCAAAATTCAAGGACAGTTCCAGGACTTCAAGGACCGCCGGGCACCATGTGTTGGTTTTTTTCATGTCGCAAGAAAATCCACCTCTCGAAGGTATATACGTCGTAAATGGATCATAAAAAAACTGTGAACTTCTTAAATGTGCTCGGAATTTATTTCGATATGAACTCTGAAAGATATTGAATTCGCTGATTTCGGACGACTGGTAGTCATCTCAAACATGTGAACTTAAGTAATTCGTTTTGAGAACTCTTCATATACGTTTTGCACCGTACAATAATATTCTGGATAAATATTATATTAATATTCTGGATAAATATTATATTAATATTCTGGATAAATATTATATTAATATTCTGGATAAATATTATATTAATATTCTGGATAAATATTATATTAATATTCTGGATAAATATTATATTAATATTCTGGATAAATATTATATTAATATTCTGGATAAATATTATATTAATATTCTGGATAAATATTGTATTAATATTCTGAATAAATATTGTATTAATATTGTATGGGACAATACGTATACAGAGAGTCCACAAATAGACTTACTGGCGTTCAGATTTTTGAGAGTACGACCAGTGGTCCGAAATCGACGCATTCGATACCTTTCAGAGGACATTCTCAATCATATAGAAATGAATTCGGAGCACATCTAAGAAATCTGTGATTGTTTTGTTGTCTTCCAATCGCTATGCGGGCATTTTTAATCGAACTCAAATTTTCCCAAAAATTAAAAACTCGAGGACATTCCATGACTTTTTCAAGGACAGTCAAAATTCAAGGACAGTTCCAGGACTTCAAGGACCGCCGGGCACCGTGGGTTGGTTTTTTTGATGAAGCAAAAAAATCAACCTCTCGAAGGTTGGAATCGGATCTGGTTCGTTGCACCGATCGATCGGTTGGTTTCGAGTCGGTCGGAACGCGAGGCTTCGCCTAGGAAAAATTATACGCGTACCCAAAACTTTGCGGCAGTACCATAAATTGTCCGACGGCGAGAGTTTCCATTCCTTGCAGAGCGGTGCAATCGTTCTTGAGCTCATTGTTAAGAGTATTGCCGGGTAGATCCGTCGAGTCGCACGTCACAACTGTGGGACTGGCCAGTGTCGGCCGCGTCAATCTCATTACTGTAATTTGTGTAATTCAACTTGAAATTTGTTCCATCTTTATTCGTGTCAAAGAACAAGGCTTCGAAATACCTTTCAGAGCCAATAGATGTTCCGTTTTCGGTTTAACCTCCATCCTGATGCTTGTGCCAGTGTATATATATATATATTTTTTTCAGTAATCAACAATGGCACGAACCGTCAAAACTTTCAATCGGTCGCCCGTTTCATGGAGACTAGAGTAGAGGAGGCCGAACGCGTATGGGAGAAGTTTGGAAATTGTCGTCGACGAATCGGAACATAAATTAGGTTCGAAGATTCACCACAATCGTCGCTTCGATCGCGGAGAACCGCAGTGAAGTATGCGTTTGGTTGCTTGTCAATGCTGTGAAGTGTGACTAGTGAAAGGCAACGCTTTCGTTCCATGGACCACGGTCTTACATACAGGTCTTGCAACTCAGACACAATTACGCTGCGGATGTGAGTCGCTTATCGAAGCACTTTTTCGTTCTTAGAACGTCCACCAGTTGTCGCTGTCATCGAGTTTCGCAAATAACCGTAACCTCACTTTCTAAGAACAACAAGAGGACGGTGTTTATCGATGATATCGAAATTTATTTAAATATATGGGTATATATATATATTTTTTTTGAATATGCCAAGAAAGTGTGCTGTACCGTATTGCAACAGCGGCAGCCGAACTGCGAGTCGCAAGATTTCCGTATTTCGCGCGCCATACTCAATGTATTTTTTCCTTGCTTTTTCCCTTTTAATATAGACATTTCTGACAACAATAATTCGTCTGTTTTCGCTACGCGTTCATCGTATGAGCCGAAGATACACAGAAATAGGCATTTGAGAATTTATTCGGGGGTAGCATTACGCGTATGTAATTATTTTAAATGCTGCACAGCCAATCGTAGCGATCATGCGGTGGCGAGGGACAAACGTATGTTCGTAAGAGAGAGATCGATAGATTCATGCTATCTCACTCTCACGGCGCGGAAATTCGATAGCAGCGACGCTAGTAGCGATGCGGCGAACAAAAATTAGCCTCGCTGAGCGAACCTTCCCCCACCACCGAAGTTGCAACACCTGTATGTAAGACCGTGGTTTGTCCCTCGCCACCGCATGATCGCTACGATTGGCTGTGCAGCATTTAAAATAATTACATACGCGTAATGCTACCCCCGAATAAATTCTCAAATGCCTATTTCTGTGTATCTTCGGCTCATACAATGAACGCGTAGCGAAAACAGACGAATTATTGTTGTCAGAAATGTCTATATTAAAAGGGAAAAAGCAAGGAAAAAATACATCGAGTATGGCGCGCGAAATACGGAAATCTTGCGACTCGCAGTTCGGCTGCCGCTGTTGCAATACGGTACAGCACACTTTCTTGGCATATTCAAAACAAAAAAAAAAGGTCCCATATATTTAAATAAATTTCGATATCATCGATAAACACCGTCCTCTCGTTGTTCTTAGAAAGTGAGGTTACGGTTATTTGCGAAACTCGATGACAGCGACAACTGGTGGAGGTTCTAAGAACGAAAAACTGCTTCGATAAGCGACTCACATCCACAGCGTAATTGTGTCTGAGTTGCAAGACCTGTATGTAAGACCGTGGTCGAAACTTTCAATCGGTCGCCCGTTTCATGGAGACTGGAGTAGAGGAGGCCGAACGCATATGGGAGAAGTTTGGAAATTGTCGTCGACGAATCGGAACATAAATTAGGTTCGAAGATTCACCACAATCGTCGCTTCGATCGCGGAGAACCGCAGTGAAGTATGCGTTTAGTTGCTTCAGTTGCTACTCCAGTCTCCATGGACACACAGTTTACCTCTCGAGCAGCTCTCGGATGTGGAATATCGGAGGAGTGCCTCAACGAAAGAAACGAAAGTTGTAGAAACTCGAAGGCTCAACTTATTTTCTTGCTCCTTTCTTTTCGACAATCGGTTCCGAGCAATCGACGACTGGGATTCAAACAAAAATGATCAAAGCTATATTGGTATTCAACAATCATGGAAAGCCGCGACTATCGAAGTTTTACGAGTACTTCGTGAGTAAATTTGTTTGGTTCTCGTTGTTTTCGTTCTATCCTCGCGGCTGGCTCGGCTTCGGGCGCTCGACAGCTGTCACCGGTTTTCGGAGCGACTTTGTTGACTGAAAAACAAAATGAAAAATTGTGTAAAAATTTTTTATGGAAACAAAAAAATTATGTACACATTTTTATGAAAAAACAAGAAGACATAATTTGAACATTTTTATGAAAAAACAAAAAACATGTACGAATTTTTTGAAAAAGAAAGTTATGAAAATTTTTTATGAAACAAAAAATAATTTATGGCACAGTGTCGTGAGACGATTTCTCGGGAATTTCTGTCGGTCGTCAGCTGTTACACCGCTGACGCAATGGCTCTTCGTTCAACGATCCCGATCCCGATTAATGTCAATGACGATAAATAATCGTCGTTGACATTAAAAATGATATTTCGTCGAATAAAATTAGTGATAAAATCATTTATAATTTTTGCAACAAATAACAACGATCGACTTTTGTTTATTTGTTTATACTTATTTATTTATATTATTATATTATATATATTATTATTAAAAATTAATTATTTATTTATTTATATCATTTATTGTTTTATTCATTAACATTTTTTATAACAAAATGCATGTCTTACATAGCTACTTGTTTGTCTATTTATTAATTTATTTACGTCGAACAGTGTCAATGTCAATAAAACAATCCGTATATTATAAATTCTTCGTCAAACAATGGAAAAATTATTTATAATTTTTTTAATTTTCTGATTAATTTTTTTGGTTTTTTAATATTTACAAGCGCAGTCTAAAAAACAAATGATTTCAGCTCGCCAATAACGTCAGTGTCGATGAACAATCGATACGCATAAAATTATCAACTTCGTAAAAAAACATAAAGACAAATAATATTTAAAACACGATATTTTTATTTATTTGTTTATTTGCCATTATTTAAAAAAAAAATCTTTCTATTTATTAATTTATTCATTTATTCAAAAATTACAGAACGAAGATATGCAACAGCAAATCATCAAGGAGACGTTTCAGCTGGTCTCGAAGCGAGACGACAACGTGTGCAATTTTTTGGAGGGCGGAAGTCTGATAGGCGGTTCGGACTACAAACTGATATACCGTCACTACGCGACGCTCTACTTCGTCTTCTGCGTTGACAGTTCCGAGTCGGAGCTCGGCATTCTCGACCTGATACAGGTGTTCGTCGAGACGCTCGACAAGTGTTTCGAGAACGTGTGCGAGCTCGATCTTATATTTCACGTCGACAAAGTTCACTACATACTGAACGAGCTCGTCATGGGAGGAATGGTCTTGGAGACGAACATGACCGAGATCCTGACGAGGATCGAGGAACAAAACAAATTGGAAAAGCAGGAGGTGAGTCCGTCGATCGCTGGCCGTAGAAACGCCCCGGGAATCGCGATTTATTTTTAACAAATTTTTTTTTTTTTTTTTTGTACTTGATATTTGAGCGTACGCCAACTTGCTTCTCCGATAGATCGTCCTCAGTAGAATCGGCGAAATCAATAAAATGATTCATTTTGTTTTTCTTTTCTTTTTTTTTTAAGCCAAAAAATTATCCAAAAAAAGAAAACATTTTAAAAAATTATTTTATTATTATAATTGATATTATGATAATAGTATCGTAATTACAATTATATTATAATTTCTGTAATAACTGTTATTATTATTATTATTATTATTGCTGTAGATTTGATTTTTGATCTTTCTTAACGTTGTAAATAAAATAATAACGATAATTAATCATATATTTTTTCATGTTCGGTAAGTCGTGTCAGTTCTGCTGGTTTGAATCATTTTATTTATTTTGCCGACTGTTAACTTGTTGCCTTGTATGCGCATATTTTTTTTTTTTTTTTAATTAAGGTAGTCCTTGCGAATAGTGCGAACTTCGCATAAGTTTCGGGGAAATGAGGGGGAATTGCGAAACACTTTTCAATCGTATAAAAATTAATTTTGCACAATAATAATTACAAAGTGTTATTAACAAATCGATGAAAAAATTTAATTGTTCAACAAATCTCCTGGAAACATAACTTTTTCTTTTAATGAAAATTATTAGTTTTATTTTTCTGAATACGTATGAATTTTTTCCGATTTTTAAATTCACTTTCCATTTTTTTTTTTTAAATGCGAAAAACGTGTAAAAAGTCAGAAAATTCAAAGTGAACTCAAAAATCCGAAAAAATTCATACGTATCCAGAAAAATAATCGAATAATTTTCATTAAAAAAAAAAGTTATGTTTCCGGGAGATTTGTCGAACAATTAAATTTTTCATCAATTAACAACATTCAATTAACAACATCATTTTCAACATTTTGGAATTATTATTATGCAAAATTAATCTTTTCGGCATCTTTCATATGCTTGATTTTTTTCAGATTTTTATACCATCGACAAGTGTTTACAATTCCCTCTGAATTCTCTGAAACTTGTGCGAAATTAACACCATTCGCAAGGTGTTAATTTACTACCTTAACTGTATCGAACTAACGACCGATAACTAACTTTCGTCATAACGGATCAATACGCGGCCGCTTAGTGGTGAGGGCACTGACCTATGCTAACCTGAAATTTTTAGGGGATTTACAAAACGAGACGATCTTGTTCGCCGAGATCCTGCTCTTACGTTCTCCTGGGGCCCCCTCTATAAGCTAATCGGCAATAGGCAATCAGTCAGATGAACTGAAAAAAAAAAAAATCTCACATCTCTTAATATATTCCTTGCTATCTGTGATTTAAAAAAAAAAAAAAAAAAAAAAAAGACTCGCAATCAAACTCCATCGGCTGGCAAAGGGTGATCGGTGCTATCGTAGAAATCTATTTCTGTAGTTGTTTTCTCGATCGAAAGCTTCTAATATTCTACCCTGTCGCTTTGTAAATTTTTCTATTATTTTTATTGCATATAATTTTTCATTTAAAACCCAGAACATGACAAATTAGTGCCTTAACACATATCTGTATACCTCGAGAAATTTTAATCAAGAATAATAAAATATGTATATTATTCATTGCGATTAATCCGTAGTCGTCGGCAATCCCACCTCGACATGGTGTCCAGTGATCCTCGAAATCCACTAGAGCGCGGTCTCTTTAGACAATTAATTTTGTTGAAATTTTCTTTTCGAGCTTAAAATACGCAACTTTTTACTTTACCGATTTTGAGACGGTGATTTATTTATTTATTTATTTATTTATTTATTTACAGTAGTGGACGGGAAAATCCCTTTTTACATTTTAACAAGTTATTAAATTTTTTGTCTTTATGTATTTAAAAAAGCAAGAGAATATTTTATACTTTGTGTGCTAAAAAGAAAATAATTATTTTGGGTAGAAAACAAACGGCAAACCGTTGACTAGTAAATTGTTAAATTACTCAAAGTGATGAGAATCTTGAGGGAAGCTTTTGTTACCGACCGAGTCGGCAACGAAAGCTGCGAATTAATTTTTATTTTATTTTTTTCATGGTTCTTAAAAATTTTCTGCAAAAAGCAAATTCTCAGTCGAAACAGGAAGGTCTAGCAGCCCCTCAATTATTTTCCTTATTTCACTCAAATTACCAACAAAAATGTATAAATTGAAAAAAAAAATTATATGATTTTTTTTTTTTAATCAAACAAAAAAAATACAAAAAAAATCGTTTTTTTTCTTCTTGTCCTTGGTGTCGTGTGTCGCAGGCGGGAATCACGGCGGCGACCGCCCGCGCCGTTTCTGCAGTGAAGAACATGAATATACCGCAGCAGATAAAGGACATGAAGCTGCCGGACTTGCCGCAGGCAATAAAAGATCTCAAATTCTGACCAGCCGTTACTTCGTTGGATCCTAGCTGACTGATCGGCACATCGATCGATGCGCCCCCGAGCAGACTCGAGCCAACGACCGCTGGATACACGCTCCATTCATCCGCCTCATCCTCAGATTCCTTTCGAGCCGGTGAGAACGAACCGATGCTCCCCGTCGCGGCGAATTTCGTTGCGTCCAGTAAGAATCGACAGACGAATTACCAGAGCTGAGCCCGATCGCAGCTCGGTCGGTATCGAACGATGAAAAAAAAAAAAAAAAAAAAAACAACAACAATTTGGCAAAACCTTTAACAAATTTTATCGAAGCCGCACGGTAAAAAAATTTGCACACTCAACAAACATTTTTTGTCTACGAACATCCGAGATTTTTTGTCGTTGATTTTACATTTTTTTTTTTTATCTCGTTAAAAATACTTTGTTGACAAAACTTCTGTTTTACTTGTAAAATCAACGATTTTTTTTTTTTTTTTTTTTTGCAACAAACGTTTGTCGAGTGTACAAACTATGCCGGGTGATTTCGAGCCGCGGTGGCAAAGGTCGAGAAAAAAATTTCTCGAGGGAGACCTGAGAGTGCATAAATCTCGTACGGCGACTCGAACGATTCTCGAAGATCGACGAAGTATTGTAAAATCCGCGAAGCGAATATTAAAGTCAAGCTTCCGGTTTAACTTAAACGTTACCGGCCACTTTTTTAATCAGTAAATATAATATTTTTCTCGCGATTGTTATTATCGATGTTATCAAATTTAGTCTGGACCAAATAATACGAGATGCCAAATTGTTCGTCGAAACGATCGAGCACATCGATCGATCGATTTAATTAATTATTCTGTCCGATGCGTTTCGATAAATTATCCGATACTTTATGTATATATAATGTATATATATACAGTTATATAAAGCGTAAAATAAACACCGCGTTAAAAAAAATAATAAATATTTATACGATAAAAATCTCTTTTTAAAATTTCAATTGTATCGAGCAAGGTTTATCAATTTTTTTTTTTCGAGCATCGCGATAAATAATTACCAATTTTCTGTTAGGTAAATAATTACGCAGCGTAAGCGGGAATTATTGACGAAAAAAAGCTTCGTCTTTGAGACACGTCGATGGACAATTTTGTACAAATTTCCGAGAGGAATAAAATTTGCACTACAGAGCCGACGTCCAGGTAACGCTTTGATCTCAAATTTCTCAAACTCTTCGACCGATCCTCCACGATGCATTTGGTTCCCGGATCAAAGCCGCAGGTCATGTGACACTACGCAATTATTTCTGTTTTTTTTTCTCGATTCTCGAAACGATTTTTATAGATGGTTGAAAAAATTTGCGCGTATGTAAAAAAATAAAGAACCTCAATAAACATTTGAAATCTCTCTAAAAAGTGCCTCGAAATTTTATCGTCGGTATTCGCCGAAGTTTCGACACGATCGTCGGAAGCCGAAATAAATATCGAAACTTTGCGTGACGTACTGTATTGTTATTCGGACAACGATAGCGAAACATGGCGTTTTTTTTTTTTTTGTGAAAAAATAAATTATGAGAAAAACGCACGAATTTCGTGTAACAAAAAATCAGCGATCGTCATGTCGTCCAATTTTTATCGATCGACACGGAGGACGATTATTTCTTAACAGCGGCGACTTCGTTTCTGAGCGACGTCCATATGTAACCCGCGCCAGTTTCCGTGAGCGGCGGCGGATAAGGACTGTTCTTCAGCTTGTAATAATCGGACGGGGCGTGCATCACGAATTCCATGCACTCGAGCTTTCGCGGCAAATCCTCTTCCGGTCCGATTATGTAAGTTTCCGGGCTGAAACCCTCTTCGGGCGCGGGGCTGAAAAATCAATCGACCAATAGAGATTCGCAGACTCTATATATTTACATAATATAACTCTGCATATTTATTATAATATAGATTTGTATTACAAATCGGTACAAATTACACTTCGATCAAATAATTTTTTTTAAATATTTTTTTGTGCAAAAATCGAAGTTTTCGAATAGCTTCTTCGTGCAAAGAGCTTTGACGGTAGAAGGGAATAATTCGCGATTGGATTTCTCAATTATCGATATTTACATTCCGAAATTCGCGATTGGATTTCTCAATTTCCGATATTTACATTCAGAAATTCTTTTGCGTGAAAAATCTTGGAAAATAAGTAAATAGAAATGTCGGCGAAAAGAAACTTTCTCTATGGCGAAAGTGGTGAATATGGGCCAGTGGGGTAAGATGGACCAGGTTTTAAGTACCCATTCCTTCCACTGAAGTGGAATTTAACTCCGTGAGTAGGAGATACACTCAAACTTTTTTGGTGGCCCATATTCACCACTTTTTACCATATCCGACCATATTTTACACTAAAAAAAAAAAAAAATTACGATTTTTACCCCATAAAAATGCATTTACCCATTTTTACCCCATGAAAAATATATTTTACCATTTTTACCCCATGAAAAATATACTTTACCATTTTTACCCCATAAAAAATACATTTTACCATTTTTACCCCATAGAAAATATATTTTACCATTTTTACCCTATACAAAATATATGTTGCCATTTTGACCTTAAAATTTATTTTCCATCTCCAATCGACCAGACTAACAGCCAAAGACAAACAACGTTACCTGGCCGTAGTGGGCAAGAGCCAGGTAACGGCGGCGCTTTTTTCGCAATACTGATCGGTCAGGAGGCCCCTGATCTGAGCGTAATATATTCCCCCCTCGGTGTCCTCCATCGAAACAATGTCTCCCACTTGGAAGTACGACCCTTTGTAGAACACAAAGTTGCTGGTCACCGGAGTCGCCGCCGCCGATGGCGCTTTTATAGGCTTGAAAAAAAAAAAAAAAAATTAACATAAATTTCTAAAATTTTCATACATATAAATACAATTTTTTTTTACCTGTTTCTTGAAAATGTGTCGACGACCCTTGCCCTTGGGCGCGGCCTTGAGCGAGGCGTTCGGCCTCGGTTTGCAGTAGCGCGTAGTTCGCGTACTCTTGCGCGAAGGTTTCGAGCCGAGGCCATTCTTCTCGTCCTCCTCGTTCTTCACCGTCGCACCGCCGTCGACGTTCCTCTCGTCCTCGAGGCAGGCGTTGCAAAGACTTCCGGCGTCGGTCGCGTGCCACAATGGCGTCTCGCGGGTCCCGCAACGCACGCACTCGTGCTTCACGCCGAGAGGCATTTTTTCTTGTTCCTCGGAATTATCTAGGTTTTTTTTTTTTTTTTCTTTCATTAAAACTCGGTCGGGTCGACGAGCTTTTCGTGCCAAGTCGCGCGAGAACCAAAACTCGGTTTACCGATCGCCGCCATGTTGTTTACGATCCTCGATTGACCGCAATCAACAAAACCTATGTTTACATTTTTCTTTCGTCTCACGTTATCCTTGATTTTATCGTTTAAGAAGTAGAATATGAAAAATTGTTTCTCCGAGTTGAAGCTACTGTTTCGTGATTCGGGAGTTGTATTTTTTTTTACTTTTTTTTTTTATTTGAGAAATGTGTTCTTCGCCATGGATCTTTTTTACCGACGGAGATGATTTTGGAAAATTGGGGTAATAATTTAGTGCCGCGAATTTATCAGTAAATTGTATACTATATCGTATTATGTTTTCTAATTATACGCTACGTTATACTTAACGTTATACTTTATGCGTTGTACGTCGTACGTTAAATGCATTACTTTTCGGGACATTTTCGTAAAACATGGAACTATCCAAACAATCGAAATGCTATTTTTTTGCAGACGGGTTGAGACGCGATCGGTTAATTTTACCGGTAATTTTACCTCAAAAAATGGCCGTACATGAAAACCAGTGAAATCGACGCATTGGAATCTCGAGCGAGCGCCATCTGACGGAAGATCGATCAACTGTCCTTCGCACGAAGCAAGATCAACCTCGTCAGTTTCTCGTGGCGGGTCGAGCGTCTTTCACACCCGCGAGTCTCGGGCCCAACTGGCAAGGAAAAAAAGGAGAAGAGGAAGCCGGTTTTTCGTGGTTTATCGTGCTCCGTGGCCGATCGAGTGTACCTGAGTTTTTAATCTAAAAACAACATTTTTATTTATTTTTTTGTCCACACGTTCGAGCCTCGAGTTCGAGGCGGCGAAATAACTCGCGACTCTGGAGGATCCGGAGGTTGAGTGGAGGAGAAATCGGGCTCGGAACGAGCAGCGGAGCGACGAATATCGCGGGTGATTTGCGTGAGAAAAAAATCGTCGCTGAAACCGACCAATCGCAGCGTTGTCCGGTGTTCGCCGAATCGACAAAAATTATTGTCGGTAAAATTTTTCGATCTGTTCATTCGACACGTGACCGGTGTCTTTTTCTTTCAGGTTTCGTTGGCTTTGAATTTTGTCAACGGCCGTACGGAGACGCTCCGTGTTTACCGAAGAGGGCGCTGGCGTCGCCGACCCGAAACCGACGACTTCGCACGCACGAATTTGAATGAAACAAAAAAAGAATTGATTCATTAATTTAAAAAAAAAAGCATTCTCCGTTGCCGAGTATGTGTTAAAATTTTTTGAATTTTTAATCGGGAGAATTATGGACGAAAACGGCACCTCGAAAGATCTCGCGGCGGAAGGAAAGAAAAATGGTAATTATTGTTTGTTTATCAAACGGATTTCTACTTTACCTCCTTTCAATGCAAATCGGTTGTAAAAGGAGAAGTCCGTAAAACAAATAAAATAATGAAAAAAACAATCTGATAAAATAAAATAAAACCAAGAAGGTTCCGCTCGTCTTGTTTTGTTTAAAGATTTTTTTGTATTTTTTGTATTTTTTTTTTTTTAAGTAAATGTTTCGAGATAAGTTATTGTTAAAAATCTACTTGTTGTAATTTTTGGACAGACGATCGGATATTAATTGGACAACATATATACGTCGTAAATAGATCGTAAAAAACCGGCGGACTTCTTTAATGTGCTCCGAATTTATTTCGATATGAACTCTGAATGTCCTCTGAAAGATATCGAATGCGTCGATTTCGGACTGTTATTACTATTATTACTATTATAATTATTGTTAATTTATTTAATCAATATTTTTGCAGAACGAGGATGGAGCCAACCGGTGCGAATCCACGAACTCCTCGGGCTCGCGAAGAGCGCCGGAAAATCGAAAAACGGAAATGCGTCGATGATGCAATCCCAGAGATCGCAGCCGGTGCTGGTAAAAGATCTGTTTAAGTCCACGTCATCGTGCAAAAAACCTCATCCGCCCGGTATGAACTCACCAAGCTTGTCCAGGTCGAGAATTTATGAAAGTTGTATTATATATATAAATTTTTCACATTTCAGAGAGGCGAATGACACTGGCGAACGGCAAAGCCCCAAACGCGCGGAGGCAATTGTACGAGACTTCCGTACGCGCGGCGCCGGAAAGTGCATTTTCAACGACCGCGGGACTTCCGGAAAGCGAAACTATTGCCGCAGGACTTCATGGCGATGCCGGAAGTACGCTGGTTCAATTTTTTTTTTTTTTGTTATCATTGTTTACGGAAATTAAGTTCACACTTATTGATCTGCTTCTCTATAATGTAATTTGTTTTGAACGGCGATTCAATTTTTCAATGAATATTTGATAATAATTATATAATAATATAGTAACAAATAATATAATAATGATATTATTATATAATGAAATAATGATAAATGAATATTTTGCTAAAAAACAAACCGCCAAAATCGGAAATCGGAGTTATCGGGCGCTAAAGATTTTTTTTTCATCGAGCACCAAATCTGAAGCCTTAAAATTCTAATTTTTTTTTTAGGTCAAGCTGGATCCAGGTCTGTACAGCTCGGGGTATCCAAGAGCGAAGGAAAACACGTTATGAACGGTTCGTGCATGAATCATATTCGTATCTATATGTGTATTTTCCTTGGTGAACATAATTTCTTTTTATTTTTTGTTTATTATTACAAATTAAGATTGATAGATCGGTAATTTATTTTTCTTATTACTAATAATATATATAGTTAGTAATAAGATTATTAAGATAATTAACCATTGATTCATGCATAGTAATAATAATTATCATTATTTTATACAATATATAATATTATTGTATCTCCGTTGTTCAGGACCCGGATTTCGTCAGCCCGAGAGAGTGAAGAATCTCATGGAATCCTGGGAGAAAAGTCAAACGGTCAAGCGACAAGGTACCATTAATAAAAAAAAAAGTGAAAATTTCAATTTTCAACTTTTTTTGTCAGATTATCTTAATAACGTCATCAAATTTGTTAACTATAAACCCTAAAATGGCCCACAAGCTCGACAGCATCTCATTGAACAATAAAAGAGGTCTGTTTCAAAATGCTTATTAATTACATGCATCGGACGAAATTAAGAGAAGTGGGTAGATATAAAAAAACTTTTTCTTTCAGATCGCAAATACGTCTCTGAAAGGACATTTTTTAATATATCATTAAGAGATTCGTGCTCAATGGGTTGGGATTATCCGACTCAATAGGCGAGTCATGCATTTAAAATTTTCTAAATTACCGTTTTTCAGCCCGAAAATCGGTGATGGGCGATCTCCGTGCGACGAGCGTCCGAAGAAAGCTGTACAACGCCCCGTCGCCGGCCGCTGCAAAAATCGCCCCTACGAGGCATCACAATCAAAGAAACTCAACCGCCCTCCAGCGCAAGATCTTAAAATCAGAGCACCAAAAATCGTCGCAGAATCAGCCCCGAAGGAGTTGTCTTCTTCCACCCAATTCCATACGAGACAAGCACATAAATGGTCAGCAGAACGACACCATCAAAGAAGAATCGCCCGCCTCGCTGCTGAACGAGAGCTCCGAAAAAAAATCCGAAGAATCGAAAAAGACTCTCCCAAAAAGCCGCAGAATTTCTCTAAAAAAAAAAACCCCGATCGAAAGCTCCGAAAAATCGGTGAGCGACGACGAGAAGTTCGACGAGGCCGCGCCTCGAAGACCGACCGTGATAATGGCCGCGACCTCCAGCAGAAAACTCTCCCCGGAGAACAATTCCGCCGTCTCGCCGAGATCGAGCGAGGGTAAAAAATCGCCGTTCGCGATTTCCCGCCCGCCGTTCAGGGAGCTCGATCGGGAGTATTTTCCGAAGCACCGGCTCGACGCCGCGACTTCGTCGATCGAGGATCTGCTCTTGAACTCGCGACCGGCCGACCGCGAGCCGTCGATCGGCAATTTGCCCTGCAATTCCTTTCTCGAGCAGCCGGCGACGAGCAGGAATCCCCAGGTCGATCTCGACGAGCAGACCGTCAGGTGGATGCGCGGCAACCTCAAACTGGCCATACAGTCGACCGAGGAGAATCTGTTCGCGATGAAAAAAATTCTGCGCGCCCTGGACGACCTCGTCGACGACGAGTCGTCGGTCTCGGAGGCGCCGACGGCGCCGAAGAACGGCGAAAAAATTCGCGGCGCGGCGGCGATCGAGGGCGAGACGGCGAAAAAAATCGAGCTTCCGGCGATCGTCGTGGAGGACTCGGAAAAAACCGGCGAGCGTCTCGGAGAGGCCGGAAGCGAGCCGGACGAGGGGGAGAACAAGGAGAACGTTTTCCTCGGGGACGCTGAGGCGAAGGTCGGGAAGAGGGCTCGCCGGAGATCGGCGCGTTTGGCCGCGCTGCAGCTCGACGGGTCGCCGAAGAATTCGGACGACAGCTTCTCCGCGATCGAGAGGGAGCTCGACATCGTTCACGAGAAGCCCAAACCGGCGACGCCGCGGATCGCCACGCCGAGGGAACGGAGGAAAATCGATCCGCGCAGCAGACGATCGATGCGCGAGTACATGGCCCTCAAGTCGATGGTCAATTGCCTCCAGACACCGGACGTCAAGGGGGCGCGGACTCCTAAGGGCGAGACCGAAGAACTGGCCAATCAAATACGCGCCAAGAGATCGATATCCCGAACCGTCATGAACCAACTCGATGATCTATACGCCGATTCGCCGCAGTAACAATATGTGTTAGCTAAATTTATTATTATTATTATTATTATTATTATTATTTTATTATTATTCTTATTTTATTATTATTATTATTATTATTATTATTATTATTATTATTATTATTAATTGAAAGAAGTTCGATCGAAATTTTTTACGTTTTCTTCCGGAAATTATATCCTGCGAAGAAGTAGGTGAACGCGATAATTTGGGGGGGGGGGGGGGGGGGGGGGGGAATGATAGTAATTTTTTTTTTTTTATGTCAAGTAAGAATTTTTACAGTACGATGAGAAAATTATTACTTTATATGAAAAAAAATGGAAAATTACTGCAATCAATCCAATGCTTTTTTTACCCAATAATAATCTTTTATCCGCTCTTAGGGTGTAAGAATTTTTGTACAGTTTGTTACGCCAAGGATTTTTTTTTGTCTTTTTGTCTATTTTATTAGCACGGCGTTTAATAATAAGTAATAAGTGATAAGTTTTATAATAAGAATGCGTGAGACGATAAATTAATTTTACTGTCGAAGTTTTTTAATTTTTGTATTTACTTTTTTAAGCCATCGCGCACCTCTTCGGCAAAATCTGCAAACTGTGAAGTGATCATTCGTTGAACCAAAAAAAATTGATTAGAGAAAAATGTAAAAAATTATTAAAGCGCTAAATTTTTGAGAATGTGAATTTACGATACTATTTTGTCCGTATTTTTGTTCACAGTGAAATCGTGAAAAATGTTGCCAAATTATAGATTCTACGAGTATCGTAAACATATCGGCTGTATTGTAGAAACTATTTTTAATTTTTTTTTTTTTTTTTTTTTAAATATAATCGACAGCTGTACGATTTTTAATAAAATTTAATCGAATACGAACGTTATCGGGCCGATATAGTCAGTCCACTAAAAAAAAAAAAATTAACTCACCACTTTTTACGCGTCGAGGTAGTTGGCTAAAAATGTTCAATTTTTTTTTATTTCAAAAAAAGGCTGCCGAAATCGGACTTGGCTCGAAACCTTACCGACGGAGGGTGTCAAAGGTCTTGTTGCACATTATCGATCGCTGGTAAGTAAGTTGATATTATTACAGTAACGAAAAAAAAAAATTCCGATAAAAAACATTTTTGTCTTCCGATCATTAACCGTTGAATGCATTCGGTTCTTATCATTTCTATCCAGAATACAATTATAATTTAATCATTCTGCCTACGATTCGCAGTGGTTTTTATTCTAATGTGTGCAAAATGTGTTTTCTTTTTAGTCAGTTGGTACTGAAATCATGTAAATTCGGATACCTACATCGGCTACCCTCGCGCAGGACACAATTTGACCTTTTCTCCGCGCTCGCCGGTTTGTTTACAAAACTTTTCGAGAGCCCCCCAACGGCCCGGCCGGGACAAAGAGGCGAGGGACGGGCGAGGCAGAAAGGTTCTTCCGAGAGTTTTTTTTTTCTTCTCTCGACCCCCGAAATTATTGCCGCCTTCTCGGCTCGCACCTCGACGGTTCCAGCGCGCGTCGGGGGAAACCCAAGAGCCGCAGTCGTGGAACAGCTTCGCTCGCCGAACGTTCGTATCACGGTCTTACATACCACGGTCTTGCAACTCAGACGCAATTACGCTGCGGATGTGAGTCGCTTATCGAAGCACTTTTTCGTTCTTAGAACCTCCACCAGTTGTCGCTGTCATCGAGTTTCGCGAATAACCGTCACCTCACTTTCTAAGAACAACAAGAGGACGGTGTTTATCGATGATATCGAAATTTATTTAAATATATGGGACTTTTTTCTTTTAATATGCCAAGAAAGTGTGCTGTACCGTATTGCAACAGCGGCAGCCGAACTGCGAGTTGCAAGATTTCCGTATTTCGCGCGCCGAAAGATGTGTCCATGCGAAAAACGTGGGCAGAGACGATTCCGGGCATCAGTGCATTGCAACAAAATGACGTGGTTTGCGAGAAGCATTTCGACGCAAACGACATATCGCGCGAATGGGTCAAGCAGGACTCTAGTGGGCAGATAATCGCACGGGTAATTACATTTTGCATAAAAACGAATTCTGTAGAAAATGCAATACAAGTACCGTATTATTTTGTCGAAGGTTCCGTACAAGCATCCACACCTCAACGATGGTGCTATTCCGAAGAACTTCTGCGTCATTGAAAGGGAGAAAGAAAATTGTGATCCATTGCATAATTATGCAACGAAGGATACACCTGCGCTCGTAACGAAAAATCCTCGGAGCGATTCGCACAACGACGATAAGTCAGCCGCGCCTTTTGATATCGACGAAACGAGTGATCAACAAACTTTCATCGAAGAGTTCTCTGCACCTAAAGGTATGTCTCGTCACACTCCACACGTACAATGGAACAATTAAAAGCAATGAAAGCGTTCTATTGGTTTCAATTTAGCAGAGGTTGCATGCATCGCTGCTCCGGATCCAGATCATTTCTCATTGCCGCAACCTGTCGAAGAGACTAGCGATCGTCTGAGAACAGATTCATCGACGACTGCAAAGCCTGCAGAGGTGTCGTTACCTCATGGTAGTAGCCAACGTGAGTATAAATGCGCCTTTTTAATAGCACCAAAGTTTCAGCGTTTCAAAATTATCGCCCGAACATATTGTTACAGACATTCCGGACTCGGTCAGCACTTTGACTGATTCTTGTGCCCTTCCGGAGTCTTGGAGTGTCGTCAAGATGCCCGGTGAAAACGGCGATCAATTTATATTTTCTCACGTGATACTGAGGTTAGAAAACGGCGTGTCTTGCCCAATAACGCAATTATGCGTGAAGCTTGACGGAGACGGTGCATTGGACTATTACGTTTATGGACGTCATATCAATCTGGAAGGAACGCCACTCGAGCGGAGATTAGAAAAAAAAAACGAAAAGTTTCCGAATGTATTGGAGAAATTCAAGAGAATGAACATGTGCAACGGATTAGGAAAAATCAATGTCCATGTAGCACGAGAAGAAGAAGCATTTCAAGATTACGTCGGTGAATGGAGAAGCCACAATTGCGCTCTGATCTCGAAAAAGAAAAGATGCGATTCCTGCATAAAATTGCGAAAACGTATAGAGCAACGGGCGGCCCGATTGTCGAAGAGGCCGATGCTCTCGCGTATTCGGAATGCTTCGAATCCCGTTGATCAGATGAAATTGTCAATAATGAGGATAAAAAATAGACGTCAACGACAACAGAAACTTAGAGTAAAGAAGACCGTGCAAAA
Organism: Amblyteles armatorius; assembly: GCA_933228735.2. Taxonomy (NCBI): domain Eukaryota; kingdom Metazoa; phylum Arthropoda; class Insecta; order Hymenoptera; family Ichneumonidae; genus Amblyteles; species Amblyteles armatorius. The sequence goes on from OW121697.1 coordinate 471,292, forward strand.
TCTAATGATACGTTTACACGAGCAACGAGAACAAATCGCGAGCACACAAGATGTTACGCTCGATAAAAAATGTGTCGAGCTCAATGTACCGGAGGCCCTGCAAGGAACATGCATCTGATATACGATCTTATGCGATAGTTTACCATATTAGATTAAGGATGAGACAAAACGCTCATCAGGAGAATCTCAAATTTAAAAAAAAGTTCGTTGTAAAAAAAAAAAACTCGTGAAATTGACAAATCAATAAACGGTGTTCAAATACTCAATGTATTTTTTCCTTCCTTTTTCCCTTTTAATATAGACATTTCTGACAACAATAATTCGTCTGTTTTCGCTACGCGTTCATCGTATGAGCCGAAGATACACAGAAATAGGCATTTGAGAATTTATTCGGGGGTAGCATTACGCGTATGTAATTATTTTGAATGCTGCACAGCCAATTGTAGCGATCATGCGGTGGCACGGGACCACGGTCTTACATACAGGTCTTGCAACTCAGACACAATTACGCTGCGGATGTGAGTCGCTTATCGAAGCAGTTTTTCGTTCTTAGAACCTCCACCAGTTGTCGCTGTCATCGAGTTTCGCAAATAACCGTAACCTCACTTTCTAAGAACAACAAGAGGACGGTGTTTATCGATGATATCGAAATTTATTTAAATATATGGGACTTTTTTTGTTTTGAATATGCCAAGAAAGTGTGCTGTACCGTATTGCAAAAGCGGCAGCCGAACTGCGAGTTGCAAGATTTCCGTATTTCGCGCGCCATACTCGATGTATTTTTTCCTTGCTTTTTCCCTTTTAATATAGACATTTCTGACAACAATAATTCGACTGTTTTCGCTACGCGTTCATCGTATGAGCCGAAGATACACAGAAATAGGCATTTGAGAATTTATTCGGGGGTAGCATTACGCGTATGTAATTATTTGAAATGCTGCACAGCCAATTGTACCGATCACGGTCTTACATACAGGTCTTGCAACTCAGACACAATTACGCTGCGGATGTGAGTCGCTTATCGAAGCAGTTTTTCGTTCTTAGAACCTCCACCAGTTGTCGCTGTCATCGAGTTTCGCAAATAACCGTAACCTCACTTTCTAAGAACAACAAGAGGACGGTGTTTATCGATGATATCGAAATTTATTTAAATATATGGGACTTTTTTTGTTTTGAATATGCCAAGAAAGTGTGCTGTACCGTATTGCAACAGCGGCAGCCGAACTGCGAGTTGCAAGATTTCCGTATTTCGCGCGCCATACTCGATGTATTTTTTCCTTGCTTTTTCCCTTTTAATATAGACATTTCTGACAACAATAATTCGTCTGTTTTCGCTACGCGTTCATCGTATGAGCCGAAGATACACAGAAATAGGCATTTGAGAATTTATTCGGGGGTAGCATTACGCGTATGTAATTATTTGAAATGCTGCACAGCCAATTGTACCGATCACGGTCTTACATACAGGTCTTGCAACTCAGACACAATTACGCTGCGGATGTGAGTCGCTTATCGAAGCAGTTTTTCGTTCTTAGAACCTCCACTAGTTGTCGCTGTCATCGAGTTTCGCAAATAACCGTAACCTCACTTTCTAAGAACAACAAGAGGACGGTGTTTATCGATGATATCGAAATTTATTTAAATATATGGGACTTTTTTTTTTTTTAATATGCCAAGAAAGTGTGCTGTACCGTATTGCAACAGCGGCAGCCGAACTGCGAGTTGCAAGATTTCCGTATTTCGCGCGCCATACTCGATGTATTTTTTCCTTGCTTTTTCCCTTTTAATATAGACATTTCTGACAACAATAATTCGTCTGTTTTCGCTACGCGTTCATCGTATGAGCCGAAGATACACAGAAATAGGCATTTGAGAATTTATTCGGGGGTAGCATTACGCGTATGTAATTATTTTGAATGCTGCACAGCCAATCGTAGCGATCATGCGGTGGCGAGGGACAAACGTATATTCGTAAGAGAGAGAGATCGATAGATTCATGCTATCTCACTCTCACGGCGCGGAAATTCGATAGCAGCGACGCTAGTAGCGATGCGGCGAACAAAAATTAGCCTCACTGAGCGAACCTTCCCCCACCACCGTAGTTGCAGGACCTGTGTGTAAGACCGTGGCTGCGCCTCTATCGTCTTCTACAGGAAAAATTCAGGGAAGTTTCATAGACCACTTAAACCACGGTCTTACACACGGTCTTACATACAGGTCTTGCAACTCAGACACAATTACGCTGCGGATGTGGGTCGCTTATCGAAGCACTTTTTCGTTCTTAGAACCTCCACTAGTTGTCGCTGTCATCGAGTTCCGCAAATAACCGTAACCTCACTTTCTAAGAACAACAAGAGGACGGTGTTTATCGATGATATCGAAATTTATTTAAATACATGGGACTTTTTGTTTTGTTTTGAATATGCCAAGAAAGTGTGCTGTACCGTATTGCAACAGCGGCAGCCGAACTGCGAGTTGCAAGACTTCCGTATTTCGCGCGCCATACTCAATGTATTTTTTCCTTGCTTTTTCCATTTGAATATAGACATTTCTGACAACAATAATTCGTCTGTTTTCAAATTCGATAGCAGCGACGCTAGTAGCGATGCGGCGAACAAAAATTAGCCTCACTGAGCGAAGCTTCCCCCACCACCGAAGTTGCAGGACCTGTGTGTAAGACCGTGGCTGCGCCTCTATCGTCTTCTACAGGAAAAATTCAGGGAAGTTTCATAGACCACTTAAACAACACTGCGTTCGGCCTCCTCTACTCCAGTCTCCATGCTTTCAACGATGAATAAAATATGCAATTTTAGAGAGATCTTTGCGACCTGAAAGAAGACGTTTTTTACGTGTCCCAACTTCTCTCAAACTCGTCCGATGCGTGTAATCATCGAGCATTCTCGAAAAGACCTCTTTCATTGAATAAATAACGAGACACTCTCGACTTAGAGCGCCATGACAGTTTTTTTTTTTTTTTTTTACAGTAAAAAAATTGGATAATCTGAAAAAATTTAAAATCGAAATTTTCACATCGCTTCTTCGTAAAAGTTCGAATTGCAAATTTTTGTATCGCTTTTGTCACGACGTTTCTTTATTCGCGACGCTTCCTCCGTCAAGGAAGCCGAAAATATGGAAAATGCTTTCTCTAGGAAGAGACTCTTCGAACGAAGGAACATTGCGTATCGCTTCGACCTATCTTCATCGACACTGTCGACACTTCCGGACGACAGCGAATCAGAATCGTCGCCGGTCGGCCGACGTGCGCTCGTCGTCGCTTTTTCGAGACCAACTTTTGCGCGCAAAAATCTAACCTACGAAACAACTACCGACAGTCCGACGCACGAAATTCTACTCCGACAAATCGAGGTTCACAGGCTCCAAAAAAATATGTTCAATCAATCGCCGAATCGATCTCCTCTTTGAACACTCGTAAGGACGGAAAAAAAAATCCAATTTCGAGATCATTATTGTTCACTTAACGTCTTCGAATGACAATTTTTTCGAGGTAAAATAATAATCATAATAACAGTAATATAATAATCTTCTACTCCGACGAATCGAGGTTCACAGGCTCCAAAAAAATATGTTCAATCAATCGCCGGATCGATCTCCTCTTTGAACACTCGTAAGGACGGAAAAAAAAAATCTAATTTCGAGATAATTATTATTCACTTAACATCTTCGAATGACAATTTTTTCGAGGTAAAATAATAATCACAATAATAGTAATATAATAATAGAGTCGGAAAAAAATTCGATATGTCGCCGAATCGATCGCGTTTTTGTATCTCTCGTTAGGTAGAAAAAAAAATGTAATTTTAAGATCATTATTGTTATTCGAAATAAGAAATATCTCCGAGTGAAAATTTTTTCGGGGCAAAAGAAATATCAACACAGACGCGACGACGGAGTTGGAAAAGTGTCCTATATATTGCCGAGTCGATCTTGTCTTCGTACTCGTCGAGATGGAAAAAAAAAAAATTATTTTATGCTCGTCGTTATTATTTTGAAAATTTTTACGAGGAAAAAAAAATAACAATATAAGAACAGAGTAAAAAAAAAATATCCAACATATCGCCGAGTCGATTTTCTCTTTGTAGTCGTGAAGAGAGAAAAGAATCTAGTTTATGCTCATTAATAATATTTAAAATATCTCTCGACGAAATTTTTTTTTTTAGGTAAAATTATTATTATTATAATATTCGATGCTAACTTAATTTTTTCTATTTCGCAGACTCTTCATGTGATAAATTGACGCCGGAGCAGAGATTGACGAAGGTATGGCGAGCCAGGACAGCCTTACAGCGTACAATCTCCGAATTTATTTCGTTGTTCCTGACAAATATGAATCGGAGGAGAAATGCGACGAGTATATGTGGGACGCATACAACGTAAGTTCCGCTCGACGTTGTTTGTTCGTCTTATTATTAACAATTATTTTGAAATTTTGTACTCACTTCCGAGAATAAAAATAAAAAATAAAACGTACTCTAAATATACATACACATATATATATTTTTTTTATATCGTCAACTTGACAAGAAATTTCTCCAAAAAGTAATTCCTAAATTTCGAGTATAATCGATTTATCGTTAATCATTTTTGGCATTTTTTTTTCACTCTCTTCCAACAACAATGTATATTTCTTTTTTTCATACTGTCAAATTGCCGACAATTCGCACCAGAAAGTAATTATTAAATTTTTGAGCTCCGACGCTGGTTTAAAAAAAAAAATTGGTACAATTCATTAAAGATTTGTAAAAAAATTTCAGGCCTGCGTCCAGAACGAGTTTCAGCCGCAGTGGATAGAGGAGAAATCATGCGCCGCGATGAAACCTCAGAAGAACGATGTGTTCGTCATGGAGGAATTCGAGGGTGAAATATTTGAAACAATGAAGACTTTCAAGTGCCTGTGAGTTTGTGAAAAAAAAAAATGTTGAACTTTACATTTTTCTAAATTTTTGTATAGAATGGATGAAAATGTTGTCGTCGTGTTTTAGCAGAATCGTGGGTCCTCGCTGTTTGCTGAACTGCTTCCTCTCCGGCGAGCCGATTCCCGAAGGCACCCATCCGGTTTTTACAACGGCGATGAGAGGGATGATTGTGTGCGTTTCAGGCTATCAAGTCGACTTCAAGGTACACTCCGTAAAAATAATGTCAATAATATTTCTTGTATTCAAACAAATTTTATCGATCGGATTTTACAAAAAAAATTCGAGTAGTCGATTTTCAGATCGAAAGCGACGACCATTGTCTTTTTAATATCGCACTTTTATAATTTATAATTTATAATTTATAATTTATAATTTATAATTTATAATTTATAATTTATAATTTATAATTTATAATTTATAATTTATAATTTATAATTTATAATTTATAATTTATAATTTATAATTTATAATTTATAATTTATAATTTATAATTTATCATTTATCATTTATCATTTATCATTTATCATTTATCATTTATCATTTATCATTTATCATTTATCATTTATCATTTATCATTTATCATTTATCATTTATCATTTATCATTTATCATTTATCATTTATCATTTATCATTTATCATTTATCATTTATCATTTATCATTTATCATTTATCATTTATCATTTATCATTTATCATTTATCATTTATAATTTATAATTTATAATTTATAATTTATAATTTATAATTTATAATTTATAATTTATAATTTATAATTTATAATTTATAATTTATAATTTATAATTTATAATTTATAATTTATAATTTATAATTTATAATTTACAATTTATTGAAATCCCGATAATGCAATAGACATCAATGCATTACTTTTCGCCTGCAGGAAAAGGTCGAGAAGATGGTTCACTACATGGGTGGAATATTCATGAAGCAATTGAGATCGTGCGTCACTCACTTGATAAGTGAGTCCGTTTGGTCCGTAAAATACGAGGTAAAGATTATTTTCTAACCGCTGACGATCGTGAAGATAGGAATTTAAATTTATTCTCGCGTTAACGATAACACGAGAAATGTATTTAAAGCACGAAAAGTATTTTGTATTTTGAGTATTTTCGAGTATTTAAATGTATCCTCATGTTATTAATAACACGAGAATAAATTTAAATAATTTAAAAAAAGCTAATAAAAGAAAATCTTCTCCAATTCGTTTGACTGCGAGCAGAAAGCGATAGGTCTTCAAATCCCGGTTCTGACGGATCGTTGGGTGGAGGCGATATGGGAGGCGAATCTTCGAGACTTCGTCAAGGCCGACGATCCCCAATTCGACTGTTACAAGTGTCCCGTTTTTATGAAGCTCGTAGTCACCTCGACGAATTTATCGAAACGACAGAAGGAAGAGGTGAAGAAGCTGATCGACCAGCACGGTGGGGTGAGTCGAAAATCACGCCAATATAATTTTTTATTTAAAATTTTTTTTCTCCATCCGATAATCTCGAGTAACCGAACAATGTTTTTTTCGTTGCATTCCAGACATTCATGGGGATTCTCGACGGGAGGAAGGTGAAAATTGTTCTCGCCCCGGAGCATTGTCCGCTGAGCGAGAAGCTCAAGTACGCCAGGGAAAATAACATTGCATGCCTGCGGGTCGATTGGGTTTACGAGAGCGTCAAAGCCGGCTACTCGCTGCCCTTCAAAGATTATCTCATCAAGTCGACGAACTCGTGTTCGACACCGGAAAAATCCCACGGTGTGCAAAAATGAATAGCCTGCAATTAATTCACCAAACAATAATAGTAATAATAATAATCGTTATTATTACTATTCATTTATTTACCTATTTATTTTGTACGTGGCACGAAACCGAAGTAATTAGCAATTTAACTAGCTTTTTTTATAATGAAAATGATTGATTAATTTGTCTGAATATGTATGAGTTTTTTCAGATTTTTTTATTCGCTTTGAATTTTGTGAATTTCGAGACATTTTCGCCATACAACGAAAAAAATTCAGAGTGAATTCGAAAATCTGAATAAATTCGTACGTATTCGGAGAAGTGAACGAATCATTTTCGTTGAAATAAAGTTAGGTTTCTGGGATATTTGTTGAACAACTTTATTTTTCATCAATTTGTTAATAACATTTTGGGTATTATTATTAAGCAGAATTAATCTGTTTAGCGTCTGTAATATGCTTGATTTTTTGCGATTAATAACGAAAATGTCTTATGTTTTATTTGCGTTAAGCGCCGAACGACTCACTCAACTTCTCGACGATAAGCGCCATACCAGCGGACACGCGACGCACCACAAATTTCGTGGACGAGTCGATGACGACTACGATAAACGGTTCCAATATGTCGGATACGACGTCGATCGATCGCCGATCGATCGCCGTTCAGGGCACACCTCTCGATCGTCTCGACGTCAGAGAAGCGAAATTGGCCGGACCATTTCTCGATGGATGCAACGTAAGGATTTTCTAACATTCGCATGGTGACCGCCGTCAGGGAAAACCGGGAAACAAAAACTTGGTCTGGGAATCAGGGAAAAGTCAGGGAATTTCAAAATTGGTCAGGAAAAAGTAAATTGTCGCCAAACCTTCTATAAATAAATTTTTATTTTTATTAAATTTATTCGACGAATTTCTCCTTTTTTTTAAATCGATCTAGATTAAACCCAATACAGAGCTCAGAATATAAAATCTTTAAATATCTGAAGAAAAATAGTAAACATAAAATATAAAATAACATTTGATTCTAGACTACATAACAAACTAAACATACATTAACAGCCTTCTCTTCTCTCTTTACCATAATCTGGTTTATTAATAGTTAAGCACTCCGGAAAATGCCACCTTATTTTTTTTTTCTTTAATAGTTGTTAGAAGTTTCGTCAGGGAACATTTTTTATTGGCCAGTGAAAAGTCAGGGAATTTTTTGCAGGGGAAAAAACGGCCACCATGATTCGGCACTTGTTTTTTTTTTTTTTTTTTTTTTTTTACACACAATTTATTTCATTTTGTTTATTTTGCAGATATACTTGACCGGCTTTTCGCCGAATCAGAGGGACAAAATAAACAGGGTGCTGAACGCCGGCAGTGCGACGCGATTGGACGATATTTCCGACGCGGTCACCCACGTTATCGTTGGCGACGCCGCTAAAGCCACGAGCGATCTCAAAATCATGAAATCCAGAGGATTAAAGTACGATTTATGGATTAATGATTATTTGTTGAGATTATTAAAAAAAAAAAATAAAAAAAAATTTATTAATAATAGCACGCGATTTTCGATTTTTTTCTTTTGTAATTGTTAAGAGATAAAATATTTGAAGCGTTGCCGGAAAATAATTTCGATCGACCGTTTGTATTTCAGTCCTTACATTCTCAGTCTCGGCTGGCTCGAGGAAAGCTTGAAGCTCAAGGGTCCGGCCTCCGAGGAAAATCACCTCTACGAGAAGGCACCAACTTCGAACCCCAAATCCGCTGAGCCACCTTCGCCTTTGAGCAAAAAGGTACGGTCGTTTTTTGTAAATTTGTAAAATTGTAGTAGTAAATGCGCTTTTTCAGCCTCAGTAATACATGGTTCGTTTTACATGTGTGTTATATATTTATATTGTTTTAACCTCAGGCTAATCGGCCATTGACCGAGGTCCGTCAGCCCTGAATTTGATGAATTATATGAATTTTATTAATTTTACATTTAAACGGTTAGACACTATTTACGTTTCGATAAATTTGTCGATCTATCGAATTTTTCGTTGTATATCGTAATTTATCGATTTTTATAGAACATCCAAATGCTGCAGAGGCCGAAAAGGCCGGCGCCTCCGCAATTCGACATAGACAAAGAAGTTACAGCGGAAAAGCCCGACGAGTGGGCCGAGGGCGAGGAGGAAGCTAGTCTGATGAAGCAATATCTTCGAAAAGCGACCGATGAAAATTATAGTAAATATCACTCTCTGCACTGCAAAGTCGTTCGCGTCCCTGGTGAAAATATTTCTCTGAATATGTCCGAAAATTAGAGATATTTTCACCAGGAGTTTCGGTGCAAAAAATTTACTAATTTTTTTTTTTTTTCTTCTCAGCCGCCGAACGTTCCTTCCAAGAGTTTCTTGAACCGCACAACCGGTCGTCGGACCCGTCGACGAGTGGAGTCAGCACCGATACGGCAAGAAGCTTCGAGGTCCCGTCGAGACCCTCGACGGTCGTCAAACCGACCGCCCGACCGTCGATCGACGACAGCGCCATACCATTCAGCCAGCCGACTCTGCAGTTTGACGGTAGCGTCCTTTAATCGTTAACCCCTTCGCTGTCACCTTACCAAGTTGACGGACGGTTGCTTTTAAGGAAAAAACTAAAAAAGCGGACCGAAAAACGGACACGTCCGTTGGGGACAAAACGGATCGTACGTTTCTATATCCGTACATAGAAGTGAATTTCGAAAATCCTGAATCTTTCCCATACGCTATATTCTCGAGATTCCGGCTTTCATAGAGTATAGAAGTGGTTTTCGAAAATCCGAAATCACTGCCATACGCTATATTCTCGAAATTTCGGCTTTCATAGCAAATAGAAGTGGATTTCGGAAATCCTAAATCCCATATAGCATATCGGTTGCGAGAACCGAAAATGGACCAAATCAAATACTCTATTTTTCAAATATCCTTTTTTTTTTAATATCCCATTTTTTTAAATACGCGATCTTTTTAAATATCCGATTTTTATTTGTTCGGCATATTTTTCAGGTTTGACGTTTCTAATCACGGGTTTCGACATGCAGGAAGGAGCGATAATAACAGAGAGTATAGCGGCGCTCGGTGGTCGAATAGTCACGAACTCCTTCGTGGGAGTTCCGGACTTCGGCGTGGTGCCGCTGACCGGAGCGCCCCTGAAGCACGCGGTCGACGAGATTGTCACCGATCTCTATATCGTGAGTCAAAATAATTAATCATACAAAAATAAGTCACTAAAATTTTTCCCCGAAAGGATGATTAAAAAAAAATAAAAAAACAAAAAAAACAAAAAATCCACTAATATCTGCAATACCGACCGGGGTAGGACGACTGCGTGGAAAATCAGCGAGTCATGCCGTTGAAGGATTATCATCGCCCGCTGCCGATATCGACGGAGGCCAAGCCGCTGGCTGGCTGCGTCATAGCAACGAGCACTTACACAGGAACCGAGCGAACCTATCTGACGAATGTTGCCAACGCGCTCGGAGCCAAGTAGGTATTTCTATGGAAAATTTAGCATGATAGCCGCGGTCGGGAAAAACCCGGAAAAATCAGAGAAAAAAAATCTTGTTCAGGGAATCAGGGAAATTTCAAGGAATCTCAACATTGGTCAGAGAAAAAGTAAAGTCTCGCCGAACCTTCTATAAATAGATAAGAAGTACATAAAACGGAGCCTTAAAAAAAAATTGGGAACATTTTGAAGAAAAAAAAATATATATATGATTAAATAATAATACAATAATTAGGCATTTTCATTTTTTTTTCTTTACATATGGTGTTAGAAATTTGGTCGGGAATTTTTTTTTAGTGGACAGTGAAAAGTCAGGGAAAAGACAGGATTTTTTTTCGGGGACAAAACGGACATCGTTTTAAGGTTGCACTAGCGGAAAATCTGAAAAAAATCAAGCATATGGAAGGTGCTGAAAAGATCGATTTTGCATAATAATAATGATGCAAAGAGCTACGTAAAAAATTAAAATTGAAATTAAATTAAAGAAATCTTTTTTAGGTACCAGGACACGTTCGCAAGGATAACGAACGTTGCGAAGGGTCTCGTGGGCAGCACACATCTGCTGTGCCCGACGCCCGAGGGAGGCAAATACAATGCTTCTATAAAGTGGAAGATGCCGGCCGTTACGTCGGAGTGGCTCTTAGCATGCGCCGCGAAAATGAGACTTGTCAGCGAAGAGCCTTACCTGGTCGGCGAATCGATGGGTAAATCAGTAAAAAACCGTGTTCTCATCACTCGGTGCGGAAATGTCCACTTTTCCGCTTCGCGTGCGTAAAACCGCAATTTTCGCACGTTGTGATGAAAAATTTCACACATCCCTCGTGCGAAACACTTTCTAACTCTTGGATTAATGTACTATTTTTACCCTGGAAGTTCCATGAGTTCCAAGTTCCATCTTTTGTACCCCATACATGAGTTCCAGGGTTGAAACAAAAATTACTGATATTAATGAGAAACGAAAATTACAAATTTTTATGAGTAATAAGAATTACTAATTTTTATAAGTAATAAGAATTACTCATTTTTATGAGTAATAAGAATTACTCATTTTAATGAGTAACAAGAATTACTTATTTCTATGAGTAATAAAAAGATTGAAACATTGTTATAAATGGGATAAAGAGCCTGATAAATTTTGGGCTGACTCAATTTTTTTTTTATGAATTTTCCGCAGCCCCTGAGCGACCCGAAGAGCTGGCGGAAAAATCGTTCATGGGTCCACCGTCAGCGCCGACTCCGAGGGGCTTCATCACACCAAGGAGGCACTTGCAGCGCGTCCAGGGACAAGTTACACCGGGCGGCGACACACCGCTCATAAACAAACGGCTCAGTGCGGTAATGAGCGACCCGTCGTCGCCGCTGAACGCCGCAACGCCCGACAGTCCGTACGGTCAGGTTTTCAAGTCGAACCCTTCGCCGGAGACGCGGAAAACTTGGGCGAAGTGGATCGACACTTTTCCCGATATAAAAGAACCGCCACCCAAGAGAAGGGCACCCAGTACTGTACGTTTCTAGATTTTTTTTTGTTATTTTTTATTAATTAATTTTCGATTTATTTTTATTTTATTTATTACTTTTTTGATATTTTATTTGATTTATTATTTTTCGATATTCACGGTGGCGTAAGCGACAGTAAATGCGTCAAATCGCATGCATGTTTCATGATTTCTTTTCTCGGTAAATATACGCATTAAGGAACATTTAGGCACTTTTTCATTTAAATTTATTGTTATTATGTATTTTTTTTAATCGGTTGGCGTTAACAGTTTTAAGTTCTGGTTTCTATGTGTCATTTTATCAGAACTTAACAATCTTAATTGTTTCTTACGTTAGGAAGACTGCCTTAACTATTTTCAGTGAATGCAAGAATTTTGTAAAAATTAATTAAATTATATAAAAATTAATTAAATTATATAAAAATTAATTAAATTATATAAAAATTAATTAAATTATATAAAAATTAATTAAATTATATAAAAATTAATTAAATTATATAAAAATTAATTAAATTATATAAAAATTAATTAAATTATATAAAAATTAATTAAATTATATAAAAATTAATTAAAATATATTAAATTAATAAAAGTTAATCGCTTGATTCATTCTCTTTTCAGCCTCTCTCGGAACTCGGACGGCAATTCTGGTCGGAAGTGAACAATCCCATCGGTTCGAAAAACGTAAGATTTTTATTCTGTGTGAAAAAAACGCTGTTCAGGTGTTTTTTTTTTTAGAAATTGATTAATGTCGTTTTCAGGACGCGTCGGCATCGCCCGCAGTTGCGCGAGAATGTCGCGAAAATTCCGAGTCCCTCACCATGAATGCGAGTGTGGAGTACGAGAAGGACGCCGCGCTGGCGCCCGGCACGCCCGTAAACCGCGCATTGTTCACGTCCTTGCGGGAGGAGACAAGTCCAGCACCGAAGAAACCGATCGAACTGCAGATCGAGCAGCTCGATCAAGCCTTACAGGCCACCAGTTCCACCACCGAGAGTCGATACTCGCTGTCCGGAAACGCAAAAGTTTACAAGCAAGACGACATCGAGACCATCGACAATTGTGCGTCAAAAATATATTCTTTCCCCTTCGCTCGCGGGGAATATTTTTCTTACGCGATCATAATTTAAAAATGCGTGTACACATTTCTTTAAATGTGAAAATTCAAATTTTCGTATCGCCTCCTCATAAATTTCGTTATTTCGCAAAGCTTCTTCTATGAGAATATTCGTAAATTAAAAAAAAAAAAAGATGGCATTAATATTTCCTCTGCTCCCAGGTATGGTGAAAGAATCGCAGCCGGACACCGTTGGTTGGGAAGATCCAGCACATAACGGAGCTTACAAACCGGTAAAAAAAAATTAATTCTAATACCTGACAATTTGTCTAAAAATCTTTAACCGGATAGTTTCTATTTTGAGAGATCTTCCGAAATTTTTCTCGGAATTTCTCTGCTATTTATTTAATATCTCTACGATTTTCTCGGCACAATGTTAAAAATAAATACCGCTGTAAACTTTGATAGTTTCAATTTTATGAGATCTAGACATTTTTTTATGTTACGAAAAAATATGCAAAGTAATTTTCACATTGCTTCCTCATTCATATCAATACTGTGCATAATTTTTCTCTATAAGGAAGCCAAAAATCGACCAACGAACTTTATCATAAACAAATCTATCAGCAAAATTGTAATAAATCAGGAAGCCATGTGCAAATTACTCCGCGCTTTTTATTTTTATTTTTGCTTAAATTTTTTAAATTTCTTTCCACAGATCGAGCCACCAGTTCCGGAAGAGTCGACGGACGTAGAAGCACCGAGGAAACGAAAATTCATGCTGTCCGGAATGAAGGACCGATCGAACTACGAGACTGCGATAATAAATCTGGGCGGGGAACTCTCGACCGAGGCGAATTTCGACCCCACGGCCACTCATCTGCTGTGCCTGAGGCCGTTGAGGAACGAAAAGCTGCTGGCAAGCATCGCCGCGGGAAAGTGGGTCCTGCACGGCTCGTATCTCAGGCACTGCGAGGCAGCGGGAGAATTCATCGACGTTAGTGAATCAAAAGAATTTTTAATATTTATATATCGACGAAAAAAAATAATAATGGAACATTAATGTGAAAGCGATATGAAAGTTTCAATTTTCAACTTTTATAAGGAAGCCGTATGAAAATTTCAATTTTCAACTTTATGAGGAAGCCGTATGAAAATTTCCGTTTTCAACTTTATTGAAAATGTTTATATTAAAATAACGTTGCTCTTGACGTTTTTAAAAATTATTATTCATTTCAAACAACATTTTTTTCAACATTCAAGAAAATCTTTTTAAATAAAAAAAAGTTTAATCATTTTTATTAATTTTTTTTTAACATACATTTTTTTTATTGTAGGAAGAGAGATTCGAGTGGGACAATCCTCTGAGCAAGGACGTCATACCGGAGGTCAGCACAGACCAGGAAAAGTCTATCGCCGCTGCGGTGCACAGATGGAGATTGAGGCTGAGAGACGCGCCGGGCGGTGCTTTTCGCGACATGACTGCGATGCTTCTCGTGTCAGGGGAGAAATACAAACAATTCGAGAGGCTCATAAACGCCGGTGGTGGTGTCGTCGTTGAAGCTAAGTAAGGAGCTTACAAAATTGTGATCGAAACTTAGTGAAGCTCCTTTCTCCTCGTCAGTCCCGTGCCCAGTTGGTATCAAAAACTGCGATCTTTTTTTTTAATATTCAGACTCTGTCTCGTCAAAAACAAATTCGTTTTGGATGCGCACAATAATTATACATTCCGGACGAATTTACTTTCGGCGATTCCGAGCGATGTTGAAAAAAAAGTTCATTACAGTTTTTAAGGTATAAAAATCTGAAAAAAATGCATGCTTACTGAAGGTTCTGAAAAGATTAATTTTGCATGATAATAATTCTAAAATGTTATTAAGAAATTAATGAAAAAATTAATTGCTTAACAAATTATCCGGCATCAAAACTTTAAAAAAAATGAAAATGATTCGTTCATTTTTGTGAATACGTATGCATTTTTTCAAAATTTTCAATTAGCTTTGATTTTTTTTTATATGGAAAAAATGTGTGAAAAACACAAAAATCAAAACTAATTGAAAACTTTAAAAAAATGCATACGTATTCAGAAAAATGAACGAATCACTTTCATAAAAAAAAAAGTTGGTTTGCCGGGTAATTTGTTAAACAATTTATTTTTTGATTAATTTGTTAATAACATTTCGGAATTATTATTATGCAAAATTATTATAATCATATGTTTAATGTCTGTGTTAAAAATTTCAGACCACCGTACGATTCGAACCCGAACGGTCGCAAGATAACGCACTGTTTCATCCAGCTGAAGCAGCTCGATCAGCCAGTCGAGTGGGCGATGCTCGCGAGCAAAGGGATCTTGTGCTTCCAGCCGCAATACCTGAGCGAATATTTGACTGCGGAGACCCCGGGAAATCCCCGAGACTTCGTTATTCCCGAGTTCAAGAAGTATCTTAGCCTATTGCCAAAATAGCAAGAAAAAAAAATTGAATAAAAAAAATGAAGACGACCAACAATTCCAAGAATCATGCAATTCAAGGTTCGGGACGGGCGCTCGAGAGTAAAGTTTTTTTTTGTACAAATTTTAATCTATTTTCTACTAGAAATACATATTTTGTAAACGTAATCGTAAATTTGTTAATGTAACGCTGAAATATTTGCCAAGTTAGAATAAGAAAAAGAATTTTTCCTTCTCTTCTCTTATTTTCAATTCCGTGCCCGGTCGGTAACAAAAACTGTAACTAGCGCCATTCGAAGATCATAAAAATTTTCGAAGAACGCAAAGTGTCGTCGGTCGCGGTGTAAATAAATTACTGCGATGACACTTGCCGTTTTGAATTGTCTGAAAAATCACTAGGCCGATATCTTTCTGACGTTCAGAGTTATTCCATTCTCCGGCGTGACGAACACCGAACGTTTGCTGACAGCGTTGTTGTATTTGGGATTGACCGAGACCTCGTGATCGCGCAGTATCGTAATCAGACCGACCGCCGTCTGCAGCATGCCCACGCGAAGACCTTCGCAGAAAGAGCAAACAAGATTTCGTAATTTCAGATCTTGATAGATGATTTTTAACACTTTTTTCACAGTACATTTACGAGAAACTTTGTTCAAGTACTTTTTAAAACACCTTGTAAAAATCAAAGTACTTACACGAAGTACTTATAAATGTTTTTTAAGTACAAAAAGTATTTCGTATTTCGAATACAGATAGTATTTGGTATTTCTACTACTTTCGAGTATTTTGCCCAACCTTCGAATTATTCAGAATATTTGAATAATTCGGATTACTCATGAATATTTTAAGTACAAAAAAGTATTTTGTATTTTAAATACAGATAGTATTTTTTATTTTTACTTCTTTCGAGTATTTTGCCCAGCTCTCGAATTATTCAGAATTTTTGATAAACTCGGATTATACAGAATACTTTGATAACTCTGATTATTCAGAATATTTTAATAACTCGGATCATTAACGAATATTCGTATTGATCAATTCAAATTTCGAATCGAACGTCAGTAATAAATTCAATAAAATTCGAGTGGCATTCGCACATCGCCAAGTTCTTACCTATGCAAATTCTCGGTCCTTCGCCGAAGGGCATGAAGGTGCACGGTTTTATGTCGTTCTTCCGTTCGTCGCTGAACCTGTCCGGATCGTAGAGTTCCGGTTCGGGATGATACTTCGGATCCATGTGAATGCCCGGAAGCGCCGCGTAGACGACAGTGCCCTCTTCCAGAACTATCTGCGTACCGGGAATCTTGTAGTCCCTGTTCGCGACACGGTCGATCAGCGGCGCCGGTGGGTAAAGTCGGAGAGTCTCGTTTATCGCGGCCATTAAATATTTCATCTTCTGCACCGACTCGTAAGTCAACGCTTTGCTATCGTCGAGATTTTCGAAGATGTCGCGTCTGACGCGATCCTGAATTTCCGGCTGCTTGGCCAATTCCCAAAGCGTGAAGGCCATCGTCGTCGAACTCGTCTCGAGGCCCGCGACGAAAAATATTACCGACTGAGCTACGAGCATGTCACCTTGGACTTCTGCAAATTGATCGAAGATATTTTTCACTAGATGGTTCGGTGTCGGACTCGGTCGGTAATGAAAACTGCGAGCCGTATTTTTTTTTTCTCGCGCACCCAAAATAGGAGTCTGAGATACAAGCGCGGTAAAGCGAACTTTATACGCACGCTGTGAAGTGAGTCGCACGAGTGGGGCGAGTGCGACTTACTTCATAACCCGCGTATCATGTTCGCTTTACCGCACTGGTAAGGCATAATATTTTTTGTAAAGAATGCGGGAGAAGTGCTACTTCGTGCCTGCCGATTGTGGCGCTGTACAGCCAGCGTGCGTAAAGTACGAGAAAGGTGCGTAAAGTACGAGGAGCGTGCGTAAAGTCCGAGAAGCGTGCGTAAAGTCTGATAAGCGTGCGTAAAGTCTGAGAAGCGTGCGTAAAGTCCGAGAAGCGTGCGTAAAGTACGAGAGGCGTGCCTAAAGATCGAGAAGCGTGCCTAAAGTACGAGAAGCGTGCGTAAAGTACGAGAAGCGTGCGTAAAGTACGTTAAGCGTGCGTAAAGTAAGAGAATCGTGCCTAAATTACGAGAACATGCGTGAAGTCCGAGAAGCGTGCGTAAAGTACGACAAGCGTGCGTAAAGTCCGAGAAGCGTGCGTAAAGTCCGAGGAGCGTGCATAAAATACGAGAAGCGTGCCTAAAATAAAATCGGTTCGATGTGCACATGTATCGGGTATTTATAGTATACTTGGCTGTAAAGCACCATTTACGCCACCCTCGGCGGGTGTGTAAAGCAACACTTTTCGTAGTAGCATTTTTTGTTACCAATCATATGTGCGTATGTTTCCGATCGTGTTGAAACGGTGCTACGAACGATATAGAAACGACCTTGAGGTTACTAACCGAAACCATCTTCGGGTTTTTCGTTCTTCAGTTTCAGCAGCGAATCGATAACGTCCCCGCGTTCGTGTTTACTCGCCTCCCGGCTGTTCATCGAGCTCCAGAACACCTGGCGAAAGTAATCCGTCACATCGCCGAGCATCGAACTCCCCAGATACTTCGTAATAGCCGGGAAGAAGAAAGTCGAGAAGAGTTGAACAGCACGGAGAAGGGTCATTTTGAAAGGATGACGACCTGGTCACGAAAGTCAACGATAAAATTATATACGAAAACGATATTATCAATATTTAAAAAAAATATTTTCAACATTTCAAACGAATATTTTTTAACATAAAAAAAAAAATATTTTCAACATTCCAAAAAAATATTTTCAACATTTCAAAAGAATATCTCGAACGTTTCCTTTTTTTACCAAAACGAAGCCGCTCAACGAGAAAGCGAAACGAAAATATTTCTGTATGTAAATTTTCGATGTTTCCGAACATTCCTAGCGAGTTTCCCCGAGAATCTCCAACATTTCAACGTCCCCGAAACAAATCCACTTCGGATCGAAACCAGAAGAAAGAAAAAAAAAACCAACTTTTTTGATAAAATTCAGGCGGCGGATTCTCGAAGGAATTCGTCCGTATTCCGAAGGCGAGCGACGAGATAACATCGGTGGTGAATCTCGTGCTGGTGTCTTTGAACTCGATCGCGACGCTCGATTCGCCGACGCCCTTCAACCTCTCGTCGACGAAGGCGTCGAGCGACTCCGCCGACTCGAGCATAAGTCCGAAGAGGTTCTTCAGTTTGCCGCTTGTGAAAGCGGGCGAGAGTTTCGTCCTCAGATAGCGCCACTCGGGATTTTTGATCGAGAACAGACCGAGGCTGCCGATCGGGTCGTTCGAGGTGCGCGGAGTGGCGAAGTACCGATCGGAGAACGCGCCGAAGTCCTTAACGAATATCTGCTTCATCAACTCCGGCGAGCGGAGCAGAAGAAACGGATTGTGCATGACGTAAACGCCGAGAAAGGGAGCGTCGTCGTCGGCCTCGCTGTAGAGACGGCCGAGAAGGTAGCCGGGCGACAGTCTCATCAGTATCGAGTCCTTGAAGTTTCCGAATATCAGACTGGTCGGCAGCGTCGGCACTCCGCGACGCTGCCAGTAGCTCAGCTTCCATCTCGCCCACAGATAGAAAACACCGAGGAGACCCGCGACCGCCGCGAGCAAGGTCGACGAGCACGACGACGGAAACATCGCTCCTCACTTTTTGTTATCGCGATATAATTTTTTTTTTTTTTTTTTACCGAACTGAAAAATAATTGAAGTAAAAAAATGATTAAATTAAACGAAGATTAAAACAGAAATTGAATTGATCGATAATTGAATTAATGGAGAATTGAATTAATCGAGAATTGAATTAATCGAAAATTGAATTATTCAAAAATTGAATTAATCAAAAATTGCATTATTCAAAAATTGAGTTAATCAAAAATTGAATTAACCAAAAATTGCATTATTCAAGAATTGAATTAATCAAGAATTGAAGTAACCAAAAATTGCATTATTCAATAATTGAATTAATCAAACATTTCATTATTCAATAATTGAATTAATCAAACATTTCATTTATCGAAAATTGAATTAATCAAAGATTTAATTAACCGAAAATTGAATTAATCAAAAATTGCATCAATCAAAGATTTAATTAACCGAAAATTGAATTAATCAAAAATTGCATCGATCAAAGATTTAATTAACCGAAAATTGGCTTAATCAAAAATCGCATCAATCAAAAATCGCATCAATCAAAAATTGAATTAATCAAAAACTGAGTTAAAAAAAATGTATATTCACTTCGCGACTGCGCGATCCGCTCGGTCGAGAGAAAATCCGACGACTGTGCCGGAATGACGGTCGTGCGTTGGACTATAAAGCGAGAATTGACCGATGCGGCAAAAACGTATACATATATTATCTAATCGTCCGGAGATAAAACCGTGGCACACGATGAGCAATAGCAAACATTTTTTCCTCTCGCGGGGAGAGGAATGAGTCGGCGTATTTGTAATATTTTCTACGCATTTGGAGAATCTCTCGCGGTTCTACCTCGTGAACGTAACTTGAACAAAAAATTGAATTAAAAAAAAATTTATATTCACTTCGCGAATGCGCTATGCGCTCGGTCGAGAGAAAATTCGACGACTTTGCCGGAGCGACGATCGCGCGTTGGACTATAAAGCGAGGATTGACCGATGCTCCGAAAACGCATGCATACATTATCTAATCGTTGGGAGATAAAACGATCGAACACGATGAGCGATAGCAAACATTTTTTCCTATTGTGGGGAGACTAATGAATCGGCGTATCTGTGATATTTTCTACGCATTTCGTAAATCTTATCTCGAGAACAACACTGTCGTTGTCGGCGAGAAAACGAACGAGTCATCTCGTATGCAAATGCATACGGAATGAGTTTGATTTTTGCATCTAAGGAATCGTTCGTGAGGTGTCGCGAATCGAAGAGGCAAGTCGCATGCGAGACCGCGCACTCGGTGGAAGCTTGTTTCGTTATTTTGCACCTTTTTTCGTAACATAAAAAAATGTCGACACCCCATAACTTTGAGACGGTAAAAGTTTACGATAGAATTTATCATAGGAAATCGCCGAAAGTTGAATGAATAAAAATCGGCGAGTAATTTACATTTTTTTCTATTCAATGATTATTGGAATTATTTAAATTAATAATACATTACCGGGCATTTTTCGTATTTTGTCTAAGGTTTTTTTTTTCTTTTTTATGGGACGCATTCCTGTTGTCCCGAAAAAAAACTGGGTGATTATGCCCCGACCTTGATGAACCCTGGTGAAAATATTTCTCTGACAATTCGTCTGAAAGACTCGAAACGGACCGTTTCAGTGATATTCAGAAATTTTCACCAATTTTTCTTCGACCTGTTTTGTTTTCTTTCTGCTTTTTTTCTGCTGTTTAATAAATATCTCTATCATTTTCTCGACACAACCTCCAGCGGTCACAATTTATCCAGAGCAATTCAGACGATTTTCCGAAAAATTATGGAAAACTCTGATTTTTTCTGATAAATTTCTGATAAACGTTGAGAGAAAATACGCGTTGTCTCGAAGATCCACTCATTCTGTTACTCGTACCGAGAGTAGACATACATTTTTTTTTCTTTTTCGGAAAGACTATGATTCTCTAGATACTGTTGATTCAGAGAATTTCAGAGAACTTACGAGTTCTGTCTAAGATCTACTAATTCTGTTACTCGCTCCAAATCAGCGAAAATTTGAGTTTTCCAGATAACTGCTGTTGAATATAGAAAATTATTAGCCAGAGAAAAGCAACAAAGTTCGTAGTTATTAAGAGAAGTCAGCAGAGAAAATCAGAGATTTTCAGAAAAACCGGGAATATTTACATTCAGAAAAATCAGGAATATTCAGATTCAGAAAAATCGGAAATATTTAGATTCAGAAAAATCAATAATATTTAGATTCAGAAAAATCGGGAATATTCAGATTCAGAAAAATCGGAAATATTGAGTATCAGAAAAATCAGGAATATTTAGAATCAGAAAAATCTTCGAGTTTGTCTGAAAAGTGAAAAAACTTTGAGAAACATTCAGAGGACTTTTCAGTGATAAATTTCTGATAGATTTTTTCGAGACTCAGAAATTTTCAGACATATTCAGACAAATATTTTCACCCGGGAAGCAATTATTGTTAATTTGTCTCCGGCCTTGGCGTTGCGTTGGCCGACTCGCATCGACGCTGAAGCTTCGTCGATGAGAGTTTCAGTATCTTCCTCGGCGCTCGAGCATAGCCGAGACACCGATTGGTCTAACGTAATAATACTTAATCGCTGCGTGCTGAAAACACTCGTCATCATCTTGAGATTTTCTTGAAGTCCAACAAAATTCCGTCGGCGGCCGCGGTGAAAGTCGAACGACTGTCCAGGACGCTTTTGTTTTTGGCCTGCTGCGATATCTCGTAATCCTGAAGTACCATCGCGATCACTATCTTAGCGTGGAGTTGGCCGACTTTCATACCTGGTGAAAAAAAAAAATTATCAATTTATTATTAATTACAATTAATATAATTATCAATATTATTTATTAACAATAATTATTATTATTATTACTATTATTATTATTATTATTATTATTATTATTATTATTATTATTATAGAACAATTTAAAAATTCTGAAAAAATGCTGAATTTCGCCGAGGTAAGTAAGGAAACTGTCATGGAAAAACTTACCGACGCACATCCTCGGGCCGATACCGAACGGTATGTAGGCGTCGCTCACTTTAACACCGTCGGCGAACCTTTCCGGATTGTACACCTCCGGCTGATCGAAGAACCTCGGATCTTCCTGAAGCCCGTACAGAGATATGTATACGGGCGTACCTTTCTCCAACACGATGTCAGTGCCCGGAATCTGACATGGACAGACAAAAAAAATATTATCGAATCGCCTGAGCAATGAACCAGTTTTAGATTTATGTCAGACATAATGCATCCAAATATTTTTCATAAAAATGCATACAAATATTTTTCATAAAAATGATTACAAATATTTTTCATAAAAATGATTACAAATATTTTTCATAAAAATGATTACAAATATTTTTCATAAAAATGATTACAAATATTTTTCAAAAATTACTAAAATTTTTGAAATGTCTCAAAAATGACAAAATTATTTTTTTATAAATAAAAAGAAATGCCCAATCGGTTTTGTTTCGAAGGGAAAGAAAAATTCCGACGCCGAACGGCTTTCCGAACTTACGGTGTAGTCTTCACGAGTGTATCTGTCGATGGTCGATACGGGTGGATGCAACCGTATTCCCTCGGCGAGTGCTTGATCGAGATACTTCATGTCGTTGAAAGCCTCGTATGTCAGGCCGTGTTTCTTGATCGATTTTTCAACATCGTCACGTACTCGACTCTGGTACTCTGGATTATTGGCCAGTTCCATCAGGGTGAAACTCACCGTTGTGGAACTCGACTCAAAGCCCGAGAAGAACGTTCCCGATTGGTACAACAGATTCTCGCCCTCGAATTCTAAGACACAAAACATTGTCATTATCGTCATCATCGTCATTATCGCCATCATTGTCAATATCGTCATCATTGTCATTATCGTCATTATTGTCATTATCGTCATCATTGTCATTATCGTCATCATTGTCATTATCCTCATCATTGTCATTATCCTCATCATTGTCATTATCCTCATCATTGTCATTATCGTCATCATTGTCATCATCGTCATCATTGTTATTATTGTCATTACCGTCATCATTGTCATTACCGTAATTATTGTCATTACCGTCATCATTGTCATTATCGTCATCATTGTCAATATCGTCATCATTGTCATTATCGTCAATGTCATTGTCATAATCGTCATTCTCATAATCGTCAATCTCATAATCGTCAATCTCATAATCGTCATTGTCATTATCGTCAATGTCATTGTCATAATCGTCATTCTCACAATCGTCATTCTCACAATCGTCATTCTCATAATCGTCAATCTCATAATCGTCATTGTCATAATCGTCATTGTCATAATCGTCATTGTCATAATCGTCATTGTCATAATCGTCATTGTCATAATCGTCATTGTCATAATCGTCATTGTCATAATCGTCATTGTCATAATCGTCATTCTCATAATCGTCATTCTCATAATCGTCATTCTCATAATCGTCATTCTCATAATCGTCATTCTCATAATCGTCATTCTCATAATCGTCATTCTCATAATCGTCATTCTCATAATCGTCATTCTCATAATCGTCATTCTCATAATCGTCATTCTCATAATCGTCATTCTCATAATCGTCATTGTCAAATATGGAAATCAAAAAGCTTACTGTAAACATCGTTCTGTTCGCCGTTCTTAAGTTGAACGAGCGAGTCGATAAAGTCGCCCCTCTTGAATCCCTCCTTTTCACGTTTATCGACGGCGTTCCAGAATACCTTGCGAACGAATTTCGAGTTGAACAGCATCGGCGAACCGATGAGCTCGACGAGTTCGGGCATGAAGAAGACCGTCACCAGCGCTACCATTCTCTTGAATCCGTGAAAGAATTCACCGACTGAAACATAGAAGAGGTAGAAAAAAATGTAAATCGAGATCACAAATCCGTCGAGTTCCGGTGAAAATTGTTCGCGTCCTCCCCGCAATTAGTTTTGTACCGGCAATTTTGATTCCTCATAGAGAGTTTTTCATATATTTTGGAAACATTTCGTAAGATTTGAAAGATTAAAAATATTTTTAAAATCATTTCAAAATATTTTTTAAATCGTTTCAAAATATTTTTTAAATTGTTTCAAAATATTTTTTAAATCGTTTCAAAATATTTTTTAAATTGTTTCAAAATATTTTTTAAATTGTTCCAAAATATTTTTTAAATTGTTTCAAAATATTTTTTAAATTGTTTCAAAATATTTTTTAAATTGTTTCAAAATATTTTTTAAATTGTTTCAAAATATTTTTTAAATTGTTTCAAAATATTTTTTAAATCGTTTCAAAATATTTTTTAAATTGTTTAAAAATATTTTTTAAATTGTTTCAAAATATTTTTTAAATTGTTTCAAAATATTTTTTAAATTGTTTCAAAATATTTTTTAAATTGTTTCAAAATATTTTTTAAATTGTTTCAAAATATTTTTTAAATTATTTCAAAATATTCAGTGCAGTTATTTCTGAGATCTATTGCTTTTTCTAAGTAGTTCTATTCCAAGTATTCAGTCGTTAATGTACAAGCAGTTACTGCATACCGGTAATTACTACTCGAGACTGCAGTAGTTCATGTATAAGTAGTTACTACGTCTGTGTAGTTATTTCTTGAACCTCGAGGTTCGAGTCTCCGTTTTCTTCAGTCATAACTATTAATCACAATTCGCCCTCGGGAATTGGTCAATAATCGGCCACATTCAACAAGAGTTTACAAAAAACGAGCCGATCGATGATTTTCTTATACAATTGACTCAAAGTTGACCGACACTTGACCGATCTCAGTCGATAGACCGTAAGTTGACCGTAAAAACAGCCTCGAATCGGTTCGCTAGCGTTGTTTACAAACTTAGATCGACCATCGATAGTTCCGTTCGTTACGACAGAGTAGATCAGAGTGGAGCGCAAGCGGAGCGTTCGTTTAGCCGGAAGTACTGCCGCGCCCCCTAGTCCCTTGCTTTTCGATAGAGGAGTCAAATGCACCGAGGTTTCTATTTTTTGTTGACAAGAGCCCGAACGACTCGACGAGAGCCCGAACGCGTGTTCGTTTATCTAAACTCGACTCGAAATTAGCCCGAACGCGTGTTCGTTTATCTAAACTCGACTCGAAATTAGCCCGAACGCGTGTTCGTTTATAAAGTCGCGTTCCCGTACGTAGTATGTGTAACTCGACTCAGCTAGAGTTGGGCAAATACCGAACGCGCGAGGCGTTTCCGGTTCCGAGCGCTCCGGAACACTCCGGAAGTGCTCCAGAAGCGCTCGGAGTTAAAGTTTACTTCGGTAACGAAAATACCTAATGCAACGACGATACACACCCGCTTTGGTGAACTCGGCGTTCGGGTAGTTGAAGGAGTCCATCTTTGTCCCCAGGGCGACGCTGGCGATGAGATCGGTCGCGTACTTGTAGCTGAGCTCCTGAGCGTCGACCAACTTCACGCCGCTGTCGTCGACCTTCTGCGCGCGCAGAAAGTCCATCATAGGTCCGCCGGTCTCGATCATCAGCGGAAACATCTCCCTCAGCTTGCCGCGCGTCAGCGTCGGCGTTATCTTAGCCCGCAGATACTTCCACGCCGGATTCTTAAGTCCGAAAAGATTCTTCATTCCGATGCTGTCCTTCTGCACCGAGCCGGCGAAGTGACGGTCGGAAAAGTTCTCGAAGTCCCTTATCGTTATCCGCTTGATCGCGTCCGGATCTCGCAGCAGTATGCAAGGCTTGTGAAATATGTAGAAACCGAGATAAGGCGCGTCCGTCGTCGCCGCTTTGTGCAGAACTCCGAGATGCGAACCCGGCGCCGTCCGGAACAAGACCGCGTCTTTGAAGTTACCGAAGATTAGGTCGCTCGACGGGAGTTGCTCGACGCCGCGGCGCTTCCAGTAACCGAGCTTGTAACGCGCGTAGATCCGGAACAAAAGCACCACCGAGGTTAGGGCAGCGAGGACCAGACCCACGCCGAGGGTCCCCGGATTTAGGGCGGAAGCCATCATGGCCGCTTGTTCTTGCCTAGAAATTTGGAAATACCGGAACTTAAATTTTTTATTTTTTTTTACAATCGCCGGATTTTTAGTGTATTAATTATGGCGTAATATTTTTGGAGTGGGAAACTGAATGGCATATTGAATGGTGTATTAAATGATGGTACAAGTGGGAATTGTAAAACCCCGTTGAATCCCTGGCAGATTCTGCAACCATCAAAACCGCCGAGAAAACGACCGAATGAATATTCGCCGAACAAATCGAACGGCAAATATGAAAAAGTGTCAGATGTTGAAAAATATCGAATGTCGATCGAAAAAAAAGTTTATTTAATATAAATTAATTCGAAAATATGAAATTGACTTCCATGAAGTATTTTGGGATTCACCCAAACGAAGTACACGAAGTATTTTGTGTTTAATAATCCATATAGTATTTCGAATCTTCGGTATTTTGCCCAACTCCGAAATTGACCACGTGTTGATGATATTTAAAATCACTGTGATTTTATTACCGATGTGGTAATTTTGAAGGTCACGTAACGCATTCTTACGGTGAAAATACGGCAAAATTACCGGTCACATTTACCGCTCACATCTCTATTCTTACCGATTGGACGGCTAGGGTTCCGACGAACTTTTCACAATATATAATAATAATAATAATTATTATTATTGTTATTTAAAATCTCTCGTCCGGTTATTGGTCGAATAAAATTAGAATTTTTCTATAATTCAGTTAAATGTTGAATTAAAAAAAAAAAAAACTAGTAACTTCGAAAGAACCGTGCCGGACGAAGCGCAGCGAAGAGTGTCGGGCAAACATTCGTCATCTTAGGTTTTTATAGTGCGCTCGGTCCGCGGTTTTGCGAATAGACGGCGTCTTCCTCGTGTCGTCGATTTGCGAACACAAACGGGAAGCTTTCGCCACGCGATCGGAGTGGGGCGGAGTGGCGAACAATATAGAGACGGGTTGTGGGGTTTTTAGTACAGATCGGCCGACCGATAATCGATAATTTCCTGCTAATGCGATTGGCAATGTTTTTTTATACTCGGAAATCGTCGACCACCTGCGGAACGCCTGTAACGTTATCGAAACTCGTATATGTGAGCCTCGGTGTGCACGCAGATTAGCGATATGCGTTGGACTTGTCGCAAATGGGGCAACTTTTAAATTGCACTTGCAAATTGTGGCACTTGTCATCTAAGAACAAAAAAAATGTAGACTTGTGAAATCAACAAGTGCACTTTCGAGGCAAGAAAAAAATTTCAAGAAAAAAAAAAAAAAGTGAAAATTTTTTAAATTAAATATTGAGAAAACTTTGACTTTTCACTACATATACCGTGTGTAAAATTTTAGCTTGAACCTTCAAGCCATTCTCGAGTTTTAGCGGTTTTAATTTTTCGCGCCTAATTCGCATATACACATGCTAGGGTGTTAAAAAAAAAGGCATTTTTTTAATTTATTTTTTCCTCTCACCTTTTTGATGTACAGATTTAGATCGCAAATTACAGCTCGTGAAAGGGGGTATCTTTAAAAAATCTTAAGAGAGGCCGTCGACGTTTCTACCCAAAAAGGAAGAAGCGTCGAATTTTTTTGGTACAAACGTTGAATTCGGCACCCTTTAGGATTTTTTTGCTTGGGCCCGTTTTTAGTGAGGTTCAATTTCGGTTCGAAATCTATACTTTAAAAGGGCAATAGGAATTTTGTTTGTTTTAATGTCCTTTTCGAGAAACACCCTCTAATATATTTATATATATGTTTTTTGTGACTTGACTTTTCGAATCACGGGTTACACTTACGTCACCTTGTTTTTCCCCTAATTCGATATGATCCGGAGATCGAACTTCGATTGGATTCGATGTAGTGGAGAGTGAACTTCCGGTCGATTGAGATTATCTATTGCGTTAGCGGATGACTTTACAAAAAAAAATATATATATATATATTTTAAATAAAGAAATTTTCAAAAAAAAAAAAAATTAATTTATTAATAGAAAGAAAAATACATAAATAATGCATTTCGTGGAATTTTACTAAACTATTTCGATATTCAGCGCATATAAATGTGTTTTTTTTTTATCCTGAGTGGATACGATTTAAGATCTGAATTTGATTAGATTCGACACAGTGGAGAGTAAACTTTCGGTCGATTGAGATTATCTGTTGCGATAGAGGACGTCGAAAAAAAAAAACATGAAAATAGGATGGATAAATCATAACGCAGCACTAATTAAATAAAAATAAAAAATTGTGTGTTGAATTTGGCCTACCTAAGGGATTTTATCGAATTTTGATTTTTTTTTTAATTACTGAAAATGGTATAATTCGAGTGAATATTGAGATATCGAGCTTAAATTTGGCACACGAATTGACTAACACTGTGCAATGTTTCGTATTAAATTTGACAAAAATTGATCCAACCGTTTGTATTTTATGAGTTTTTCAAAATTTTGATTTTTTTCAAAATTTTTTGACAGGAATTTCCGAATCAAACATCACGCAAAGAAAAAAAATAAAATAAAAAATAAAATGAGTTATAGTTTCGTGATCAGCGCTGAAGATTATATCAAAAATTGCCTCAAAACTTTTTTATTGTGTTTCAAGTACAGCTTCCTCTACGAGAAAGCCAAAATGGCACGACGGAATTATCATAGAGGAAATTATGAGCGAAATCGCAAAACATGAGGAAGCAATTGTGCAAATCACTTTGCACGCTTTTTTTTCGTTTGTTTACGGTGCTGCATCGGCAGCCGGTAATAACATTGCAATTTAAATAAATAATTTTTCCCGTACTCATTTGCGTCGTCGGTAATCGACTGCGCGGAAAGTCGATTGTCGGCCGAACTCTTGAGAGCTCAGATTTATTGCATCACGCGCACGGATGCGCGTCAGCCGAATCGAATTACTCGGCGGCGATGCAACAGAAGAGGAAAAGCCCTTTTCCTCGTTCTTTCGTCAACATGCGCCGGAACAGTGATAGTCGACATTGCACAAATTGCGGTTTGTTTTCCTTAAGATGTGATGTCATACTCGATTATTTATGTATGTATGTAAATACATGAATACGCGTTTTGTCCACTGTAAATATCCGTCTGCGCGCGTGTCTATTCGCCATGCGCGTGACTTACGCAGAGCTTCCGGTTAACTGAGAAACAAAAAAATTGATTGGATTGACTAAAAGCCGCGGTGACTCGTCGGAACTGGACAATTTTTCAGTTCCGACGTAACAATGCTAAATCGGAACTGAAAAATTGTCCGGTTCCGTCGGTAAAACAGGTACGGCCGGTTAAAAAAGAAAAAAATTGATCCAGCGTCCCCTTAAGGAGAAGCGAAATATCGCGGTCGGTAATGAAAACTGTAATGAACTTTTCTGGAGGGTGCTAATTTTTTTAGAGGAAACAGCAAATTCGAGCCG
The DNA here is from genome assembly GCA_933228735.2 of Amblyteles armatorius. NCBI lineage: Eukaryota > Metazoa > Arthropoda > Insecta > Hymenoptera > Ichneumonidae > Amblyteles > Amblyteles armatorius. Next base: position 500,582 of record OW121697.1, read on the forward strand.
AATGCACGCGGTAATTTCGCATCCGGGGCAAATTCATTTTTTTCTCAAAAAAATTAGCACCATTGAACAAAGTTAATTTAAAAATTGCAAGGATATCTCTCAGGCCCCGTCACGTGACTTTCACTTCACCTTAAGACGGTCCGGTGAGATTCGAAGCATACGATATTGAAAGCTAAAAAATCGCCTATTTTCGTCGGTAAAACAGGAAGGTCCACCAGCCCCTTAATAAGGCCAATAACGAAATACCGCGGTCGGTATAAAAAACTACAATCAACTTTTTTTTCCACTTTCCCATCCGATTCGGAAAAATAAACAAATCGCCGCCGGATGCGCAAAGTCATTCTGCAACTCGGCACGTTTCCGGTCTTTGCCGGAAGCAATCGGGACAAAAAAAAAAAAAAAAAAATTACTCGAAAAAAATATCGCCACTCGATTCACCGTAAGTGAGTCGGCTCGATTTCTAGCGAAAAATAAAGACAAAGATCTTCGTTAATTACATACGATAAATCAACAAACCTATCGGCATTTCTCGAGAGACCATTTCAAATAACAAACCAAACGATAAAATCATCTCCACCGATTGTTATTCCAGATTCACCGCAGATAATGAGGCGGAATATGTCCCTGTGGAAATCCCGGTCGATTCAATACGCGTTGTCATTCCGTTTTCTTTCTTTGACGGTTCAATTTATTAGATATTAATTCTATAGTACACGTATTATACATTACACAGACATATCGATACAATATTAAACATCTCGAGTCTAATAGCGATGCAATTTTCCTTCTCCTTCCCCTTTTTTTTCCAATTTTTTTTTTTTAATCCTGTTACAGATCCTTGAAAGCCTTAAGGTATAGCTATACAATACATAATATACAGATTTATTCGTCACTTGTGTCACTCACTATTTCCCTCCCACTCTTCGTGTCCGCTCGTATTTAATTCGTTACCGGCTTTCGTGAAAAAATTAATAAAAATACTCGTCGAAATGTTCATTTTTTTTTGTAATGCCAAAGCAATGAACGAGTTGTTCTTGTCCTGGTTGTAGAGCTGCGACGTACGCATCGGACGGTTCGTCTTGCTTTGTTGCTGAAATTCAAGGATTTTTAATACATCGTTAGTGACTTGTTTCGTTTAACCATTTATTTATTTTCAAGCAATTTTTTGAAATTTTCTTTTATTTTAGTTCTCAACATTTGCTTTTTTTTTGTTGTTTAATGTTTGAAAATTTATTTTTGTTTTTGATTTTTTAAATTTTTTTCATTTCAATATCGAGCTTTGAAATTTTTTGAACGACCATCGAATAAAATGTGGCCAGTCAATCTGGTGAGAAACATTCTTTGACATTTTCCTGACGAAATATTTTCGAAATTCTTGGCGGGGGAAAAATAGAGAAATTTCGGATATGAAATACCTTTACATAATTTTTTTTTTTTTTTACAACATTGTTCATTATATCAAGCATTGAGTCTAGAACGAGTGTATATATATATATATGCATATATGTGCATTTTTTTTTTATAATCAATCATCGACGGGAAATATTAAATTTCCCGTAATAAAATGATTGAAAATTAATTTGATTTGATATCCGTGTGATATCTTTGCGCACCTCGATCGACCACTAGTCGCGAAAGAAAACACGTTATAGTTTTACGAGATCAGCTGCATACAAAAGCTGGATCACTGGATTTGCTCTACCTTACAGTCAGAAGCGATAAACCATGAATTCGGCATATCACCAGAAGTGAAAGGATACAAACAAGGCGAAAGTCAATTTATATATATAAAATATATAAATATATATTTTTTCTTTTTTTTACTTTTAAAAAAATTTCTCATTTCGGAATTGGGGGGGAATTTTTTTTGTTAAATTGAGATATGAAATATCTTTGCGCTCATTTTTTAATTTTTTTTTTTTTTTTATCATCTTATGAATTATATTAAGCACAGGCGTTGAGAACGACGCACAGGTGTTTAAAACGCCCTTCGAATTATAATTTATCGCCTCATTGTTTTTTCGTTTTTTAATCATGAATATACTTTTTATAAAAAATGTGTAGATTTTTTTTCTTCGATCGACGAAAAATATTAAATTACCTAAATAAAATTATTGATAATCAATTTGATTAATTTGTGTGATAACTTTGCGCACCTACATCGATTGCTAATCGCATGTCCCCACGGTATAGCCTTACGAGATGAGCTGCATACAAAAGTTATCACTCAGTTTGTTCTACCTTCCGATAGGAAAAGCGATAATGCATATGTCAGACATATCACTCCGTTTGCTGAAGGAATGCATACAAGAGGTATTTAAATTTATATATAAATCGACCTATGTGACCCTTCACATATTGAATTTGGCTCGCGATTTTTTATACCATCAGTCCTTTCCTCAGTTTCTTCAATCATATGTGATTGAACTAACTTTGAAAAGAACTTTGATTTTTTTTCTTCATTTTTCAGATTGTTTATAATTATTTATAATAAAAATACGAATTTATTGATCGTCACCGTTGAAAAATCTGTAAAAATTCTGAAAAATCATGTCTCACTGATATGGGAACTTTTACGATTTGAGCAGGAGTCGATCGGTTTCTCCTTCTATTTATTTTCTAATTATTTTGTGAAAAAAAGAGAAAATTTTGAGGTAAAAAATCAGTCGTTTATGGGCTATCGCTTGACAATTTTTACATCAACTTTTGATAATTTTTCCACATTTTTCCAAAAGAATTTTCATTTTTTTTCTAAACAAAAAACTTTTCGGAAAAATCTTAAACAAATCCTAAAAATGCGGTGTTGCGTCTAAAAATGGCCATGCGAAAACCTACAATCAACAGATTTTTTCTTACCAATTTATTCTCACTCGTTTTTTTTTTCGAAACAAAAAAAAATTTGAAAATAATAGAAGGTGCCGTCGGACCACTCCGGCTCAAATCTTTAAATTTTTCATATACGACACAAGATTTTCAAGAATTTTTTCAGAATGTTAAATTCTGCCGGTCGACAAATTCCTTGTTCCAATAATTACAAACAATTACAAACAATCTGAAAAAAAAAAAGAAAAAAATCTACCATAGAAAAAAAGAAGAAAAAAAAATGATTTCTCACCTCGGCAACTTGAGGGAGTTTGTAGGCGCCCTTTTGCTTCTTCTGTTTTTTTGGTGTCGTGTCGTAGAGCAATTTTCCCTCCTCCCTCGGTACGATGACGGCCTCGTACCTGGTGCGGCACTGCTTCGGCGACCGGTAAATCCTCGAGGTGTTGTTGACGATGTCGGCAACGAGGTCCCAGTTCGGCGTGTGGCCCGGCGATAGAATTACGAGGTTCAGCGCGAGTCCCTGATAGACCTGAATCGCCTGGAGGAGAGCCCAGTCCTCGTGGACCATCCAGTCGAGGACGTGCTCCTGCTCGCTCGGCGAGCGCAGCATCGCCGAGGGCTTTACGCCCGTTATCGGCATCGAGGGACGCACTATCGGACGGTACTTGTGAAGCTTCATGTCTCGGCGCATCTTTATCAGCGCCGCGGACGGACGGTCGAACAGCGACCGCGGCGCGTACACGGACTCCTCCTTGTGCCTCATCTTCATCGGGCGGCGACCTGGGAAATCAAAGTTGTCCATTCGGTACATCATTTATTTCAGACACGAGTATAATTTTTTTTTTTTTTTTTTAAACCACAGTTTCCGAGCTTTGAATTTTTGTTTATTATTCTTTTTTTTTATTGAAGGGGGTCATCTGAAGATTTTGGAGTAAAAAATGTGTTTTCATTTATTTTTAATAGCAAAAAATTATTTTATAATCGATTGCATGTTATCGATTGATCGTAAGAGTTTTTTCCGAACGTGGAAGAAATTCGCGGCTTATAATATTGAAAATTGTAGAGAGCAGCATTTTGTCACGTTATTTAAAAATATTTTTACTTGTAAAAAAAATTATTAAATTCTATCTAAAAATTTTTATGTTATTTTTATACAAATTATTTCTTGCCGATAAAAAAACAAAAACATGGATTTTTTCGAGTTAGTCCATAGCGATTTTCACAGATCAAAAATATCATTGTTGGCTCAGATGGGTTAGAAAAGTAAAATACTGATTCGAAAATGAAATACATTTTTTTGAATGAAATAAAATTTTTTTAAATAAAATAAAAATTCTCACCGTCTCTGGTGCCATCGGAAACTTCGACGCGAGTTCTCTTCTGTTCCTTCTTCACGTAAACCGGCGGTAGTTGAGCCTCGGTCATGGGGGTCGAATCGTAAAGAAAGCCGAGCGAGTAGTCGATGTAGACGTCGTTGTCGGAACTCGGCGGAGTCGGTGGACACCACATCTGTCGAGAAAAAAAAATTATCAATATTTTATTTAACGAAATACCAAAAAAAATTAATAATTATTTTTTTATCATTGAATTTAAATGTTACTAACCGGCATCTGTTCCATATTGCTTTCCGACATCCACACCTGTGAGACAGCAAAAAATTGTTGTTTTCGATGAGCAAAAATTCATTTTCATCTCAATCGCGAAAAATTTTCCAACTAATTAATTAATAATTATACAACGACGATTATCAGTCGATTTCGAAATTTATGATAAATTCATCGTTATTTATATGATAATTAACGTGCAGTGCGCGAATTAACCAGAATTTAGTTGAAACAAAGACTTACCTATTGAAACGCGGCAATCAGTTACGGTAATTTCTAATAACTCTTCGCTGAATCGCTGTGTTCTCTCTGCTCGATAGAGAACAGCAGCTTAATTGTGATAATTATCATTTTTTTAAACTATAAATTATCAGACAGTTCGAATAAGGTGAAAAATTACAAACGTTTTGATTACCTCGAAAATTACGATTTTTTCACGCCATGTCAAAAATGTATAATAAATTGATTTTTTTGTCCAATATTTTTAATAATAAAAAAAAATTTCTGGTGATCGATTGAATTAATCGATTTCTTTCCTGAATACGTCCTTATTTTGTTCCGATTTATCGTATATTTTTTGTATTAGCAAATTCAATGTATTCTGTATTTTTATGTATAATAATGAAAAACTAAATTTTTGTAATTTTTCACCGAATTGGAAAACCCGATACCAAGGGTGCGTCGCGTTAAATTTCTAGCTGAAAATGAGAATCGAAGAGAATTTCGAATTAGTTACAATTTTTTTTTCCAACTTGTTAATAATTTTTTCGCATCATCATTATGCACAATAAATGTTCTCAGGAGGTTCCGATTTTTTTCAAAGATTTTTTATCCCATCGAAAAATATTACAAAATTCTCTCCGAATTTATTTTCGGCTGGAAATTTAACACAAACCGTCCTCGAGGATTTTGGTATGTAAGTCAAGGGTGATTGCCTTATTCGTTCAAAGGCTCAATTCAACAATTCTGGCAAACGCTACAACATTGCACGATTCGAAATCTTAAATTTTAAGAAAATTCAATTTTTTTGAAAACTTGTTCAATTTCTTTTCTTTTAAATAAGCATATCGCTCATCACAACACGCTCGTTTATGTGCCTGCTTATATCTTGGCAGTCTCCAAGTTTGGAATGGCAAAGGCAGTGTTTTGGTGCCATTTATCAATCGATCATTATTCAGTTTAAATTTCTATCTATTATAATTTTTCTTTTTCTTTTTCGTTTCTCTTGTTTCAAATTAGTGTTGTGCGGTCATGAAAAGGCCTTGCCACACCAAACTGACATGCAACAAAGATAATCCTGTCGATGTCTATTCCAAACATAAACAAGCACACTGAGCCGAATTTTACTCTATATTAAATTTTTTTCTCTTTTTTTTTATTAATTTTCTTTTCTTTTTTTTTGTCACCAAAACGGAACTGAACCTTTGATTCGAACAATACTTGGAAACGCACCAAGAAATAAGAAAACACACATCTTTTTTATATAATATTTTTTTATGTTTCTTTTATTCATAGCAAGGAATATATCCTGTATTTTTTTTTGTCTCATTCAAATTTCCTTATTCGGAAAGGCATTCGATCATACAAAAATTCAATCACGCAACTTAACTCTCAAACGGGTTACAAGATAATCGAGGCTTTGTTTGTCTTCTTCCGTGGATCGCAAAATATTTTATTTTTATTTTTTTTGACTCGCACGCGCCGAGTCGTCGAGGCGAGAACGAGGAAAATTTCGTCGTATTTTTTTTTTTTTTTCGCAGCGACGAAAAATTCGGTCGTTCAACAACGGCAAAAACCATCAATCGGCGCAACAACGATAACAACGAACAACCTACGAATCGCGTCGGATGCATTTTTTTTTTTCGTTTTTTTTTTTCACACTCGCGCTTTCGCTCATTTAAAAATCTAAACCTAGTATTGTACAGTCATGAGTCTCGCTTATCACGAAATATATATAAATTATATATTAACGGACCTAGTACGGAGAGGGGAGGCCTGTACCGGTCAATCGATCGTCCTTCTCGATTTTTCTTCACGCTTCGATTTTTTTTTTTTTTTTTTCGCACGCTCTCTCGTCTCAAGTCGTTTGTACAAGGCGCGACACGCACTCGAAGAAATCACTTAAATTTTACAACCGGTAGAACGAGGCCGCGTCCATTCATCTCTTTATCGTCTCGATATTTAATTTTTTTTCGTTACTTTTTTTTAATGATATATTTACAAAGTCGACAAGTTTATTATTTTTTTTATTTTATTTTTTTTGTCCAAGTCCATCGACCGCGATGTGTCAGGCGAAATGCTTCGGAGTAATCGTTCTCGCGAGGAGGGCTCGCTCGACGGCGCGCGTAGTCAGGGAGAATTAAAATAGTTTTTTTTTTTTTTTTCACAAGCTCGGAAAAAATTGATTGAAGCAGTGGCGAAAAAAAAATAATTTTTTTTTTGTTTTTCTCTCAACGAACATAAATTAACGTAACGAAGTCGCAAACCACTTTATCCGATGCCCTTGAAAATTAAATAATCCCAAATTTCGAAATTCTTCATCTTTTTTTTTCCGAAAACTAAATCGCTTTGAATTTGCGACTTTTTTTCTTGGTTTAGTCACAGCACTTTTTTTAAGCCATCTGTCATTAATTTTTCGTCGTCTCGGAGACAGATTTTTTTTTTAATGCCAAAAACTCGAGATAGATCGATTAAGTAATTTTTTTTCCGCTCGTATGGACGATCCATCGTGTAATTTAACTCGACCGAAGCGGAACGTACAAATCGTCGCAAATTTGTTTTAAAATCGCGAACATCCCCAAATTTGTCCTAAAAAAAAAAAAAAAAAAAAAAGATTACTCGAAAAAAATATCGCCACTCGATTCACCGTAAGTGAGTCGGCTCGATTTCTAGCGAAAAATAAAGACAAAGATCTTCGTTAATTACATACGATAAATCAACAAACCTATCGGCATTTCTCGAGAGAGACCATTTCAAATAACAAACCAAACGATAAAATCATCTCCACCGATTGTTATTCCAGATTCACCGCAGATAATGAGGCGGAATATGTCCCTGTGGAAATCCCGGTCGATTCAATACGCGTTGTCATTCCGTTTTCTTTCTTTGACGGTTCAATTTATTAGATATTAATTCTATAGTACACGTATTATACATTACACAGACATATCGATACAATATTAAACATCTCGAGTCTAATAGCGATGCAATTTTCCTTCTCCTTCCCCTTTTTTTTCCAATTTTTTTTTTTTTTTAATCCTGTTACAGATCCTTGAAAGCCTTAAGATATAGCTATACAATACATAATATACAGATTTATTCGTCACTTGTGTCACTCACTATTTCCCTCCCACTCTTCGTGTCCGCTCGTATTTAATTCGTTACCGGCTTTCGTGAAAAAATTAATAAAAATACTCGTCGAAATGTTCATTTTTTTTTGTAATGCCAAAGCAATGATCGTCCACGAGTTTCTGACGATGAAAAGCGGTAAAAAAAAAATATACACGTCTACGAAATAAATAATCTCGAGGAAACTTTGTCTTCTCTTATTTTTATTTTATTTTTTTCCCACTTTTCCGTTGATTTATCGTTATAGTTGGGGCGAGGAGGAAGAAACAAAAAAAGGAACTCGCTCGAACGAATCTATGAATGATTCACCGGTCACTCGAACAGAGCCGTATTTAATTGGCCAATATTCGCCGAGTGGGGAGCGAAATTCTTGTTCCATTTTTCGTTAAACGCGATCGATCGCGATTACGATGGAGAGCAATTTTATTTGAAAAAAAAAAAAACTCTCTGTAGTTGTAGTGGAATGTTTTGAATGATTTGATGACACACAAAAAAAAACCTCGTTTCAATACATTATCCTCAAAGGAACGACTCCTCGACCATCGCCGCAAATGGACGAAAAAAAAAAAAAAAAAAACCCTCAATTATCCAAAAGTAAAAACTTGAACAAAAAAAAAAGTGAAAAAAAAATAACATCGTTTTTTCCATATCGCCCGAGATGAAAGTTTTTTTTTGCCACCACGTTCGAGAAACTGGTGTGAAAAATTCCGCAAAAAAAAAAAAAAAAAAAAAAAAAGAATCTAGAAAACATGGAATAAAAAAAAATTGAGAAGACGAAGCGACGAAATTATTTTGGCTGACTCTCTTGTTGATTCTGTTGTTGTTGTTGTTGTTGCTGTTGTTGTCGTTGCTGCTGTGCCGTTTGTGCCTGCTGCTGCTGCTGTTGTTGTTGCTGTTGCTGTTGTTGCAGCTGTTGCAACTGTTGCTGCGCCTGTTGTTGCTGATGCACGCCGTGCGCGATGGTCTGAAGCCTGACCTGGCTTGGGCCGGGACTGGCGCGCGCCGTCGTGACGATGGGCTTTCCCTGACCGGGCGTTGCCTGCCGGAGCTGGGCCGTGCTCGCCGTAACGACCTGTATGGTTTGCTTCAGCGCCGATGCGACGGGTATGACGCGCGTCTGGAGCGGCGACTTCGCTAAAACCATCTGTCCCGGCTGAGACACCGCTTGGCCCGTCGATACCTACGGATGTAAAAATCGAGAAACTAATTTTAAAAAAAATATACATTTTTTTGGTGAAAAGAACCGTGGTGGAGAATTTTTGGATTACAGGTTTCGTTACTGACGTCGGAGTTGCGTGGCCTAATATTAATATTAGGATTAATATTTGGATTAATATTTGGGATGTGCGAGTAATCAAAGTATCGAATCGAATATGAATAGTTTACGAGTCGAATATTGGAATATTTCGAAAGACTCGAATTCTTACGAACATTGGTGAATAATTTGATTAATTATGAATAATTCGAACATGAAAGTGGAGGACCATATGCGATCATCGGATGGCCTCTCATGCGCGAGTTACACAAAATTAATTCGAAAATTTCCGAATCTCTATTCGGAAGCAGAAAAAAAAAAAAAAAAGAAAAAAAAAAAATACCAACATGAGCAAACTGTTGAAGTCCAGCCGGCTGCACGTGTTTCATAGCCTGCTGCAGTTGCTGAACGGTGACGGTCGCCGGCAGGGACTTTTGCTGGACGATGAGTTGGGTGGGAACGCCGCCCTTGACCGGTGCGAGTTGGGCAACCTTTTGCCCGGGCATTTTTCTCTGCGCGACGATCTGCGGATGAAGCTGAAGCTGCCGCATCTGCTGCGGCGTGACGGCTCGGACGCCGCCGCCGGCCGTCTTCACCAGGGTGGTCGTCGACGTGCCGGCTTGCTGCACCTGCATACCGGCCTGCGCGAAGACCTGCGTCAGCCCGCTCTGCGCCTGGACCTGCCCGACCTTGCCCTGCTGCTGTAGCTGCTGCTGCCTCTTAATCAACGCCGCCATCTCGCTCTCGGAAACTGTCCTCGTCACCGTCTGCTGCTTGCCCACGTTCGCCTGGCCGACCGCCGACGCGGCCGCGACACCCTGCTTCATCAGCGTCGCCCTCTGCTGCGGCGTCGAGACCGCCACCGACACTTTCTGCCCCGAGGCGGCTTGAGCTTGCTGCAGGACCTTAAAAATTAACGCAAACTTTAAATATATTTACATACATGGATTACAATTTATATACAATGTATCGTATACGATAGTCGCCGCAGTCGTATGTATTTTTATAATCAATAAAAAAAACACAATCGAAAAAAAATATAAAATCTCCAAAGAAAATTATAAAAAAAATAAAATAATTTCGATCTTGTAACATCCGTCGTGTATATATTTTTTAATAATAAATAGAAAAGGATAGAGCTGTCGCCGAGTCGGTTCTACCTTGAGGTGCTGCTGCTGTCGCAGCTGCAGGACCTGCTGGTGCCGATAGTACTGAATCTGCGCCTGGGTGAGAGGTTTGCTACCGGAGGCGGTGGCCATCGTCACGCCGACGATGCCCTTCTGTCCGACGAGCCCGGGATTCTGCGCCGCGGAGACGAGACTCGCGGTCGCCATTCGCTGCGCGGCCTGGAGATTCGCGACGCTGACGACCGTCGAGGCGGGGCGGACTTCCTGGAGGGTCAGCGTGCCGGCCGCCCTCGAGGCTTTTACGCTCGACGTCGCGACGCCGCTTCCCACCGTCGTTCCCACCGGAGTGCTCGTCAGCGGCGTCGTCGTCTTCAGGCTCGTCGGCGTCGTGACGACGATCTGCGAAATCTGCTGCGCCGACGACGACGACGACGACGACGACGAAGCGGCGAGCTGAGCCTGCACCTGCGGTTGCTGAACGATGTGGATCTGCGGCTGTTGCTGCTGTTGCTGCTGTTGCTGTTGTTGCTGCTGCTGCTGCTGCTGCTGCTGCTGCTGCTCCGCCGTGAGAATCGTCGGGACGACGTTCTTCAGCTTCTCCTTGGCGATTCTCTCCGCTCGGCGCGTCGCCACCTCGATCGGCGCCAACGGACTGTCGTACTGGATTCCCGACTCGGCCAGCACCGCCGCGTGCTTCGGATTCTTCATCAACGGGTTTACCAGCAGCTGCTTCACCGTCTGGGTACGCTTGTTCGACACCGACTTAATCGTGTCGAAACGCTGGCAACACATCAGCGTGAACGAGTTGTTCTTGTCCTGGTTGTAGAGCTGCGACGTACGCATCGGACGGTTCGTCTTGCTTTGTTGCTGAAATTCAAGGATTTTTAATACATCGTTAGTGACTTGTTTCGTTTAACCATTTCTTTATTTTCAAGCAATTTTTTGAAATTTTCTTTTATTTTAGTTCTCAACATTTGCTTTTTTTTTTGTTGTTGTTTGAAAATTTATTTTTTTTTGATTTTTTAAATTTGTTTCATTTAAATATCGAGCTTTGAAATTTTTTGAACGACGATCGAATAAAATGTGGGCCAGTAAATCCGGTGAGAAACATTCTTTGACATTTTCCTGACGAAATATTTTCGAAATTCTTCCGGCGGGGGAAAAATAGAGAAATTTCGGATATGAAATACCTTTACATAATTTTTTTTTTAACAACATTGTTCATTATATCAAGCATTGCGTCTAGAACGAGTTCATATATATGCATATATATGCATTTTTTTTTTATAATCAATCATCGACGGGAAATATTAAATTTCCCGTAATAAAATGATTGAAAATTAATTTGATTTGATATCCGTGTGATATCTTTGCGCACCTCGATCGACCACTAATCGCGAAAGAAAACACGTTATAGTTTTCCGAGATCAGCTGCATACAAAAGCTGGATCACTGGATTTGCTCTACCTTCCAGTCAGAAGCGATAAACCATCAATTCGGCATAACACCAGAAGTGAAAGGATACGAACAAGGCGAAAGTCAATTTATATATATAAAATATATAAATATATATTTTTTCTTTTTTTTTTACTCGATGGATAATATCCATCGAGGTAATCGGCAGTGAGCCTCGAATTGCAAGGACGTTCGAAAAAATGTAGCGTAAAAAAAAAAAAATCTCATTTCGGAATTGGGGGGGAATGTTTTTTGGTTAAATTGAGATATGAAATATCGTTGCGCTCATTTTTTAATTTTTTTTTTTTTTTTATCATCTTATGAATTATATTAAGCACAGGCGTTGAGAACGACGCACAGGTGTTTAAAACGCCCTTCGAATTATAATTTATCGCCTTCGTTTATCGTTTTTTCGTTTTTCAATCATGAATATACTTTTTATAAAAAATTTGTAGATTTTTTTTCTTCGATCGACGAAAAATATTAAATTACCTAAATAAAATTATTGATAATCAATTTGATTGATTTGTGTGATAACTTTGCGCACCTACATCGATTGCTAATCGCATGTCCCCACGGTATAGCCTTACGAGATGAGCTGCATACAAAAGTTATCACTCAGTTTGTTCTACCTTCCGATAGGAAAAGCGATAATGCATGTGTCAGACATATCACTCCGTTTGCTGAAGGAATGCATACAAGAGGTATTTAAATTTATATATAAATCGACCTATGTGACCCTTCACATATTGAATTTGGCTCGCGATTTTTTATACCATCAGTCCTTCATCAGTTTCTTCAATCATATGTGATTGAACTAACTTTGAAAAGAACTTTGATTTTTTTTCTTCATTTTTCAGATTGTTTATAATTATTTATAATAAAAATGAGAATTTATTGATCGTCACAGTTGAAAAATCTGTAAAAATTCGGAAAAATCATGTCTCACTGATATGGGAACTTTTACGATTTGAGCAGGAGTCGATCGGTTTCTCCTTCTATTTATTTTCTAATTATTTTGTGAAAAAAAGAGAAAAATTTTGAGGAAAAAAATCAGTCGTTTATGGGCTATCGCTTGACAATTTTTATATCAACTTTTCAGAATTTTTCCACATTTTTCCAAAAGAATTTTCATTTTTTTTCTAAACAAAAAACTTGTCGGAAAAATCTTAAACAAATCCTAAAAATGCGGTGTTACGTCTAAAAATGGCCATGCGAAAACCTACAATCAACAGATTTTTTCTTACCAATTTATTCTCACTCGTTTTTTTTTCGAAACAAAAAAAAATTAGAAAATAATATAAGGTGCCGTCGGACCACTCCGGCTAAAATCTTTAAATTTTTCATATACGACACAAGATTTTCAAGAATTTTTTCAGATTGTTAAATTCTGCCGGTCGACGAATTCCTTGTTCCAATAATTACAAACAATTACAAACAATCTGAAAAAAAAAAGAAAAAAATCTACCATAGAAAAAAAGAAGAAAAAAAAATGATTTCTCACCTCGGCAACTTGAGGGAGTTTGTAGGCGCCCTTTTGCTTCCTCTGTTTTTTGGGTGTCGTGTCGTAGAGCAATTTTCCCTCCTCCCTCGGTACGATGACGGCCTCGTACCTGGTGCGGCACTGCTTCGGCGACCGGTAAATCCTCGAGGTGTTGTTGACGATGTCGGCAACGAGGTCCCAGTTCGGCGTGTGGCCCGGCGATAGAATTACGAGGTTCAGCGCGAGTCCCTGATAGACCTGAATCGCCTGGAGGAGAGCCCAGTCCTCGTGGACCATCCAGTCGAGGACGTGCTCCTGCTCGCTCGGCGAGCGCAGCATCGCCGAGGGCTTTACGCCCGTTATCGGCATCGAGGGACGCACTATCGGACGGTACTTGTGAAGCTTCATGTCTCGGCGCATCTTTATCAGCGCCGCGGACGGACGGTCGAACAGCGACCGCGGCGCGTACACGGACTCCTCCTTGTGCCTCATCTTCATCGGGCGGCGACCTGGGAAATCAAAGTTGTCCATTCGGTACATCATTTATTTCAGACACGAGTATAATTTTTTTTTTTTTTTTTTTAAACGACAGTTTCCGAGCTTTGAATTTTTGTTTATTATTCTTTTTTTTTTATTGAAGGGGGTCATCTGAAGATTTTGGAGTAAAAAATGTGTTTTCATTTATTTTTAATAGCAAAAAATTATTTTATAATCGATTGCATGTTATCGATTGATCGTAAGAGTTTTTTCTGAACGTCGAAGAAATTCGCGGCTTATAATATTGAAAATTGTAGAGAGCAGCATTTTGTTACGTTATTTAAAAATATTTTTACTTGTAAAAAAAATTATTAAATTCTATCTAAAAATTTTTATGTTATTTTTATACAAATTATTTCTTGCCGATAAAAAAACAAAAACATGGATTTTTTCGAGTTAGTCCATAGCGATTTTCACAGATCAAAAATATCATTGTTGGCTCAGATGGGTTAGAAAAGTAAAATACTGATTCGAAAATGAAATACATTTTTTTGAATGAAATAAAATAAAAATTCTCACCGTCTCTGGTGCCATCGGAAACTTCGACGCGAGTTCTCTTCTGTTCCTTCTTCACGTAAACCGGCGGTAGTTGAGCCTCGGTCATGGGGGTCGAATCGTAAAGAAAGCCGAGCGAGTAGTCGATGTAGACGTCGTTGTCGGAACTCGGCGGAGTCGGTGGACACCACATCTGTCGAGAAAAAAAAATTATCAATATTTTATTTAACGAAATAACAAAAAAAATTAATAATTATTTTTTTATCATTGAATTTAAATGTTACTAACCGGCATCTGTTCCATATTGCTTTCCGACATCCACACCTGTGAGACAGCAAAAAATTGTTGTTTTCGATGAGCAAAAATTCATTTTCATCTCAATCGCGAAAAATTTTCCAACTAATTAATTAATAATTATATAACGACGATTATCAGTCGATTTAGAAATTTATGATAAATTCATCGTTATTTATATGATAATTAACGTGCAGTGCGCGAATTAACCAGAATTTAGTTGAAACAAAGACTTACCTATTGAAACGCGGCAATCAGTTACGGTAATTTCTAATAACTCTTCGCTGAATCGCTGTGTTCTCTCTGCTCGATAGAGAACAGCGGCTTAATTGTGATAATTATCATTTTTTTTTAACTATAAATTATCAGACAGTTCGAATAAGGTGAAAAATTACAAACGTTTTGATTACCTCGAAAATTACGATTTTTTCACGCCATGTCAAAAATTTATAATAAATTGATTTTTTTGTCCAATATTTTTAATTATAAAAAAAAATTTCTGGTGATCGATTGATTGAATCGATTTCTTTCCTGAATACGTCCTTATTTTGTTCCGATTTATCGTATATTTTTTGTATTGGCAAATTCAATGTATTCTATATTTTTATGTATAATAATGAAAAACTAAATTTTTGTAATTTTTCACCGAATTGGAAAACCCGATACCAAGGGTGCGTCGCGTTAAATTTCTAGCTGAAAATGAGAATCGAAGAGAATTTCGAATTAGTTACAATTTTTTTTTCCAACTTGTTAATAACTTTTTCGCATCATCATTATGCACAATAAATGTTCGCAGGAGGTTCCGATTTTTTTCAAAGATTTTTTATCCCATCGAAAAATATTACAAAATTCTCTCCGAATTTATTTTCGGCTGGAAATTTAACACAAACCATCCTCGAGGATTTTGGTATGTAAGTCAAGGGTGATTGCCTTATTCGTTCAAAGGCTCAATTCAACAATTCTGGCAAACGCTACAACATTGCACGATTCGAAATCTTAAATTTTAAGAAAATTCAATTTTTTTTGAAAACTTGTTCAATTTCTTTTCTTTTAAATAAGCATATCGCTCATCACAACACGCTCGTTTATGTGCCTGCTTATATCTTGGCAGTCTCCAAGTTTGGAATGGCAAAGGCAGTGTTTTGGTGCCATTTATCAATCGATCATTATTCAGTTTAAATTTTTGTCTATTATAATTTTTCGTTTTCTTTTTCGTTTCTCTTGTTTCAAATTAGTGTTGTGCGGTCATGAAAAGGCCTTGCCACACCAAACTGACATGCAACAAAGATAATCCTGTCGATGTCTATTCCAAACATAAACAAGCACACTGAGCCGAATTTTACTCTATATTAAATTTTTTTCTCTTTTTTTTTTATTAATTTTTTTTTCTTTTTTTTTGACACCAAAACGGAACTGAACCTTTGATTCGAACAATACTTGGAAACGCACCAAGAAATAAGAAAACACACATCTTTTTTATATATATGTTTTTATGTTTCTTTTATTCATAGCAAGGAATATATCCTGTATTTTTTTTTTGTCTCATTCAAATTTCCTTATTCGGAAAGGCATTCGATCATACAAAAATTCAATCACGCAACTTAACTCTCAAACGGGTTACAAGATAATCGAGGCTTTGTTTGTCTTCTTCCGTGGATCGCAAAATATTTATTTTTTATTTTTTTTCGCACGCGCCGAGTCGTCGAGGCGAGAACGAGAAAAATTTCGTGGTATTTTTTTTTTTTTTTTTTTTTCGCAGCGACGAAAAATTCGGCCGTTCAACAACGGCAAAAACCATCAATCGGCGCAACAACGATAACAACGAACAACCTACGAATCGCGTCGGATGCATTTTTTTTTTTCGTTTTTTTTTTCACACTCGCGCTTTCGCTCATTTAAAAATCTAAACCTAGTATAGTACAGTCATGAGTCTCGCTTATCACGAAATATATATAAATTATATATTAACGGACCTAGTACGGAGAGGGGAGGCCTCGTACCGGTCAATCGATCGTCCTTCTCGATTTTTCTTCACGCTTCGATTTTTTTTTTTTTTTTTTTCGCACGCTCTCTCGTCTCAAGTCGTTTGTACAAGGCGCGACACGCACTCGAAGAAATCACTTAAATTTTACAACCGGTAGAACGAGGCCGCGTCCATTCATCTCTTTATCGTCTCGATATTTTATTTTTTTTCGTTATTTTTTTTTAATGATATATTTACAAAGTCGACAAGTTTATTATTTTTTTTATTTTATTTTTTTTGTCCAAGTCCATCGACCGCGATGTGTCAGGCGAAATGCTTCGGAGTAATCGTTCTCGCGAGGAGGGCTCGCTCGACGGCGCGCGTAGTCAGGGAGAATTAAAATAGTTTTTTTTTTTTTTTACGAGCTCGGAAAAAATTGATTGAAGCAGTGGCGAAAGAAAAATAATTTTTTTTTTTGTTTTTCTCTCAACGAACATAAATTAACGTAACGAAGTCGCAAACCACTTTATCCGATGCCCTTAAAAATTAAATAATCAAAAATTTCGAAATTCTTCATCTTTTTTTTTCCGAAAACTAAATCGCTTTGAATTTGCGACTTTTTTTCTTGGTTTAGTCGCAGCACTTTTTTTAAGCCATCTGTCATTAATTTTTCGTCGTCTCGGAGACAGATTTTTTTTTTTAATGCCAAAAACTCGAGATAGATCGATTAAGTAATTTTTTTTCCGCTCGTATGGACGATCCATCGTGTAATTTAACTCGACCGAAACGAAACGTACAAATCGTCGCAATTTTGTTTTAAAATCGCGAACATCCCCAAATTTGTCCGAAAAAAAAAAAAAAAAAAAAATGACTCGAAAAAAATATCGCCACTCGATTCACCGTAAGTGAGTCGGCTCGATTTCTAGCGAAAAATAAAGACAAAGATCTTCGTTAATTACATACCATAAATCAACAAACCTATCGGCATTTCTCGAGAGACCATTTCAAATAACAAACCAAACGATAAAATCATCTCCACCGATTGTTATTCCAGATTCACCGCAGATAATGAGGCGGAATATGTCCCTGTGGAAATCCCGGTCGATTCAATACGCATTGTCATTCCGTTTTCTTTCTTTGACGGTTCAATTTATTAGATATTAATTCTATAGTACACGTATTATACATTACACAGACATATCGATACAATATTAAACATCTCGAGTCTAATAGCGATGCAATTTTCCTTCTCCTTCCCCTTTTTTTTTTCCAATTTTTTTTTTTTTTATCCTGTTACAGATCCTTGAAAGCCTTAAGATATAGCTATACAATACATAATATACAGATTTATTCGTCACTTGTGTCACTCACTATTTCCCTCCCACTCTTCGTGTCCGCTCGTATTTAATTCGTTACCGGCTTTCGTGAAAAAAAATAAATAAAAATACTCGTCGAAATGTTCATTTTTTTCTAAATGCCAAAGCAATGATCGTCCACGAGTTTCTGACGATGAAAAGCGGTAAAAAAAAAAATATACACGTCTACGAAATAAATAATCTCGAGGAAACTTTGTCTTCTCTTATTTTTATTTTATTTTTTTCCCACTTTTCCGTTGATTTATCGTTATAGTTGGGGCGAGGAGGAATAAACAAAAAAAGGAACTCGCTCGAACGAATCTATGAATGATTCACCGGTCACTCGAACAGAGCCGTATTTAATTGGCCAATATTCGCCGAGTGGGGAGCGAAATTCTTGTTCCATTTTTCGTTAAACGCGATCGATCGCGATTACGATGGAGAGCAATTTTATTTGAAAAAAAAAAAAAACTCTCTGTAGTTGTAGTGGAATGTTTTGAATGATTTGATGACACACAAAAAAAAACCTCGTTTCAATACATTATCCTCAAAGGAACGACTCCTCGACCATCGCCGCAAATGGACGAAAAAAAAAAAAAAAAAAAACCCTCAATTATCGAAAAGTAAAAACTTGAACAAAAAAAAAAGTGAAAAAAAAATAATATCGTTTTTTCCATATCGCCCGAGATGAAAGTTTTTTTTTGCCACCACGTTCGAGAAACTGGTGTGAAAAATTCGGCAAAAAAAAAAAAAAAAAAAAGAATCTAGAAAACATGGAATAAAAAAAAATTGAGAAGACGAAGCGACGAAATTATTTTGGCTGACTCTCTTGTTGATTCTGTTGTTGTTGTTGTTGCTGTTGTTGTCGTTGCTGCTGTGCCGTTTGTGCCTGCTGCTGCTGCTGTTGTTGCTGTTGTTGTTGTTGCAGCTGTTGCAACTGTTGCTGCGCCTGTTGTTGCTGATGCACGCCGTGCGCGATGGTCTGAAGCCTGACCTGGCTTGGGCCGGGACTGGCGCGCGCCGTCGTGACGATGGGCTTTCCCTGACCGGGCGTTGCCTGCCGGAGCTGGGCCGTGCTCGCCGTAACGACCTGTATGGTTTGCTTCAGCGCCGATGCGACGGGTATGACGCGCGTCTGGAGCGGCGACTTCGCTAAAACCATCTGTCCCGGCTGAGACACCGCTTGGCCCGTCGATACCTACGGATGTAAAAATCGAGAAATTAATTTTAAAAAAAATATACATTTTTTTGGTGAAAAGAACCGTGGTGGAGAATTTTTGGATTACAGGTTTCGTTACTGACGTCGGAGTTGCGTGGCCTAATATTAATATTAGGATTAATATTTGGATTAATATTTGGGATGTGCGAGTAATCAAAGTATCGAATCGAATATGAATAGTTTACGAGTCGAATATTGGAATATTTCGAAAGACTCGAATTCTTACGAACATTGGTGAATAATTTGATTAATTATGAATAATTCGAACATGAAAGTGGAGGACCATATGCGATCATCGGATGGCCTCTCATGCGCGAGTTACACAAAATTAATTCGAAAATTTCCGAATCTCTATTCGGAAGCAGAAAAAAAAAAAAAAAAGAAAAAAAAAAAATACCAACATGAGCAAACTGTTGAAGTCCAGCCGGCTGCACGTGTTTCATAGCCTGCTGCAGTTGCTGAACGGTGACGGTCGCCGGCAGGGACTTTTGCTGGACGATGAGTTGGGTGGGAACGCCGCCCTTGACCGGTGCGAGTTGGGCAACCTTTTGCCCGGGCATTTTTCTCTGCGCGACGATCTGCGGATGAAGCTGAAGCTGCCGCATCTGCTGCGGCGTGACGGCTCGGACGCCGCCGCCGGCCGTCTTCACCAGGGTGGTCGTCGACGTGCCGGCTTGCTGCACCTGCATACCGGCCTGCGCGAAGACCTGCGTCAGCCCGCTCTGCGCCTGGACCTGCCCGACCTTGCCCTGCTGCTGTAGCTGCTGCTGCCTCTTAATCAACGCCGCCATCTCGCTCTCGGAAACTGTCCTCGTCACCGTCTGCTGCTTGCCCACGTTCGCCTGGCCGACCGCCGACGCGGCCGCGACACCCTGCTTCATCAGCGTCGCCCTCTGCTGCGGCGTCGAGACCGCCACCGACACTTTCTGCCCCGAGGCGGCTTGAGCTTGCTGCAGGACCTTAAAAATTAACGCAAACTTTAAATATATTTACATACATGGATTACAATTTATATACAATGTATCGTATACGATAGTCGCCGCAGTCGTATGTATTTTTATAATCAATAAAAAAAACACAATCGAAAAAAAATATAAAATCTCCAAAGAAAATTATAAAAAAAATAAAATAATTTCGATCTTGTAACATCCGTCGTGTATATATTTTTTAATAATAAATAGAAAAGGATAGAGCTGTCGCCGAGTCGGTTCTACCTTGAGGTGCTGCTGCTGTCGCAGCTGCAGGACCTGCTGGTGCCGATAGTACTGAATCTGCGCCTGGGTGAGAGGTTTGCTACCGGAGGCGGTGGCCATCGTCACGCCGACGATGCCCTTCTGTCCGACGAGCCCGGGATTCTGCGCCGCGGAGACGAGACTCGCGGTCGCCATTCGCTGCGCGGCCTGAAGATTCGCGACGCTGACGACCGTCGAGGCGGGGCGGACTTCCTGGAGGGTCAGCGTGCCGGCCGCCCTCGAGGCTTTTACGCTCGACGTCGCGACGCCGCTTCCCACCGTCGTTCCCACCGGAGTGCTCGTCAGCGGCGTCGTCGTCTTCAGGCTCGTCGGCGTCGTGACGACGATCTGCGAAATCTGCTGCGCCGACGACGACGACGACGACGACGAAGCGGCGAGCTGAGCCTGCACCTGCGGTTGCTGAACGATGTGGATCTGCGGCTGTTGCTGCTGTTGCTGTGGTTGCTGTTGCTGCTGCTGCTGCTGCTGCTGCTGCTGCTGCTGCTGCTGCTGCTGCTCCGCCGTGAGAATCGTCGGGACGACGTTCTTCAGCTTCTCCTTGGCGATTCTCTCCGCTCGGCGCGTCGCCACCTCGATCGGCGCCAACGGACTGTCGTACTGGATTCCCGACTCGGCCAGCACCGCCGCGTGCTTCGGATTCTTCATCAACGGGTTTACCAGCAGCTGCTTCACCGTCTGGGTACGCTTGTTCGACACCGACTTAATCGTGTCGAAACGCTGGCAACACATCAGCGTGAACGAGTTGTTCTTGTCCTGGTTGTAGAGCTGCGACGTACGCATCGGACGGTTCGTCTTGCTTTGTTGCTGAAATTCAAGGATTTTTAATACATCGTTAGTGACTTGTTTCGTTTAACCATTTATTTATTTTCAAGCAATTTTTTGAAATTTTCTTTTATTTTAGTTCTCAACATTTGCTTTTTTTTTGTTGTTTAATGTTTGAAATTTTTTTTTTTTTTGATTTTTTAAATTTTTTTCATTTCAATATCGAGCTTTGAAATTTTTTGAACGACCATCGAATAAAATGTGGCCAGTCAATCCGGTGAGAAACATTCTTTGACATTTTCCTGACGAAATATTTTCGAAATTCTTGGCGGGGGAAAAATAGAGAAATTTCGGATATGAAATACCTTTACATAATTTTTTTTTTAACAACATTGTTCATTATATCAAGCATTGCGTCTAGAACGAGTGTATATATATGCATATATATGCATTTTTTTTTTTTATAATCAATCATCGACGGGAAATATTAAATTTCCGAAAAAAATGATTGAAAATTAATTTGATTTGATATCCGTGTGATATCTTTGCGCACCTCGATCGACCACTAGTCGCGAAAGAAAACACGTTATAGTTTTACGAGATCAGCTGCATACAAAAGCTGGATCACTGGATTTGCTCTACCTTACAGTCAGAAGCGATAAACCATCAATTCGGCATATCACCAGAAGTGAAAGGATACAAACAAGGCGAAAGTCAATTTATATATATAAAATATATAAATATATATTTTCGTCTTTTTTTTACTCGATGGATAATATCCATCGAGGTAATCGGCAGTGAGCCTCGAATTGCAAGGACGTTCGAAAAAATGTAGCGTAAAAAAAGAAAAATCTCATTTCGGAATTGGGGGGGAATGTTTTTTGGTTAAATTGAGATATGAAATATCGTTGCGCTCATTTTTTAATTTTTTTTTTTTTTTTATCATCTTATGAATTATATTAAGCACAAGCGTTGAGAACGACGCACAGGTGTTTAAAACGCCCTTCGAATTATAATTTATCGCCTTCGTTTATCGTTTTTTCGTTTTTTAATCATGAATATACTTTTTATAAAAAATGTGTAGATTTTTTTTCTTCGATCGACGAATAATTAGCCCAATAAAATTATTGATAATCAATTTGATTGATTTGTGTGATAACTTTGCGCACCTACATCGATTGCTAATCGCATGTCCCCACGGTATAGCCTTACGAGATGAGCTGCATACAAAAGTTATCACTCAGTTTGTTCTACCTTCCGATAGGAAAAGCGATAATGCATGTGTCAGACATATCACTCCGTTTGCTGAAGGAATGCATACAAGAGGTATTTAAATTTATATATAAATCGACCTATGTGACCCTTCACATATTGAATTTGGCTCGCGATTTTTTATACCATCAGTCCTTCATCAGTTTCTTCAATCATATGTGATTGAACTAACTTTTAAAAGAACTTTGATTTTTTTTCTTCATTTTTCAGATTGTTTATAATTATTTATAATAAAAATACGAATTTATTGATCGTCACAGTTGAAAAATCGGAAAAAATTATGAAAAATCATGTCTCACTGATATGGGAACCTTTACGATTTGAGCAGGAGTCGATCGGTTTCTCCTTCTATTTATTTTCTAATTATTTTGTGAAAAAAAGAGAAAAATTTTGAGGAAAAAAATCAGTCGTTTATGGGCTATCGCTTGACAATTTTTATATCAACTTTTGAGAATTTTTCCACATTTTTCCAAAAGAATTTTCATTTTTTTTCTAAACAAAAAACTTTTCGGAAAAATCTTAAACAAATCCTAAAAATGCGGTGTTGCGTCTAAAAATGGCCATGCGAAAACCTACAATCAACAGATTTTTTCTTACATTTATTCTCACTCGTTTTTTTTTCGAAACAAAAAAAAATTTGAAAATAATATAGAAGGTGCCGTCGGACCACTCCGGCTAAAATCTTTAAATTTTTCATATACGACACAAGATTTTCAAGAATTTTTTCAGATTGTTAAATTCTGCCGGTCGACAAATTCCTTGTTCCAATAATTACAAGAAATTACAAACAATCTGAAAAAAAAAGAAAAAAATTTACCATAGAAAAAAAGAAGAAAAAGAAAATGATTTCTCACCTCGGCAACTTGAGGGAGTTTGTAGGCGCCCTTTTGCTTCTTCTGTTTTTTGGGTGTCGTGTCGTAGAGCAATTTTCCCTCCTCCCTCGGTACGATGACGGCCTCGTACCTGGTGCGGCACTGCTTCGGCGACCGGTAAATCCTCGAGGTGTTGTTGACGATGTCGGCAACGAGGTCCCAGTTCGGCGTGTGGCCCGGCGAGAGAATTACGAGGTTCAGCGCGAGTCCCTGATAGACCTGAATCGCCTGGAGGAGAGCCCAGTCCTCGTGGACCATCCAGTCGAGGACGTGCTCCTGCTCGCTCGGCGAGCGCAGCATCGCCGAGGGCTTTACGCCCGTTATCGGCATCGAGGGACGCACTATCGGACGGTACTTGTGAAGCTTCATGTCTCGGCGCATCTTTATCAGCGCCGCGGACGGACGGTCGAACAGCGACCGCGGCGCGTACACGGACTCCTCCTTGTGCCTCATCTTCATCGGGCGGCGACCTGGGAAATCAAAGTTGTCCATTCGGTACATCATTTATTTCAGACACGAGTATAATTTTTTTTTTTTTTTTTTTTAAACGACAGTTTCCGAGCGTTGAATTTTTGTTTAGTATTCTTTTTTTTTTTTATTGAAGGGGGTCATCTGAAGATTTTGGAGTAAAAAATGTGTTTTCATTTATTTTTAATAGCAAAAAATTATTTTATAATCGATTGCATGTTATCGATTGATCGTAAGAGTTTTTTCCGAACGTGGAAGAAATTCGCGGCTTATAATATTGAAAATTGTAGAGAGCAGCATTTTGTCACGTTATTTAAAAATATTTTTACTTGTAAAAAAAATTATTAAATTCTATCTAAAAATTTTCATGTTATTTTTATACAAATTATTTCTTGCCGATAAAAAAACAAAAACATGGATTTTTTCGAGTTAGTCCATAGCGATTTTCACAGATCAAAAATATAATTGTTGGCTCAGATGGGTTAGAAAAGTAAAATACTGATTCGAAAATGAAATACATTTTTTTGAATGTGATAAAAAATTTTGAAATAAAATAAAAATTCTCACCGTCTCTGGTGCCATCGGAAACTTCGACGCGAGTTCTCTTCTGTTCCTTCTTCACGTAAACCGGCGGTAGTTGAGCCTCGGTCATGGGGGTCGAATCGTAAAGAAAGCCGAGCGAGTAGTCGATGTAGACGTCGTTGTCGGAACTCGGCGGAGTCGGTGGACACCACATCTGTCGAGAAAAAAAAAATTATCAATATTTTATTTAACGAAATAACAAAAAAAATTAATAATTATTTTTTTATCATTGAATACTAACCGGCATCTGTTCCATATTGCTTTCCGACATCCACACCTGTGAGACAGCAAAAAATTGTTGTTTTCGATGAGCAAAAATTCATTTTCATCTCAATCGCGAAAAATTTTCCAACCAATTAATTAATAATTATATAACGACGATTATCAGTCGATTTCGAAATTTATGATAAATTCATCGTTATTTATATGATAATTAACGTGCAGTGCGCGAATTAACCAGAATTTAGTTGAAACAAAGACTTACCTATTGAAACGCGGCAATCAGTTACGGTAATTTCTAATAACTCTTCGCTGAATCGCTGTGTTCTCTCTGCTCGATAGAGAACAGCGGCTTAATTGTGATAATTATCATTTTTTTAAACTATAAATTATCAGACAGTTCGAATAAGGTGAAAAATTACAAACGTTTTGATTACCTCGAAAATTACGATTTTTTCACGCCATGTCAAAAATGTATAATAAATTGATTTTTTTGTCCAATATTTTTAATTATAAAAAAAAAATTCTGGTGATCGATTGAATTAATCGATTTCTTTCCTGAATACGTCCTTATTTTGTTCCGATTTATCGTATATTTTTTGTATTAGCAAATTCAATGTATTCTGTATTTTTATGTATAATAATGAAAAACTAAATTTTTGTAATTTTTCACCGAATTGGAAAACCCGATACCAAGGGTGCGTCGCGTTAAATTTCTAGCTGAAAATGAGAATCGAAGAGAATTTCGAATCCTTCCCAATCGGATAAAATTCTGAAAAATTTGATGATTAGTTACAATTTTTTTTTCAAACTTGTTAATAACTTTTTCGCATCATCATTATGCACAATAAATGTTCTCAGGAGGTTCCGATTTTTTATCCCATCGAAAAATATTACAAAATTCTCTCCGAATTTATTTTGGGCTGGAAATTTAACACAAACCGTCCTCGAGGATTTTGGTATGTAAGTCAAGGGTGATTGCCTTATTCGTTCAAAGGCTCAATTCAACAATTCTGGCAAACGCTACAACATTGCACGATTCGAAATCTTAAATTTTAAGAAAATTCAATTTTTTTGAAAACTTGTTCAATTTCTTTTCTTTTAAATAAGCATATCGCTCATCACAACACGCTCGTTTATGTGCCTGCTTATATCTTGGCAGTCTCCAAGTTTGGAATGGCAAAGGCAGTGTTTTGGTGCCATTTATCAATCGATCATTATTCAGTTTAAATTTTTGTCTATTATAATTTTTCTTTTTCTTTTTCGTTTCTCTTGTTTCAAATTAGTGTTGTGCGGTCATGAAAAGGCCTTGCCACACCAAACTGACATGCAACAAAGATAATCCTGTCGATGTCTATTCCAAACATAAACAAGCACACTGAGCCGAATTTTACTCTATATTAAATTTTTTTCTTTTTTTTCATTAATTTTTTTTTCTCTTTTTTTGACACCAAAACGGAACTGAACCTTTGATTCGAACAATACTTGGAAACGCACCAAGAAATAAGAAAACACACATCTTTTTTATATATATTTTTTTATGTTTCTTTTATTCATAGCAAGGAATATATCCTGTATTTTTTTTTGTCTCATTCAAATTTCCTTATTCGGAAAGGCATTCGATCATACAAAAATTCAATCACGCAACTTAACTCTCAAACGGGTTACAAGATAATCGAGGCTTTGTTTGTCTTCTTCCGTGGATCGCAAAATATTTTATTTTTATTTTTTTTGACTCGCACGCGCCGAGTCGTCGAGGCGAGAACGAGGAAAATTTCGTCGTATTTTTTTTTTTTTTTTCGCAGCGACGAAAAATTCGGTCGTTCAACAACGGCAAAAACCATCAATCGGCGCAACAACGATAACAACGAACAACCTACGAATCGCGTCGGATGCATTTTTTTTTCGTTTTTTTTTTCTTAACTAGCGAACGATTTTTTTTCACACTCGCGCTTTCGCTCATTTAAAAATCTAAACCTAGTATAGTACAGTCATGAGTCTCGCTTATCACGAAATATATATAAATTATATATTAACGGACCTAGTACGGAGAGGGGAGGCCTGTACCGGTCAATCGATCGTCCTTCTCGATTTTTCTTCACGCTTCGATTTTTATTTTATTTTTCGCACGCTCTCTCGTCTCAAGTCGTTTGTACAAGGCGCGACACGCACTCGAAGAAATCACTTAAATTGTACAACCGGTAGAACGAGGCCGCGTCCATTCATCTCTTTATCGTCTCGATATTTTATTTTTTTTCGTTATTTTTTTTTAATGATATATTTACAAAGTCGACAAGTTTATTATTTTTTTTATTTTTATTTTTTTGTCCAAGTCCATCGACCGCGATGTGTCAGGCGAAATACTTCGGAGTAATCGTTATCGCGAGGAGGGCTCGCTCGACGGCGCGCGTAGTCAGGGAGAATTAAAATAGTTTTTTTTTTTTTTAACAAGCTCGGAAAAAATTGATTGAAGCAGTGGCGAAAAAAAAATATTTTTTTTTTTTGTTTTTCTCTCAACGAACATAAATTAACGTAACGAAGTCGCAAACCACTTTATCCGATTCCCTTAAAAATTAAATAATCACAAATTTCGAATTTCTTCATCTTTTTTTTTCCGAAAACTAAATCGCTTTGAATTTGCGACTTTTTTTCTTGGTTTAGTCACAGCACTTTTTTTAAGCCATCTGTCATTAATTTTTCGTCGTCTCGGAGACAGATTTTTTTTTAATGCCAAAAACTCGAGATAGATCGATTAAGTAATTTTTTTTCCGCTCGTATGGACGATCCATCGTGTAATTTAACTCGACCGAAGCGAAACGTACAAATCGTCGCAATTTTGTTTTAAAATCGCGAACATCCCCAAATTTGTCCTAAAAAAAAAAAAAAAAAACCGATAAATCGGTAAAAAAATTAATCGACCAATACGAATCAATCCGTTCCTAAATCCGATCAACCGATCGATCCGAGCTCAAAACCGCGCCAATAAATTTCCATCCTCGATTCTCAAAAAAAAAAAAAAAAATCTTATCACTAAAAAAAAATATCCAATTATCCCCGCACCCCGAGACCTCAAGCGACCCTCCTGACGAGAACCTCATCGTCGCGTCCTTTCCCAAGCCGCGCGCCCTTCGTCGCGACAATCCTGAAGACCGATCAGGATGCCGAGCTGTTGAGTCTCTCCGCGTTGTTCGTCGACTGCAGTTTGACGATCTTTCTCGTCGGCTGGTTCTGAAACTCCTCCTCGTCGTCGATCTCCACGACCTGGATATCGGTCTCTACCTTACCGACGATATTTCTCGCCCCGAGTCTCGTCCTCTTGACGGTGCGCCTCGCGGCGTTTCTGCGGGAGTTTTCGTTCTCGCTCTCGTCGCCGCTGTCGAGCTCGACGACGGAGATGACTTTCTCCTCCTCGGCCCTTTTCGCACCCTGGGCGTTTCCGGTCTTCGCGTATCCCCGCGAGAGCGAGTCCAGGGTGAGGATAGCGACGACCTTCGCGGTCCTCTGAGGCCGCTCGTCGGCGTTCTCCTCGCCCTTCGACCCGAAAACCTCGTGCAGAGCGTTTCCGTTCGAGTCGGTGTCCAGGTCGTTCCCCTTGTCCCTGGGTCCGCGCGTCCTGGAGTTCGAGGCGTCGAAGTCGAGGCCGGACCTGGTGAGTCTCGCCGTACCCTCGGCGCCGGGGAGCGGCGTGTCCGGACGTCGCTTCTGGCCAGGATCGCCCTGGGCCCTCCTCGTCGTCCTCGCCGACTCGCTCGACTTGCTCCTGCGAAAATTTTGCGAAGTCTGAGGCAGAAGGAAACCGTTGTCGAGACCGGGTCTGCTCCGGGTCGTCGGCCGGTCGGGCGAGGCGACCTTGGCTCTTCTACGGGGAATTTCGCTGGGTTCTCCGAAAGCCTCGAGAGTTTTTCGCTGGAGAGGCTTCAGGGTGATCGTGCAGCTCTGGAGCTCGAGCTGCTCGTGCAGCGAGTTCGACCTGGTCGTCACCCTGGCGGACGAAGAATCGGAATGACGTCCGGGAGGCGGCGCCTTCGGGGAAGTCGCCTCGAATTCGAGGCTGGAATTCAACCTGGTCACTCGGCGTTGACGCTGAGAGAACTTCGCGTCGAGGCTCGGGGATGACGTCGAAGCTTCCGGGATCGTCGACTTCGCCCGGGTGAGAACTCCGACCGGGAAGGGCGTGTCGGGCCGGCGGAGACGCACTCGCGCCTCCGAGAATAATTTGTTCAAGGGCGTGGCAAATTTTTCACCCGGTTCGAGCTTTTCGTCCCGGTCGGGCGATTTCTCCGGGAAGTCGGGCACGAGCTCCGCCTCGGCGGGTTTCGAGGCGTTTTCGGGGAGGGCTTCGTGCGGCACCGACTCCAACGTCCGCGCCAGCTCCTCTAGGTGCAGCTTGTTCCTGGACCGCGTTCCCAGACTACGACGACGCTGCGTCGAGGAGGCGATCATCTCGCTCAGGCTCTCGGCGCTCCAGGGCTTTTCGGAATCTGAACTCGAGTCCTCGGTCCCGAGCCGCTTCGACGAACGCAGCGACGGCGACGACCTCGACGTCGCTGGAACACTCTCCAAATCCGAATCGCACGTTTTTGACGAGCTCTCCTCGGCGCATTTTCTCGACTCCGATTTTTTGGCGTCGCATTTTTTCGGCTCTTCGAATTTTTGCGTCTCGCATTTTTTCGAATCCTCTAATTTTTTGGGCTCCAGGAATTTTTTCGGCTCTAGAAATTTTTTCGGCTCTAGGAATTCTTTCGGCTCCTCTAATTTTTTCCATTCCTCTAATTTTTTCGGCTCCTCTAATTTTTTGGGCTCTTCTAATTTTTTGGGCTCCAGGAATTTTTTTGACTCTTCTAATTTTTTCGGCTCCAGGAATTTTTTCGACTCTTCTAATTTTTTCGGCTCTTCTAATTTTTTCGGCTCCAGGAATTTTTTCGGCTCGGAACTTTGGGTTTTCCCGGAGAAGTTCGCGGTGACCTTGTGGCTGGAGCGTGTGACGTGGACGGACCTTCCGCTGGCGGGGTCGCCGCTGACGGACTCGGTCTCGAAGTTGGAGCTGACGCCCGATTCGTCGAAGCTCGCGTCGAAGGTCTGCGTGAGCCGCTTCACGTTCATCGGCCTCGAGCGCGTCGTCCTGGGCGTCTTCCCGAGCTCCGCCTGGGACGGCGATTTTTTTTCGATTTTTTTTACCGAGAGGACGCTCGGCGACGTCACCGGGGCGAGGCCGTCGACGCTCTCGTCGTCGAGGCTTTTCGCGTCCGGCGAGAACGCGCACGATCGCTCGTGCTCGGCGCTCTCGTCGCCCTGCGACGATTCCATGCTCGAGGAAATCTCGGACATCTTCTCCGCGAGGAGAGTCTCGATGTTCGACAGCTCGTCGCCGACCGGCGACGAACTCGGCGGACTCGCCGAGTCGCACTCGATTTTTTTTCCCTCAGACGTTTTCTCAGCGACGAGGTCGCAGAGCGAATTTTTTCTTGGCGATCTTTCAGCCAAAAGATTCTCTCCGTCCTCGCATTTCTCAGACGGATCGGATTTTTTTTCTCCCTGAATGCTCGGCCTCGATTTTCTTTTGAGTTCCTCGTCCTCGAATTTCTCAGACGGATCGTATTTTTTTTCTTCCTGAATACTCGGACCAGAATTTCTTTTGAGTTTCTCGTCCTCGAATTTCTCAGACGGATCGGATTTTTTTTCTCCCTGAATGCTCGGACTAGAATTTTTTTTGACTTTCTCGTCCCGGAATTTCTCAGGCAGCTCGGATTTCGTTTCTTCCAGATTGCTCGAATTTTTCCTAAGTTTCTCCTCCCTGAATTTCTCAGGCGACTCGCATTTTTTCTCCTCCCGACTGCTCGGGCTCGAATTTTTTCCAAGTTTCTCCTCCCCGAATTTCTCAGGCGACTCGCATTTTTTTTCCTCCCGACTGCTCGGACTCGAATTTTTCCTCGCGACTCTCTCGCCCGATTTCTCCGCCAGCTCCAATTTTTTCTCTCCCGCATCGCCCGGACTCGAATTCTTCCTCGCGACTCTCTCGCCCGACTTCTCCACCAGCCCGGATTTTTTTTCTCCCGTATCGTCCGGAATCGAGTTAACTTTACAAAGCTCCTTCCTCTCGCACGCAGCGCCGAGATTCGAATTTCTCCTGCCGATCCTCGCCTCGGCCTCCTTCGCCCCGTTCAACCCCTCTCTCCTCTTCCCAACCTTCTCGCCGGCTTCATTATCCTCCCGGCCGTTCCCCCGCCCGGCCAAGTTCCTCCTCGGGCTCGGCGAGTCCGGCCTGGCGAAAATCTCGCCGGCTCTCTTCCTGGCCGCCTTTTTCCCCTCGCCGATTCTCCGGTTGCGAAAGTTCGGTTTTACGCCCGGCAGAATCGGGCTGACGTCCAGCGTCCAGAGATTGATCTTCACGTTTCCCCGCGAGCGAGTTCTCGGGCTGTTCAAATCCCACCTGTTGTTCCTCTCGGACGACTTCCTCGTGCCGTTTCGCCGCTTCGTGTGACTTCCGCCCCTTTCGTTCTCGCCTCGAGTCTCGCGAATTTCCTCGTCGTCGTCCTCGAACTCCTCGTCGTTCTCCTCGTCGTCGTCCTGGCTCTGGCTCTCGGTGTGGCTCGACTCCTCGTCGGGGCTGTCCTCGACGATGTCGTCCTGCGACTCCTCCGATTCCTCCGAGTCCGTCGTCGTCTCGCTGTCGCTATCCGACGCCGACTCGTCGCGGCGAACGCCTCGACGCAGCGAGGCTCGACGCGTCGACGCGACCGCGCCGCCCTTCCTAATCGCTCCCCTCCTTACCGATAAACGCTTACTGCTAGGGGTGTTATTAACCTGGTTCTGAGAATCCTCGCGGCCGAACGTCAGCGGCTTCTCGTCGTCGTCCGCCAGACGCAGACGACGCTCCTCCTCCTCCCGCAACGCACGCAGACGGTCCAGCTCCCACTCGCGCTTCTGCTGCTCCAGCTCACGCTCAGCCGCCGCCAGCTGCGCCGCCGAAAACGTACCCTCCGACTCCTCCACGAACTTCATCGCGTAACGCTCCACCGGTGTCAACTGTGTTTGGAAATTAAGACGATTTTTTGTATTAGTATTTTGTATTATTTTTTGCTTCCTCACGGAGGAAGGTACACTGTGAAAATAAATTGTAAATTCGATGTATTCGATGTAAAAATGAATTGTGAATTCGATGTACTGGAAATTGAAATTTGCTAAAATTAATCGTATCGATCGAACGTTAATGCACTTTGCTTGTAAAATAAAAAATACCGGATATTAACATCTTGAAATATTTTGCTTGAAATTTTAGAAGAATGTTCATGAAAAATGGAAATTTTACTGTAAAATTGCAACGGACATGTGTTTGAAATTTCGGAAACGGATTATGTAAGAAAAAGCTTCGAATATCTGTACATTAATTTTTTAACTTTTTTTTTACGGTGTGTGTTTTCGTGAAAATATTTGTTTTTGAGATTTTAAGCATCAGCGTACTAGAAATCAAAGAATTCAAACCGACAGTGACGTATTTTTGGTATAACGCAAATTCACGTAAAAAATGTCATTTTCAAACCGGAAGTGACGTATTTCCGCTATGACGTCACTTTGGGGCGAAAAAAGTATTCCCAATTTGGACGTGACGCACTTCCGGTATGACGTTATTTTTGATCGAAATATATATATATTTTTTTTTCACACGAAAATAGTGCACAGCGCTGTTGTGCGTCGCATTATTGTGCACAACTCACCGGTGCACATTATTGTGAACAACTCACGAAATAGAACCAAAATAGTATAATTATCAGGGCCTTGGACCTCCTGGATTCTTCAAAATTGGAAAACAAGTAATGTTTGGAATAAAATAATGTTTTTTTTTCGATTATTTAATTTGTTCGCTCGGTTCTAGAATGTCCATAAATGGTAAGATTTTGCACAAGCTGGCCCGAGTACTGAATATTTTTTCTAGCATCAGTGCAAAAGCGATTGCACACAAAGAACAATCACTGATCGATGATGCACTAAAAAAAAAAAAAAAAAAAAAAAAAACAGAAAAATAACATTTTTAAAAACATCAAAAACGCTATCAATTCCATAAAAAAAATGAATTATTTTTATTCTTTCTTATGGCGACCTTAATGATATTACCGAATAAGATGTGTAATCGAGTTTAACTCGGCACGTAAAAAAAAATTGTGTTTACCGACCTGAGAGACCAAATTTTGGACCTCCTGTTCGGACTTTTATTGAATTGTTAATTTTTAAAAAAATTGTTTTTACTGACCTGAGAGACCAAATTTTGGACCTCCTGTTCGGCCTTGCTGACCTGGGCGTCCTCCTTGTCGGCGTCGTCGAGAGGAATGTTCTCGTCGAACTCGGCGAGATCGGCGACGGCCTCGGCCTTCGCCGCCTTCGCGGCCTGAACGTCGAGGTCCTCCTCGGCCGCCGCCAGGGCGCTCTCCAGCGCTCCGATCGCAACTTTCTCCTCGCTCGGCTGCGGCAAAGCCGACGCCGTAGCTGCCGATTCTCGGTGCAGAGTTCTGTCCCTGCTCTGCTCCAAAACGTCGGCCATGCGGGCCGTCGCGTCGTTCTCCGTCTGATCGACGTTGAACAGATCCTGGATCGTCGACTGCGAACACAAGGAACGAAAATTCAATTAAAACAGAATTTCAAACCGCGAAATATCACTTATTCTGTATATCTAAATAAATGTTTTAGTTTTTTTTTTGTTCACGTATCGTGATACATTTTTTTTTTTTTTTTTTGAGAATGCTATCTTGGATTAGGCTTGCGATTTTTTAGAAGTGTGAACTTAGTATCAAAAGCAGTCAGATTTTCTTTTTTATTAGATTTTTAAAGATGGTTTGTAATTATTTATGATTAAAAAAATGCAATTGTTGATTGCTACGATTTGATTGAGCTTTTCTTCCAATTTTTATCAGTGTTTTTTTACCTTTTTCCAAAAACAAAAAATTTAAAAAAAAAATGTATACACGTCACAAGATTTTACAGAATTTTTTCAGATTTTTAATTATACGATCAACTTCATTTTTTCATTTTGCGAATAAGTCCTAAATAAAAAATGTAAAAAAAATAACCAATCCTCCACTCACGCTTTTGAAGTAAGCGGTAGTGAAGTTTCCGCCCTCGATGGCGAGATCGCCGAGCAGTCTCTTCTGATTGGCCTTCTTAAGTATATTTTCCTCGACGGTTTTTTCGCTGACGAGTCTGTATATGTGTACGTCTCTGGTCTGTCCGATCCTGTGGCAGCGATCCTGAGCCTGTGCATCCATGGTCGGATTCCAGTCGCTGTCGTAGAAGATCACGGTGTCAGCGCCGGTGAGATTGACGCCGACACCGCCGGACCTCGTCGACAGTATGAAGCAAAATATTCTCTTGTCGCCGTTGAATCGCTCCATGAGAACTTGCCGCTGATCGACCTTCGTCGCGCCGTCCAGTCTCAGATAGATGTGACCGTGAAAGTTGAGGAAAGCCTCGAGGACGTCGAGCATTCTCGTCATCTGAGTGAATATCAACACCCGATGACTGCCGGTCTTGAGCTTTCTCAGGAGACGATCGAGAGACTGCAACTTGCCGC
Source organism: Amblyteles armatorius (assembly GCA_933228735.2). Lineage (NCBI taxonomy): Eukaryota > Metazoa > Arthropoda > Insecta > Hymenoptera > Ichneumonidae > Amblyteles > Amblyteles armatorius. The sequence goes on from OW121697.1 coordinate 534,530, forward strand.
AGTCGTACTGGATGAGACGCGGATCGGGAAACTGCGTCATCATCGCGCCGGCGACGGGATGAAGAACGGCGATCTTCGGCGCCAACTCCCGCTCGAGCTCGACCTGCAAGTAGTGGCGAAAGTTCGGTAAATAAATAGCTTCCAAATAAATTTTCAAATTGTCCAATGCCCACTAGATTTTCAATGTCCGAAATCTGAACAAAAAATCCAAAAATCAATCTTTTTTTTCTTCAACTTGTTGATAATATTAAAAAATGATTATTACGCAAAATAAATATTCGCAACATCTTCCTTACGCTTGATTTTTTCTTCAGATTTTTATCCCATCGGAATATCCGAAAATAATCGGTAATGTAATTCGCTACGTCACCGAAAATTTTAGTAACTAGCATAATTAACCGGTTAGTTTGCAAAACTACCTGCAAACGCTTCACCGCCCAGGACTTGTGGGGCGGCGGATGTGAGACGTGGAAGCGCGGCATCGGCGCTCGGACGGCCGGCACGTAAACGACGAAACGCTGGAAGACCGCCTTGAGCTCCTCGACGATCTGCTCGGTGGATTTTATCGCCGCGGCGAGGGCCTCGGTGCGAGAGAAGAATTGCCGGCGCGTTCGCGGCGTCTCCTTCGCGGAGGCGCAGTTCGTCGGGCCGTTGTGCCACTGGCAACCGGAGGCCGGCTTGCCGATTCGCAGAGCCGTGAAGAGATCCTCCCCGTATAGGGGACACGCGGCGCAACGACGCTCGTTTATATTCGCTATCGTACGCAGCTTCGATTGACGCCTCTGCCGACGCTCCTCCTCCAGTTGAGGCTGTTTTGGGAAAATGAAAGAAATTTTTTTAAATTGTTAATCACAAATCAATTGTGCGCACGCGATTTTTATTCATTAATTTGATTTTTTTTTATTATCAAAAAAATCAAATTGAAATAAAAATAGAAATACAAATTAAATGTATTGTTTAAGAATTAATTTGCAAATCGTGCAATTTTGATTTGATTTTCAATTCACAAAATGTGCAATTTTAATTAATTAAATTTTCAATTTGCAAATTGTGTTATTTTAATTAGATTGGCAAATTTCAAATTGTCCAATGTTCACTAGATGTTCAGTGTCCAAAATGTGCTATTCTAATGAAATTTTCAATTTTCGAAATTTGCAGGTTTAAATACATTTTTAATTTACGAAATGTGGAAACTTAAAACTGATTAATTGATTAATTTACACGTAAATCAGTGCCTTTTTTTAGCGAGTGTTTAGTTTGTCGTCTCTATTAATTACCAGGTAAAACTCAGACTTCGGTTGTTCCTTGATCTGAGCCTTGACCGCCTCTTTCTGGGGCGTTCTTGCGACGATTCCGCACCGCAGCTGTTGCGGCTGTTGGAGCTGAGCCTGTTGCGGGGGCTGCTGAGGCTGCTGCAGCGCCGTAAGATTCTGACCCGGCGAGGCGTTCACGTTCAGAGGCGGAACTCTCATTCCCACTCGACCACCGGCATTCGTCGTCGTCGTCACGACACTGCCGACGACCTTGTTGGCCGTCGACAGACCCATCAACGACTTCGAGAGAACCGTCAGACGCTGCCCGCCCGGCGTCATCACCGGAAACGAAACTGAAAAACCAAAATTCATCATTAATTTCTTGGAAGAAAATACGATTTTTTAAAAATCCACTTTGAACGCATTTCATTTTTTTTTAAATTGAAATTTAAGGAAATTCGAGATTTTTTTATGCACTGTAAACGCATTGAATTTATTTTATTTTATTCTTACACCATGAAAACTGTATTTAATACGAAATTTTGATTAAATCGCACAATTGTATCCCCAGACAGGATTCACGAATCGCAACGATAAATTTTTTGCGTGACGTGAGTTTTAATAGGGATTTTTTTTTGCTCTGCCCTGCCTTGTAAATTTGACGTCGATAGTTGCGAAAACGCTATCATCGTGAGCGGACAGGGCGCAATATTTAACTAAAAAAAAAACTTATGATTAGTTGTTAATAAAAAATATATATAATAAAAAACGATTAAAAAATTCATTTAGTATATTAATGAAGATGTGAAAAAATCGACTAACCCAACTCACCGGTGTTGGTGTTCTGTTGATTCGAGGTCAGAATTATGTGCCTTCCCGTCGACGTCTGAACGAGCTGAGCGAAACTCGGCACCGCTATCCTCTGCAGGGAATCTCCCTGCTTGACCGTCACCGTTTGGGTCGTCAGTCTCTGAAGGCCGTCCCTTATGTTCGCGCTTCCCATCGTTATCCTCTGGGCGTTCATACCCGCTGAACTCGTAGTCATCACGTTCTGAGCACCCGGAGGATTGTGCGCCAGCGTCGCCACCGGAATAGCTATTTAAACAAAAAAATACATATTAGTATGAAAAATAACATGATATATTAATATAATAAATAAAATTGTATTTTTATTAGGGGTGTGCGAATAGGGTTTTAATTGAATTGAATATTAATATTCAATTCAAAACTCTAATTGAGTATTCAAAAATTTGAATATTAAAAAAAATTCGAAAATTCGGAATAATTTTTATGAATTGGATATTCGGATGATGAAATTCTGATTATAATGAAATTGAAATTTCTGTACATTCGCACATCCATAATTTGTATGTAACAAATAAAATTATATATTGATATATGACCGACAGCGGTGGATGCGTGGTTGGCGCACGGCTCTGGTGGTCCCCCAAGTCAAGCTGATTCGTTCGCGGTCAGTACTTGGATGGGTGACCGCTTAGCCGTGCGCTAGCTGGCGCATCGACCGTTGAGCAGAAGGCGCTTTCTTCTGAGACTTTGGTGTTTCTAAACTTTACTCAAGTGCAAAAATACCAGTGGATCAGTAGAATATGGCCGTCTGTACCGGCACGGGTTTTCCGTAGTTTCCCCGTGTCCCCGGCAAATGCGGTACAGTGTAGCTAAGTCGGCTACGGACGCACTGGAAGTTAGGTAGCTTAGCTGAGTGCGGATAGGGAGTGCTAGGGGGGAATCGGGATGGGGTTCCGTAAAAACCCGACAAGGGTATACGGTGGAATTGGAACAACAAATATAAAAAAAAATATATATATATATATTGATATAAAAATATTTAATTAAAATATAGGATTCAATTGTTAATTTTATTTTTAGGTAATTTGTACGTTCGGTTCTAGAATGTCCATAAATGGTGAGATTTTGCACAAGCTGGCCCGAGTGTTATATTTGTTATAGCATCACTGCAACAGCCATTGCACACAAAGTACAATCACTGATCGATGATGCACGCGCTTAAAAAAAATAAGAAATAAAAAAACTAACATATCAGTTTGTATTTTTTTAATAAATATTATTGTTACCTTTTACACTGCCCTGATGTTGGACAAGTTGGACCGAGTATCCCTGCAGTTGTTGTCCACCGGCCACTCTCAGTGTGACACCTGAAATTATAATTACAAAAAATTTTAATGTAAAACAACGTCGATAAAATTCAATTTTTCCTACATGAAGGTTGATTTTTTCATGTATTTATTAAACTAATGATGTACCTTGCGGAGGCGTGGACTGATTGTTCAGAGTTTTAATCAGAGGCGAAGTGCCGACCCTGGGATTCGGAACGATTCCCGCTAGATTTTTCACCTTCGGTTGAACGGGCGGAGGCGGAGCGACCGGAGCTTTCGTCTGATTCGACAATCGCACGTTTATCTTTATCTTTCCCGATGGACAGCGCGGCGGAGGTTCGGGCAAACTGTCGATCTCCTCTATCAGCCTCCTCGGCGTCTGAAGACGCCTCACTCGATGCGCGACGAAAGCCGTCAGAGTGAATTCCAGGTCCACGAGAAAAAGATTCAGACACGAGAGATCGATCGACTGGAAAAATATTTAAAATTCGATTAATAATCAGAAAAAAGTTCCCAAAAAAATTCATCCGCATACGCGTTATTTGTTATTTTTTGTATAAACTTAAATAAATTGAAATGTAACTTAATATGTAAGATAAATATATCATTTAATGTGTGAAATAAATATATAATTTAATATGTAAAATAAATAAAATTTTAGAGGATGATTACCTTGAAGGGATGGTAATCGAGTGCGCTCCAAGCCAGCGAGGCGGTAACGAACTCGATCGCCTCCATCTGAAACGGGGACACCGTCGGGCGAACCTCGAAGAGATTCGGATGATTGCATACTTTTCGCAACTGCATCAGCACGTTTATCACGCTCAGCAGATTACCGCTCGCGAGTGTCTCCTTCGTTCTGTAACAAACGGAAAACACAAAAAAAAATTAGACACGCGTGTGGAAAATAATTTTAAAAAATTATTTGGACCCAATATTGTGTATTTTTTTTTCGTACACGTGAGAATTTCCCTAGCTCCATTGAGAGCCGAGATATCGACCTTTGAAAATCACGAAAATTGACGATTTCCAAAAATTGCTCAAAAATGAAAAAAAAAAAAAAAAAAAAAAAAAAACGTTGTTCAATCGATTTGTTTTTTATTTCGAGACTATATTCCACGTATTTTTTCCCGCTGAAATTAATCTTCTCGGCATCTTTAATGCGCTTGATTTTTTTCAGATTTTTATACCATCGAGAAGTGTTTACAATTCCCTCTTAATTCTCTGGAACTTATGCGAAATCAACACCATTCGCAATTGTCAGAACAAGAAACTCACTTTGCGCGCGACATGAAGTCATCGTACAAATATCTCTGCCGTTTTGACAATCGGCACATGACGACGTGCTCGTATTTCTTTGGCAATTGTTTTTCCACCTCGGTCTTCAGCCTTCTCAGCAGAAACGGTCGAAGAACCTGAAATCAAAGTCGAACGAAATCAATAAATTGTATAAAAATAATTGTCCGTTCGAAAAGTTGCCGAGGCAAAGATTTATTCGTCGAAGGACGAATATGATATAAGAATATTGCATATAAATTGTGTATCTCCAGACAGGATACGCATGACTTATGGATTTCCACTTTCAGTCACACGAGTTTTAATGGAGAAATTTATTGTCCCGCTGTTTTTTTATTTTTATTATAACCGGATCGATTACGAGGATTTAACGTTCCGGTTTGTCGGCAGCGAGAAATCGATTTTTTTTTTTTGAATATATAAAAATTTCTTTTTTTTTCACACGAGATGAACGGCCCAGTTTCCGACACTTGGATAAATATTCAAATAAATAAAACGAATAAATATGTGTTTCATACGAAATCGACATGGATTTGGCCCGGTCGATTTGATCAGAAATTTTGTTTACTTATATTTATTTATTATATTTATTTGTGTATGAGGAATCATACGCAAATAAATATTTAATTAAATATAATAAATAAATATAAGTAAATAAAATAATTTTCCGACTGTCAGGAAAAATATTTTTCTGCTCCGAGCTCGTCGAAACTCGGTCCAAAGATCGGAAACTGTGCCGTTTGCTTTATCGTATTTACGTGCTTGTGTTTAAAAAAAAAAAAATACAAAATGTTATTCTGATTAATGTACGAGCTATACATGTAGAAAAGCAGTACGTACAGACCTTGTGAAGGCGTCGGATAATGTTTTCGTTGTACTCGCTATTTCCTTCGATCATTCCGGTAACGGGATTGCTGAACCATTCCTTGAATTCTCTGTGGGACTGGAAAACGTTCGGCATTAGGAAATGCATGAGCGACCACAGTTCCATGAGATTGTTCTGCAGCGGCGTGCCCGTTAGCAGAAGTCGTCTGAAAATAGAAGATAAAAAAAAATACAATTATAATTATTTATTTTATTGCCTACAAAATCAAGTTCATATTCGTTGAGTAATAATAGATTATTACTTATGAGTTATTGAACGCGATAACGATATTTTCAATTAATTTTTTTGATAAATTTTGCAATCGGCATTTGCAAAGTGATAATAATAATAATTTAATTGTGAAACTTTTTATTTCATTTATTCATTCACGGGAGACGCCCTTGTACAAATAAACGTATAAATACGTAATTTTACATGCAAATACATATAGAAACGAAAATTTGGAATGCATTCGGTACAGTGTATCACAGATAAACTAAGATGGAAAGAAAATTTGATAGTTTTTTTGTAAAATATGTAAAAAAATATTATTAAAAAAATGAATTATGAATTCAATTCTGAAATGACTTTGCGATAGAATTCTGAAAAAAAATTCATTTAACATTTATTTTAAAAACTGCATTCTTTACCTCTGTGTTTGAAAGTTGAGTAAAAGTTGCCACCTCTGTGACTTGAAATTCTTAATGTTTTGCGCCTCGTCGAGTATGAGATATTTCCATTTTTTTCTTCTGAAGCTCTGATGGTCCTGAATGACGAGTTTGTACGAAGTGATGCATATGTGAAAAGCGTTCGGTTTCGTCCAGCCGGTGCGTTTCTGCTTGCGCTCCTTCTGCGTGCCGTAGTAAGTCAGGATTTTGAATCCTGGACACCATTTTTTGCACTCCATCTCCCAATTGAGCATCACCGAGGTCGGAACGATTATAAGATGGGGTCCCCAGTTGCCCTTCTCGCACGCCAGATGCGCCAGCAGCGCGATCGTTTGGATCGTCTTTCCCAATCCCATCTCGTCGGCGAGGATGCCGTTCAATTTCCTCTCGTACATCGTCGTCAGCCAGTCCAGACCGATGTGCTGGTACTCGCGCAACGAGTGCTTCAGCAAAAACGGGATCTTCGTTACGACCTGGAAAACAAAAAATTGAAACGATTGTTAATTTCTCACGCTCGTCGATCGAAAATAAATTATTTGTCTGCAAAAAAGAATCATTTTATTACCCACAGTCAAAAAAGATAATAAGTAATGTTCTTTAAAAAAATGAATTACAAAAAAGATGTCTTAACTAAAAACTAAATTTTTGAATTTATAAATTGTTCAATTTTGAAAATGTAATATTACAAAAAACGTTTCAATTTAAAAAATTCAATTTCTTTTGTTTCTATATAAAAAAAAAAATTATATTTATATTATATATTGTAAAATGTACACCAATACAGGGGTTTTTTATTTTTTTAATTCCATTTTTTTTTGTTATATGTATTTTATTATTTTGAAGTTATAGTTTATTAATGATATTGTGGAACATCTTTGCGCACCTGAATCGACCGTTATCAGTATGACCGATAATATCGATAATACCGATAGCTTTACGAGATTAGCTGCATACAAAAGTTGTCACCAAGGTTTTATCTACCTCTTTTCCCCATGAATTGCTATTTGGTCGCAAAATCATGTCTACTCGGCAGAGGACGAAATTATACATATCGTACGAATCGAAGTACGATACTTGAACCAAGTTCAATTACGTTTTTTCACAGCTTGACGGGCCAATTTTTTTTTTCTTTAATTGTTTATTTTCATTTTTTATAACAAAAATAATAATAATAATTGTATAATATTTATTTATTTATTTATTATCTTCATATAGTGATTTATTAAATTTGTGGGACAACTTTGCGCACTTGAATCAAACGCTATCGATGCAATTCTTAAACACCGATAGTTTTACATTAGCTGCATAAAAAAGCTGTCGCCTATTTTGATCTACCTCGTATTCCCCGTGATTTGCCATTTGGGCGCAAATCACGTCTACTGGGCAGAGGACGAAATTATACATATCCATAGTGGCCGCGGTCAGGGAAAACCGGAAAAAGCGGGAAAAGTCAGGGAAAAAGTAAATTGTCGCCGACACTTTTATAAATAAATAAAAAGTACATAAAATGAAACCGGGAAAATAAAAAAATAAAAAATCTTGGAAAAAAAAAACTAGAATTAAACATTAATACAATAATTAGGCGGTAATTTGCATAATATTTTTTTTTCTTCATAGAAGTCGTTCAAAATTAGGTCAGGTTACATCGAAATTTTTTAAATTAATCAGAAAAAATTCGGGGAATTTTTTTGGGGACAAAACGGCCACCGCGATATCGAACGAAAAATCCAACAAAGTTTAATAGTTTTTTTGTCGCGCGGTTTTCAACCTGCGAAATGAATAATCGTGAGACACGAATTCATTGCATGGCAAATCTGTTGCTCGATATTTTTCTCTATCTTCCTCAAACAATTACGCGCAATCTGTGTTGCACACATCACTTTAGCTCGAAGAACCAAATTATTATTATTATTATTATTATTTACATTTTTTATTACATATTTTATTTAAAAAATGTATTTTTTAATTTTTTGTTTTTTTTTTCATTATTTTTATATTCTGTTTTATTAATGATTTGTGGGACATCTTTGCGCACCAAAATCGACCGCTATATAGGTAATGTAGCGGATACCAAATAGCTTTACAAGATTAGCTGCATACAAAAGCTGTCGCCTGGTTTGATCTACCTCTGCTGCTTTGTTCACAATTCGCATAATTTACAAATCATGTTGTGGTACAGAGGAGAAGTTATACACATCGCATGAATTATCGAACGAAGTTTAATAGTTTTTTTTTAAATCTTATTATTTTATCTTATCGTGTGGTTTTCAACCTGCGCGACGCTTTCGCGCAATGAAAAATCGAGAGACGCGATTTCATGGCAAAGCAGTTGCTCGATATTTTTCTCTACCTTCGTCAAATAATTACGCGCAATCTGTTGCCCGAATCGCTTTAGATGGACGGGTCATTTTTTTTTAATTATTATTTTCATTTTTTTATTCATAAAAAAATATTTATTAATTTTTAATTGATTTTTTTATTTGTTTTCTATTTATTTATTCATTGAAAAAAGAATGATTGATTTGTTTATTTATTTATTAAATTTGTATTAATTTGTTTATTTGTTTATTTTTTGTTAAATTTGTATTTATTTATTAATTTAGCATTCCGATTTATGAATGATTTGTGCGACACCTTAGCGCACCAAAATCGACGGCTATCGGTTGAGAGAGCTGCCAATAGCTTCACAATATTGGCTGCACAAAAAAGCTGTTACTTGATTTGATCTACCGCACGATATGCAATGTGATTTGCAACGTGGGTACAAATAATTTCCATGGGACAGAGGACGAAATATAAGTGTGAGTGTAAGTGTAGTGCAAATTATCGAACAAAGTTTAGCGCTTTCTTATCGTGCGATTCTCAATCTGTGCGACACTTTTGCGCAATGAAAAATCGAGAGACAAGATTTCATTGCATGGGAAAGCTGTCCCTAATTTTCTCTACCTTCCTGAAATAATGACAGACAATCTGTTGTACGAGTCACTTTGGATGGAAGGGTTAAATTTTTTTTCATTTTTTATACCTCAACAGGTAAAAATGATTTCAGTTATTTTACAGCGGAGAACGTACACATCATTGATCCGAAGATCATTGATCCAAAGATCGAAAGATCGAAAGATCCAAGGATCCAAAGATCCAAAGATCATTGATCTTAATGATCAGCCATCATTGGTCTAAAGTTTCAAGATCACTGATCTAAAGATCCACGACCATTGATGTAAAGATTCGCAGGCATTGATCTAAAAATCCACGATCATTGATCTAATGATGTTTAATCTAATGTTCAACGCACTAAAATCATTGTTTTAAAAAAATGTCAGATTTTTTTTTCACTGCGTTGTGTGATATCTTTACGCATCAAATCAAACACCAAGTCGGACACAAATTCGACATAGCAAGATCGGATGCAAACGCAAGTTATCGACTACTTTGATGTACCTTCCGGACTGAATAACGTGCTATGTGCTGCACACGTCATTTAATTAAGGAAGGAACAACCCACGTGCACTTATAATTCCCAAACAAAATGTTACCTGTGAAAATCGATAATTGATAATCCACAATCCGTAATCAATCATTGATAAACGAAATCGATAATCGATAATCGATCATCAATAGATAATCGATAATTGATGGACAATGGATAATTGTTGAATTGATAAATTGAGTATAAACGTACACTTGTGGTAAGGAGCGTGTTGCCCTTCGGTTGAATACTTTCGGCGAGCGCCGCCACGTCGTCCATCTCGTTGTGATTCTCGCACTGTTCGCCGCTCGTCGTTTTGTTCTTGTCCTCGGGTGTCTCGCTGGAAAGATCCTCGAGCAGCGACTTGAGACCGACGCCGGTCTCGTCGTCGCTTTGCGTTTGCGAATCCTCTCCCTCATCCGCCTTCGTTTCGTCCTCGCTCTCGCTATCGCTCTCGGACTTTTCGTCATTTTGTTCGGCTTCATCCTTCTCCGAATCCTCGCCGGATTCTATCGAGAAAATAAAAAATATTTCGATTTTTTATAGATATTGAAAATATATTTTTCCTATTTTATTTTTTTTGAATTTTAAGGCAAATACTCTCAGACAAATGCCTCGATTACATCACAAAGTAGGTTTGAGCATGAATGATTCTCGCCCCTTCAGAAACGGTATAGTGTCATCATTGAATATTCTATTTTTTTTCAGTGTTATTTTATTTATTTAAATTTTTTTTATTATTATTATTTTCATTTTTTGTAATATTTACCTTGATCGGTTTCCCCGTCGATTTCCATCGGCGTGGCTGGCATATTTCCGTACTTTGCCATGAGCTCGTCGATAGACATGTCATTTTCCGCCTGCAAAAAAAAAAATCGAAAAATTTATTTTTATCCTTCAATAATTTAATTTTTTATTTTATACTATTTAGAAAAGAAAATTTCTCGGTTGTCAATTTGTGTGACACTTTTGCGCAACAAATCGAAGGTATTCGGATCCATTGCATGGGAAAGCTGTCGACTAATTTTACTCTACCTTCCTGAAATGATGACGTGCAACTGTTCTGCAAATCACTTTGGATGAAAGGATCGATGTTTCGAAATATCGAAGAAAAAATTAATAAACGAAGATTTTCGTGGTCGAATAACAAGATATGGTGTACAAAAAATGTTTACATTCATAGCGCAGAGTGCAAGTTTTTTTGAAAAATTAAAAAATTGCCATATTTATATAAATAAATTAATAATATAATATTTATATCCAATATTTTATTTATCTTTAAAAATTCATTACCGACAAGCACCGTCGTTTTTTCTAGATAAAAAAGAAAACTCGCGATAATTTTTTTTTTCTTTTTTCGCGGTTTAAATTAAGTATATATTTGTTATATTTTCTGTCGTCGATGAAACGCTTTACCTTGAGCTCGTCGAGCTCCTTCTGATGATTAGCGTTCCCTTCGGCCTTCTCCTGTTCCATAATCGTGTTCTCATCGTCGGAGGATTCTTCGGACGCGACGGTGAACTCCGTGTCGCCGTCCGCCGTCGCGTCGTTCTCACTCTCGACGGTTTCTTTAGCGGCTGGCGAGAGGCTCTTGTCGCGCTCCTCGAGATAATTCGGCGGCAGCTCCTTGAGCAAATCTTCGAGCGGAAGTTCGGACTCTTTTTTCAAGAGTTCGACCTCCTCCTTGTGATTCGTCGTCGACATCATCTCCTCCTCGGCCTTCGCTATCGTCTCCTCGTCGTCCTCGGAACTCTGGTTCGGCTCGAACTCGTCTGCAATTATATTTAAACAATTATTTGTATGGTTTTTTTTTATTTATTTTTTGTTGAAGAATATTTGCGATTTTTAATCTCAGACAAATGCCTCGTTAACATCACCGGATAGGTTTGAGCATGAATGATTTCTCGCCCCTTCGGAAACGGTATATTTAGCATCATAAAAAAAAAATACTTCTGCGTCCGTCGACCCATCGCGATTATAGTCAATTTTTTTTTTGTTCTATGCGATAGAAGTGATTTAAAATTAAAAAATATATATCCGTGATTTTTAATAGAATATTTCTGATTTTTTATTAGGGGTGTTCGAATAGCGTTTGAATTGAATTGAATATCGATATTCAATTCGAAATTTGAATTGAAATGCAAAACTTTGAATAATTTGAAAAGTTCATATAATTCGAATATTTACGTATAATGGAAACAAATTCGTATACTTCGAATATTCGTGAATGATAAAAAAAAAAAAAAAATCAAATGATACGAATATTCATGAATATTACAAAAATTCGAATGTTTCGAATAATTTTTATGCATTTTTTTCAACCATAATTCGGTCAGTAAAAATAATTATTTTTACGTAAAAATATATATGTATATTTTTTTAACAAAGTATGCTAACCATCCGAATGTTGTTTGTTCGTCGGTACAGGCGAGGAGATTCTCGAGCTGTTTATAGAAGCGGGAACGCTCTGAGCTCCTTCCGGCTTGTTCAGGCCCTCCGTTAACCACGTCGAATACTTTTCGGTCTGCCCAACGATGAAGTTTAGATGCTGGTCGAGGGCTTTCTTTCGCTTCTCCTCGAGCCTCGTCTGTTGCTTGAACTCGACGAGCTGCGAATAACAGAAAACGACCGTATTATTGCAAAACTCTTGAGCTCAAAATTAGATAATAATAATAATAATAATTGGATTCATTGAATTAATTTAATTGATTTAATTTGATTAAATGAATTGCTTCAATTTAATCAAAGGAATTGATTTAATTGAAACATTAATTTTGTTTCAGTTGCGAAAAAAATGTATCTGAAAAGATCTTGGGCTGCATTCCTTGAAGTAGGGAGATCGCAGCCCTAAAAGATCGATTCAGTATTGATGTTCCCACAATGAGCACACAATTTCGATAATGAAGTATCAAACTTGCCGGCTTAAGTATGTGGGGTACGAAAATTTTATCGCCATTAATAAACGAGTAACAACATTTTTTATATTTATAAAGTAATTAATAATAAAATATTTACTAAATAATAAGTAATGAAATAAAACAAAATGTTTGCAAACTCTTTACGATTTTTGTGAGCCGTTGGACCAAGCAACTGAGCAAAACTCATCAAATCGTAATTGCGATAAAATTCTCATCGCAATTAAATGTTATCGTAAAAAAAAAAATCATTCTTTAGATTTAAAAAAAAAATGATTTTCCAAGATCAAAAAAAAAAATCACCTTTTCGACATTGGTCCAAAAGGTTTTGATCTCCTTGGCCGCGAAGCCGGCGATTTTCTTGAGTCTGATTTCATGCGACTTCTCGGCCTTCTGTGCCTGAATGGCTTTTTCCTGAAAGTGTTTCTGGACCATTCGCGCGCACTTCTTCGCGGCGGCTTTCTTCCACTTTCTCTCCTGAGCGAAATCGGCGGCGAGCCACACCATCTCCTCGAGCAGATAGTCCCAGTGCGCTTTCGTTCTCGCGGGTTCCTGGACTTTCGGCAATCGCCTCTCGGGCCACAAGCCGTCTCGCTGCAGCTCGGCGATTCTTTGCATCACGTAAGCCTCCTGCTTCGCCTTCTCGACGATTTGTTCCTGATTGTTCTGCGACTCGGACGAGGTCGCCGACGACGTCGTCGAGGTCACCGTGCTCGAGGGCAGTTTCACGAGCTTGACGATCGGCTGCGGCGACGCGACCGTCGGCGTCGAGGAAGTCGTTGTTCTCGAGGACGACGTCGACGACGTCGTCGAGGAGGCGCTCGTCATCGGCGATTTCTCGGCGATCGGGGAAGGGACGGTCGTCGTCGTCGTCGTCGTCGTCGAGCTGGCGGTCGTCGTCGCAGGCGGCTGAGGCTTCGGCGCTTCGGGAACCAATGGCGTTCCACCTGAAATTCGAAAGGGAAAAGATTATTGCTTTTGATCTTTTTTTTTTTTTTTTTTTTGCATTCCGTTCACGACAATTAGGGTAAATTTACGAACTTAGGAAGCGGTAGTTTCATGCTCGTCGAGCATACGTGGAGATTTTTTTTTTTTTTTTTTTTGTCACGAGACTAACCCTTAGACCTCGCAGGTGGCGTTCTCTTCGAGGTCTTACACATGCTCGGTATTTGATCTACCCACGAGACTGGAGACCGCTTGAGCAGTTGCACTCGAACGGCGGATTTTTCGTCACGTGGGCTACCGGAGAGTGGAACTTAAAAGCTTTTTTTTTAATAATTGAAACAATTGAAATGAAAATTTAAGACTGGTAAGAATTTAAAGTAAAATTTAGGACAATTGTGGAAGAATTTTTATTTTAATTTAAGGCGATTAATTTCAGTTTAAGACAAGTAGCTATTATTGTAGCCATTTTTTCTTTTTTCACTTTAAAAACCTAAACCAAAAAAAAAAACTAAAAACCTAAACAAGAATCGTCAGAAAATCCACTTCAAGGTTGCGGCTGAAAAATCGTACGATTATGTTTCGAAACGCCTCTTACTCCACGCATTTTTTTTCGCTTTGCCGATTCAATGCTCCACATCGCCCAATTAAATTCTGCATACTTAAAAAAAAAAAAAAAAAAATCATTCAGACTTCAAATATTTCTTTACATGTTTGAGTGTTTCTGGAACATGTCCTAAAAAAAAAACATGCACTCCCAGATGCCAGGCTGGCGACAATTCTAAACGCAAAAAGTAAAACAAAAAAATTTCCCAAATTCTGCACGAACGTGAAGAGCCGGACTAGAAGAAAAAAATAATTAAAAAATAACAATTCACATATACATTATACATTATAAAAAGATACACGAGACAAAGGTCAAGGATATTTCGGACTACAAAATTTTATATCCAATGCACGTAATTTTGACGAATAAAAAAAAAAAAAAAGACACCAAATTACTGCTGATCTACGTTAATCACCTATAATGATCGTGGGTGCTATGGTAGAAGTGGGTGAAGGGTGAGCGGTTGTGGTGGTGACGGTGACTTGTGACGGAGATTGTATTGCCGCCCGTATGGCAAAGACCATGCCGTGACGACCCCCTTGAGGTCTACCTGGTATTTGTCCTATCGCCCAAACGTGTCCCATTCGGTACGCGGTTAAATATGTGCAAATATTTTTGTTAAAAGAAATGTGTATACGTATATATATATATGTAAAATATATGTATATATATATATAAAATTATTATTTCACGAAGTACGAGACTTTTTCGGTAATAACAATATCCGTTTTCACATACATGGCTACAAAATTCAAAAAAATTAAATAAATTTTTGTAAAAAATTGAATAATTTTTTTTTTCAAATCTCGTTGATCGAGATATTCAGCAAGTGAGAGATTAACGATTGTATCGTCTCTACAATACAATATAAAATATCGCCAATAAAAATTTCCAACAAACAAACCTAAACTTTAAAAACCTTCAAAAGTAAATAAAATAAAAATCTCCAAAATGAATAAAACAAAACAGTCTCGCTGAGACTATCCCACAGAATTAATTTCCAGTGCCTCGAATCCGCATCTCTCCTCTAAAAAAAAACACCTAAAAACCGACAAATCCCAAAAATCCCCCAACCAAAACAAAAAAAAAAACCGAATAATAAAAAAAAAATACAATCTAAATCGAAAAAAAAGCCCACCTTGTTGGCTGAGCTGAGCGACGGCAGCCGGCAAGGTGGTGGATACGGCGACGGGTGTGCCGCCGATTCCGGTGATCTTGACTTCGCCCCCGAGTGTAACGGGCGTATTATTTCCCCCCGCATTGCCGAGGGGGCTTCCAGGAACCGGTGGGTTCGTCGCGCAGGTCGGCGCGTTTACGACGAGTTCGCTATTGATCGGCGGAAGTGGGACGGTGAGGTCCTCGTCGTCGTCCTCGGGGTCGAGTCTGTGCTGGCGCAGGAAGTGCAAGTACTGTGCGGTCGGCGCTCGCCGCTTCCACGTCTGGAAGTCCATCATGTTTCCGCCCGCGTGCAGGAAGAAGAGCTCCGACGCGTTCTCGGCGTACTTTTCCCTGATCGCCCGCATGCGCTTCATCTTGTGCTCCATGATTCGACGACGATAGCCGCTGTTGGTCGGCTCGTCCGAGGCAGTCGTCTTCTCCGTCGTCTCCGTGAGGCGCAGCTTCTTCCGCGCCGGCGACGAACCCGGCGACGACTGCGACGCGGGCGTCACGAACATGCTCCCCAGCGACGTCCGGACCAGCTTCGGCGACGTCGCCAGAACCACCTTCGTCCCCGGCTGACGACTCGGCGACGCCAGCGGCGAACCCGAGGCCGAGGCCACCCCGACCACGCTCACGCGCGGCGAACCTCCCGTCAGGTTGACGATCCGCTGGAATCCCACCTGCTGCAGACCACCCGCGCTCGTCGTCGTTCCCGTTGATATGACCTGGTGAAAAAAAAATTATCATTTTTTTAATGTGGTGTTTTTTTTTTTTTTTTTGCGGGGTTTTTTGTTTTTGGTCAGATAAATGCCTCGGTTGCAGCAGCTGGAGTGATTTTTATTTTGAATGGATTATCGACTCCTTCAGGTTCGGTATGGAGTCATCATATAAATGTGTATATATGCATTTTTTCTTTTTCTTTTTTTAGGAATTTTTTGGGGAAAAATATGTAGGGCAAATATGTTGGGCTGTTTTAATTGTAATTTGAAGAAAAAAATTGTAAACTTTTGTTTTTAACATTTTTTTAAATCTCCGACAGTTACGCCTTAGCGGAGATTTATGTTATGTTTTGGGTAATTCCAGATCGATCATTTTTTTTTACGTGAATGTGTTGATTCTTGTATTAAAATGTATTTTTATTGAATGTTGTATCGATTTGAAAAATATTATTTATATGTGTATCGAGACATTGCTTGATGATTAATTAATCAATAATTTTTTTATAATATTATTTATATTTTTAATATACAAAAATATTGTTTAATAATAATTAATAAATAATAATAATAATAGTAATCTTATCGGTTGTTTAAATTCTAAAGAGGAAGTGAAAAATAACTGAATAAAAATTTAATTTTTCGAAACACCTAAAAATTACTAAAAATAAATAAATGAGAATTGATTTTGAAAAAAATAAATAAAAATAAGGGATAAATAGAGGATAAAGATTTACCTGCGTGAGGCCGGGAACTTGAGACGTGATGACAAACTGCTGGCCGGCCGGCGTGGTGAGCACGTTGAGGCCCTGGGCCGACGCGAGAACTTGCTGCAAGCTGACCGTTTGCTGGCTCGCGCCCGAGTTGCTAGTTCCATTGTTACCCCCACCCCCGGCTAGGGGCGGCAAAGTTGGCGCACCTTGCTTATCACTCATTACACATGACACTGAAAAATCAGAAAAAAAATTATCGGAATAAAATAAAATAAAAATCAATTGAAATAAAATAAAATATAATAAAATGTAATAAAATAAAATGTAATAAAATAAGATAAAATAAAATAAAATAAAATAAAATATAATAAAATGAAATGTAACGAACTCGAAAGAGTCGCAGAGTCCAAAACTGTTTACAAACAAAACTCTAAAACTCGATGAATTCCGTCCGAGTCGCCCCGACTCGACTTTGCGACTCGTCGAAGTCGCAAAAAATCTCCAACGAATCTTCCGCTCGTCGATTCAAAAATTTCCAAAAAACTCCCAATTTTCGCTCTCTCGAAATTTTCGACCGTCCCAAAAATTGTAAAAAAAAAAAAAACATCGTAAAAAAAAAATCGATCGCGCAAATAAAAAAAAAAATCAATACAACTGTTCAACAAACTTTCCCAAAATAATTTTTTTCGTCTCTCAAAAATCGTCCGACTATCGGGTCTCGCATCGGGTGAGGCTGTGCGCGCACCTCGATAAAAAAAAAAAACTCACCCAAAAAAACACCTCGAAAAAGAAAAAAAAAAAAAAGGTCTCAAAAAACTCGCCCAAAAAAAAAAAGTCGCTTCGAGTCTCTCGAGCTTCGCAATTCTCGCTCCCTCGACTTGTCGCCCGAACCAAAAATATTCGAAAAAAAAAAAAAAAAAAAGATGACCAAAACTCAAACGAACAGCTCAAAAAAATGGGCGCGAGAAAAAAAAAAAAAATTTCGATCACACCCGACGAGAAGCCGAGGCGAGGCCGCCCAGTTTGGCGGAGCTCGCTCGAGCCTCGGTTTCCGTACAAAGGAAACGCTTACGGCCGTCGGCCATGTTGGCGTTGGTCGGTTCGCTGGCTCGAACTTACCGCGATGTAATCACAAAATTTCGCGACGTAGATCGGCCATCGGCGACAATGGTTAGCGATAATGCGTTCGGCGCGGGCGAATCGTTGATCGGGTACCTCACGTAACGTTAAACTCATTAGATATATGTAATATTTTACGGTACATTTTTTGGGTTCCGGAGAGCTTGGAGGCCGCGCGGATTCAAGGACGCGTAAAACTCCGGGCACATCCAAACATGGCGACGGTTGACGAGAAAATTACGAGTCGGGCGAGGAGCGGCGGAGGCGTCGAGAGGAGGGCTTCGCTGTCGTCTCGGCGGGACACGATCGCGGCCCGGGGGCTTCGGGCGCTCCGGATTGGACGCCGGGCGAGGCGGCCGAGCCGGCAACGCGGCGTCGCTCGCGGCCGCCCATTGGCCGAGGAGCGAGAGAGACCCGCGACGAGAGCTTCCGGTCGTTCCGTCCAAATCAGCAACTCTGCGAGGGACTTTTTTTTCCTTTTTTTTTCTTTCTTTTATCGCTGTTCGCGAGCGTTGGTTCGTTTCGATGAAAAGCTTTGGCGGTCGGTTCGATGTTTGGGATTTTATCCTACGGCGGGGATTGGAGGTTTTTTTTTTTTTTTTATGGGTGGTTGGAACTGGGGGTTTATTTTGGAGGGTGAATTGGACAAGTTTGTTTCGAGGGTTCGACTCTTGGAATTATTATCTTTGGGCGAGTGCTGGAGATTTCGCTTTAGGTTGGTATTGTTTTTTTTTTAGGCTGTTCGAAAGTGGGGAGAAATGTTTGGTGGGCGAATTGGACAAGTTTGTTGTCGAGGGTCCGTTTTTGTGATTATCTTCGGGCCATCGCGGATGCATCGAGCGTTGGAGATTTTTGTTTGTCAGAATTTCTGTTTTCGGGTATTCGAAACTGGGAAGGGAATGTTTATCGCTCGAATTGGACAAGTTTGTAGTCGAGGACTCGATTAGACGATTAATTCCTGCCTAACCGAACGAAAATCCGCCCGACTATAATTCGTCCCTTACAACCGCGTACGATTTTCACACAAACCGGAAGTCGAGCATTCTCGTTCAATTCTCGCGAAAACAAAACCCACAATGATCAAATGTTTTGCTACCTACGAACAAAATACAATCGAACAAACTTTCCAGCCCTATTCAACGAACAACGAACATTTGCAGTTTATCGCGGAGCATTGACAAAAATTCTCCTAACCGGAAGTCAGTGTGAACAAAATTCCAATTCCAGTTCCAAAAACTCCGAACTCTACGAAAAAAAACCAACGAACCCTCCGCGATCAAATTTTCATTTCCGAAACCGGAAGTCGAGCCTCGAACGTCTTATTTCCTACCCTCGTCGCGGCGTTTCCGGAAATCCGCGATAATCCACTCGGCGACGAACGAATCGCGTCTCGGACTGTCAACCACGTGAACTCCGGAGTTTCGCCCATTCACCGAGCCTATTATTTTCCGTCTCGATTCTCATCACGACCACAGAACCATTTAATTCTCCGCCACGTGGCTCGGCCGCGTGCGCCGCCATTAAATTCCCATTCGCACAAACAGACACGTGCCGCGCGCCGCTCGCAAGGTACAACAAAACCCGGCCGATCGAAAAACAAGCTCATTACAGAAGAAAATAAAAATAATCAAATTCCAACTCACCTAAAATTTCGTAGAATTCTCCTTTTCTCGTCCCGCTTCATAACGCGCCTCAGCGATTCGCCTAAGAGGTATATACATATATATATATATATACATATATATATGTATATTGTGTTATCGGGCACGCGTTGAATGAAGGAACGGACGAAAAGAACCAAAAAAAAAAGTGACGCCGCGCACGTTTGGCTAACGAACGCTCGAGCGTAATATCTTGACGAGCGAGCGAGAATCGAAGAAATATCGCGGTGTTTTTTCGGAGCGTCGCGACCGGACTCGCTCGTGGCGCGGCGTCGCAGACATAACTCACGCGGTCGCGTCTCGTGGACGGGGACAGCTTGGAACGTGAACCGACGGCGACCGAATCGTATCGACGAACCGGCGAGCGAATAGAGTTTCGCTCGTGCGAACGCGCGGTCCGAATTGCGGGAGGCTTCTGGTGGCGAGTCGTGTCGGGAGCCCGAACGGAGGCTTCTCGCCGCTAACGGCCGAGCGTGGTGGGTGAAGAGAATACCTCTCGCGCCGAGAAAGACGGCCGGGGTCGTTCAGCCACTCGGCGACGCGGATGTGCGGCGCGCGCGCACGTTTCTTGGAACTTTAGGGGCAAACCTATCGGTCGGGAACGCTGAATCGCGTAGTAAGAAAAATATTGGGGGAAAGATTTTTTTTTTTTTTTGTCGATTGTAAATGGGATGTAAAATGTGAAAATAAAAACTATGTCGATGGATTGTTTGTTTGTTTGGTTGCTTTTTTGGGGAGAGGGATTGATTACCTATCGGCACGGAATGTTTCGAAAAGGTTTCGGAAATATTTTCAATTGTTTGTATTCAATAATATGAATATTATTCATGTTCAATAATATTCAATAATATGAATATTATTCATATTCAATGATATTCAATAATATGAATATTATAAATATTCAATCATATTCAACAATATTTTCAATTATTCATATTCAATCATATTCAATAATATTTTCAATTATTCATATTCAATCATATTCAATAAAATTTTCAATTATTCATATTCAATAATATTCAATAATATTTTCAATTATTCATATTCAATCAACAATATAGCAGGAAATATTTTGAAAAGGTTTCGGAAATATTTTCAATCTTTCAAATGTTTGGAAATATTTCTTGGAATTTTAAAGGCAAACCTATCGGTCGAGAACGCTGAATCACGTAGTGGGAAAAATATTGGGGGAAAGATTTTTTTTTTTTTGGTCGATTGTAAATGGGATGTAAAATGTGAAAATAAAAACTATGCTGATGGATTGTCTGTTTGTTTGGTTGCTTTTTTGGGGAGAGGGATTGATTACCTATCAGCACGGAATGTTTTGAAAACGTTTCGGAAATATTTTGAATCATTAATATTCAATAATATTCAATATTATTCAATTTTTTTTATATATACATATAATTATATATCTATATATGAATCTATGTATAAATACTTTTTAAGCGTTAAAAAAAATACGGAAGAATGGCGCTTCTGCTCGAAAACATGTATCCCGGATTTGATGACGACATGATTCGGCGATTGAGAGTCATAAGCGTTAACACGGTTTTTGATTTTGCCAATGAGGACAGCGAGAAATTGGCAAGAATCATGAAAATGCCATACCAGGTGACGATCGACGTAAATGAATGAAGAAAAAAAAAAAATGAAATTTTTTTGTTATGAAATATTTTTTCTATTTCGAAGGATGTGAAAAAATTTAAGGCGCGGATTGTCGAAATTTTCGGTGGAAAAATTAGGAGCGGGACGGAAGTTTTGTCCATCGAACAATCCGGTATCGTGTCTACGGGAATTGAAAGGTATTCGAGAGATTAATCGCACACGTTTCATACTCAACTTAAAATTTCAAGTTTATACTTAAGTGTAAAGTTCAAGCCAAGTTTATTCTTAAGTTTAAAAATCAAGCTAAGTTTATACTAAAGTTTAAAGTTCAAGCTAAGTTTATACTTAAGTTTAAAGTTCAAGCTAAGTTTATACTTAAGTGTAAAGTTCAAGCTCAGTTTATACTTAAGTGTAAAGTTCAAGCCAAGTTTATTCTTAAGTTTAAAAATCAAGCTAAGTTTATACTAAAGTTTAAAGTTCAAGCTAAGTTTATACTTAAGTGTAAAGTTCAAGCTAAGTTTATACTTAAGTTTAAAGTTCAAGCCAAGTTTATACTTAAGTGTAAAGTTCAAGCCAAGTTTATACTTAAGTTTAAAGTTCACGCCAAGTTTATACTTAAGTTTAAAGTTCAAGCTAAGTTTATACTTAAGTGTAAAGTTCAAGCTAAGTTTATACTTAAGTGTAAAGTTCAAGCTAAGTTTATACTTAAGTTTAAAGTTCAAGCCAAGTTTATACTTAAGTGTAAAGTTCAAGCCAAGTTTATACTTAAGTGTAAAGTTCAAGCTAAGTTTATACTTAAGTTTAAAGTTCAAGCCAAGTTTATACTTAAGTGTAAAGTTCAAGCCAAGTTTATACTTAAGTGTAAAGTTCAAGCTCAGTTTATACTTAAGTTTAAAATTCAAGCTTAGTTTAAAATTAGTTTCACTTCACGTAATTTCAAATAAATTTTTCGTTTCGTTGTTTTCAGATTGGATATTCTTCTGAACGGAGGTCTGCATCCCGGTGAACTTTACGAATTGTGCGGTGCTTCTTCGGCCGGAAAAACTCAGCTGTGCCTGACACTCGCTGTAAACGTTGTTCTGAATACCGACGGCATAGTTCGCTACATCGATACCAAAAGCGATTTCTCGGCCGGCAGAGTTCACGCGATCCTGGAAGCCAAGGGTCACGATGACGAGGTACGGGATATCGAAAAAAAAAATCGTCAAATTTTAGATCTTTTATTAATTAATAATTTTTTAATTTCAGAATCTTCGTCAAATTTTCAGAATCTGCTTCAAAATGTAGAATCTTCTTTAAATTTTAGAATTTTCTTAAAATTTTTAGACTCTCCTTCAAAGTTTAGAATCTTCTTAAAATTTCAGAATTTTCTTAAAATTTTAGAATTTTCGTAAAAATTTTAGAATTTTCGTAAAAATTCAGAACCTCCTCTAAAGTTTAGAAACTTCTTCAAATTTTACATTCTTCTTAAAATTTTAGAATCTTATTAAAATTTTAGAACCTTCGTCAAATTTGATAACTTTGATCAAATTTGATAATTTTTATCAAATTTGATAATTTTTATCAAATTTCAGAATTTTTATCAAATTTCAGAATTTTTATCAAATTTCAGAATTTGTTGTTTTCGTTCGATCAAACGACAATTCGATAATCCAATAAAAATTATACCTTGTCGGCGTTGCAGGAAACGGCGAGGGTAATGGACCAGATAAGGATAACTCGCGCAGCGAACATCAACGAGCTATCTTGCGTGCTGTACGACCTCACGAGATCGTTGAAGACTGACCCGGAGGAAAACGGGCGACCGACCAGGCTCGTGATAATCGATTCGCTGCCGGCGATAATACTGGCTTCGTCGGAAAATCACGAGAGCTTCGGTCATCTGAACAACCTCGCGAGCGTCAGCAGATTCGTAGCGAACGAGTTTAGTTTGCCGCTCGTGACGGTAAATCTGATATCGGAATGGCGGGACACCGAGGGCTTCGGCAAGAGGGTCGTCGACAAACCGGCGACGGTCAGACCGAATCTCGGAAAATTTTGGCTGCAAGTTCCGAACACGAGACTCGTCGTGGAAAAATTTGAGAACGAGGAGAGAAACATCAGAGTATGGAAGAGCGCGGGTCTGAAAGCTGGAACCAATTGCACGCTCGGCTTCGGCGAGTCGGGAGTTAATTAGCTTGAGCTTGTTTCATTCAATATTTCCCGAGTTTCCGCTCGGTCCGATCGGACTGGATCGTCACATTGTGAATAGAACGGATGAAATAAATCGAGAGTTTTTGGGTATTTTTCGTTTGTTAATGCGTCGATTCTTTTCGACGTTTTCAGACATATAGACATTTTCAGACACTTTCAGACAATTTTTTAGACATTCAGAGAAATGTTCAGATATATTCGAAGAAATTTTCAGAAATATTCAGACATTTTCAGAAATATTCAGACATTTTTAGATATATTCAGATAGATTCAGACATTTTCAGATATATTTAGACACTTTCAGGCGTATTCAGAGAAATTTTCAGACACATACAGAGAAATATTTTCAGACACATTCGGAGAAATATTTTCAGACACATTCAGAGAAATATTTTCGGACACATTCAGAGAAATATTTTCAGACGCATTCAGAGAAATCCTGCTTATTTTTCCTTATTCAGAGAAATCTTGCTTATTTTTCCTCGTTCAGAGAAATCTTGCTTACTTTGCCTCATTCAGAGAAATCTTGCGTACTTTTCCTCATTCAGAGAAACCTAGCTTACTTTTCCTCATTCAGAGAAACCTAGCTTACTTTTTCTCATTCAAGAGAAATCTTGCTTGCTTTTCCTCATTCAGAGAAACCTAGCTTACTTTTCCTCATTCAGAGAAATCTTGCTTACTTTTCCTCATTCAGAGAAATCTTGCTTACTTTTCTTCATTCAGAGAAACCTAGCTTACTTTTTCTCATTCAAGAGAAATCTTGCTTACTTTTCCTCATTCAGAGAAACCTAGCTTACTTTTCCTCATTCAGAGAAATCTTGCTTACTCTTCCTCATTCAGACAAACCTAGCTTACTTTTCCTCATTCAGACAAACCTCGCTTACTTTTCCTCATTCAGAGAAATCTTGCTTACTTTGCCTCATTCAGAGAAATCTTGCGTACTTTTCCTCATTCAGAGAAACCTAGCTTACTTTTCCTCATTCAGAGAAACCTAGCTTACTTTTTCTCATTCAAGAGAAATCTTGCTTGCTTTTCCTCATTCAGAGAAACCTAGCTTACTTTTCCTCATTCAGAGAAATCTTGCTTACTTTTCCTCATTCAGAGAAATCTTGCTTACTTTTCTTCATTCAGAGAAACCTAGCTTACTTTTTCTCATTCAAGAGAAATCTTGCTTACTTTTCCTCATTCAGAGAAACCTAGCTTACTTTTCCTCATTCAGAGAAATCTTGCTTACTCTTCCTCATTCAGACAAACCTAGCTTACTTTTCCTCATTCAGACAAACCTCGCTTACTTTTCCTCATTCAGAGAAATCTTGCTTACTTTTCCTCATTCAGAGAAATCTTGCTTACTTTTCCTCATTCAGAGAAACCTAGCTTACTTTTCCTCATTCAGACAAACCTAGCTTACTTTTCCTCATTCAGACAAACCTAGCTTACTTTTCCTCATTCAGAGAAACCTAGCTTAGTTTTCCTCATTCAAAAAAATCTTGCTTACTTTTCCTCATTCAAAAAAATCTTGCTTACTTTTCCTCATTCAGAGAAATCTTGCTTACTTTTCCTCATTCAGACAAACCTAGCTTACTTTTCCTCATTCAGACGAACCTAGCTTACTTTTCCTCATTCAGACAAACCTCGCTTACTTTTCCGCATTCAGACAAATCCCCCTTACTTTTTCTCATTCAGACAAATCTCCCTTACTCTAAATATCGCCGTATCGACGTCTACGCGCCACGTCGCGCAGATCTCGGACGGCCCGCGCCGCGGCGCGCGGCGCCGGGCGGAGCGACTTCCGGTCCCGCGGCGTTGCCGGCTCTCGCTCCTCGCTCCTCGGAGCGCCATCGCGGAACCGCCGCGAGACCCGGACAGAGGGCGGTGGCGATGAGAACAACAAATCGGCTCGATGGTGGTTTTACGTTAGACAAAAAAAAAACAAAAAAAAACATTTTTTTTTTACCAAGTAGTGTTTCGTTAGTGTAATTCTGTTGATTAATTCGTAAGCTTGAGAGATAAAAAAAAAATTAAAAAAAAAAAAAAAACACGATGACTTCCCTGGTGGCCGATTACGGCACGTCGTCCGGCTCCGATAGCGAGAACGACGCACCGTCCGACGACACCGACAAGTAAGAACGAGAATTCGATTTGCATCGCTAGCGAAAGGAGACGAGAAGAAAAAAAAAATATAAGCAGCCCGAGAAAAATTTATCGAGGCTCTCGACGGAAACCAAACCTCGAATTCGCTTGCCTCTCGATGACTCTGATTTTCGTGGCTTTCGAAAACCCTCGACTACGCTTCGATGCAACTCGCGCAATCGTCGGCTTTATTTTGTGACGCTTTAAAAAAAAAAATAACAATAATTTTTTTTTTTTTTTTTTTTTTTTAGGTACTTCGTAATAACAACTTTTTTTTAAAAAAGTGTTTCGCTGCTGATTACGCTTATTAGATGGTAGAAAAAAAGTTTCGTACCTTTAGCGAAAACTCGTTCTCGACGAACGTTGACAATTTTTTATTCGTCGATTTTCTAGTTTCGCGAACGAAAGCGCAAACTAAAATTGTCAACGTCGCGGGTAGTGAAAGAAGAGGTTCGTATATTCGGATGGGCTGCGAACGAGTTTTGTCGCTCGTTCAACGAAATGGTTTTTGGGAAATTTTGCGTTCCTGTTTTACGCAATTATTTTTTTTACTGCGCAGCTGCGAGAATCGAGATTGACTTTTTTTTTTGCTCGCTCGCTCGCGCTTCGGATCCTGATTGGAAAATCTTGCGGCCGATGCGAGAATTCGTAATTTGGACTTCGTTTGCGCTTCGGGTTGATTTTTGTTCTCAACAAAAAAAATAAATTAATCAATTACTTATTTTGATTAATATTTTCAATTAACTTTCGAGCTTTGGATCTTTCTCTGGAAATCGTGTTTAACGCTGCAAATTAAAGAATCCATAATTTGGCCTCCGTCAGTGCTTCTGGTCAATTTTTATTCTAGGAAAGAAAAAAACAAAAATCACATTTAATAATTAATTTTTATTCATTTTTTAAAATTTTTATTTTCATTCTTACTTTTACTTAATATTATCTTCTTAAAAATCATGTTTCACGCTGCGAAACGAAACAAAAACTGAAATTTAATTTCCCAAAAAAAAAAAGTTTAAAAAATCGCTACATAGTTCGTACCTAAAAAAAAAGCAAAAAAAAAGTTTGAAACCTACATTTCCCCAAAATAGTGAAAAAAAAATAAAAACGCTATAGTTCGTATAGCGTTGGTCAATCGTCCTCCCGCCGCGACCACCCAAATTCCCCAAATTAAACGAAACAAACAAAAAAAACAATTAAAATTAAATTCCCCAAAAAAAACGGAAAAAAAATCGCTATAGTTCGTATCTTTGTTGAATGTTCCGCGAAAGAGAGATTGTCGTTGTTCTTTGTAATCTGATATTGCTTGACCGTCAGTTCGAAGGGTGACGAGGAGGAGGACGACGACGACGACGACGACGATGCCGAAGAAGAAGCCGAAGAAGAAGAAGAAGAAGAAGAAGAAGTAGAACCGGAAGCGATCGCCGCATCGAAGCCGCTCGACCGGGCCGCGGACTTGGCGGAGAGCGATTCGTTGCCGGAGGACGACGACGGTGTGCGTCGTCGCGGTATCGTCGACCGTACGAACGGGCGGGTGAACAGCGACCGATCTTCCATCGACAACAAGCTTCCATTGCCGACGCCCGATTTCACGGCGGCGCCGACGCCGAAGACTTCCGTTTTCTCGAATCCCTTCGTCGAGGCGGAAAAGGCGAAGAGCGCGATTCTCGAGAAGCACGTAAAAATGACGCCGACCCTGGACGACACGAAGATGATAAACGGTCGGAAGATATGCTGGAACTACCGGAAGGGCCGTTGCCGATTCGGTCACAACTGCACGTTCGCCCACGACTCGGACCTTCACCGTTCGGCAGCGGAGCTCGAGGCGCTGCGAACGCCCGAGGAGACGATCGTCTGCCAGACGCACTACGGCAGCCAAACGGCCGCGACGCCGAACGACGAGGAACAGGAGATCGATCAGGAGAACAATCAGCTGCAGAAACGCAAGAAGAGGCCCGGACTCGCGCAGAACTTGGTGCCCGGGAAGAAGGTCCTGAAGCTTTACAAAGCGCAGCAGGCCAAGGCTGTCTCGAGATAGACCGTGTTCGAAGAATAAAATGAAAAAAAAACGCTTTCTCGAGACAAACCGTATTCGAAAAAAGAATGAAAGAAATAAAAAACGCTTTCTCGAGATAAATCGTGTTCGAAAAGAAATAAAAAAAATAAAAAAGCTTTCCCGAGATAAACCGTATTCGAATTTAAAGAAAAAATAAAAATAAAGAAGCTCTCTCGAGATAGACCGTGTTCGAACAAAATCTTGAGGCTGCCTCGAGATGGACCGCAATCGAAAAAAAAAGAATAAAAAAGCTGTCTCGAGATGGACCGTATTCGAAAAAAGTAAATAAAAAAGCTGTTTCGAGATAAACCAGCTTCGAAAAAAAAAAATCAATAATGAAATGTTCTCTTTGGAAAGAACGAAAACGACGGAAAACGAGAGGCAAGAATGAAAATGAAGGAAAGATGGACCGGAGCAGAAAAATCGGCTTCGGAAACGCAAGAAGACGGGCGGCCTGTAGAGGAAGTTATCGAAGCTGTAGAAAGCCCAGGAAGAAAAGACAGTCTCTAGATAGAAGAAAGGACGAAGAAAAAAAAACTCTATTTCTTCGGACGGGTGAGACAGAAAAAAAGACCGTAGTTCTTTGTATGGGTAAAACAGAAAAAAAAACCATAGTTCGGACGGGTAGAACAGAAAAAAACCGTAGTTCTTTGGGCGGGCGAAACAGAAAAAAAAGACCGTAGTTCTTTGTATGGGTAAAACCGAAAAAAACCATAGTTCGGACGGGTAGAACAGCAAAAAAAACCGTAATTCTTTGTATGGGTAAAACAGAAAAAAAACCGTAGTTCTGTGGACGGAATTGTACTTAGGACGAGAGGACGGAAAAAATTATCGTTTAAGTAATCATTGCATTCACGGCGTTCCGAGGGGTGGAGTCGGGTCGATCGAGTAGCAGGACGAACAGATAGTGATTTGCGGTACGCGTGCGATAAAGCGAACTTTATACGCACGCTCTGGAGTGCGTAAAGTAAGATCGAACCGACTTACGGGTATTTGCATGAAAAGTAGCACTTTTCATGCATGAGTTGCATAAAAATTGTTCGCACACGCAGGACCGAGGTGGATCCGGTTCAAGATGCGATAGAAAGAAAAAAAACGAAAATTGTAACAATCGATCGATCGGAAGGGTGAGGTGCAGGAAATCGAACAATCACCCGCAGAAACGCAAGAAGATTATCGTGAGAGAAAGTATTGAAACTGTACAAAGATCGACCCGACCGCGTCGCGAAAACTTCTATAACCGAGTGTTCCAAAGTCACGTTGAAATTTAAAAAAAAAAAAAAAAAAAGCGAACAAGCTTGCGAGGAAACAATTTTGCTCGAACGATTTTTCGATACTTTTTATCAATCCCAATCGAGATAATTTTACGATATAGTACGGAGAAAACATTTTTAAAAAAAGAATAATATTCATTCGATAGTTTAATGCTTCCATGTTAGAACGTAAAGATTTTCATTCGATCTTCGAGAACTCACCTTGCCATCCGTGAAAAAGTGCGAGTCGCGAGGTGAAGTTTTTTTCCTTTTTTTTTAAATCGATTGTACAAAGCTTTTTAGTGGAACTCGAATCGGCGCGATAATCCAGTATTAAAAAAAAAAAAAATCCGACCTTACCAATCGCGTATCGAACCATCGATCGTTATAGTTAAGCCGTTATTTCTACCAAATACTACCGAGTAAACGATTTTTTTTTTCTTTTCTTCCCCCCCCAGTCTGGATTATCATCGATTTTTTTTAATAGTCGAGAAAAAAAAATCATAATAATGAAGTAAAAATAAAAAAATAGCGATTCTTCCATAGAGATTTAAATGTAAGGTAGCTTTTTACGGAGTCTTTGTAAACTACCAAACCGACCAAGCAAGTCACACACACGATTTCTTCCTAAACTCATGTGATTATGTTGAACAGAATATTGTGTTTTCCCGATGAATTAATTAAAAATGAAAAAAAGAATTAAACAAATAAAAGAAAGTCTAACCGATATTCAAATAAGTTGCAAATATTTTTTTGTCTCGTTATCAAAGCGTTGCAATTGATTAGATGATAAACGCGAAGCTCGTCTACGAGTAATCTATTGATAAGATAGCGGTAGTTTTAATGTTGCTCGCGCAATCATTGAAGTAGCATTTTTTCCAAGATTCGCAAAGAATATTATAATATTAATATATACATTATACGATATACATTATATATATATATACATAATTAAAATTGAATTTACGATTCGACGGATTGAGAGTAATTTCGAAATGGAAATTTTAGTAAATCGAAAATAAAACGAAGATGCGAGTCGGCGCCGCTCCGAGTTCGTAGATTATTTATCTTCGTTTTATACTATTGTATTTTTTTTCGATATACGTGACGAACAGGAATTAATAAAATAATAAATCAATCGATCGAAAGAATGCAGTATTTTTTTCTTAGCCTTTCTAAGCACAATTATTTCGTAAGAAAATGAATACGTCAAAATTGTCCTTTTAGCTCAAATTTTTAAAAGGTAAAACAGCGTGAAAATCAATATTTTTTTAGACATTTTTCTGAATATGTTCCGATGTTTTGGAACACTTTGAAAAAGTTTTCATTAAAATGTCGATTTTTTTTCCTGATAATAAAACTTGACCTATGAGGAACCGAAAAAGGTAAAAATGTAAAAAGGTGAAGAGGTGAAAAGGTAAGAAGGTAAAAATGCAAAAAATGGAAAAGAAGCTAAAAGCGGTAAGAAAAATGGTTAAAAAAGGTTTGAAACACAGTTAAAATGACAAAAGTGGTAAAAATTGTGAAAACGGTAAAAACGGTTTAAAAATTGGAAGAAAAAATGCAATTGGCAGACAGAGGACATTTTATTGAACGACCTTAGGTACAATATTGAGTCAGATCAATTGGATGTACACGAGAGCATATTAACTAACAGTGCATCAATAATTTATTATTGCGTCATCGTTCATTGAAAATATATTTAAACCTTTTTCATTTTTCACTTTTTCAAGTTTCATTTTCTTTTTTTGTCTTTTCTTTTCATCATCGTTTTTTTCTTCTCTCTCGCATCTGAATATCTCGCAGGCACTTTGTCTCCGGTTGGGTTTTGGTTTGTTTTTTTTTTTTTGGGTCTGTCGGGGGAGAATTCTGTGACAAATATTATATATATATATGTTTTTTTTAATCAACGTAAAATTCGTCACGAAACCGAACGCGATGATCACAGTCAATCTCTTTGTAGTCTGGTTTAAACTAAAAGAAAATAAAACAAAAAACATAAAATACAAAAAAATCAATACATATTTACGTTATTTGGTTCTCATTATCCATATCCACGATTATATCAAGCAAAACGAAAATTGCATTTTTTTTTCCTCTTATTTTTATTATCGTTACATCGTCTCCGTAGTCGCGGTCGAAATGATCAATAGTCAAAAATTTATCGGTATTTGTTATTTTTTTCGTTCTTTTTTTTTCATTATTTTTTTTTCTTTTTTTTAAGTAAAATTATCTATTTACAATTATCTTAAATTTCATTCCCCCGTCTCTCTCTCTCTTTCTCTCTCTCTCGTTTCTTAGGTACATGTCCCTTTTATATACTTTAAGTACTAGATACACATTATTATTTTTTTTTCGTCTTTTTTTTTTCTACGATATACTTTCTTGCTCGGCCATAGAGACACGTAAAGAGCCCGGATTGCAATCGAGAAGCCTCTTGCTCGTCATTTTATTTTTTTTGCATTATTTTTAACCCCTTCGCGGATCAACAATTTCTCGCTCGACTCGGCCGGATCTCATCGTGGAAAAAAAAACAAAAATTTATTACATGTAGCGGTTGACAATACTATTTTTACAATTATTATTTACGTGACGTGTGTTTTTTTAAATTTATTTTATATATATATATTTATTTTTTTTCAATAAATTACCGAAGAACCGTGTATTCGTGAAATATTCAGTGTACATGGTTCAGTTGATGTTTTTTTTTCAATCGTGCGAGTTGATATTTATGTTTTTTTAAAATTTAAGTCATTTTTTTCTTTTCAATGAGGGTCTGCCATTCGTTGAGGATTTTTGGTCTGATTCTGCGATTTTTTTTTAACGCTTCTCGAAGCGAAAGATTCGGTGGGTTTTGTGTTCGACGATCGTCGACGTGAATCGGTGATTAGTAGCAAAAATAATGTATTATATATTTTCCAAATTTTTTTTTTTCCTCTCGGGGCCTCGAGAACGGGCGGGGGGGGGGGGGGGGGGCGTTTTTTTTATAGTTAATGAAAATCTCTCCGAACACTCAAACTTTTTTGTTTTCCTCAATAATAATTATTATTATTATTATTATGTTTTTTGGCAACTCTTTTCCCGTTATTCACGTATTAAAGAGATGTAAGGCTTTTTTTAACTCCTGTCGAACGCTCTAATTTGCGATCTTCGGTGGGCATGGATTGATTTAAATTTAAAGATGAAATAAAAAAATGAGAAAAAATAACGAATCAAAGGTTTTTTTTCTAAATTACTTAAATTAATTTAATTAAATTCCAAAATAATTAATTAGGTTTAATTGTTTTTAAAATGAATTACGATGATAATACGTCAAAGCGTGATGAATTTAAGCACCTTAAAAAATCAACTCGGGTAATCGAGCGACAAAAAAAAATCATAAAAAATTTTATGTAATAAAGATAATTTTCTTAAATCGCGGTAGCAGCGTTCGAAGGAGTTATTCGCGTTTCACGAACACACGATTATCAAAGAATCTGGTTTCGGAGAAGCCGATGAAGGAGTGAACGAGAATTTTCGTAATTTTTTACTTTTTTTTTTAGGATTTCGAGGCATGAACCCGAATCACGGCGATTGCATGAAGTTTTGCTTACAAAATAGCACAGTTATAATGATAAATATAATAGTAGTAGTAGTCATAATTATGTACGGTGTGTGATGCTATTTTTTCAATATTTCTTTCGTGTTTGACCTGTCGGGATCGAAGGTCGAGAATATCGGCAAATAAAAGAAAAAAAAAAAAATAGAAACGGAAGGGTGAAAAATCTGAAAAAAATCACCGAACATCTTCCATCCCCGAAGTACACTCCCAAATTTTTTCAGATTTTTCCCCGCCCTGCTTCGCCTCGAAACCCGCGCCTACTCCCGAGTAACGAAATTTCGCTGAAAAGGAGATTCACGTCGAAGAGTCGAATATTAAAAAATTACCAAAAAAATTAACTGCTCGGTGCGTTCAATACATCCAGAAATTACTATAATTAATTTCACCTCGTACGCGTATTTTCGACTCAGTTGCGTTCTTTTTTCTTGATTTTTGTAAATTTTTTTATGTGAAAAAAAAAATTCTTCGGAGAGATTTCCGAACAATTTTTCGAACGACTTTTACTGGGGATGTGCGAATTGCACTTGAATTGAATCGAATTGAACACTGATATTCAATTCAAGATTTGAATTGAATTATTCAAAATGTTCGAATATTCAATTCAAATTTCGAATTCAATTATTCGTATTAAATTCGCAATGAATTATAAAAAATTTCGATTATTCGCACATCCCTAAATTTTACCTACCGACATTCCCGACAGTCTACCGAGTGTGTGTGTATGCGTGTGGGATGAAAAATTAATTAATTGATTAATCAGTAAATATGTATAATATTCTGTATCACAATCATTCGCGGTCAGCTTTCGCTCTCCAAACTCAAATTCTCTTTCGTCCATCGTCCCTCAAGTTTCATCTCATTCCAATCGTCTTTTTAATCCTTATTAATTATTCTTTTTTTTTCTGCAAATTGCGTAGACACACACGCCAATACTTCCGGTAAGATACGTAGGTTTTTTTTTCTTTTTTTTTCGTAAGTACATCGACGATAAATCGGACGTTGGCGAAGGGAAAAATTAATTCGTATCTATCTTCATTTTTTAATTCTTCTCTCTTTAAATTCTCTCTGTGGATGAGATGGAAATCCGCAACGTATTTTTCTTTTTTTTTTAAGTACACCCTATGATTTCTTTTTCTATAAGTTTGTCTTTCTTATTTTTTGTATTTCGGCTCGAGAGGCTGCTGGGCCTTCCTGTTTTACCGACGGAACGAGGCGATTTCGTAGAATCGAATTTACGTCATTTCAATACGCAACTAATGTGTCTGATATTTTACGGGACTGCAATAATTATTGATTTTAATAACTATTGCGATCATTAATTTTTGTTAAACATTTTCAAGAAATTAAGAAAATCGAATATTACAGATTGTCGCAATGTTCAGAGCAAATAAGACATGTTAAGATAAATTACTGATAAATTTTCCGAGACTTTCAGATGGGATTTTCAGACATATTCAGACAAATATTTTCACCAGGGAAGTGATCAGAGCCAACAAAAAGTGGATGAATGTAGTGTAGGACACGATGCGGAGTCACCGATGTCTGAATCGTGACGTTCATGCTTTTCGCAAACTCTAATATTCCTTTTTCTTACTTCCTTGTAAGTTGCTCATGAAAATTCGTCTGCACGCCGAAGCTTTGTCAATGATATAATCCCGCACGATTCTCAGCACATGCATAGCATATCAACATGTCAAAATAAAAATAAAAAAATCGTCCTCTTTCGTCGGTAAAAAAAACGTAAGTAAGGAGTTCAAAAACGGCTCCAGAAACCTCTTAAGGTAGTCCGAGCGGTACGGACCCGCCAAACGTGAGTTTCAGACGAAAATTCGAACACTTCTCGATGGGACAAAAATCTGATAAAAATAAAGTAGATTTATTCAAATCACAGATTTTTTTGTGAAATAATAATTCCAATTTGTCACCAAGAGTTACATAAAAACAGTATTCAGCACATCTCACACGGTCAATTTTTTTCACATTTTTATCCCATCCAGAAATGTTTGAATTTCTCCCCGAAACTCACGCACGGATCTCCCTTAACCATAAAAAAAAAGCAGTGAAATTGTCTATCCTACGCTCGGAGATTTTTGTTTAATCGCCAGTATTGCCTAACGCGAGGTGGCAACACTACACTGACAGGCTGGTGAACGATGAAAATTTAATTATTAATTAAAAGCGCGACCTTTAATTAATAAATTAAAAGCGACCTCTAATTAATACATTAAACGCGACCCTTTGATCAATAAATTAAACGCGACCTTTTAATCAATGAATGATCAATTAAAAGCGCGACCGAGCTTCGCACGCCGACGAACGAACGATTCACGCCGGTGTTATATCTTGAAGCCGTTGACGCCGTTCTGATGACCATTTTTGTTGAACGCATCGCTCGAATTTTTCGTCTCCTCGACGATCATCGGCTTTTCGATCTCCGTCACCGATTTTTTCGTCGGACTCTTGTCGCAGTTCGAGAATTTGTTGTCGCCGGGCTGGCCGTTTCTCTTCGACGCGCCGTTCACCTCGGCGACGACGTTGCCCGCCGATTTCGTCGGATCCGCCGAGCCGTTCGTCGAGCCGCCGTTCACGACGCTCCTTCCTCGACCCGACGAATTCTCCTTGCAGTTCTCGCTCGGGTGACTCGCCGACGTGCCGTTCATCATCCTCGCACAATTCTTCGCCTCGTGACCGTTCGGCGACTTCCGCTCGGCCAGCAATCTCCTCGGCGACAAGTCCGTTGTCGGATCTACGAGAGCACCTGAAATAGCGTAATCTGCACAATTCAAACAAGCTTGGGTGGCAGCGAAACTATCGATGGGGAAACTTTGGCGGCGATTCAAGAAAAATAAAAGAAAATTGCAAATAATGTCTCGATTGTATAAAAATCTGAAAAAATTCAGGCTCGTTAAAGGTACTGAAAAGATTCATTTGGCATGATAAATGGTACAAAATGTTATTAACTGATTAAACAAAAAATTAATTGTTTAAGAAATCACCCGGCGACCTAATTTTTTTTTAATACGAAAATGACTTTTTCATTTTTCTGAATACGTATGCATTTTTTGCAGATCATCCGAAGTCATCCGATTTTTAATTTTTCGAGAAAAACTCTCATTTTCTTTCCGATTTTCATTTTGGAATAAAAGTAAATAAAAATACGCCATCGTCACAGTGTGTTCCCGAATTTTTTCCACTCACCGTGCAAATTGTGACAGTACTTGTTGGTGGAGTTCCACTCCTCTCGGAGACTGAGATTGAACATGCTGTAATCCGGATTGCCGGTCACTTCCTGCTCGATGGTGAGAAAGTTCGGCAGAATGTTTACGAGATCGTCGCCCGAGAGCGCGGTGTAAGTCTCGAGCAGCATCAGTCCTCGGCATCTGCGAAACGAATTCGAGTAAATATATAAATAAATAAATAAAATAATAAATGAGTAAATAAAACGATAAATGAGTACAAAGATCAATAAATGAGTAATGAAATCAATAAATGAGTAAATAAACCAATAAATGAGAGAATTAATAAATAAATGAAATATGCGAAAACTCTTTGAATAATATTTTGAATGTCCGGTAAATTTACCTCGGATGGCCGGGTTCTCGGTAGATGTCCAGCTGAAAGTACTGGTTGTTGATAAGAAAGCAGCGTCTCCTTTTGAATATCGTGAAATGAGAGTCGTCGCGCTGAGCCAGCATATTCAGATAATCCCTGTGGGTCAGTTGGGTCTTAACTTCGACGACCTGACCGCACATCTTTGGACGCCTGATCGTGTGTATATAGGACCAATGACCTGCAATTGATTTTCAACAGTTTAGAGATTTATTCATGTATTAAATGTAATTTTTTTTAAATAAAATTTCTTCGAGAAATCGAATATCTCCAGGAACAAAATCACACCTCAATTTATAAAATGTATAAACGAGCATTTATGGTGTATAAAATGTTGAGTTTTTTTTTAATAAATATTTTTTTAAAACAAAACAGATTCTGAAAAAAAAAATAGATCGTCCTCGTGGAATCTTAATTTGATTTGTAAATTTATAAAATGTATAACTGAGCATTTGTGATGTACAAAATGTTGAGGTTTTTTTCAATATATATTTTGTTTTTAAACAAAACAGATTATGAATTTAAAAAAAAAAAAATGGATCGTCCCCGTGGTGTTTTTCCCGTCGAAGCGGTACCTTTTTGACCGCGCTTTCTGAGCCTGGCCTGCATGTTGGGCGTTTTGCTCTGGAGGTAGTTGTGTACGACGTCGAAGTCCTGGAACGGCGGGAACTCGGTGTCCTGCGGAAGTGGACCCTTGACGAGGAACTTGACCTTGCGGCTGCTGGCCCGGAGTCGATCGCCGGTGTCGATGCCGAGCTTCTGACAGACGCACTCGATCATGCGGCAAATTTTCGAGTCGAAGTCCTGACGATTGTCGATTACGTCGAAGTACGGATGACCAACCCAGGCGGCCGCGGCGTTGTAGTCGAGCTCGCGGGCGAGCTCGACGCCCTCCGAGCGGCAGGCGTGATCCTCGGTCGAGTAAAATTCCTCGGCGCCGTTCGCCGCCGATACCATGTGAATTATCTGGTTGTAACGGTTGTCCCGAAGCTCCACGTTGTTCCAGCCGTTCGAGGCCATCATCAGATCCCATTGTTTCTTCGATATAACTGCGGAAAATAAATCCACAAATTAGGGAATAATTAATTCATATTATCATTATTAGTATTATTATTGTTACTATTATTATTATTATTATTATTATTATTATTATTATTATTATTATTATTATTATTATTATTATTATTATTATTATTATTATTATTATTATTATTATTATTATTATTATTATTATCGTTATTATTATTAATGTCCGTCAATGTGAAATTGTCAATATGAAAATTGAGTGAATAATTAAATGACAATTTTAATAATTTGATATAAAAATTATTTGAAAAATTGTATTAAGGAAGTTATGTCGCTTCCCGCTCATCTCGCACAAGTTCGAGAAAAGTAAGCGAATATTGCAAGTACTTCTCGACGATATAAAAAACTGAAAAAATGAATCGTATGAATTTTATCAGATTTTTAACGTATGCATTTTTTTCGGATTTTTCAGTTAGTTTTAAATTTTTAGTTTTTTTTTTTAATATTTGTCGTTCCAATTCCACCGTATACCCTTGTCGGGTTTTTACGGAACCCCATCCCGATTCCCCCCTAGCACTCCCTGCCCGCACTCAGCTAAGCTACCTAACTTCCGGTGCGTCCGTAGCCGACTTAGCTACACTGTACCGCATTTGCCGGGGACACGGGGAAACTACGGAAAACCCGTGCCGGTACAGACGGCCACATTCTACTGATCCGCTGGTATTTTTGCACTTGAGTAAAGTTTAGAAACACCAAAGTCTCAGAAGAAAGCGCCTTCCGCTCAACGGTCGATGCGCCAGCTAGCGCTCGGCTAAGCGGTCACCCATCCAAGTACCGACCGCGAACGAATCAGCTTGACTTGGGGGACCACCAGAGCCGTGCGCCAACCGCGCATCCACCGCTGTCGGTTCATTTTTTAGTTTTAGTTTTGTGTTTATTCAGACATTTTTTCCAAATAAACTTTTTTTTAAAAAACATGACTGAAAAAATTCAGTGATTTGCCCCGACACGAATAGAGTCGGGATTCGTTGTTGCACGAAGATATTTTTTTTCTCTTCAACTTACACGCAGACGCGTCCATTGCACCGCGATCACAGATAATAAGGCAATTTCTGCTGCAGCTTTCGCCCAACTGGAAGAACGTGTTCTCGATTTGGATCATCGTGCGCAGGAGATTCTCTTGAAACTTGAAGCCTGCAACACAAAATAAATAAATAAATAAATAAATAAATAAATAAATAAATAAATAAATAAATAAATAAATAAATAAATAAATAAATAAATAAATAAACAAATAAATAAATGAATAAACAAATGAATAAATTAATGAATAAACAAATGAATAAATTAATGAATAAATAAATGAATGAATGAATGAATGAATGATCACCAATAATTTTTTTTTATATGAACTTTTAAATTTCCAAACCATACAATGACTATAAATATACAAAAAAAAAATACTTGTTTGATCGATGTGTTCTCATATTTCGACGCTAATTTAAACGAGCCATTGCGCATGCGCCGTAGATCGTCTATAACTTATTAATAAATGGAGAAAAAAAGGAAAAAAAAATTCTTCCAAGCTCGAACGAGTTTTGTAAAAATAAATATTTCTAAAAATAAATGAATTCATCAATAATAATGTTTCAACATGAACGACAAAATTAGCAAAGCGTACGGTGAATATAAAGATACAAAAAAAAAAAAAATCTTTTTTTGATCGATGAGTTCTCATATTTCCCCGCTAATTTATACGAACTATTGCGCATGCGCGGTAGATCGTGTGTGACTGATTAATTAATGGGGGGAAAAAATAGTTCCAAGCTCGAACGAGTTTTTCTGAGGTCGACTGGAATATCGTATAATATAGTTAATATTCCGCGTATTGTATTAGTATCCGTGTACGCATGGAATCCTAGCTGGAACGCAAATGCCGGAGCTGATTTAATGTCTCGACGATCGACGCAGCGGCGCTAAATGCGAGCTATCTAAAAATTAATAAATATGTGCGAGATATAACGTGGCTATCTATGCGTGAGTTGTACGCGCGTTTCGCTGTCGACACTCGGGATTAATGCCTCCTCTCTTATTCAACTCGCCCGCAAATATATGCAGGATTCATTCAAACGTATCGACGAAGAATTCATTTTCATCGACAAAGCAATATTTCTTTCACTGTAATTTTTTTTAGTAAAAAATATTTCTCTTGTTACTTTTTTTTTATGAACTTTTTTTTATAACATTGTTTTTAATTAAATAAAAACTTTTTTTTCAAGCACAACACAAAGTCCTCCTTTTTGTGCGTGGAAAGCGTGGCGAAAGTGAGGCTTTTTAGAACCGCGTGCGAGAAAAATACTGCGCATGCGCAAATCACGCCAGTTACTTTTTCGCACGTTTATTTTTTACACTTTAGTTGGTGGGAGTTTTTGTGCACTTTTGTTACAAAAAGTAGTAAGCGATGCGTGTACGTAAAACCGGATTCTCGACTGCGGTTTGGAAGTAGGCAACACTCGCTTTCAGGTTGGACCACAGACAGCACGCGCCTTTGGCTCGTGCTACTGTGGTAGTCGCTTCCGGCTCGTGCGGCCAAATTCACAACCTTCATCGAAAGACCGCTTTTCCTCACTCGTATCACGACAGTACTTTATGTAACTCATGCATGAAAAGTGCTAGTTTTCGTGCCTGCTGAGAGTTGCGTAAGTGT
The DNA here is from genome assembly GCA_933228735.2 of Amblyteles armatorius. Lineage (NCBI taxonomy): Eukaryota > Metazoa > Arthropoda > Insecta > Hymenoptera > Ichneumonidae > Amblyteles > Amblyteles armatorius. Next base: position 574,227 of record OW121697.1, read on the forward strand.
CGTTTTGCAGCCAAGTGTACTATAAATATCCGGCGCAGGAGCACATTTCATCGATTTTACTTTACACACGCTTTCCGTACTTTACGCACGCTTCTCGTACTTTACGCACGCTTCTCGTATTTTACGCACGCTTCTCATACTTTACGCACGCTTCTTGTACTTTCCGCACACATCTCGTACTTCACGCACACTTTTCGAACTTCACGCACGCTTCTCGTCATTTACGCACGCTTCCCGCACTTTACGCACGCTTCTCGTACTTTACGCACCTTTTCCGTACTTTATTGATTTAACAAAATATTTATTCAAACCAAATAAATATTTATTTGCGGGCCGCCCGTCAAATCAATAATTTCTTTGGGTGTATTACTTTCGTAATACAAAAACTCCCACTTTGCATGTCTGCAGCGTCGCGAAAGCGTGTGAAAAAGTAACTAGAGCGATTCGCGCATGTATTTTTCTCGCACGCCTTACTGTAAAGCGCCACTTTCGCCACGCGTTGCAGGCAGCAAAAGGGAGACTTTTTATATGTTGCAAATAGTATTTTACGAACCGAGCGCGATCGGTAATGAAAACTCTAATTTGTTTTTTTTTCGAAGGGTCAAGAGTTATCCGAAAAAAAAAAAATATCGGCTCAAGAGGCCTTCAATATTTTGCGCTTTGCCACGTGAATGTTCTGCAATAGAATTTTCTCTAAAAAAAAAATATATACAAAAAAAAAATATATTTCGTAAATCAATCTACTAATGGAGAATTCTTTTAGTGTGAAAGATTTTCTACTGCGAGTGAACGCGAATCGACTTTATGATTTTCGATTATCGAGCTTACGACGCTATCTACTTCATGAGTCATGATTTATGAAACAATTTTTTTTTTTTTTTTTTTTTTTTTTTTTTTTTTAAGTCGACGCCTACGAGGGTGAACGCGACTCACCACCGTCGGACTCAACCCTGAGTATCTCCGGCCACTTGGCGTCGTCCTCGTCGGACACGTTCCAGTTAACCGGAGTGTTCTTCACGACCCTACTCGGACGAGAGCGAGAGCTTCGCTGGCCCGCTAAAAACAACCGCCACAACTCTCCAGTTCTCCGAGTTTCTTTTCGCTATTTTTTAAATTTATTTACCGTTTGCGAGCTTTTCGAGCTTTACTTTACGGGATTTTTTTTTTTAAAGCCAATGCAGCAAGCTTTTGTGCAATCTAATTTTCGCCGGACCGTGATGAGTATTTTTTTTTTTCGAAATGTATCTTATCGTTTGGGTCGGAATCTCTTATCTGAGGAACTTCCGCTCGGCGAAACGCGCGATTCTCCGCTCCGGGTCGGAAAAAATTGCTAGTTTTTGGTTTTTTTTCTTCAAATTTTGATACCAAGCCGTAAAACAAAAAATGTTGAGACATTTCCAAAAATGAAAGAAAAATCTTTATCGAAAAATAAATTATATATAGTATTATATAATGATATAATGTAATATAATATAATATAATATAATATAATATAATATAATATAATATAATATAATATGATGTAATATAATATTATAATAATGTAATTCAGAGCTGGGCAAAGTACCGAAAATCACTTAAAGTACTAAGTACTAAGTACTAAGTCCAGCAAAGTACTTTAAGTATAAAGTAATTCCGGTACTTGAAGTACTTTTATAAAATACAAAGTACAAAGTACAAAATACAAAGTACAAAATACAAAGTACTAAGTACTAAGTACTAAGTCCAGCAAGTACTTTAAGTACAAAGTAATTCCGGTACTTGAAGTACTTTTATAAAATACAAAGTACAAAGTACCGTTCCTTCTTAACCACGATTTTCTTTAATCAGTATACTAACGAGTACAATTTTCATTGTACGAAATTTTTTTACCTTCCTCCATGAAGAAGTAAAAATAATAATGATAAAACGTGAAATAAAAAAAAAAATAATAATAATAATAATAATAATAATAATAATAAAAAGTGAAATAAAAAATAATGATAATAAAAATTGAAAAATTGATTTAGCAAGAGGCAAGCATTATTGCCGGGGGCGGCGTGACCTTGCGGAACGGGGTCGAGAGTGCGGAAGCGTTTCGTCCTTGGCGAGTCCTTCGCGCCCGGAGCGATTCGACCTCTCGTCGTCCGTGCATCAGGTATTCTCGCTCCAGGCCGGTCCAGGACGACCGGGACAGGGCGCTAGGGCACTGGGCTATCGATCTGCCTGTGACGCTCTTCCAGGACTCTCTTTGTGACCTGGTCGGGCCACCCACCGAGGGAGGACCACCCTACCTCCGTGCTCCGCGGCACGTACACGTGTTATTGCCGTGCGAAATGCGATCCGGATTGACCTTATTCGCGCGGCCTGCGACCCTCCACAGCTGTACAGGCATTTTACCCGATCTTGGAAATTCTACGGCTCAACAACACTGTTGAGGCTACCGGTTTTAAATCTTTTGATCTTTATATTTTTTTAATTTTTATGTTTGTGGATTTTCAATTTTTTAATTTTTGGATTTTTAAATTTTTTAATTTTTGTATTTTTAAATTTTTTAATTTTTAAGTTTTTAAATTTTTGTAATTGTTAAATTTTTAAGTTTTTAAATTTTTAAATTTTTAAGTTTTTAAATTTTTAAATCTTCAAATTCTCAATCTCCCAATCTCTTAATTTCTTAGTTTCTTAATTTCTTAATAATCTTTCATAAAAATCTACAGAAATCAAGCATATCAAAGTCGCGTTAAGGATTCATTTAGCAAAATAATAATAATTCCAAAGTGTCATGAACAAATTGATAAAAAATAAAATTGTTCGACAAATCTCACGGAAACCCAACTTTTTCTTCGATAAAAATGATTCGTCCATTTTTCTGAATACGTATGCACTTTTTTTAGATTTTTGAATTTACTTTCCACTCTGTTGTACACATTTTTCCCATGCAAAAAAAAAAAAAAAACAATTCAAAATGAATTTAATGATCCGAAAAAATCTGAAAAATCAGAAAACCCGCGAGCGAAATTGGGCGCCGGGGATTGCGCGTAAACCTTAAGCTATGATGAAATGTCGTCCTCCCGGTGTAAGTTTGTATATTTGATTGAACTTTGATTCGCATCTCGATCTTATGCCAATGTATCCGTTGATAATTTTGTCCGCTGTCTTTCGTCGATTTCACGCCCAATTTACTCGGAACAGGTGTCCTTACTGTCAGTTCTACTGTCAGCCCTAGAGAAAATTGCTTGCGTATGCGCACACATTGACTCGTACCACTGCGACGGACGACCACCCCTCGGTAGTTATTCTGGAAACTTTCCAAGAAGCTCTTGAGTAACAGGACATTATCTCGGTCGTTTTTTACCCCACGAAATTCTCAATCTACATCGCCGAGAATATAAGGTAAAAAAAAAAAAACAAAAATCAGAATGGCACGAACGTCCGATATGTGGTCGAATTAATGACGATTAATCGACGGTAATTAATCAAGCTGCCGTAATTAACGTCGTCGTTGTTGCAAACAGGAAAGGGAAATTAATTTTCGAGCTCTTTCCGAGAGACCGTTTGGCAACGAGAATTTATCGTCGCTCCACGTCAGGTGGACAACAAAAAAATTATGTATGTATAAGGTTAAGAAGACTGCAGCGATTTGGCAAGTGCTAAGTACTATCGAGTACTATGTCGAGTACCACCTGTGTATTTACTGCGTGCCCACCCAGTAACAACTATTCCAAGTATCGACTATACCCACTGTAAACTGTAACATGTACCGACTGTGACAGCTACCTATTATTAGATGTAAACTACACCAACTACCAACTATGCCGACTACCAACTATATTCAGTGCCAACTATACCAACAACCAAGTTTACCAAGAACCGACTATACCAACAACTAACTGTCAACTATAGCAAGAATCGAATATAACAAGACCCAACTATACCAAGAACCAACTATACCAAGAACCAACTATACCAAGAACCAACTATACCAAGAACCAACTATACCAAGAACCAACTATACCAAGAACCAACTATACCAAGAACCAACTATACCAAGAACCAACTATACCAAGAACCAACTATACCAACAACCAACTATACCAAGAACCAACTATACCAAGAACCAACTATACCAAGAACCAACTATACCAAGTAGCCACTATAGCAAGAACCAACTATACCAAATACCCACAATACCAAGAACCGACTATAGCAAAATTCAACGATGGCAAGATCCAACTATGGCAAGATCCAACTATGGCAAGATCCAACTATGGCAAGATCCAACTATGGCAAGATCCAACTATGGCGAGATCCAACTATGGCAAGATCCAACTATGGCAAGAACCAACTATGGCAAGATCCAACGATAGCAGGATCCAACTATGGCAGGATCCAACTATGGCGTGATCCAAATATGGCAGGATCCAACTATACCAAGTAGCCACTATAGCAAGAACCAACTATACCAAATACCCACAATACCAAGAACCGACTATAGCAAAATTCAACGATGGCAAGATCCAACTATGGCAAGATCCAACTATGGCAAGATCCAACTATGGCAAGATCCAACTATGGCAAGATCCAACTATGGCAAGATCCAACTATGGCAAGATCCAACTATGGCAAGATCCAACTATGGCAAGATCCAACTATGGCAAGATCCAACTAGAGCAAGATCCAACTATGGCAAGATCCAACTATGGCAAGATCCAACGATAGCAGGATCCAACTATGGCAGGATCCAACTATGGCAGGATCCAACTATGGCAGGATCCAACTATACCAAGTAGCCACTATAGCAAGAACCAACTATACCAAATACCCACAATACCAAGAACCGACTATAGCAAAATTCAACGATGGCAAGATCCAACTATGGCAAGATCCAACTATGGCAAGATCCAACTATGGCAAGAACCAACTATGGCAAGATCCAACCATGGCAAGATCCAACTATGGCAAGATCCAACTATGGCAAGATCCAACTATGGCAGGATCCAACTATGGCAAGATCCAACTATGGCAAGAACCAACTATGGCAAGATCCAACGATAGCAGGATCCAACTATGGCAGGATCCAACTATGGCAAGATCCAACTATAGCAAGAACCAACTATGGCAAAAACGAACTATGGCACGAACCAACCATACCAAGAACCGACTATCCCAGGAACCAAGAACGAGGTACCATAAGGTATAATCATTCAAAATATGTATACCCTATCAACATAGCGACTCGCCGATGTCTCACAGATGTTAAATCGATGAAAATTAAACGGCGACGATAAATCATCCCGGTCACGAGAGAATTATCGGTCGGTTTGTTAATTTCTCCCGGATGTGTGTAGGAACTCTGGCGAAAATCCATTACACAGACAGCGAATGGCAGACGCATAGACAGCAATGCGACTCGATAAGATGTTTGCGGTCGCAATTTTAACAGGATGTTGCGAAAAGAGTGGAAAAGTAAGCGACATTAAAACTGCATAGACTCGCTCGCTTCTCGTTTATAGCGGGATTGTATTTCTCGTTAATTTAGCGAAAGCGAATATATCGACACGTGTGAGGCCGCCTTCTGGGCGCCCTCTCGGCCGCTCGATGGTGTCGTAGGAAGCCAGAACAGCGTGCTCGGTGACCGGAAGCCCGTTTGATGTTGCACTCAAGGTCGGCAAGGGATTATACTCTCACGAGCGCGACGCAGAACGGCTCTTCGACTGATAATTGTCACGTGTACTTGACAATGACGAACACTTTCAGCATTTTTTTTTTTGTTGCGTTTGAGTCGGTTTTGAATTGAAACTTAAGGTTGAATTTGGGTCACGAGCTAATTGCGATGTTGGGTTAAAACTGACGTTGGATCCTGGGTTGATACCAAAGTTCGGTTTTTTCGCGTTAAAACATGACTTTGATATTGGGTTGAAACTCGAGTTCAACGTGGGATTAAAAAAGTTCGATCTCGGGTTAAAACTTAAGTTCAATATGGGATTTAAATTCGAGATTGATCTTGTTAAAACTTAAGTTCGATGTTGGGTTAAGATTTAAATTCGACATTGAGTGAAAACTCAAGTTCGATGTTGGGTTAAAACTGAAGTTCGACCTTGAGTTAAAAATTACGTTCGATCGTGGCTCTATAATTAAGTTCGATCTGTGGTTGAGGCTAAAGTTCGATCCTGGGTTGAAACTTAAGTTAGCTCTTGGGTTGGAACTTAAGTTCGATGTTGGGATAAAACACAAGTTCGATGTTCGGTCTAAACACAAATTCGATGTTGGGCAAACACACAAGTTCGATCTTGGGTTAAAACTTAAGTTTCATCTTGGGTTAAAACTCAAGTTTCATCTTGGGTTGAAACTTAAGTTCGATGTTGGGTTAAGATTTAAATTCGACATTGAGTGAAAACTCAAGTTCGATGTTGGGTTAAAACTGAAGTTCGACCTTGAGTTAAAAATTACGTTCGATCGTGGCTCTATACTTAAGTTCGATCGTGGCTCTATACTTAAGTTCGATCGGGTGTTGAGGCTAAAGCTCGATCTTGGGTTTCTACTTAAGTTCGATCTTGGGTTCATACTTAAGTTCGATCTTGGGTTTATACTTAAGTTCGATCTTGGGTTTATACTCAAGTTCGATTTTGGGTTCATACTTAAGTTCGATCTTGGGTTTATACTCAAGTTCGATTTTGGGTTTATACTTAAGTTCGATCTTGGGTTTATACTCAAGTTCGATCTTGAGCTGAAGCTAAAGTTCGATCGTCGATCCATACTCAAGTTCGATGTTGACTTCAAACCGAGTGTCGTAAGAATTGTCTCCTGACACGCAATTATGACGAGCGAATAATAACGAGGAATTTGAGAGGAGAAGGATTTCTGGCCGCCTCCGCCGAATCTGGCGAGGGTGTATCGTCATTGTCGCAACCGGCTTCGCATAATATTATCCGACGGTATAGAGCGCGTTACACGTACAGATAATTCCCCGGTGTTCTTTTTGCAGGTCGAGAGAAATTGTTCCGCCCGAACCTCGGACCGGTTTAGCGAGATTTTGGCACCGAGCCATTATTTATTTTGCGCAATCGGCGCTGTTACCCGCCTTCACTTGCAGCTCTGTATCTATATACTTGTGCTGTATCGCGCTTTATTTTCTTTCATTAGCCCACTGTGACGATTCAACACCTCGGGACTAAGCGCAAACGACTGTAAATTCTACCGAACTCCCTCGCACCTTTGTCACGTTAAGCGTGAAAGATCGCGATCTTCAATCCTTATTCTCGGAACATCGCTTTTATCTTAATAGAAGAAGTGTGTTTTGTCAATTTTTTTTTATTTCATTAACGCCCCACAAAATAAAGGTCTGAAATAGTTTTTGCCATTTTTTTAAAGTTTATACTTAGGTTCGAACCCAAATTCGAACCCCAAGCTCAAACCTCAAGCTCAAACCCCAAGCTCAAACCCCAAGCTCAAACCCCAAGCTCAAACCCAAGCTCAAACTCCAAACTCAAACCTCAAGCTCAAACCCAAGCTCAAACCCAAGCCAAACCCAAGTCCAAACCCAAGTTCAAACCCCAAGCTCAAACCCAAGCCAAACCCAAGCTCGAACCCAAATTCAAAGCTCAAGTTCAAATCCAAGTTTAAACCCAAGTTCAAACCCAAGTTTAAACCCAAGCTCAAACCCCAAGCTCAAACCCAAGTTCAAACCCAAGTTCAAACCCAAGTTCAAACCCAAGTTCAAACCCAAGTCCAAACCCAAGTCCAAACCCAAGTACAAACCTAAGTTCAAACCTCAGTTCAAACCCAAGCTCAAACCCAAGTCCAAACCCAAGTTTAAACCCCAAGCTCAAACCCCAAGCTCAAACCTCAAGCTCAAACCCAAGCTCAAACCCCAAGCTCAAACCCCAAGCTCAAACCCCAAGCTCAAACCCCAAGCTCAAACCCCAAGCTCAAACCCCAAGCTCAAACCCCAAGCTCAAACCCCAAGCTCAAACCCCAAGCTCAAACCCAAGCTCAAACTCCAAACTCAAACCTCAAGCTCAAACCCAAGCCAAACCCAAGCTCAAACCCAAGTCCAAACCCAAGTTCAAACCCCAAGCTCAAACCCAAGCCAAACCCAAGCTCGAACCCAAGTTCAAATCCAAGTTTAAACCCAAGTTCAAACCCAAGTTCAAACCCAAGTTCAAACCCAAGTTCAAACCCAAGTTCAAACCCAAGTTCAAACCCAAGTTCAAACCCAAGTTCAAACCTAAGTTCAAACCCAAGCTCACTTTGGTTCGTGGTCAAGTTTGATCTTAAGGTTAAATTTGGATTCGAAGTTGAGCTACTTTTCACAAGTTAGAGTGCGTGTGCAAACTCCAAATAAATAACTCCGAACATTTTTCCAACAGTTGACAATTGTTTGCCATCGCTGTGATATAAACGTCCCCTCAAAGAACCGGGTCGTTTTCTTTTTTTTTGGTCTCGATCGTCCTTCTATTTATTTCTCGACTCGTGCTCGAGCTCTTCTAGTATATTTCCCAGTGAATCCCGAGTGCACGACCTGTATTAAATCTCTTGCGTCATAGCGAATAAGTGGTATGAATGTGTTCGAGGATGTGTGCATGTGTGTGGGAATAGGATCGCCAGACAACGTGAGGTAGTTCGCAACTGCGCGTCTCCGTCTCCACTTAATTCCTTGCAATGTTGCGCTCAAACGCTTCCATCCCTCTGGACGAGAACCGGATCGACCGGATCGGCTTTGAATTACCCATCCAGATCTGTCGGGTTATCCACTAATTAATTTCATCGAAGGCAAACGCCTCGCGACGCCCCATCCGGCTACTGCTCTTTACACCGACTACCCGACACTCCGAAGCTTTTATACACAGAATAATTATTAATTTGGTTTAAATGAATGTTTAGTTAGATGAAATAAGTAGTTATACAAATTAAATAAATATTTATTGTAACAAAATAAATATTTATTGTAACAAAATAAATATTTATTGTAACAAAATAAATATTTATTGTAACAAAATAAATATTTATTGTAACAAAATAAATATTTATTGTAACAAAATAAATATTTATTGTAACAAAATAAATATTTATTTTTATTAAATAAATATTTATTTTTATCAAATAAATATTTATTTTTATCAAATGAATATTTATTTTAATCAAATAAATATTTATTTTAAACAAATAAATATTTATTTTAATCAAATAAATGTTTATTTTTATCAAATAAATATTTATTTTTATCAAATGAATATTTATTTTAATCAAATAAATATTTATTTTAATCAAATAAATATTTATTTTAATCAAATAAATATTTATTTTAATCAAATAAATATTTGTTTTAATCAAATAAATGTTTATTTTTATCAAATAAATATTTATTTTTATCAAATAAATATTTATTTTTATCAAATAAATATTTATTTTTATTAAATAAATATTTATTTTTATCAAATAAATATTTATTCTTATCAAATAAACATTTATTTTAATCAAATAAATATCTATTTGCGGGCGCCCGTCAAATGATTTTTTTTTCTAGGTTTACGTACTCGGCGAGGGAAACGTGACGAATGATTTATTTTTTTATCCGGATCAGTGCAGATACAATTGCTGACCTGCCTCAATGGATTTATCGTCTTTCGAGCAAGTCTCAGATAAAACAAATATTTACATATGCGAATGCATATATGTATATTAGCAGGTTGTTGTGGATCTACCAGAAATACGTCACTTCCGGCCGAAAAATGAGATTGGTAAACCGGAAGTCGCGTATTTCCGGTATAACGCAACTTTCCAATATTTATATTGTATACGTAAAATAAATAAATAAATAAATGAATACATGTATATATATATAAATCTTATCGCCAATTTTAATTTTTTTATTTGAAAAAAAAAAACGAAATAAAATGTTAACGACAAATTTGATACGGAAGAGTGAAAGTGCGTTCGAGAAATGTATATGTATATGTCAGATGGTTGAAATTTCATGTCGGTTTACGCAATTTCCTGTTTTTCACGCCTCGCGATTGTACTAATTTGAAAATGGCAGCTGTCGTTGAAGCTTATTTCCAAAGTAAACACAGCGAGAAGAGCGGGGTAAAACGGACCGGGGCGAAAATTGCCAGTGTCGTCCGCTTTTCGACTAGACCTTTATTTCCCGCGAGAGAAATAAAAGCGTCAAAATCCTATCTAGTTTTCCGTAGAAAGTTTTTTTTTTCGAAAAATCGCTTTTCGATTTTTCAATTTTCATAATATTGTGCGTAAAATCGTTTCGAAATATTAACGCATAATAATAAGTCCAAAATGTTATTCACAAATTAAACAAAAAAGGTAAGATCAGAGATTTTCAGAAATATAAGAAATATTTCTGAAAAAAAAAAAAAAAGATTTTTTTTTTTCTGAGTTTAAAGAGTTTTTTCTGAGTTTTTTCTCGCTTTTTCTGAAAAGCGAGAGAAATTCAGAGGACTATTTCAGCAAAAAATTTTCCGATACTTTCAGATATATTTTCAGAGATATTCACACAAATATTTTCACCACTCGTCTGCGCAGCGTCTGTGTTTATAATTATCGGCGATATCAATACTTTATAATCCGGATGACGGTCGATTAAATGCACTCCAAGAACGGAAGATTTTCCGGACTATTCATAGCGTGTCGCCATCTGTGTGTGTGCAACGAGAACGTCAACCTTTTCAGCAACGATTTACAATGAACATCCGCGACGGCTATGAAGAAAGTCAAACATGTCGGTGGTGTCGAACTTAGAAGAAACAACCCCCCCGCCCCCCTTCCCCCCTCCGTCGCCGTTTTTTCATTGGTCTGAAAGGAACTCGAGAAGCGGAAGTTTTGAATGGGGAAAAAAATAGAAAAAAAAAAAAAAAAATCGTCGCTGCATGGAAATGTAAAAGGAAACCCTTGACATTGAATATCTTATTGGCAGATATCGCGTCGGTTATGCAACCGGAAGACCCTCGATGGCCGGAACGACGAGAGGCACGAATTTGAGAATTTAAGGCAAGGCTTGCGAATCGTGTTGATTTCGCATAAGTTTCAGAGAATTGAGAGGGAATTGTAAAACACTTGTCGATGGCATAAAAATCTGAAAAAATCAAGCGTGTTGGAGATGCTGAAAAGATTAATTTTACATAATAATAATTTTTAAATGTTATCAACAGATTGATGAAGAATTTAATTGTTCAACAAATCTCTTGGAAACGTAACTTTTTTTTAAAATGGAAATTATTCGTTCATTTTTCTGAATACGTATGAATTTTTTCAGATTTTTAAATTCACTTTGAATTTTTTTTTTATATGTGAAAAACGACGTGTGGAAAGTCAGAAAATTCAAAGTGAATTTAAAAATCTGAAAAAAATTCATACGTATTCAGAAAAATAAATGAATAATTTTCATTAAAAAAAAGTTATGTTTCCGGGAGATTTGTGAACAATTAAATTTTTCACCAATTTTTTGATAACATTCTGGATTTATTATTATGCAAAATTAATCTTTTCAGTACCTCTATTGTGCATGCATTTTTTCAGATTTTTATACCATCGAGAAGCATTTGCAATTTTCGCCTATTTTTCTCGAACTTATGCAAAATGAGTCCGAAGCGACATAGTTACCTTAAATCTTCTCTTATCGGCTCTTATCGGCCATCGTTGACCCCGGCCTTCGAACGGCTAAATTTAAAAAAAAAATTTGTTTTTCGGAAGGAGTCGAGGTCAATGTCGTCAACGAGCCGATAAAGGCCGTTGCTGTTAATAACTTGACCGACATTTTAATATGTCCCGTACGGGTCAACGAAATTATATTTTTGTCTGTTATCGCGCTATAGCGATGCGATTTGATCGGGCGGTTGAGCGACCGATTTTCAACTCGAAGTTTTTATTTTGAACTTGAGTTTAAACTTGAAGTTTTTACGATTTTAGAGTTGTAAGTCGTAAGTCGATTTTAGAGTTGTAAGTTGTGAGAACTTGAATTTTCTATTTGAAAATTAAGTTTAAACTTGAATGTTCGATTTTCAACTTAACTCTAAACTTGAAATTTAGTTTCCAACCTAAAGTGTAAGTTTAATTCGTTCAAAAAAGTTTGTAACAATATTTTCCATCTGGAAGGTAGAAAAAAAAAAATTCTCAACACACCGCCATAAATGTATAAATATATATATATTAATTAAATAGATAATCATCGCCTACGACTTGTAAACTGAGATTTATGGAATAAATCGGAAAAAAAAAATCTCGTTTCAGACGAACATGTTTCTTATCTCTCGCATAAAACGCGAATCTCCAGAGCCGGTTCGGTCGCGCGGCGACAAGCAGTCTACTCTTTGCAAGCAAAAAACGCTCGGTCAGCTCGAGCTTCCGGCGAAAGGAAAGTTCGCCAGTGAACTTGTTCAAGGTTTTACTCTCGGAGGTTTCTCGCTCCCTCGATCGTCCTCGCGAATTTTCCTCTCACACCCGATTTATTGGATTCGGTTAAGCGGTTGCTAATTAATAATAATAATAATAATAATAATAATAATAATAATAATAATAATAATAATAATAATAATAATAATAATAATAATAATAATAATAATAATAATAATAATAATAATAATAATAATAATAATAATAATAATAATAATAATAATAATAATAATAATAATAATAATAATAATAATAATAATAATAATAATAATAATAATAATAATAATAATAATAATAATAATAATAATAAAAAAACAAAAATACCGACAGCGGTGGATGCGCGGTTGGCGCACGGCTCTGGTGGTCCCCCAAGTCAAGCTGATTCGATCGCGGTCAGTACTTGGATGGGTGACCGCTTAGCCGTGCGCTAGCTGGCGCATCGACCGTTGAGCGGAAGGCGCTTTCTTCTGAGACTTTGGTGTTTCTAAACTTTACTCAAGTGCAAAAATACCAGCGGATCAGTAGAATGTGGCCGTCTGTACCGGCACGGGTTTTCCGTAGTTTCCCCGTGTCCCCGGCAAATGCGGTACAGTGTAGCTAAGTCGGCTACGGACGCACTGGAAGTTAGGTAGCTTAGCTGAGTGCGGGTAGGGAGTGCTAGGGGGGAATCGGGATGGGGTTCCGTAAAAACCCGACAAGGGTATACGGTGGAATTGAAACAAGAAATAATAAAAAAAAAAAAAAATTAAACAAAAATAACAACGGCAATAAAATAATGACAAAACTCACCCTCTTCAGCCGTCAGGTCTGAGAATTTGATGCCACCACTGAAATTGAAAGAAAGCAGAAATCCGATGAAAAAAAGTCGTCTCCGATGGTTTTTTTTTTTTTTTTTTTTTTTTGAGCTTTCTACAATCGCAGTATTTTTCCTCTTCGAATTCCAACTTTCATCGAAATTCCTTTTCATTATTCATCATCACTATTATTATTAATTTTTTTTATCAAAAAAATAGAAAACGGAAATACGATTTAAAAAAATTGATTACGAGTTTTTTTTTTTTGAGCTGACTACACTGTAAAAAAAATTTGTTCGAAAATTAATGAACGGCATTGGAAGTTTACTTACATAAACTGTTTTTAAATTGTCCAGTACAATTTGTATTTTTTATTTTAAAAAGTTTATAACGTTCAGACGAAAAATTTGTGATCTTAAGATCGGGTATTTTACAAAAAAAAGTCCATTAATATTCAATCAATGTAAGTAATGTAAATTTCGAGTTCCGGTACATTAAAGTTACAATTTATTTTTACAGTGTATAATTACAGTATTTCTTCTCTTCGAATTCCATTTTCATCGAAATTCATTTTTTTTATCAGAAAAATCGAAAAAATATTCCAGCTGCAACTGTTTGTTTTTTTTTTCTTTTTTTTTGGGGCGAGATATTCTTGCGCTCCATTTCTTGATCGAACGATACTCGCTGGAGCGATGCGCCAGATAGCATGAACGCATCGGCGATGCGACGCATTTACTATATTAATTTTACAATTATTTGTAACTCTCGCTCGTTTTTTGGCTTTTTTTTTGTTTCGTAGATTTACGATTACTTGTTAGCTTTTTGATGGCATACCTGAGCAGCACGGTCGCTGTCTCGGGAACACGGAACACCTGAAAAATAAGACAACCACCACTCTATCGAATCCACAAGGAATGAGGAACATCCCAATATTCATATTTTTCCTTCTTTTATTTTTTTTCTCCAACCCGCTTTTTTCTTTTTTTTCATTTACGCATAAAATTTTTTTTTATCAATTTTTTTTTTCTCTAATTTTTTCGTACCCTCAATTCTTTCTCAAAGGATCCCATAGGCGATATATCTCATGACTCTACGATTGGCAAGGGGGAAAGCAGTTAATTTTTTTTCGTTCATTTTATTTTTATTTTTTCATTTTTTTTTAAATATAAAAAAGAAATACGAAAAATATGCCCACCTTCCATCCCATGTTTTCGAAGAACGTGCAGAGCCGCGTCTGCCCGGTAGTCTTCCCGCCGCATGGTCCTGGAACGAAACGAAAAAAAAATGTATTGCGATCGAAATTTTATTTTTTATTTTTTAAATTAATGCATTTATCGATTGCAGCGAAAGTAAATTAATACTTAAATTTAATTAATACTTAAATTAATAACAAACAAAAAAATGTATTGCGATCGATTTCTTTTTTTTTCAATTTATGCATTTATCGATTGCAGCGAAGGTAAATTAATACTTAAATTAATAATAGTAAAAAAATGTATTGCGATCGAATTTTTTTTTTTAATTAATGCATTTATCGATTGCAGCGAAGGTAAATAAAAACGATGAAATAACATCGATCTTGCGTTATTAAAAATAATCTCCTGTCCCGTCGAGCGGCTCGCCGTTCGCGACCTTGACCTCGGACGCCGCGCTAACCATGCGGCTAAAAAGCTGTTGCGCGATAAATCGCTCTTGACGAATAGCCGAGGTTTAAAACGACCACCCAATACGACGATTAAATAACGATTGTCAATGTAATTGCTCTAATTGATCGCTTCAATAAAAGTTTTCGCATTACGAGATGAAATCTAAGTTCATAAGTTAACATTCATTTTTTATAATCAAATTATGATTATATTTTATAATCATTTTATAATCAAATATAATCAAATTATATATAATAATTTTATTTTTTTGTAAATTTTTGTTAAAAAATTAATCGCTTCAGGAATTTTTTTTTAATAGCTCTCATCAAAATTGATTAAAAATTATAAAGATCATGTGTGATTGAAAAAAATAATGACGAATAAAACGTGGTGTGGTTTTAAGAGGCTGGAACTCTCGGCTCCTTTCAATTAAAGACAATTATCGATCATTCCGGCACGCACGCGCTTTTCTTGTATGTATATATATATATATATATTTTTTTTTATGCCTTCCTCGCAACGGGTCCAGAGAGTCTCGCGCTTCGCCGACTCTGATTTTTCCACATCTGCGTCGCAAAGATTATTTTTCTTTCATTTTTTTTTCTTTTTTTTTCCCCCTCCAACCGACGACCGTACAACCAATGCCCCGTAAAATTGGCATTGCGCATAACGCCATTCTCTCCACCGAGCCTCCATTTATCGAGTGCGGAAAATTGCCAGACTCAATTTTTATGAAGAAAAAAAAAAAAAAAAAATCGGCCTCTTATTTTACGGCCCGTATTTAACGGACGATAAATCGCGCTCCAGTTGCAATAAATCTCAAGGTAACTTTCGGAGTTATGGGTTTGAAAAAAAAAACCTTAACATTTTTTTTTCCTCCGCAAACGTAATTTCAGCTACTTTGGCTGATTGCGCGTCAATTGTTTTTTTTTTTTCTCTTAATCACTTCCGACCCGATCGTTAAGCGCTCGTTATGTCACAGCGAGTTTCGTTCTTAACCACGCTGATAGCACGGTGAATAAAACCAAGGTTAAAATTTTTTTTTTTTTTTAATAAAAAAAAGGCAATAATAATAAAACATTCGCTAAACATTATTTTCACTCCAAAAAAATAATTTCAGCGACTTGGACTGATTGTGCGCAAACAATTGAATTTTTTTTGTTTCATAATCCATTTCGATGCAATCGCCATGCGTTTTTTATGTTATATCGAGTTTCCTTGTAATAATAATAA
Organism: Amblyteles armatorius; assembly: GCA_933228735.2. Classification (NCBI taxonomy): domain Eukaryota; kingdom Metazoa; phylum Arthropoda; class Insecta; order Hymenoptera; family Ichneumonidae; genus Amblyteles; species Amblyteles armatorius. The sequence continues at coordinate 590,284 of OW121697.1, forward strand.
AACCAAGATTAATAAAAATAATAATAAAAATTAATAAAAGAAACATGGAAAAAAATTATTACAAAAATTGCTTGACCATTTTTTTAACTCTACAAATGTAATTTCGACTACTCGGACTGATTATGCGTAAATCATTTTTTTTAATCCCTTCCAATACGATCGCTATGCTTCGTAATAAATACCAAAAACAAGGTTAATGAAAAAAAATTAATGAGAGAATTAATAAAAAAAATGTATTAAAAAAAAAAAAATGAATACAAAAATTTCTTGACTATTTTTTCGTGATCCCTTCCGATCCGATCGCTATGCGTTCGTTATGTCATATCGAGTTTCCATGTTACGCGCGCTGATATCGATACCGGAACGACTATCGTCTCGCAGACTTCCTATTTAGATTCGCCGTTACACTTCGATAAGAAATGACGCGCTTGCACAAGTGTCCGGCTGCGATAGGCGCGGGAACGCGCGATTCGTAGAAATCGATCGAGAATCCCCTAATTATACTAAATCTCACTTATCTTGCAAAAAAAATAATCCCATAAAAAATAATAAAAAAATAAAAAAAATAAAAAAATACTAGACCGCGTTATCAGTTACGGAGCTTTGAACTTGAGCCGGCGCGTTTATAATCTATATCTACTTGGTATACTGGATGAAGTACGAAACGACCAGAAACTTTCATGTATTATATATGCATACATAAATAAATTTGCATATACAATCAATAATATCATTAATATTCGTAATAATAATTCTAATTGTAAATAATTTATTTATTTTTAATATATTTATGTAACTCAATGACGTCGATGTTTTTATTACATTATTATTAAATTTGTTATCAAATAAAATTACATATATATTTAACATTAATAACATTATTAACATTCACAATAATAATTACAATTGTGAGTAATTTATTTATTTTTAATGTATTTATGCAAATTTATTTGTATATACCTGAATCTGTATTTTTTTAAAATTAAATGTGTATTTATGTAACTTAATATCGTAGACGTTTTACCGAAGCGGCAAAGGCACGATTTACCGTGCTTAGAAAATTACGATCCAACGTGTGTGTGTGGCAGCGTCAGCGAATTAATAGCTCGACGGTGCAAAGCACATTTTACACGCACGAGCGGACGCCCTCGAAAAAACAAAAAAAATATGTAGAATATCTTAGCACGCTGCTTAGCTCGGCTCGAACTTCGTCGTCGGCGATTCGCGGGACGAGAAACTTTTTTTTTTTGTTTTTTTTTTTTGAGCGTCCGAAGAGAACTCAACTAAATATAGACGCACTTTGGATCACTCAATTAAAGAAACTTGAAACGCACGCACACTGCCGAATGAATATAATCGACGCTAATTCATATTTATTCGGCCTCGTTCCGATCGTTGACCCTCTGGCTGCGAGATGAAAAAATAATAATTCACATCGATCCATCGACTGTCCCGACGGTGGACCGAGCGAATTTCGCTCGATCGTAAAATACGCTTTGAACCTTGATTAAAAAATCGCGAACAAAGGAACATTGTGAGAAAGCGATTTGAAAATTTAAATTTTCAACTTTTATGAGGAAGCGATGTGAAAACTTCAATTTTCAACTTTTACGAGGAAGCGATGTGAAAATTTCAATAAAATTTATTTTTTCGATTATCTTAACGTCATCAATTTTTTACTATAAACTGTTATGGCGCTCGAGGTCGAGAATTTATTTTTTTGAACACAAAAAACCTTTGATAAAATGCCTATTAAAATAGTCATTTTAATAGGCACTTCTTGCGTGTTAGGAATGACTGCCTAAAAATGTATATAAAAAAAAAGCGCGAATAAAAATATATTTTACAGTACGAATGTTTGAATAAATTTGTTTACTTACACTAAATAATAGCCGTTAATAGCGAGTAAATATTTTATTTTGTCTCAAAAAAACATCATTCGAAGAACATGATTTATTTGATTTTAATAAATCTTTTTTTCTGGGCGTGCGATCGGCTCAAAAAGACCGTATTTATGAACTATTCGCTATCAGATTGACTGTATGTTGTTATATATTATTTTAGTAAAATGAAAGAAAGGCAATGTATAGGCTTGAGCAGCCACAATAAATATCATCATCAATTAGGACATGATTTTTTTTAACTGTTTTAAATATTCATTTTCATGCGACTTTTAATTTTGGGAACGAGTTTGATAATTCTGTGCTCGATTTCGAATGTGTGTCAATGTTTCGGGCGAGACGGAGGCCTGGGCCAAATATCAGCTGGCTATTATCGTCTTCGAGCGAAAGGATTTAAAGGCGCTTCACCGAAAACCGTTCGACGACCGTTTTCAGTCAATTCTTCTTTCTCCATTAGTGTTTACATTTTTTTCAGATTTTTAGCTATGTCGTTTCGGGCTCGTTTCGCATAAGTTCGAGAAAAATGAGATATTTTCGCAAGTACTTTTCGATGGTATAAAAATCTTCGAAAAGTCATGCATATTAAAGGTACCGAAAAAATTCATTTTGCATAATAATTCCAAAATGTCATTAACAAATAAATCAAAAATTCAATCGTTTAACAAATTACCCGGCGACAAGACTTTTTGTTTTTATGAAAATGGTTCGTTCATTCTTCTGAATACGTATGAATTTTTTGTCAAATTTTTCGATTAGCTTTGATTTTTTTTTCATACGGAAAAAATGTGTAAAAAAACACAAAAATCAAAGGTGATTGAAAAATCTGAAAAAATTCGTACGTATTCAGAAAAATGAACGAATGAACGAATCAGCTGTTTCACTTCCCCTTAAGAATTTATTAAAGTATTCAATTCAATTAGTAAAATAAATTTAAAAAAATGTATTTTCCTAACGAGGAAAATTCTTTTTTTTTTCGTCAGCGAGTGGCCTTGAAAATTTCGCACGTGCGAGTTTTTCCTCCCCGAATTCCTCGCCCAATGTTCCGTTTCCTCGTCTATAGGGAATACATATATATTTATAAGAAAAATCTCGTTCCGCAACTCAGCGTCGCTAGCGCACGAGATTCCAAGAATAATCCGTCATCCGTTATCCCCCGCGTAAATTTATCGTCTCCCAACGGAGCGTGACGCTCACGCGACGATAACTCGCTTAAATCCGTTGAGCACGTTCCTCCGTCCCTATCATCTGACAATTTCTCTGAATGTGTCTGACAATTCCTCTGAATATGTCTGACAATTTCTCTGAATATGTCTGAAAATTTCTCTGAATATGTCTGACAATTTCTCTGAGTGTGTCTGACAATTTATCTGAATATGTCTGACGATTTATCTGAATATGTTTGCCAATTTCTCTGAATGGCTGACAATTTTTCTGAATGTCCGACAATTTCTCTGAATATGTCTGACAATTTCTCTGAATATGCCTGACAATTTCTCTGAATATGTTTGCCAATTTCTCTGAATGGCTGACAATTTTTCTGAATGTCCGACAATTTCTCTGAATATGTCTGACAATTTCTCTGAATATGCCTGACAATTTCTCTGAATATGCCTGACAATTTCTCTGAATATGTCTGAAAATATCTCTGAATATGTCTGAAAATGTCTCCGAATATGTCTGAAAGTTTCTCTGAGTATGTCTGAAAGTTTCTCTGAACATGTCTGAAAATGTCTGAAAGTTTCTCTGAACATGTCTGAAAATTTCTATGAATATGTCTGAAAGTTTCTCTGAATAAGTTCTCCGAAAGTTTACTGAACCGAGGTCTTCTAGGCGCATCACACAACCAACAACGAACCGAATGAATACAAACAAATAACACACGAAATAAGAAAATAAAGCAAAATATAGATGGATCGTTTGATCGGTATAATTTATAAAATCGGATTAACGATTTCACGTAATGAGATAGAAATGAAAATACAAAAGAAAAAGGTTCGAGGACATTCGGAACTTTTTGACGGATTTTTTTTTTTTTTTTATTCGAAGACAAGCAATATTCAATGACGATAACTCGCTTATGTTCGTTAAGCACGTTCCTCCGTCCAAATCGTAGTATTTTTTTTCGCGGTCACGGCAGCGCTCGCTCGGGTAAGCGAACGAAGGAAACAGAACTTCGTCATTCCCGTTGCATTCGTTACATAAGCGATCGATGTGTGCTTCCTCGCCCGGCAACGGGACAAGAATCTTTTCTTCGCGGACGTTGCTATGTAGAAAAAAAAAATCGTCGAACCGCCGTGGTAATATCGAAAATGTATGTGAAAATATTTCTCCGACATGAAAATATTTCTCCGACAATTCGGATGATAAAAAAGTCTGAACGGAACGTTTCAGTGATTTTCGGAGTTTTTCAGAAATTTTCGTCCGAGTTTCTCTGCTAATTGTTAAATTTCTCTGTTCTCTTATTTTCTCGGCAGAGAATTCGGCAGTCACGATTTATCGGAGAAATTCCGAGAGTTTTCCGATAAATTGGGGAAAACTCTGATTTTTGCTTCCTCGTGGAGGAAACTTTTTTTTTAACCGATGCAGAGATTAACTTATAAGGATTCAGAGAAAATACGAGTTTTATCTGAGATCTACTCATTCTGTTACTTATTCCAAGAGCAAAAATTAAAAGAAAAACTTAACAAAATTTGGAAATGCTATATATGTGATTTTATATATGTATATATAATTTTATGTTTATATATGATTTTATACATATATATGATTTTATACATATATATGATTTTATACATATATATGATTTTATACATATATATGATTTTATACATATATATGATTTTATATATATATATATGATTTTATATATATATATGATTTTATACATATGATTTTTCTAGATAATGTTGATTCAGAAAATATCAGAAAACTTAGAGTTCTGTCCAAGATCTACTCGTTCCCTCGCTCGCCGTAGGTCAGCGAAAAATTTCAATTTTCCCGACAAATGTTCGCGAACATAGAAAATGATTAGCCATAAAAAACCAACAAAACGCCCACTCAAGAGAAGTCTGCAGAGAAGATCAAAGATCATCAGAAAAATCGCAAATATTGAAATTCCCAAGAATCCCAAAAATTTTCTCAAAAGTTCGAAAACTCAAAAAAAAATTCAGACAAACTTCCGATAAATTTCCCGATCCTTTCAGACAAACTCTCGGACAAATTCACCCAAACATTTCCCGACCAAAAACACAAATCCCAAAAAAAAAAAAAAAAAAAACCTCTCACAACAGATTTTATTTCCACATCCACGTTGTCCTTCTCGCGCGTAACCAAACCGTCGCTACGTTCGACGCGTCGCGAGGAAATGGCCGGGTTCGACACGGACACGTGGTCGTAATAAAATCTCGGCACCGAGAAAAAAAAAAAAAAAAAAAAAAAGTCTCTCAAACACCGCAAAAAAAAAACCCCAACAAAAAAAAAAAATCCTCCCGCCATTCGAAAAATCGAACGACAAATGCCAACAATAAAAACCTATAAAAAAAAAAGGCTCCGAGTTCAAGGTCGGAGCTCGGAAAATGCCCGACGAAAAAATTGTCCAACGATCGAACAAATTTTTTTTCTTCCCATCGCTCCGCGAGACGGTTTTGTCGTCGGGCTCGCCGGTCGCGCGGAGTCTCGCTCGGTTCGCCCGCCGCGCGGACGAGCCTAAAATCGATGAGACATCGTGCGAATCGTCGTCCCACTCACCTCCCGTAAGCACGAGCTTGTAGAGTCGCTTCTGATCCATGATCGACGGTCTCGAATTAGTCGGCTCGAATTCTTGTCAAAAAAAAAAAAAAAAAAAAAAAAAATTATTCTATGTACTTCGTTTTTTTTTTCTCTCGATCCCACGATTTCGGTCGCGAGTCGGACGAGGTTCGCGCGTCTCGTCGGCGATCGAACTTCGTTCCTTGCGTCAGCGTGCGCGCGCGCCCGCCCGTCCGCGAATGTGCGCGCGTAGTTCTCGTCGGTTCCGTCTCGGTCGGGAAACTCGATGTGTATATATATATATATATATATATATTTTTTGTTTCTCAATTTTTTTTTTTTCGGCACGTGAAACGGGAGCGTCTACGGGCGCTGTTCGGCGTTGTACTAGATGAACACTTCGCCGTACATGTTGAGACTCGAGGCGGAGACCGTCGCGCGCGTTGGATACATCGAGAACGGTTATTGTTATTATGTGTTTTTTTTTTTTTTTTAAGTTTTAGCGTACGACGGAATCGAGGTTTTAGGGTTGTGTAGAGAGACGAGGCTCTTCGGAGGAGATCCGATGGTCGACTGTGCGACGGGCGACGATAGGAGCAGACGTGATTCGCGGTCGCGTTCGTGGGGTATCGCGTGAAGCTCGCCGCGGACGGGGCGCGATTGGGCGCTGGAACGATTGTCGGCGCAGGCGCGGAGCGACTTCGGGGAGCAACGGAGAAACTGCGGAGCGGGAAATTCTAATGCTTGTTTCGGTGGCGCCGATAGCATGGTGAAAGTGTTTATCTGAATGTGTCTGAACATTTATCTGATTATGTCTGAAAATTTTTCTGATTATGTCTGAAAATTTATCTGATTATGTCTGAAAATTTATCTGATTTATGTCTGAAAATTTATCTGATTATGTCTGAAAATTTCTCTGATTATGTCTGAAAATTTCTCTGATTATGTCTGAAAATTTCTCTGATTATGTCTGAAAATTTCTCTGATTATGTCTGGAAATTTCTCTGATTATGGATGAAAATTTCTCTGATTATGTCTGACAACTTCTCTGAATAAGTCTGACAACTTCTCTGAATAAGTCTGACAACTTCTCTGATTATGTCTGACAACTTCTCTGATTATGTCTGACAACTTCTCTGATTATGTCTGAAAATTTCTCTGATTATGTCTGAAAATTTCTCTGAATAAGTCTGACAACTCTTCTGAATAAGTCTGACAACTTCTCTGAACGTCTGACAATTTCTCTGAATATGTTTGAAAATTTCTCTGATTATGTCTGACAACTTCTCTGATTATGTCTGAAAATTTCTCTGATTATGTCTGAAAATTTCTCTGAATAAGTCTGACAACTTCTCTGAATAAGTCTGACAACTTCTCTGAACGTCTGACAACTTCTCTGAACGTCTGACAATTTCTCTGAATATGTTTGAAAATTTCTCTGAATATGTCTGAAAGTTTCTCTGAAAGTTTACTGAACTGAGGTCTTCCAGGCACGTCACCAGCCAACAAGCGAAATTCAATGACCTTCGAAGGAAAAACGAAATTCAATGACTTTTCAAGGTCGAAAGAAAATTCAATGAATTTTCAAGGACAAACGTAATTTTTTGACGTTCCAAGGCCAAACGATATTCAAGGCCTTTTCGAGGACAAGTAAAATTCAAGGAATCTTCGACTACTTCGAGATTTACCGGGACCGCTGGACACCGTGATTATTTTAATCCCAGCTCAATATTTAATGCGGACTCCCGGATTCGACCCGGGAGTGGAAAATAATATTATTTTTGGCCACATCGACAGCCTTGAATTATTCTCGAGCCCGCGAAGCTCTCCGGAGGTGTCGATGGCTCGTTTAAAAAAAAAAATAATCATTCACTCAATCGGCGCGATAACAAAAAAAAAATTCATCAGCGCCAACGTCCTCTCTTTTTTCCTACTAGTTATTTATTTATTTTATTTTTTTGTGCAATAAATAGATAAAAAACAATTTTTTTTTACGTTGTCAAAGTATATTTGAGATTCTACTATCGTTCTACAATCGCTGAAAATTCGAATGGTAATAACGTATGTATTCGTAGCACCGAAATTGCGCTCCGAGGGATGCGACTGTCGACCAATGAGACGCTAGATCCGACATTCGAAATATACGAAACCCGAGCTAAGTACATTTATCTTTATTTTCATTAATTCTATCGTTTTGTATTTTTATTAATTTTTTTTTCTTTTTCGTAAGGCAAAGATTCGCGAAAATGTTAAAACTTTCGCGTACGAGTCGCAAATTATTCGCGGCTGTGTAACAGCTAGTGATTCTTATTTACAATTTGCCGCCAATTCGCATCGCATCGACTAGTATCAAAGGATTTTGATAAGTACGAAACGTTTATTTTTTATTATTATTTTTTTTTTTTTTTCATTCGATCGAGCCTTAAATAAAAATTTTTGGTATGAAACTTCCGACAGCGGCGATGCGACACGGTCATTCCTACGAGGATAGATCGGCTCCGTTCCCCTCGCTCAGTCGGTAACGGAAACTGTAATTCATTTCATTTTTTTATTTCTTTCGAGGGTGCTAAAATTTTCTGAGTGATATATATCAGGGTGTTTAAAAAATGGTATTTTTTTATTGCACCCTTTTTTTATAGTATAGAGAGGTTCAATCTCAAATTGAACCTCGCGAAAGACGAGCTCAAGAAAAAAATTCCAAGAGGTGCCGCATTCAACGTTTGCTCCCAAAAAATTCGACAACTCCTAAATTTAACGAAGTGCAACTTCTATATGAGGAAGCGATATGAAAATTTCAGTTTTCAACTTTATGAGGAAGCGATATGAAAATTTCCATCTTCAACTTTTTTCTTTTGTGACGATAAAAAATGATAGAAAATATAAAGGAATTCATTTAAAATGAGAAAATGAAAAGTTGTCTGATTTTTTTTTCAACAATTGATTCTTCGACCCATTTGTTAATAACTTTTTAGCATTATTATTATACAAAATCAAAGGTTCGATCGCATTGAACTTTCGGTTTTCGATGTATGTGCGATGCATCCTTAAGTTTGCGAGGTGCCGCGTTTTTGGGTACAAACGTCGAAGTCGGCAGCTCTTAGAATTTTTTGCTAGGTACCGACTTTCGCGAGCTTCAATTTGAGATCAAAATCTATACTTTAAAAAAGTGGGCGTAAAACTTAAAAAAAAAAATCCTTTTTTTGAAACACCCTAATATATACATAGAGGGAGTGTTATTTTTCGCTTTCTTTCAACAATGATGTATAGAAAGGCGGGGGGAGGGGATAAACAACTGTCGACAATACGGTCGACGGAACAGGGCGAGATTCAGCGAGTGCTCCGGTTTTCCCTCGACCGCGTGCCGGTCTCTAGCGCTCGCCGTTCCCGAGCCGGTTAACAAACTTCAACGGGATTCCGAGCGTGGCGACTTCGTTCCGCGATTTACTTCCCAAATCGCGAATGTAATGATTCAACGCCTCCCAGCACATCTCCTGGAGTTTCGGAATCACCAACCAGGTCGAGTGCACTGCGTCCGTCCTCGATATCTGAAAAAATTAGATCATTTTTTTTTAACATGCTAAAATGTATAATTTTTCGTGCTAAAGCGTCTAATAAATTTTTTACTATTATTTTTATAATTATTTTATTATATTATATTAAAAATCTCAAACTTCTATGCATTGATAACAATTATATATATACCTGTATCGAAATGTTATCGAATATCAAATACTCATATTATTTGATACGTACTTATATTGAATGTTTTCAAATTTTTAAGACTGTCTAAATGTGTAAAAGGTTGATGAATAAACGAACAAATGAATAAATAAATAAATAATCGTTTAAAGATTTTTTTACTCTTCTTTTTTTTTATGGATATCTTTTTAGCATAATTCACCAAATTAATTTGTCATCGTACCGTTTCGCAGGACTTGATTATTCCACCGAACGTGTACATCTTGCCCTCGGGCGTAAGAGCTACCGAGTGAAAGTACATGGGACTCGGCAGAGCGCATCTGTCCAGACAAGTCCATTGTAGACTCTTCAAGTCCAGTCGCCAAACGTCCCGAAATTCGTAGCTGCCGTTGTATCCGCCGGATATGACGACCGACACGTCGCCGGTCTCCTCGTCGGTGTACTGCACAGCCCCGTGACAACGACGCGCCGCCGGAACGATTTTCCTCTCCGGATCGCTCTGCGTACTCAGCACCAGCCATTTGTTCGACGCCAGATGAAACGCCGGTATCTTCTGCAAAATAAGTTTCTTCATTACCGTCGTTGTCAAAACAAAAAAATCATTTTTCGACCGGAAATGAGTCACGTCTGGTTTGGAAGTCTCATTTCTCGATCGAAAGTCAACGTCATATCGGAAAACCCTCACGTCCGGTTTGGAAATCCAATTTTTCGCCCGGAAGTGACGTCATACCGGCAATACGTCACTTCCGGTTTGGAAATTTCATTTTTCGGCCGAATGTAACGTCATACCGGAAAATAAATTACTTCCGGCGTGGAAATCTCATTTTTCGGCCGAATGTAACGTCATACCGGAAATGAATTACTTCCGGTTTGGAAATCTCATTTTTCGGCCGAATGTAACGGAATTTACCGGAAATATGTCATTTTCGGTTTGAAAATCCCATGTTTCATGGCGTAAGCGACGTCTTACCGGAAGTAAATCACTCCCGGTTTGAAAAATCCCATTTCTCGACCGGAAGCGACGTCACTCCCGGTTCGAAAAAAATCCCATTTCTCGACCGGAAGTACATCGCTCCCGCTTCGAAAAATCCCATTTCTCGACCGGAAGTGACGTCACTCCCGCTTCGAAAAATCCCATTTCTCGACCGGAAGTACATCACTCCCGCTTCGAAAAATCCCATTTCTCGACCGGAAGTGACGTCATACCGGAAGTATGTAACATCCGGTATGGCGACGCTACCGCTCGAAAAAAAATGAGATTTTCAAACCGGAAGTGGAGGTATAGACAGCGATGCACCGAAAATCGAGAATTCCCAGCTTCTAAATTCTACGGCGAACGGCTACGCGCGACTCGCTCTTAAAAAAATAAATAAGAAAAAAATTAGACGAATAGAAAATAAAAACTATTGTTGCCGAGATGAAAAAAAAAAAGGCCGCTACCTGAAAGCCGAAGGCTTCGGTGTCGGTGCCCCCTCCCAGCACGTAAATGACGCCGCCGTCGAACGCCAGCTCGTGCCTGTATCGGCCCCGAGGCTCCGGCACGTTTCTGCCTGAGCACACGTAAACGGACTCCCACGAGTTGGCGCGCAGGTCGTATCTGTGAATGTCGCAGGTGTAGTCGAAGCCCGTCGTGCCGCCCACGGTGTAAAGGTACGGCCCGTGCGAGATCATCGCCTGGCCGTAGTGCGGCTCCGGGTGGAGACCGCGCGACGGCAGCTGCCTCGTCTCTCCGTTCCGCAGGTCGCACGCGTACAGCCTGTTGCTGCAGCTGTGACCGAACGGCACGCCCGTTCCGCCGTACACCAAGAGCGTTCGGTCGCGCAGCACGACCGCGCTCGACGCCACCTCGTTCGGCATCTCGCCGCGCGTCGCCAGACGCTTCCAGCGTCTCGTCACGAAATTGAACCGCCATATCTCCTTGAAGAGCGGCTTGCTCGCCGTCCAGTTCGGATCGCCGGACATCTCGGGATCGTCGTCCGGTATGCCCGGATTGTAGCCGCCGAACGAGTAGAGATTCTCCGCGTCGCAGACTACCCGGTGCCCGCTGCGGCCCCTCGGACGCTCGACGCTTCGGCACTTCTCCGCTCGCAGGACCAACGGCTGAAATTCGTAAATTTTTGAAGACATCGTTAGTGGTGGTTTTTTTTTTTTTTTTTTTTTTTTTTGCAGAGTCGGCGCGGTTCGCCGCGTATCTCGTGGACAAAGATTTCGCGAGTTTTTGTTCTTAATTTCCTAGGGACTTTTTTTTTTTTTTTTTTTTTTCGAGGTTATGTCGACCGATCGTCGGTTCGGGGACGCGCGCAGCGGAAGTAACCGACGTCGTCCGACGTTCGCGACGCGGAGAACGGAGAAACGGTCTCTTCACTGTCGATCGATGTTTTGAACATAATTTTTTTTTTTTTGATTTTTTGCGGCTCCTTTTTTTTTCACTTTGATTCTTCGAGACTGTCGAGCTGCGTCGTCATTTTGAGAGGATGGTTTTTTTTTTTTTTTTTTAGGTGAAAACAAACCGTAGGGATTTTTGGGGTCTGGGGAATTGTTTTTAGTTCGAGAACTGCCCGCTAGGGCAAAGACGAGTGGAGTTGTCAAGGTGAATCCTCATATCAGCGAACGTTTTGAGAATTCGGTCCGAAATAGGGATGTGGGAATGCCGGTATTTCAACGTTTCGAAAAATTACCTTGAAAAAAAAATATTTTCGTCGTAATTTTTGAACAAGCCGTGGGGTTTTTTTGGTGGGGCGGAACTTTTTGGGGTCTGGGGAATTGTTTTTAGTTCGAGAACTGCCCGCTAGGGCAGAGACAAGTGGAGTTATCAAGGTGAATCCTCATGTCAGCGAACGTTTTGAGAATTCGGTCCGAAATAGGGATGTGGGAATGCCGGTATTTCAATGTTTCGAAAAATTACCTTGAAAAAAAAATATTTTCGTCGTAATTTTTAAACAAACCGTGGGGTTTTTTGGTGGGGCGGAACTTTTTGGGGTCTGGGGAATTGTTTTTAGTTCGAGAACTGCCCGCCAGGGCAAAGACAGGTGGAGTTGTCGAGGTGAATCCTCATATCAGCGAACGTTTTGAGAATTCGGTCCGAAATAGGGATGTGGGAATGCCGGTATTTTAATGTTTCGAAAAATTAGCTTGAAAAAAAAATATTTTCGTCGTAATTTTTAAACAAACCGTGGGGTTTTTTTGGTGGGGCGGAACTTTTTGGGGTCTGGGGAATTGTTTTTAGTTCGAGAACTGCCCGCTAGGGCAAAGACGAGTGGAGTTATCAAGGTGAATCCTCATATCAGCGAACGTTTTGAGAATTCGGTCCGAAATAGGGATGTGAGAATGCCGGTATTTCAAAGTTTCGAAAAATTAGCTTGAAAAAAAAATATTTTCGTCGTAATTTTTAAACGAACCGTGGGGATTTTTTGGTGGGGCGGAACTTTTTGGGGTCCGGGGAATTGTTTTTAGTTCGAGAACTGCCCGCCAGGGCAGACAAGTGGAGTTATCAAGGCGAATCCTCACATCACGAACCCTTTCACATGAACATTGTTTTACAGTTCAGATAACATTTCAAGGATATACAAAAATTCATTTAAATTCATTACTGTACATTATTTATCTTCTTAATTTTTCATACACTTCGTTTCAAGAATTTATTCTCAAATAAATAAACAACGTATAATAAATCCCAAATACAAGAGCTCCAGACTAACAAGTAACAAGAGTCGACGAAGTTAATAAAAGCTCGGGTCTACGACTCGCAAAAATCAGAAGCACTCGAGTTTATTCATTGATCTATTTATCAACCGGACGAACCCTTTTACAAAAGTTAAAACACAGCATGTTTGATTTTATTATTATTATTGTTATTATTATTAATGTTTACAGTATTTAAGTTTCCACTCATAGATCTGCCTCTATATAACATAAGATCACATAAAAATATTACTTGATATAACATATATATACATATGTTATATACATATATGTATACATATATATACATATATGTATATATAATATGTATTATATATATACATATATGTACATATATGTATATGTAATATATATCATATAAATATATATAAGATTTATCGGTATAAACGTAATTTAATTTACGTGCATTGGCATAATCATTTTTGTTCAAATTAATTCGTTTTTGAAAACCCGCGCGCCGAGGTTTGCCCGATCGGCCGCGAGGCCGCTTCGACGTTCGCCGCCGAGCCGCTTCCGGTTTCGGCCGGACGACGTTTCCTCGCCATTTTGTAAAAACAGGTTTTCACGTCCCTTACCTCCGCGAGAGTGTACCCGACCCCCGTCCCCCTCCCCCCCCGCCCCGCTCACGGATATTACGCGACGCAAATTATTTAACTCTCGCGAAGGAACATCGAAAGAAAAAAAAAAAAAAAAAGAAAACAGCGCAAGACTCGAAAAATAAGACAACGACGTCGACGTAGCTTCCCGATCGTCGGTGCGAGCTTGGGTCGGGCAATCTCTCGTATCGCTAGCGGACCGTAGGACCGCGCGATGGGACGCAAGAAGAAGAAGCAGTCGAAGCCCTGGTGCTGGTATCCTTTTTTCGACTCTTTTTTTTGTTGTTTGTTTTTTTTAAATCTTCGTTTCTCGCCTCGCGAAGACGCGCGAGAAAAATCGATCGAAAATTCGTTTCTATCGTTTTTATTTTTTTTCAAATAAAAATAAAAAAACCAAAGAAAAATTTTTGGCCCGATGCACTGTGCGGAATCTGCTCGCCCTTCTCGTTGCGTAATCGCGCCCTCGGGAGGGTTCGCGTCCGTCCGAGCCTTCCGCCCTGGCCAGGACCTACGAGCGAATTCACTATTTTCGCTCCTCCGCTCGATCGCTCGCCGTTCCGTCGTCGTCGTTCGCCGTATTCACGCCGCGGCCAAAGAATTTTGGGCCTTGATTTTTATTCGTTTATTATTATTATTATTATTATTTATTTACAGACGATGAGTTTTCGCTTCTTGAGATCTACTTCTGCGTACAGTTTTTCCGCGTTAAAATGTACGAAGCAATTTTATATTTTTGGAAAGTCTTCGATCGCTTCGATTGCGTCTGTCGGGTTACGCGTTCGATGCGTTCGCCGCACGATCGCGTAATGTGCTCTACTGTGGTTTTTTTTTTTTTTTTTTTTTTTTTATATCGAAGGGCCTCCGCTCGTTCCGGTCGATGTTCCGGAAAATTTGGATCTCTCGCGCATTCGAATATTTTGTCGCCGTCGATCGCGCGGTGCCTGCTCGGTTACTTGCGCATCTACGAGCGACAAGTCTGCGAGTAACGAGTCTTTGAGAAACACCTCTACGAGTAACGAGTCTATCGGAAACACTGCGACGAGTAACAAGTTTACGAGTAACAAGTCTACGAGTAACAAGTCGATGAGTAACGCGTCTATTAGCGACGCGCCTACAAGTAACGAGTCTACGAGTAACACGTCTACGATTATCACGTCTATGAGTAACACGTCTACGATTAATACGTCTACGATTAATTCGTCTATGCGGAAAACGTCGACGATTAATTCGTCTATGCGGAAAACGTCGACGATTAATTCGTCTATGCGGAACACGTCGACGAGTAACAAGTTTACGAGTAACAAGTCAATGAGTAACACGTCTATTAGCGACGCGCCTACAAGTAACGAGTCTACGAGTAACACGTCTACGATTATCACGTCTATGAGTAACACGTCTACGATTAATATGTCTACAATTAATTCGTCCATGCGGAAAACGTCTACAATTAATTCGTCCATGCGGAAAACGTCGACGATTAATTCGTCTATGCGGAACACGTCGACGAGTAACAAGTTTACGAGTAACATGTCTACGAGTAACTTGTCGCCTTGTTTACGCGTAAAACGTGTACGAGTAACTTGCGCATTGTCTACAAGTAACGCATCTCCGCCGATACTCGAGGATCGCTGTTACAGTTTTTATTTATTTGTGCATTTTATTATTCGTGTAGTAGAAGAAACTTTCAACTATTATGTCCTTGACCAAAAACTTAAGGTATTGCAATCGTGAATTCGACGACGAGAAGATTCTGATACAGCATCAGAAAGCGAAGCATTTCAAATGCCACATTTGTCACAAGAAACTCTACACGGGTCCTGGATTGAGTATACACTGTATGCAGGTAATTCGCCCACAAATTTGTTAATTTATTTCATTTATTTGACGCATTTCTCCTTTACAATCGAAATATATACAGGAAAGATTTACAATTTTCAACAATTTACACTTTTCAACAATAACAATGTACAATTTTCAACAATTACAATTTACAATTGTCAACAATTATAATCTACAGTCGTGAACAATTACAATTTACAATTGTCAACAATAAAAATTTAAAAATGTCAACAATCACAATTTACAGTCGTGAACAATTACAATTTACAATTGTCAACAATTACAATGTACAATCGTCAACAATTACAATGTACAATCGTCAACAATTACACTGTACAATCGTCGACAATTACCATTAGCAATTGTAATTGCCAATTTGACGATAGAAACTTGCGATCACTAAAATTTGCAATGAAATTTCAATAACGATGTTTTTCTTTTTTTTTCTAACGCTCGACCAAAGGTGCACAAGGAGGCGATAGACAAGGTGCCGAACTCGTTGCCGAACAGAAGCAACATCGAGATAGAGATATACGGTATGGAGGGCATCCCGCCGAACGACGCGAAGGAACACGAGCGACAGCGAAACGGCGGTCGTCCCGGCTCGCCGAGCTCCGGCGAGGACGAGCCAGCACAGAAAAAACCAAAACCCGAGGGTCTTCTGGGATCGGCGCCCGGTGCAATGCCGACGAACTCGAGCATGATGCAAGGAGTCATGCAGGGACATCCGGGAATGGCGCAGATGGGACAGTACGCACCGCCCATGCATTCCATGATGGGACACCTCGGTCACGTTGGTCCTCCTTACATGGGACCCGGGTACGGGTAATATATATGAATTTAAGAAGTTTCGATACTTTTTTTTTCCTCACGAAAAACCATTGAATTACCATTATTCGCTCGGTGGATTGTCATCATTTTTATTATTATTATTTTTATTATTATTATTGTTATTATTATTATTATTATTAATTGTTGCGACGAAATTCTCCAACTGGAATTCCCCGACTTTTTATTTATTCATTTATTTATTATATTTATTTATTTATTTGACGGAACGAACCCTTTGTTACGGTTTAATACAAGTTTTAATTTTGACCGACAGCGGTGGATGCGCGGTTGGCGCACGGCTCTGGTGGTCCCCCAAGTCAAGCTGATTCGTTCGCGGTCAGTACTTGGATGGGTGACCGCTTAGCCGTGCGCTAGCTGGCGCATCGACCGTTGAGCGGAAGGCGCTTTCTTCTGAGACTTTGGTGTTTCTAAACTTTACTCGAGTGCAAAAATACCAGTGGATGAGTAGAATATGGCCGTCTGTACCGGCACGGCTTTTCCGTAGTTTCCCCGTGTCCCCGGCAAATGCGGTACAGTGTAGCTAAGTCGGCTACGGACGCACTGGAAGTTAGGTAGCTTAGATGAGTGCGGGTAGGGAGTGCTAGGGGGAATCGGGATGGGGTTCCGTAAAAACCCGACAAGGGTATACGGTGGAATTGGAACAACAAATATAAAAACAATACAAGTTTTAATTTTTGTGTTTGTTTAGACATTTTTTCCAAATCAAAAAATTAAAAAATGAAAGCTAATTGAAAAATCTAAAAAAAATTGATACGTATTCAGAAAAATAAAAGAATCATTTTCATAGAAAAAAATGGTTGTTTTGCCGGGCAATTTGTTGAACAATTTATTTTTTTATCAATTTGTTAACAACATTTTGGAATTATTATTGTGCAAAATTAATCTCTTCAGCACCTTTAATCTGCATGAATTTTTTAAGATTTTTATATTATCGAGAAGTACTTGCAAATATTCGCTTACTTTTCTTGAATTTTTTTCTAACGCAAAGTATTTAATTGTACATTCGAAAGCACTAAAACATTTTTATCTTTCTATCATATTATATTACATTTTAATTGTTCTTTCCTACCTGATCAACTGACTGGAAAAATGGAACTTTTGCTCTGTAAGATCGGGAAAAGTCAGGGAATTTCAGTAGGAGAATTTTGTGGCAACCATGAAAAAAAAAGAAATTCGTTTTCCGATTATCATCCAGTGACGAATAATTCATGATTTTTTTTGTTGTGATTTTTTTTGTAAAAGGTATCGAATCTCCTTAAACGAAGGGAGATCAACAGTTTCGAAGCGAAGAATAAAATTTTAATTGTATTTTTTTTCTTTCACGATTGTCTTCCGAAGATCGACGTTTCGACATCACAGTATGATGCAAGGAATGCCGGGTATGCCACCTGGAATGCAACCCCCGGTGTCGATGCCACCGTCGCGGCCGCTGTTCCCGAGCGCGGCGGCGGTTTCGACGGCAGCCTCCTCGGCGTCGAACACGACGCCTCTCGGCGCCGATTTCAAACCCATCACATCGGTCGCCGGCGGATCCATAGGACCGGTCAAACCCACATTCCCCGCGTACGGCGGCAGCGGCGAGGCAAACGCCAACAGCGCCAACAGCGGGAACGAACAGAAGGTCAATCTCATAGCGACCACGGGGGCGGCCAGTAAAATTATTCATCCGCCCGAGGATCTCAGTCTGGTTCGTAAACCTTTCATTCCATACCCCATCGTCAATAGTTCCTATAATTTTATAATTTTATAATTTCATAATTTTGTAATTTTACAATTTCATAATTTTGTAATTTTGTAATTTTACAATTTCATAATTTTGTAATTTTGTAATTTTACAATTTCATAATTTTGTTATTTTATAATTTACGTGTGAGTGTAGAAACTGGAATTCCTCGTTGCTAATTCAAAAAAAATTTTGATTTCGAGAAAAAAGTATAATGAGAAAAGTATAAAATATCGTGACCGAATAAAAGTTAATTGACTCAAAATCAAACCTTCAGAGTAACAAACGTATTAAATGCACCACATTTTGAGCAGAGCTCGAAATGTAATTTATCAAAGTAAGAAAAAATACTTCAAGTACAAAGTACGAAGTATCACACGTACTTGAAGTATTTCTCAAGTATTTTTTCCGAGTACATTTTTCGATTAGGTTCATAACGTTGAACGTTATCTAGGCTTCAAAAAACGATGCAAAGCTACTGTGCACATGGCGTCCTCATTGTAAAAAATCGCTAACCGAAAGTTTCGCAATTCGTCGTTTTGAGACCATTTTTAAAATCTGATTTCCACTTTTTTTCATTGAAAAAAAATGCATAAAGAATACCATAAAAATTTTATTTAAAAAACGGGAAGGGTCCCTTTTTGCAACGCCAAGTCGGAACTGAAAAATTGTCTATCTCCGTCGGTAAAACAGACAAAGCAAGTTAAAAAAGAAAAAAAACAGCTTCAGAATCCCCTTAAAAACGATGCTTATCGGAGACTCTCGAACGATCTTGCAGGAAGAAATCCGTGCGAGATTACCGAAGTATCAGCGTCGCCAGAGCGAGGAGGCTGCGCGCAATGCTCACGCGGAGGCGATATCGCAGCAGGCGGCGGCGCTGCAGCAGCAGCACCAGCAGCAGCAAGCCCAGGCGCAGCAGCAGCAGCAGCAGGCGCAGGCGCAGCAGCAGCAGGCCCAGCAGCAGCAACAGCAGGCGCAACAGCAGCACCATCACCAGCAGCAACAGCAGGCCGCGGCGAACGCGGCCGCGGCTTTCCAGGACCAGCAGCAGCGCCAACAGGCCGCCCTCAGCGCCCTCCAGCAACAGCAGCAGAGGTTTCAGAGGCCGCCGCAGACCGTCATGGTTCCCGCGTCGGCCGCCATGCCGGTCAGCTCCGTGGCGCTGATGGCGCCCCTCATGAGACCGACCATGACTCTGGCCGCGCCTGCTCTCATTCACGGAGGTAACATGATGCGACCGCCCCCCATGGGCCTGCCACCAGGTAAGTCTCCGCAATTTTATTTCTTATTTAAAACAAAAAAAGATATACACGAAAAAAAAAATATCGAATTTCTTCCTTCAGCCAATACGCGATCTTTAGGTGACAAAGTTTGTTGTTCCATTGTTGTTGTTGTTGTTGGTTCCTTTTTTTTTTATAATTTTTTATTCTTGTCAAGTTGTGTCTACCTGTTTACCGAAGCCCGAGGAATGAAAGTGATGCGAGTGAGGGGAATACTTGAGGGTCGGATGGTGCGGAGGATTTATTTCGATCGTGTGGACGTCGAGGCGAACGGTTCGAGTTGTGGAGGAAAAAAAAATTGATTTTTTTTATCTTTTGATTGTGAAATTTGGATCTGAAAATTCGGGACTCTGTTCACTGAGTGCGGACGTCGAGGAGAGTTTGGGGATGGAGGCTCGGATCGGACAGCGGGCTCGATCGAGCGCTGGGGTTTCGAAAATTGTTTCTGTTTTTTTTTTACCGAATTTTAACGAAGATCTGAATTAGGGAATTCTTAATTTGATGTTTACAAAAAAATATTTAGAACGATTTTTTTTTTTTGCAATCATGTAAGAATTCTTTTATTCCGATCCACTGTTTTTTTACTTTATTTTTTTGTGGTTAAGAAACTATTTTTGGAATCGTAGTTCTCGATTGGCCCGACCGTGGCCGCCGGAGCCTCATCGAGGCGATGCGAAACAGACTTGGTCGGTAAAAAAAAAAAAAACTGTGATCGATGGTCTTCAAGGTTCTTCGACATTTTGTTGAAAGTGAAAGTGACAAAATTCAAAGTGAATTTGAAAATCTGAAAAAGTTCATAAATCTGAAATCTGAAAGTCTGATAAATTTTCAGACATATTCAGATAAATTTCAGACATTCAGATAAATTTTAAGACATATTCAGATGAGTTTTCAGACATATTCAGATGAGTTTTCAGACATATTCAGATAAATTTTTGCCAGGGTGGAGAGAGAAAAAAATTGATTACAGTTTTTCGTTACCGACCGAGCCCGGATCGGGCAAGGCGTTTCGTATCGCCTTAATCGTCAGCCCGAGGGATGTTTCAGGTCGTACTCTGTGGAATATCTGTACGTTACCTTCTTCGTTTTTTTTTCTTTTTGTTACGTTTTTTTTTTTATTAACGGTGCGTTTGCAGGGCGCCCGGTCACTCATCGGTGAGTGTCGTGTCGATAATACCGACTCTACTCTCTCCCCACGCACACTCTGGTTACGTAAATCCGTGTTTAATTCGCAAGTGCAACAAGGTTGGTCCTTAGCAAATAGCATGCGGTGACATGGCCTCTCTTATCTTATCTCTACTTACTCTCATAATGTTATTTTATTACGTTTTTATCATTTTTTTTCTTCATTTTTAAAAAATTCATTTACTTATTTATTTATTTAATTTATCTTCAAATTTTTTATTACGCATCACAATCTTCTCATTTTGTGCTCATCAAATTCATAATTCAATCACGTAAATTGCATAATCTTCACTGCCACTGTGGGATACGGTGTTGTTGTTTTTCTTTTTTTTTTTTTTTTTTTTTTTATCGATTCCAACGCATTTTTTTTTCTTTCATCGGAGTTAATTTGTCGTTAATGTAGCGAATGGCTTTGTCGTTCGCACATTTGTTTTCACACCCGTTGACATATATATATTATTCATGATAGTTTATCCTGGCATTCGTGATCTATCGTACTTGTGTAGTTTATTGCGAAGATTACGTATTTTTTATGGGAAAAAAAAAAAATTTAATTGACACGAATGAAAATTAAATGAACGAGTACCACCTATAGAAAAAGCTTCTGTGTTTTTTTACGTGAAGAAAAAAAATTATATATATATGAAACATGCCGACTCACACACTTACACACAGACACGAAAAAAAAAGAATAAACAATTAAAAATAAGTCGAGAGAAACGACAGTAAGTAAACGCATTTCACGTACCAAGTATATACTATTATACTACTATTATGTTTATTATAAATAATAATTATATATAAAAAAATATATATATACATACATATATATATATATATATATCTATATATATATCATCTACGTATAAAAACTACTTAAAGGATAACGTGGGAGGTATGTGGTGAAGACAATGAGATATGCTTGATATTCGAGAATGGGAGAAACGAGGGAATCACCTACCAAGCTTGTTGTATCAGGTCACTAATGCCAAGTGATTGGAATAGCTCATTGCACTTGAAAGTTTAGTCGTAGATGGTGGAGAATTTTTTACCCGAGCTTTTATCGAGGAATTTGTCCGCAAACCCTTTTTGGGACATTCCGGGGCTTGGGACTCGAAAAATGGGACAAACAATGGTGCCATCGTCTTCCGCATTAAAAACTGACAAAACTTTCCCTCTTGCAGTTTCTCTGTAAAACGCAAAGTTTCCGATATACGAGCGGTTAAAGTTTGCGACCAATGAGGTCGCTCGGCGGCCAGTGGCGCCACCTTGCGGGTTCGGCTCATTGGCTGCAATCTTCAGTCGCCCGTAACTCGAAAACTACACACCGTAGAGAAAAAAGGTTGAGGACAAGTTTCATCAGTTTTCAACAGAGAATACGATGAGACACTTTTTTTTGTCCCAAAATCGGGACACCGTCCCGCTGCAAGCAAAATAAAGATAGAAAAAAGAAATCTTTTGTCACTAGCGACGTGATACAATTTCGCCAGCGGAAATACCGTTGTAATCGTTTTGCGCTATTCGTTAGTGCTCGACAAAAAAAAGCCTTTAACAAAAATCCGACCAGACTTACACGATCGGCTTCAGGGTGACAGCCGAACGACGTTTAACAACAAAATACATACAAAAATAAATAAAAAAAACTCCCCGTTTAGTTAATGGCGTGAAAATTTTGTTCTGTGTGGTAGCACCTCTCTCTATATCGGTTTGCTGTGAAACTTATTGTGATTATCGATGTTACTTGTATTTTCATTATCATGACGCTGCACACCACCGAAAATGCATGATTTGAAAAAAAAAAAAAAAACTCGCTTATACAATCAAACGAGAATTCTCGTCAAATTTCAGTTACTTGCGTATTACGATAGAAAAAATAATCGTAGAAAACTGATAGACGCAAAAACGTTAGGTAAAAAAAAAAATCAATTGCATCGTAAAAATCCCTAATCGCATTTCCTTCCCACATCCCCTCCACGCAACCCTCGGGGGGGGGGGGGGGGGGAGATAAAGGCTGTCACCCATCGACCGCGCGGGACACAGAATCCACTTTCCCTCGCGAGCGTGAATTAAAAATTAGTGTATGAATGTAAAAAAAAAAAAAAAAACTCGAATGAATGCGTGATCGATTGTCCGTAACCGAGTAGCGTGCTCGATCGTGACGTAAGTATACGAAAGAAAAAAAATTACATCCAAATACATTTAAAAAAAAAACGAAACGAATGCTGAAAAATATTTGTGCGAGAGACGATCGTAGAACAAAAATTTGCAACCTCGCAAAAAAAAAAAAATTTAACGAAAAAAAGGGGTTTGAACGAACGTTGATTGACGGATGTTTGTGAATTTGCAGGGATGCTAGGTGCACTGCCACCGGGTGCGATGCATCCGGCGTTCGCGGCGCCGATGGGATTCCCGGGCGCTCCTATGCTCGCCCCGATGATGCATCCACGCTTCAGATGATCGCCCCCGACGGACGGGCCCAATCCACCGCTGCACTTCGTGCTCTGGGCCCGCCCATAACCGTGCCGAGAAATTCTCGGCGCGAATGGATTACGTTTGAAAAAAAAAACTAAAAAAAAAAAAATACTAAAAAAAAACAAACTAAAATCGAGCGAAGAATGCACGGGAACCGTCGGGGAAGAAGCCCGCGCGATGCGCTCGACGAGAGGACAACACACTCACGCCCCACACACACACGCGCACGGACTGGAATGTGTACAGAGTGAAAGAAAAAAAAAAGGAAAAAAAAATGGAGCGAAGAAGCTACCGATATCGATTGTCGTCGTGAATGGAAACTGGAAGAGGACGATGAAGAGAATGAAGAAGACGCGTCGAGACCTCTTCACACGAAGTTAACACGAAGTTAGCAAAATCTTTATGTTTTTTCTTACTATCGTATTATATATATGTATATATATATATATATATACATATTTATACGTACATATATACATATATATATATACATATATATTTAAGAGAATTAAAGAACGCCACTCTGCGCAGCTTCCGGGATATTACTCAGAATGATTGAATTTTAATTATTGCGATCATCCCTGGCGATGGATTTACAGACGTGGGAGCGCGTTTTTTTTTTTTTTTTTAAGTTTGGACTTGAGATTGGAACTTAAGCTCGGACTTGATATTAGAACTTAAGCTCGGACTTGAGCTTGGACTTCAGATTAGAACTTAAGCTCGGACTCGAGACTTGAACTTAAGCTCGGACTTGAGATTATAACTTAAGCTCGGACTTGAGATTTGAACTTAAGCTTGGCCTTGACATTCGAACTTAAGCTTGGACTTGAGATTCGAACTTAAGCATGTTAAGGTTACGAGGTTTTCTCAGGCACAAAAAAAAGTGTTTTTTTTTTTAACGATAACAAAAAAGTCGTATTAAAAGCTCCATGAGATCGATTGTTTGTATGGGTATTACGATCGTGTAAAAAAAATCCGCAGGTCTGAATATATTATTTAAAAAAAAAAAAAATTGTTGGCGTTCCGCATGTAATTATGATTTTTTTTTTACGAATAGAAGAGAACAACCAAACCTACAATTTTCGAACTCGAACCTGCGGATTTTATTTGCGTGACCGGAACACCTCTATCGACAATCAGTCACTCAGGACTTTTTTATAGGATTTTTTTTTAAGATGTAAAAAAAAAACAGATTAAATGGAAACGTATGTTGGCCCGAAATCGTCGACTTGTTGACCGAAGTTCGCTCGCACGCACTGTAAATTTGTCCCCCGTTCAAAAATTCTTTTGCCCCCAATTCCTTTTTTATTATCATTTTTTCCTTCGATCAAGAGGTTCAGGATTATGAGGTGGAGTTACTTCTTGTTTTTTTTTTTTTTCGAGTCTCTCTTTCGTACGATTTTTTTAAACGAGCCCCTCCCCGACGCTGCTGCGAGTGTCCTTCACGGAGACACGCGATCGCGATTAAGGCGAAGCTTCACGCTGCCGCTACGTCACAGCTTCGGACGTAAAGTTATTACGAAAAAAAATATAAATATATATATTTAAAAAAAAAAAAATAGAAAAAAAAATTTCTCCAGAATTCCGCGCGTTGCTTTATCGTTTTTGTTCGGTACCGACAGAGCTCGGGTTAGCCGCAGCGCGGAGGTTTTCTGTCGCCTCAGGTTAGTCTGTCGCAAATTTTTTTTTTTTTTTTTAAATTATTTTGTCACCAGACATCGAGGCTCGAAACCGATGAAAAAAAGAGTTTCGAATCGCAGTATTTTTTACCGTCAAATACTGATATTATATTCGATGATTTTTTTTTTTAATAACAAAAATTATCGATTTTTCGATAAGGAAAAAAATAAATACATTTTTACGGTCTCGAGCCGCGGCGTCGGGCCAGAAAGCCTCATTCCTTGCAAGGAACATGTTCGGCGACGCAATGAGAGTGAGTGGTAAGTACGGAGGGTGCTCACGTGAACTCGATTATTATGCATATATACAGAACGGCTGTTCCTCCTCTCAATCTCTACACTCGACTCCCGCCGTTTCTACTGCTCTAAAAAAAAAATAACCAAAAAAGCTATACTGTACTAATCCCCGATTTAATTTTATTCGATATCTCCAGACCATGAAATTTCGATCGTGGAACTCGACTCCCAAAACGAAAGCCCTTCAAAAAAGCTTCAAACCAGAAAAAAAATAGCAAAATAAATGGTTTAAAAAAAAAGATTCTAAAAATAATTTTTTTCAGAAAAGATTAGAAAAATACATCTTTTCGAAAAAAGATCGGAAAAATAAATTCTTTCAAAAAAAGATTAGAAAAATAAATTTTATCGAAAAAAGATTAGCCAAAAAAAATTGTTCAAAACATTTTTGTCGATAGAAAAAAAAGGAATTATTTTGTGCCCACGATCGAAATAATCCTCGACCCAATTTATTTCACATTCTGATCTATCTCTTTCAATCTTCGCTATACTCTCTGAAATCTGTACTCTACTCTCTACTATCTCTCGCTCTATCTCTATTTTCGCCCGATCACGAAACATTCACACACGAAAGAAAAAAAAAAAAAAAAAAAAAAAAAACGACGATAGTGCGAAAAACCGAAGAGAATTACGAAACCGCGTGCGGGTGAAACCACGTGTACGTACCTTCTAATCTACGCATTGGTATTATACTATACTATATTACACTTTACTTTCCAGGGGGTTGTCTTTCCGAATACGTTGTACATTGACATGAAATCTCGCTTTGCCGGAATTTTTTCTTTTCGTGTTCGTTTGTTGTTATTATTATTTCGTTTTCTTTTTTCTTCCGGCAAAACTAAATCGGTGAAAGACCTCCTATAATTTCGCATTGCTGTAAACACTTCTATGTAAAAAAAAAATAAAAAAAAATAAAAATTATAGTTTAAAGATAACGAAGATAGCGTGAATCACGATGAGATAATTGACTTAAAAAAAAGCGATTGATAAAAAAAAAACCTACGTTTCGATGATAATAAAAATAAAATAGATATTCGGCAGGACAATCTGGCGACAGAATTCGACTTGTAGAAAAGTTCTGTTATTCATTGAGTGTGTGTCATAATTATCGACTGTTTTTTCTCGAAATAAAGACCGTTATGTGGAAAGAGAGCTTGAGAGGTGTAATTTGGGCATAGCTTGCTGTTCTGGGAATCATCTGAGATCGCACGCATCGAGCTTACGTCATATCCATTCCAATAATTATTCTCATTGTTATTATTAAATTTTTTTTTTAAATTATTTCAAAAATTATATATTTTTTTTCGTGAACCGATGAATGAAATCGGAGCGAGACGGTCGATTAGTCGATTACGAAATCCATAAATAGCTCGCCGCGAAAAAAAAATTGTAAAAAAAAAAAATCTAAACTTTTATGTTCGTTTTGAAAAAAAATTAGAGTCTTGTTTTTTTTTTTCGTTTTAATGATTGTTTGTACGAGGCATAAATAGTGCGCAATGTCGCATGTTCCCAGAATGTGCGGGCTACGGGCCACATATTGTTTCAACCAATCACAGCTCTGAGCGCTGTTGGACCTAATCGGTCCCTTGCCCAATGGCAGGCGATTGTTTGGACCTACCGTCACGGCGCCGAGCTTACCACTTTGCCCAGTTTACGATAGTTGTGCGTTTTTTTTTTACTTTCCTCCATATTTTCTTTATTTCGTTGTTCACATATTATGTAATTTTTGTGATTGAAAAAAGAAAAAAAATAGAGAAAGGTGGAATTGTGTGAGCAACTGGGCATCGCGTCGGTGCTCGGCCCGGTGAGCGCGTGGCTGGACCGAGAAACAATATTAATAGCAAAAAAAAACACAAAATCGATTAAGAGTCTCGCAATGAAATTCGTATTAACTGAACCAACAATCGTGCCGCAAAGAAAAAAAAAAAAGCGTTAATGTCGACTCATTTGTCCCGTTAAACGGGCGATTGAATGGAAGTCTTGAATTGGACATTTTATTTTATTTTTTCATTCTCAAGGACATGCGATACTCGCGAAATTTTTGTTTGTTTTTTCAGGAGAAAATGTATCGTTTCGCAAATTTCGGATAACATGAATTAAAATTGATAAGAAAAAAAAGCCTCGGATCCAGCGTATGAAATTTTTATTTTCCGTTGGTAGAAAATATTTCGGAGTATCGAATGTCCTGAAGATAGTGACCGGCTCGATCGTTCGGTGAATGCTTAGCTCTGCTCTGTGTGTACCGGAATATTGTCTTACTACTTTTGCGCAAGGAAAAAAAAATACAAAAAAAAAAGAAAAAAAAAAGAACGAAGCAAGCAAAGCAATCCCCTCATCTCTGTGCCTGATTAGTCTCTAAACACATTGGTGGTGAACGTTTTTAGGGGTTGATACAACGCGATTGAGTATTTTGCGGGGGATTTTTCTTGAAACGCTTCAGACCGATTTAAGGCCTTATATACACCCTAGCAGTCGCTTTCCAAGGGATTTTTTCTGACGCGGTTGAAATTAAAAACAAAACATACATTGAATTTTTTTTTGTACACTTATTGGCACACCTTTTAACTGTATGTAGAACAACAAAAAATAGTCACAATGTTCAAAAATGGCGGCGTTCTTGTCCCATGAGTAGGTCGGCTTCAAAATCATGCAGGATTATGATATTGATATAAACGCTTCGGTGTGCAGTCGAATTTTGATTGAAAACTTACAAGGAATTAAGAAAACCGAATATTATAGTTTGGGAAAGTGTATGAACGTAGTGTCACGATTGACGTACAGGTGGCTCTGCATCGTGCCCTACACTACATTACATTACATTACACTACACTACATTACACTACACTACATTACATTACATTACATTACATTACACTACATTACATTACATTACATTACATTACATTACATTACATTACATTAGATTACACTACATTACATTACATTACATTACACTACATTACATTACATTACATTACATTACATTACATTACACTACATTACACTACACTACATTACATTACATTACACTACATTTATACCGTTGTCAGCGGCTCTGATCACCCGTCGCAAGTCGATAGACTAAGTGATCGCAGTTTACACTATGCGTGATACGTGACAAGTTGCGAGATCGCAGAGAAAACCGAAAAGAAAGCGATAATTCGACATCCATGACCTGCATTAACTATAATTTCTTTGTTTCCCGCTGTCGACCGTTTTTGGGTCGATGTACTTGCAAACGTCGTTTCCGCTTCTCGAATGTGCGCGTTGCCACTAAACTTTCTTCTCTCCGGTCTAGAAGCACGAGCATGGGTATATTTGCTCTGTTTTCTATCCATGGTAGATACGCGTGTGTTCAAAGTAAACTCTCATTCGATACTGGGCGACTCGATTTTTCGACCCAACACTACCGTTAGGACTCGTCCTTCATCGAATTCAAAACCTTTTATTCGCTGACTTCCACAACTTGTCGATTTCGCAATTCTAGAAGGCTTAAAATATTCTCAACTGTCTAGGCTACTGAAATATGAAGAAAAAAAAATATGACAATTTGGGGGTATATAAGGCCTTAATAAAAATTACAAAAAAAAATTGAAAATAAAACTAGCCTTTCGTGGTAACGTTGGTGAAGACCTATTTACGTACCAAAATTTATTACTACTATTTAATTAATTAGTCGAACCCCGTTGTATCGTTACACACGGGATAATGCAGCGTAGTTTTTACATCGTATCTCGTCGTTTCTCGTGTTCCCCCGTCGTCGCAAAAAAAAAAAAAAAAACGACGAAAAAATAATAATAATCCGAAACAGAGATTATTATCTTGGCTTTATACCACACAAGAATTTAGTAGTAGCTGTATCACTATTACTATCATCAGCATTCTACAGCATTGTTGTTTTCAGCGAAGAACGCGCGTTCGAGCTGACTAAACGATACGCAAAGAAAATGTATCCTAGTTGCTCGGAGAATAAAGAAAAATTAAAAAAAAATGATCGAATCGTCGATTCGTAAGATAATGCTGATCCGAAAGGGATAATCGTTTGCCTTAAAAAATCCTTGTGATCGTTGATTACAGTTGCAATTTTTTTTTCGTCTATTGAACGGTTATCTCTGTCGTTGGGCATTGCATCGTTTATTTACGAACCTATCATTTCCCGTTAATCCCTAAGTGTTTGTGTTAATCTCTAAACTTTAGTGTTTACCGATAGTTCGAGAGGAGAACAAACTGATGGGAAAACGTCACGTTCGGTTCGAAAACCTCATTTTTCGACTTCCAGTTTGAAGAAACAATGTTTCGTTAATTCGTATTTTCATTATGAGAGGGAATTAGACAAAATACACACATCGTATCTCCAGTAACAACCACAAAACGGGGCACCGGGACAAATCGAGCCGTCATAAAAAAGCTGGCTGCCTCATATGTGAGTGCCGACAACAGAATGTAAAAAAAAGAAATAAAAATACATGTCTTGGCTAGTACCGCAAAACGGAAACCCTGGCAGATCCCGCGACCAACAAAACCGCCGAGAAAACGACCGGTCGTTTGATCGGTCGCTTTGAAGGTAGTTTGGTGGTGGTTTTTCAAGTCGCAGAACTTCCCAGGGAAGAAACTGAACGGAAAAGTGTACATACTGTGCCTTCCGGTAGAACCTTGGTTCGTACTTTGGGTTGTTCTTCAGAGTTGCGTGTACTCCGCAGGATTATAAAAACGTCAGTATCGATCTGATGCAGCGGTCAAACGATAGTAATACAATTGCTTCGTATACACTGTCGGGCTCGAAGCGTCGTTGCGACTGCGCCAACCGCAGTACGCATACGTTGGGAATAAGTGAAGTACTCATGAAATATGCAAGTTAAACGCAGGAGCTGCACGAAGGTGTTGACGCGTTGCGATTACAGCCATGCCAGTCATCGAACTCCGGTTGGTAGACATGTATTCTATGAAACGTGCAACTGTCCATCATCGTCACCGTGAGTCAAGAAATATGGGAAAGGCAGTATTTCTACGTACTGTATCCACACACTTTGTATGCAGTCGTGGTGAATCCGAGAATTATATCCGGATAGGTGTCTCGATGACTTTCACGACCTCCGGAGCGATATAAGTTGTTTACACCTCCGAGACGCACCAATGACTTTCTTCAACCAGCCTTATCACGCGTTTATCAAGTCTCACATGTCCCGAATAGGCGTTTGGCCGGAACAGTCAAAATCCATGAGAACCATGTTGCATTTGGTCATAGTCTGTATGGTGGCGACGTTCGTCGCGCCTCAGGTAGCGAGTCCTATGTCACTATCAATTTTTTTTTCTTTTCACGTTTAATATCTAATTTATCGCAATCGACAGCTCGCTCGATTGCACGACGTGTGGGGCGACGGAGAGACTGTCATAGCCATAATGCCAACATTACTGACTGCACTAATAATTTTTACCGCCGCGATGAATTGTGTGCTACAAACTGACGAGGTACGCCCCGATACACAAATGTTCGACGAGTATTGCAGCGTCGGAGATTTTTCAGATAAAAGTTATGCTCGAGGAGATGGAAGGGCAGTGGAAATTGTTCAAGAACACATCGGCGGTAATTGTTCTCGACAAGTACGCCAGACGTGCATGCTACCTCACTAAACTTTACGCGAGTAAGTGATCGATACATTCTTTTATTGACTGTATAAACCGACCCGGTTGGACAAGCGCCACAAAACGCAGCAGTTGGATGAGCGCTTGTCTATCTGGGGATGTACCGAAGCTTACTTTTGCGTATAATTTCACAGTATACATAAACATTGCGCTAGCCCTCTACTTCGTCGTGTTGATATCACCTGTAATACTGGACTTTGTTTATCCTCTCAACGAAACCCGGCAGAAGTTTCATTTTTATGAAGCAGAGTACGGTGTAGATCCGGATGAATACTATTGGATCATACTCGCTCATGGTTACACAGTGGCGATACTGGGAGTCAATATGACCGTTACCACTATGACGATCTACGTCTTGCTGGTCGAGCATGCCTGCGCCCTCTTCGAAGTCGTTGGGTGAGCACACTTGTGTCTAGGATAAAATGTGTAGCTGGGGACCGATGTGTTGGATGAATTTCTGCCAGGTAACCCTTAATAATGCGAACATTACGGTTAGACCTCTCATAATTTATGAACTCGGGACAGGTGAGGTTTCTTAACTTATATTTCCTCTTGAACCCCAATCATTGCCAGTAGAGCACAGTTGACTGTTCTTAAGATGGCGCACTTAAGATGGCGTACTTAAAATGGCGTACTTAAGATGGCGTACCCGATGGAGGCAATCAGTGGGCACGCACGCGCTGATGGTAGGGACAGTTTTGGGAAGACAGTTATAAGTTTTCGGCGGACCATTCTATGATTTAAGAGAGGTTCATAAGTTATAGCCGTATGAGTTAACAGAGGTTCCACGGTATTTCGTTTTTGATCCGCGCATTGATCAATATATTCCTGTTACATTCTTCGTGGCTCACGATCAACACGGATTTATTCCGGGGGCCAGGTTGAATTCATCCTCAGATGATGGGTGTCTAAATAAATTGTAACGAAGAAAACGACCCCATACTTCGTTGACCCGTTCCAGCGGACTGAGGGTTAATGTGATTCGAGCGTTAACCCTCTGTAAGTCTATCCTCGATCCCCACTCTTTGTAACTTTGCAACACCTCCGTCCCCACTCTTAGGTGTTACCGTTTTTGTACGGTTTCGGGCGGTGTGACTTATAAAGGGTTAATCGAGGAAGTGTAGCTATAGGTTTGCTTGTACAGATTCAACTTGAAGCTGGCCACAGGTGAACAAATGGCAAATAAGGGAAACACGACTACCGTCCGGTATGAGAACAACAATCAACAAATCTGTGACTGCATAGTTGTACACAAGAAGGCGATAAGGTTGGTGGAACGCGCGAGTGACAGCGCACGTATAGGCTGTGATGTTTTTTTTTATTTTGGAGAATTGGGACATTTTTTTGTAACTCAGCTTTGCGAATCGGCTCGAGAACTTTTATTCCCTATCGTTGATACTCGTGATGGGTATTACCGGGATTCTTATAAGCGTCACAGGTGTACAGGTAAGTTAAAACCATTCGACTTTGGGACACTAATTTGTAGAATAGACATTTTCTTCTAACGAAGAAAAATAGTCATAAACGATAATTGACGAATGTTTGCCATTTCAGATCCTGATCAATATTGAAAGTCCTGACATGCTGTTGCGAACAGCGAACTTCACCTTGGGTCAGATATTCCATCTCTGCTTGAAGAGCATACTAGGACAGCAATTGATTGACAGCAGTCTGAGACTTCACACATACATGTGCGTATGAATCACATAGCAATTTATTTTTTTCTGATTACCATTGACAATTTATAGATCTAATTTGAACTGGTACGATATGTCGGTGAAAGTTCAGAAGCTTTTGATACCCATTCTAATCAGGAGCAACAAGCCTTGTATTCTCACCGCCGGAAAAGTCTACGTTCTGTCGATGCAAAGTTTTGGCTCGGTACGATATTGTTACGTTTCGATGGGAACGCTCGACGCGTCACAACAATCGTTGGTACGATAGACAAGGTGGTTGTAATAATATTGTCACATGATTTTTCAAGGCAATGCGGACAGCGTTATCGTATTTCATGGTATTCGCGCGACTGGTTAGATGAGTCGACTCACACAGTCGTTTGGATCTCAGCGGCGATCGTATTTTTTTCAGCTGAACAATAAAATGCGGTTGAACCATGTGTAATACGATGTGTAGCACGATCACCCTCACCGAAAAGAACTACTGAAAACTAATGTAGGATGGTCCGTAAATGAGGCTCGTTTCGTTTAAGGTTTCAAACGTAAAATAAATGGTTTTATTGAATATAATTAATGGAATACAAAAAAAAAGCTTTTGTTCCGCGCTAACGCGTGCGCGCTCTTCTCTGGTCGTAGCGTGACTCCCGTCTCCTGCTATCGCCGCCCGCCTCGACTAATCGTGGCGCTCGACGGCCGTAGTCTACGCGCGCGTCTCTTATACAAAATAAAAGTTTTCATACTCTTTCTTACATTTCGGCCTTTCCTGACCTTCTGACGTCCTCGACAGATTAGTAATCAAACAACAAACAAAATTAAAAGAAAACATCCCATAAAGACGAGCTGCCTTTTACACGTACGGCAACGTAACATTTTACACACAATAAAAGAATAATTGAACGAGAATAATGCGGCGTTACATCCCTCGTGGGGGGTGGGGTGTGTTTTTTTTTTTTTTTTTTTTTACGCAGTATCTGGCTGCTTCCATGGCCTGATATTTGCGGCTTGCCATACTCCGTTATACGGCCGTTGTGTGTTTTGGAATCCGTCTACGTCCGTTACACGATATCGGTCGTTACCTAGCTTTTCTGCGATTTTGTACGGCCCCTTGAACTTCGGCACTAGCTTGTGAGCCGCACCAGCCGTGCTGTCGAAATTTCGTATCATTATCAAGTCGTCTACACAATATTCGTGCGCCGCTTTTCGTTTCTTATCCGCATATTCTTTACCGTACGCTTGTGATCGCAATATTCTGTCGGACGCGCGCTCTCGCATCTCGTCACGATCGATTACATCCGATTCGATCGCATTTTCCAAACTCTCTCGTAGTTCGTCCGGTGAACTTCCGCGTTGGTTTACACCAAACAACAGTCGACTCGGTGTAAATCCCGTGGATTTACTGACCGTGTTATTCAACGCGTACTCTACATCGTGTATGATCTTATACCAGTACAAGTTCTGCGAGTCGTCTGATAATTTTGCTAACATCGGGATTAAAGTCCTATTTACTCTTTCTACCTGGCCGTTAGCTTGCGGCGAACCCGTGGCGATTTTTACGTGTCGAATCTCGTTACCGCTTAAGAAACTCTCGAACTCTGCGCTCGTGAAACAACTCCCTCGGTCGGAAACAATCATCTTCGGTCGCGAGTAGTGTTCGAAGTATTGTCTTAAACAGCTTATCGCCTCTTTGCTCGATGTTGTTTTCGTCGCGTACAATTTTACGAACTTCGTGAAGCGCTCTACTACGACTAACAGATGTTGCTTCACCAAACGTTTTCGATCAATCGGTCCTAGGTGATCCACATGCAGAGTGTTAAAGGGTACATTCCCTTTCGGAATCGAATGAATGAGTCCCTCCACCTTACCACTAACTGGCGAGAAAACGATGCACTTAAGACAATTCTTAATGTGATTATCGACTTTCTCTCGGATCTTCGGAAACCGATAACTCTCCAGGATCGCTTGCGTTGTTTTTTCTGTACCGCTGTGTCCAAGCTCGTCGTGATACTTGTACAGGACGTTTTGCTCCATCTGTCGCGGCACGTAAAACTGCAGCTTTCTTCCGTTCTTTCGATAGACCAATCCGTTACGCATTTCGAAGAATTTGTCTTCGGATTTCTCGAGCCTATCGCGGAGCTCGACGATTTTCGGATCTTGGCCCTGACATATAGTCACATTCCATTCGAACGGGTTATCGTCTATTACGCCTATCATTCGACTTAAAGTGTCGACGTGTCGCATACGCGTTCCGGCGCGATACTCTAACTCGTAATCGAAATTGAGCATCATGATCGCCCATCTCTCGACGCGTCTGTTAACTTCCTTCTTTTTTAACGTCATAGTGACTGCATTACAATCGGTAAAGATCTTAAATCTCAGGCCTTGTAGATAGATCCGGAATCGTTCTAGCGCGTAGACAATCGCGAGTGTCTCCAATTCAAAACTGTGCAGCTTCGATTCACTCTCGGTTGTTCGTTTTGAAAAGTAAAATACCGGGTGTATTCTTCCGTCCGACTTCTTCTGCATCAATATCGCCCCATAACCGGCGGAACTGGCGTCGCAGTGCAATTCGGTTGCATCGTTCGGGTTGTAAATCGCGAGAATCGGCGCTTCGGTGAGCTTAGTTTTAAGAATCTTAAATGCTTCATACTCCTCGTTCCCGAACTTAAATGTTGCATTCGCTTTCGTTAGATCGTACAGGGGCTTTGCGATAGTTGAGAAATTCTCGACGAATTTTCGAAAATATGAGCAAAGTCCGAGAAAGCCTCGTACCTCTCTCGTGGTTGTCGGAGTCGGAAAATTCTCTACAGCTTCTATGCCCTGCCGCGTCGGCTGGATACCTCGTTCCGATATCAGATACCCGACATACTCAATTTCCGTCCGTAAAAACTTGCATTTGTCGATCCGCAAAATCAAATGGTTTTCGGCTAAGGTCCTAAAGACTCTCTTAAGAACTTCTAGGTGTCGTTCAAGCGTTTCGGTGGCAATCATGATATCGTCCATGTAGATTACCATGTCTCCGCTACGCATAAACTCTGTCAAAATACGATTAATGTACCGCTGGAAAACCGCGGGTGCCGTACGTAGCCCGAAAGGCATTCTAAGCCACTCGTACTGCCCTAACGGTGTCACGAAAGACGTGTACTTGATCGATTCTTCCCCAATTCGTACGTGGTGAAAACCATCTTTTAAGCCCAGAGACGTGAAATATCTCTTGTTCCCGAAAAACTCTAATTGATCCTCTATCAGAGGCATCGGATAATTATCTCTCGCGGTAGCCTTATTTAAAACTCGGTAGTCGACGCATAGTCGAGTAGTACCATTCTTTTTCTTAACTAGTACTATAGGGGACGCGTACTCAGAGTCGCTCGGACGTATGTACTCTTTCTCCAACAAGTCATCAAGAATGATCTGAAGACTTTCCCTTTCTTCGAAGGCGAGTCTGCGCGGCGAGCAATGGAACGGTTGAGGATTTTCGAGGCGTAATTTCATTTCCTCTTTGACTTTCGGCTCTGGTGGTCTCTCAAAATCTACGTAATCTCCCGGAAAAATTCGCTTCAGTTCGTTCTGCACTTCGTAAGGTACTTCCGGATTGATTTGAAGGTCATCAACCGCAGTATTCGCGTTTTCGTAAACTCCGATGTTCATAATTTCCCGCTCGTCTCTATCGTCTTCCGGTAACGTTAGGTACATACCAAATCTCTGCAATACGTCTCTACCCATCAGTCCCGGTGTCGTCATCGTATTCTCAGGCACAACGTAAACTCTAACGTCCCTTTTCGTCGTGGTACCAATGGTGATTTGTGCAAAGACCTTACCTAAAATCTGTACTTTCACGCGGTTACAGCCAAAATACTCTCGACCGGAATCATCCAATGGGATGAGCGCTTCCTTTTCTACGAACCGTTGTTTTAAGAAACTAGTTGCGCTTCCTGTGTCTAAGAGGGTATCTATACATAATACTTGTCGCGAGTTACAGTCTTTAATCTCGTAAGTGACGACTCTCCGGTGTTGCACGTTCGCTTCTTCCAGTGGATCTTCGTAGACGTTGTTGACTTGTTCCTTGCTCTTCGGCTCCTTGATCTTCTCTGGGCAATTCTTCGACTGATGTCCCATGCGTCCACATCCGAAGCACGAACCACGTTCTCTCTTCTCTGCGGTGCAATCTTTTGCGATGTGTCCGTCCTTATTGCAATTATAGCACCGGGTGGTTTTCGCCTCAGGTTTCTTCCCAGTCGTCTTTTCCCCCTTCGCTGGTTTCTCCGTTTCCGATTTTTCCCCGATCGGTGGGTTTCGGTTCGTCCGAGTTTTCAATTCCGGCGTCGGCAGAGAGATCTTACGGAAAGCATCGAGCAAATCTTTAACAGTCGTAAAGCTTTGCATTCGAGCCTGATTCTGCAACGTTCGGTCCGGAATCCCGTCGATCAGATAATCGACCAAGTCGCTGTCGTCTACCGGTACTAAATTCGCGAGAATCGATTTCTCGTGATAATAGTTGCTGAATTCTTCGCTCGATTGCCACGTTCGCGATTCAAATTTCCTCAAGCGGTCGACTTTACTGGGACGTTGATCGAACCCTTCCTTCATCGCGGTCAGTAACGAATCGAGTGTCATTTCCGTATAGTCTGATTTTGATCTGAACCATCTTTCCGCTTTGCCCTTCAGCCTCGAACTGATTATTATCTTCATAATGTCATCGTCGACAGCGAATAGACGCTTGAGTAAACGCACCTGTTTTTCCCAGTCGTCGAAATAACGGTCGGTTCCATTAAATGCGCCCAATAAATCACCGATTCCCTTCACATCTGCTCGAAGGTTTTGATGCGCTGCACGACCTTGTCGATCTGGGCTTCCACCGTCGTCTCGAACGGCGTTGTTAGCTACGTTTTCCCCTCGTCGTTCACGTTCCAGAACGGCTACTTCTCTTAGTGCGAGATCTCGTTCACGACGCGTAAGCTCGAGTTCTTGCATCAACAGACGGGTTCTGTCTATCTCGAGGTTCGGAACGTTTACCTCCGTTGCACGTTGTTCCTCGTTCATCGGTCCCTGCACATCCATCCAGGCACCTTCTGGATCGGCTTCGTTTAATCGCATAAGTAATTCTGCTTTCGTTCCTGATGTCGGTAAGTCAAGCTCTTTCAGCTTGTCCTTCAGTTGTACCACCGTAAAACTGCCGCCTGTAGCCATCGTTGCACATTCGATTATTACAGTTAACTTTTATCGCGAAAAATACGTAAACTATCGTCCGAATCTACACCTCTCACACCGAGTGTCGTATTCTTTCGCGGTACTTCCAGTTTGTTTACTTTTCCTCTCGACTCGCCACACACACACATAAAGACGAGACGACTCAAGTCGACGAACGCGATGAGGCCTGCTCAGCGAGGCAAAACGTAAACACACGCACACAGTCTCGAGGTATACACTGTAGTGTCTTTGTCGTTCCAACCGCCGAATGCTATTGCCGCCTAGCGCGCGCTAGCCCGATGCGAATTTTCTTGAACAAAGAATCGTTGCGTCACCACACAACGAAAACGAAACGCACTACAATGAATGTTCTCGACTTCTCGCCAATTCGATACTTAACAGTTCGGTCTCACTTCAGAGACGTACACGTAAAGTACACGTAAAGTACACATAAAGTACACATAAAATATACACCATAAATGTTCACTACGAGGCACGCTACCGTTAGTCTTTCTCCGGCTTAACTTCGAGTGATTCCTTGCTTGAATCCCACTTCTGAATTTGTAGGATGGTCCGTAAATGAGGCTCGTTTCGTTTAAGGTTTCAAACGTAAAATAAATGGTTTTATTGAATATAATTAATGGAATACAAAAAAAAAGCTTTTGTTCCGCGCTAACGCGTGCGCGCTCTTCTCTGGTCGTAGCGTGACTCCCGTCTCCTGCTATCGCCGCCCGCCTCGACTAATCGTGGCGCTCGACGGCCGTAGTCTACGCGCGCGTCTCTTATACAAAATAAAAGTTTTCATACTCTTTCTTACACTAATGAGAAATACTACTGGAGTATCCGTGCTATACGTTGATCCACTGTGTGAGTCCCAAAACCAATTGGACACTTCATCGTTCAGTTGCTGCTTGCTGAAATTTTTTATTTTTTATTTAATAGTCGACTCGTTTTGTATTCATTCAATAACGTCATGTTTGTTCAGCTAGAGATATTTCGTGACATTTTTCGTAAGCGTCAATTGGCAACAAATGACCGTCTTTTTTTATTCCAGAAAATGTGTGTTGTGTCATGACCGTCGTTGTTTGGGATCACAAAAATGGTCAAAACAGCGAAAATCGTCTGTCCAGTCGGGATTCGAGTTTCATTTTTTTGTCACAAATTTGGTCAACTTTCTCCAGTCTTTTTGCAGCAGTCTAGGTTGATTTTGATAAAATTTTTCTTTTTCGTTGACTTCATGATCATTTGTATCATCATTTTTTATCAATTAATTCATCGATGAATGGGCT
This sequence comes from Amblyteles armatorius, assembly GCA_933228735.2. Lineage (NCBI taxonomy): Eukaryota > Metazoa > Arthropoda > Insecta > Hymenoptera > Ichneumonidae > Amblyteles > Amblyteles armatorius. The sequence continues at coordinate 629,045 of OW121697.1, forward strand.
GAAGGTCTCTTTGGCAATGTTTATGTGAACTTTGTATGTACTACGTAGATAGATGTATTAGATTTTCTATGAACTACATGGTATTGTCAATAAATGCACTTTCACTACTATTAGTCTTCGATTGAATAATATTATAAAGTGGCGTCGGATTTGAAATAGAAAAAGACGTTCACCAGTAATGTGAAGTAAAAAGAGGCCTTTAAACGGTTTCCCTCTACCCTTTGTCATCACCCCGAGGCACACAAAAAATTATACATGAGTATAATTTTTTTTCCCCTAATGAGATATTGAACGATTATTATATTATTATATAATATTAATATTTTCTTTTCGATTTTTTTTTCGTCAGCCAAACTACCGGGAACCAATGCGGAGCCGAACTAATGTATGGCATGACGAGGTTTTACACAAATAGACGAAACTGCATATTCGATCGTTGTAAAAATGTATTTGTAAGAAATCATGATATGCACGAAAAATGGAAACATTTTCTAGACTTTAGAGAATAAAATCTAAATAGAATTAACAAAAAAAAAAAAAAGGAGAATGAAGAAAGTAATCACTTTTTTTCGACGGTTCCCTTTAGACTAGTCTGAGACGGGGGGAATTTTCCTCGGTTAGCTGGAGTTAATTCTTTCGTTCAGGGGCATTTCGCTGTCGCTGTCGCTCGAACGAGCCACGTCGGTGGAATTTTCGTGATCCGATGGCGGATAGTCGACTTCCTCCTTTATTTTAACTGGTACGTTGAAATTACTTTTACCCTGGGGAAAAAAATTGTTGTGTTTTATTTTTATTTTTTTAAAAAATGATTTCTTCCCGAGACCCAGTGCGGAGATTTTCCCTACGAACTTTTTGTCGACGCTTCTGTCGCCTAATCACGTTACTCGGATGGGCGCTGTATCTCGAAACGGCTACCCTTCTTATGTCGAAATCCTGATCGACCTTCGTTATCGTCCGGAGCCTCTGCTGCTCCGAAGTTACGTAGAGATCGTTGGATCTGTGATAAGTGTTGTGCTTGTCGTAAGCCTTCTTGCTACAGAACAGAGCGCTGCACATTGTACACTTTATTAATTCCTCGGGAACCGCGTCCCTCTCCTCCTGGAAAAAAATTGATTTGTTGATTCATCGATTTTTCGATTTGTTGGTTTATTCGTTTATCGATTTGTTGATTTATCGGTTTATCGATTTATTGATATACCGATTTATCGACTTATCGATTTGTTGATGTACCGATTTATCGACTTATCGTTGGTTTATTAAGACGTCACTTCCGTTCGAACAAAATAAGATTTTCAAACAGGAAGTGACGTATTACCGGTATGCCGTAACTTCCGGTCGACAAATTAAATTTGCAAACCGGAAGCGGCTGCTAGTTCTTGAAGCTGATACTGAAACTCTCATGGTTTTTCTGCAGCCTAGTTACTTTTTGGCAAAACTTATTTTTGGCATGAATAATACCCGACCAATTGGGAGCCCAGGCGAGTTCCATTACTTGAAAAACGACCACCAACCTACCTTCAAAGCGACCGAGTAAACGACCGATCGTTTTCGGACAAAAATACGTCCGCGAAAACGACTGTTCAAAACACCTTTTAGTCCGGTTGTTTTTTATTTTTATTTTGGACCAAAGAAACGAGCGCATTAACGACAGGCGGACTGAAAGGTCTTTTGAACGGTCATTTCCGCCGTAGTTCATTCAGTCATACAATGTAAAACAACCCGACTGAAAGCTCTCACCGGAAGCTGCTCTCACGTGCCTCGCACGGACGCGGATGAAGTCGTTTCAACAGTCGTCTTACCGGAAGTACTTCCCTGTCGAAACATTTTACCGTCCTGCACCGTTCATTTCACCAAGGTTCCCTCGCACACATTTAAACCGCAAGTGGACGTTGGTGGAACGTTGCTGCAACGTCCACTTGCGGTTTAAATGTGTGCGAGGGAACCTTGGTGAAATGAACGGTGCAGGATGGTTTACAGGAAGGTTGTATGTTCCGACAGGGTTTTGTCCGAAAACGACCGGTCGTTTTCACGGCGTTTCTGATGGTCGCAGAATCTGCCAGGGTGAGATAGAAACAAAAAAAATGTCCTCTGCTCATTTACCTGTTTGTGTACTTTTTCCAAGTGCTTCTGCAAATTAAACTTTATCACATACTCGACGCCGCATAGGTGACAGTAGTAAACGCTCAGAGCGTCGTTCATGGAGTTTACTTTGATCTTGTTGCTCGGCGGTGGTGTAGGCACAGGTTGCAACATCTGCGTGATCCTTAAAATTCGTACGAACGTGTTTGTTCGGTTGGTTTAGAAAAAAAAATAAAAAATTATGACCTCTCATTTTTCATCGCAAAATTCCGATTTTTTTTTTTCGATCGCTTAAAGAACTATCGGAAGTACCTCTTGTGAACGGAAGTTTTGTGGTAATCGAGGGCTTTCTCGTTATAGAAAAAACCGTCGCATTCGTCGCAATCTCTGCGCTCGTCGACACTCGCCTCTTTGGGAACGTGAGTGGAGTTCATGTGCTTGTCGCGATGATCCTGAAAAATAAATACATTATACATTACTACTTACATACGTTAAATACATCGTTTACTTATTTATTTATTTTATTTTACTACAATTTGAAACTTTTGCGGTATAAAAAAAAAAACAATTACCCTCAGTGGAAATTGTTTTCCGCAGTAGCAGCAATAGAATTTCGGCGAATTCGGATGCTCTTTGAATCTGTGCTTGATCACCTCGGTTATCGAGTGGCAGACTTTGTCGCAGACATCGCATCTGCATTCGGGCTTCGGCTTCGACGCCGGTCGGCCCAGCCGACCGTTTTTGTCGATCTCGTTGTTCGCGTGTTGCCTGTTAAACGGACATTCGAAGACTTCATTTCTTACTCGAACTTATTTATTTCTGTTGCGAGTTTTCACCTAAAATGCTCCCGGAGAGCTTCCTTGCTGTCCAGCTCGGCGTTGCACAGGACGCACTTGTGGCTCCGTTTCGGAGCTTCCTTTCGGCTCTCAATCCTTCGCAGAGCCGGGCTATTTGGAAATAAACATAAATAAAAAATATAAAAAATATAAAAATGAAAAATATATATAATACCTCGTGTGAACCGAACGCCGATGAAAACTCAGGGCTTTCTGGTTGTAAAAAATGCAGTCGCAATCGTTGCACTCTCTGTGTTCCTCGACCTTGGTTTCCTCGGGCAGGTGCGATATAATGTGCTTGTCCCTGTGAACCTGGAATTTAAAAAATGGTCCCAATTTATCTTTTCAATTTTGTTTTTTAATATTTAAAAAAATTAAATTTTTTTTTTTTTATATTTAGAAAAATTAAATTTGTTTTTCAATATTAAAAAAAAAAAAATTATTTTATAATATTTAGAAAAAAAAAATTTCTTTTATAATATTAAATTGTTTTTTTAATATAAAATAAAAATAAAATACATTTAAATTTTTACCTTCAAAGGATACTGTTTACCGCAGTAGCCGCAGTAAAATTTCGAAGAATTCGGATGAGCCTTGAATCGGTGTTTTATGGTCTGCGTTACCGACTCGTATATCTTGCCGCACAGATCGCATATGCACTCCGCGTTCGCTACTATCTGTTCCGCCTTACCATTGTTGCCTATCGCTCTGTTCGCATGGTTTCTGTTTTTTTCGTTTTTTTTCCCCCAGAAAAAAAATACATCGTATAAAAAAGTTAGCTAAAAAAATCGGTCAAACAGGAATTTACGGTCGAAGGAAGATAAACGGTCGCAAACCTGAAGTGTTGCCGAAGGGCTTCCTTGCTCTCGAGCTGCGCGTCGCACAGCACGCACTTGTGCACATTCTTCTCGGTCATTGTATTTCCTCGTTGGAATAGTCGCTAAAAACGAACCGGAAAAAAAAAACCACCGACAAAATTTTCACGCCTCACACCTTGTTGTCGAGTTTCATCGTAAAAACTTTTCTCCGTCGGTAAAACAGATCGCCGAGGGGCGTTGGGGTTGGATTTTCATGAATTATCGTTCGTTCGGTAAACGAGCGATAGCCGCGTACAACTTTTTCATTCGCCGTTGCCGAACGTCAAACGCACCGTGCGACGAGACTGCGGGGGAAAAAAAATCGATGAAAAACTTTGTTTTTATTATTTATTTATTTTTTCACGGAAGCCGCGGAACGACACGAACTTGTGGAAATGGAGATCCGCGCCCCGAAGTTGCTCCGATCGAAGACGCTCGGTCGCAGTGCGGCAGTGCCGCCAACTGATTCAATGTTGCCAGCTCGACGACTTTTTTCGTTTAGAAATAAGCTGTGACCGATGATGAAACGTTTTTTTTCGCTGTGCTGAGGCGTTTCATGAGTTATAATTTCGGATTGTTGCCTCTCCTTGTATTTTTTGGTCTTTGTTGTCTATGTCTGTTTTGCCGGAGATTTATGTTGTCGTGGGAGTTAGGTAAGCATTTTTTAGGCGCCTTCGAACGTACACCGGTTCGCCGTGACACAACTGAATCTCACCCTTCACAAAATGGCGCACGGCGTTCGAGCTTACACAACGAATTTCTAACAAACGATTTTTCTAACGTCTGCCAAACCGTACGACGCAAATTTATTACACATCAAAGAGCTTTCACATTCGAAACGAACGCATTCAGAATTTAACAACGTTACTTTGTGACAACCATGAAATGTAAAAACTTCGAAAGTGTCGAAGATATCTTCCTTACCGACAGATTCTTCTCGAGTATTCTGCACTCAAAGCTGTTTCTGTTTGCCGGTTTCCATGGCGGTTGATGTTGCTTTGCCAACTGCGTGGCTCAATTTATCAACTCGTCAACGAGTTTTTTATTCACCGACCGTAAGCGTTAACAAACAAACGTATCTTATCGTCGCGATGGCGCAGTGGAATTTATTCGTAACCGACCAATCGCGACAGAAAGCTTACGCACAAAATCTGTAAGTGACGTTGAATCTTACATCCGTGCATGCGCACACGGGCCGACGTGGTAGGGGCGGCTCGAGACTGGCGCTGATGAGAACCACTGCTATTTCGCGGGTCGAACGGACTTCACAGCAGGCAACGTTCGTACGGCAACCCCGTGAAGTCCGTTCGACCCGCACGGTAGCAGTGGTTCTCATCGGCGCCGGTCTCGAACCGCCCCCTTCCCTGTTAGACCGTCTACGTGTGCACGAGAATCCGATTCAACGTCTGTTACAAATTTCACGGGTAAGCATTCGGAGTTGTTACGTTTCGCGGTTGTTACAAAATAATTTTGTTAAATTCTGAATTTGTTCATTCTAAATGCGAAAGCTAATTGATGTGTAAAAAATTCGCGGTGTACGGTTTGTCGGACGTTGGAAAAATCGTTTTTCAGAAATTCGTTGTGTAAGCTCGAACGACGGGCGCCATTTCGTGAAGTTTACGATTCAACTGTGTTACGGTGAACCTGGGTACGTTTGAAGGCGCCTCGAATTTTTCTATCACGTTTTCAATCATCTAGCGCATACCTCTTGTTATGATTGTCTGATTTTTTTTTTTTTTTTTTTTTTGAAAACTTAACATTTTTGTATTGTTGTAAAGTTAACGGTTGATAATGTTCGGAACCATTTTTTTAAACTCCTGATCGGGGATTTGAGCGCATACCTCTTGTTATGATTGTCTGATTTTTTTTTTTTTTTTTTTGAAAACTTAACATTTTTGTATTGTTGTAAAGTTAACGGTTGATAATGTTCGGAACCATTTTTTTTAACTCCTGATTGGGGATTTGAGCGGTAAACGTGACCGGTAATTTGACCGCATTTTTACCGTGAAAATACGGTACGTGGCCGCTTTGAACATTGCCACATTGGTAATAAAATCATATGGTCTCGTAGTGATCTAAAATATCACCGACACGTGGTGAATTTTCGAGAAATGTTACGGTCATGTTGCCAGAAAATGTGTTACTGGTAATTTTAGAACTATCAATAAGTGTTCCATTTCTCAACCGGTAATGTCAATGTCGTATTTAAATGGGTAGATTCCATACGTTTTCATGGCAAATTTACCAATCTTGTTAAGAGCGGAATTTTCACATCTACAATGTAAAAAAAATTTGTTTGAAAATTAATGAACGGCGTTGGAAGCTCTTTTACATAAACTGTTTCTGAAATTTCTAACACATGTGTGTTGCGATTTTACAGTAAAATTTGTTATGCAAATTTTTGTAAATTTACAGCAACATTTTTGTAATTTTAATGTCGGGTATTATAAATTTACAAAAAAACGTACATCAATATTGAATTAATGTAAGTAATGAAAGGAAATTACAAATTGCAGCACATTCAATTTGCAATTCATTTTCAAGGTGTAGATAGATGAATTTCACCACTTTTTGTCACGGTAAAAATTACGAGGAACTTTCGCGACCATATTTTCTCAACGCAAGTTGTTGAGAAATAAAAATTTCGTCCTGTTACGGTAATTTTACGAAACATTAAATTACCGGTATTTCCTGTGACGTACGATTTTTCGTCGTCCTATCATTTCCTCGCGCGAGATGGCGCGAGGGTCGGTTTCGTGTGACGAGCGGTCGATCGCACCAAATCCCCACTGCTCATGGTGCGATAATTTAGACACGAAGTCTATAATTTTAATGCGCTCATTTATAGATACACGCATATTGACTCTCTGCATGGTAGCGTAACTGTAAACTTTCGAAATATGTGAAATGAGGGCCTACGAGAACGAACGTGGCTCTTCAGCGAAGGAAACTCTTATAGCAAATTGAATACACGTGATTTTTTTTCACATTTTTGTTTTGTCGAGAGGTGTTTGAAATTTTCTCTCATTTTTCTCGAATTTATGCGGACCGATAACTGGACGTGTGAATTATGATTAAAAAATTGGTTTCTGAAAGAGTGTCTAACAGTAACCTTGGAGAGAAAGTTCTGAGGTTTGAATTAAAGGAGAAAAATGTTGTTCTTCCTGTCAAAGAAAACGAAAACGAAATATAGATAAAGGGAAAATAAATAAACAGATATATTATGATGTTATTAAGATTACACATGCTCGATTCTTGGTTAAATTTTGTATTTTTTTCTGAACTGTAAAATGAAAAATGAAAAATGAAAAAGGGTTCGTCCCGTAAATAAAATAAATAAATAAATAAATAAATAAATAAATAAATAAATAAATAAATAAATAAATAAATAAATAAATAAATAAATAAATAAATAAATAAATAAATAAATAAATAAATAAATAAATAAATAAATAAATAAATAAATAAATAAATAAATAAATAAATAAATAAATAAATAAACAAATAAATAAATAAATAAATAAATAAATAAATAAATAAATTAAATAAAATAATTATCATATTTAATTATTATATTTAATTATTATTCAGAGTAAAAAATGTGGTCAATTTTCAAAAAATTTTATCGAAATTTAATAGGAATCACACATTTCCATTTTAGGCGCCTAGACAGCTGCTGCGCTGACCTCGGGTTTTACATCTTGTCAATAGAAGAATCGTTGCAAGAGAAGTTGTAGAGCGCGTATCAGTCAAAGAGTCATAATTCGTGCTCACCCGTGTATAAAAAGAACAAATATTTCAAATGTGTCAACAGTTCCGCATTAAACCCGGCGGCATATAAGAAGAATTTTTCGCCCGCTACCGGTCACAATCGAGGAAGAAAAAAAAAACGGAGCTTGAAATCATGAAGTTCCTCACATTGCCGTTGGCCGCGGTCGGCATTCTCTGCTTATTCCCGAGCACGAGCTATGCTCAAAAAACGGTATGAAAACGAACAAAAATTTCTAACATAAAAATAAAATTTTATATGTACATATTTTTTTTTAAATAACAGTTTCATTTAATTATATTAATTTTTTTATTTTCACATCGTTTACATGTCGATCGTTATTTTGTAATTAAGATGGAAGACCTCGAAAGCGAAAGGATGCATATGGATTGTCCGCCTGGACTACGAGCTGCGGCAGTAGGTCTTCTGTGTCCGAACGATGCGAGAGATCCTCTCGATTGTTGGGTATGTACATTTTTTATTCTCTTGCTTAAGAGGCTGCTGGACCTTCCTGTTTTACCGACGAAAATAGGCGATTTCTTAGTTTTCACTATTCATCGTTACTGTACGACGCGTATGCTTCAAATCTTGCAGGACTGTCCTAACAACATAAACGATTCGGCGTGCACTCGAATTTCGGTCGAAATCTTCCGAAAAACAAAGAAAATCGAATATTATAAACTGTCGCGGAAACCAACATGGCCGCTGAATACTTATTCTTATATATTTTCCATACGGTTTATATAATTTCGATGACATGTCTATAATATTGAAACATATATGTGCAAAAGTATGTTAATTTTACATTTAAAATATATCGATTGTGCATCGAAAAGTATAAATAACATATCGTCATCTAGAATTTATGCTTGCAAATTCAAAATCTTACGAAATGGCGATAGAAACTGTTTATCAGATTCAACAACTTATTGCCCTGAATACAACAAATTTTTTTGCTATCGTTGATTTTTGTAGTTCATATTTATGGGACTCTAAGGATTGTGTAGATTGAATTAGATTAAAAGCAATTTAGCTATCGGAATTTTATGATGTCTCGAATCTGTGGAAAATGTTAGTTGAACTGATTTGTTTTTAATTCCTTCCACTCACAAAGTGTCCTCTGCAAGAAAACCAAGTAATTTCAGAATGTCTTTTATTATACAAGAAGCTTTGTGATGAGAAAAAAAAATCACATAACAAAGAAATGTGACAATTTTGATTCTCAGAGCACATTTTTCGTTCGAATAACAAGCGGCGCTAAAAAACATTTTTTGCTTATCATTTGGGTAAACATGTTTATGCATAAAAAATTATGTACTTAAAACTCACAAAACAATGTGTTAGAGTCTACCACGCCTAATTTATAGGATGTTGATTATTATTTTATTTTTCCTTGGATTCACGGAGTTTGTGTAATTTTTCTCTCTCGAAAGCGTTCCCGTGTCGAGTGTGTGTGGCCATCTTTTGGAAATTACGACGTAGAGCGTTGGAATGTAAACCAACATAATGGAGTTGTCCCAGCGCCGAAAACGGTAAGCACGGAAACTAAAACTGTTTTTGTATATTTTGTATATTCTGTATATTTATTTAGATTTCTTTTTTTGGAATAACCAAAATAATAAAATCTACCTCGCAAAAAAAAAAAAAAAAAAAAAATACCACACTGACAAAACTTTAATGATCTAAAGAAGTTTAAAGACCCCATAAATCGAATGCACACGAAGAATAATTATTTATTCGACGGTCATCGTTTATTTGGTTCAAGTAAAATATTCATTTGATTTAAATAAATATCTATTTCAGTTAAGTAACTATTTACTTAAGTTTACTAAATATTTAGTATTATCAAATAAATATTTTACTTAAACCAAACAAACGGTGGGCGTCAAATAATTTTTTTTTTCTGGATGCAGGTAATGAAAATACATACTTCATATTTTTTTCAATAAAAAAAAATTACAATACTATCGGCTTTACATTTCATTCAGGACAAAGAGCTTGATTATGAAATGCTGCATATGGAATGTCCCGTTGGTGAAAGACCGGAGAAAACAGTAGAATTCTGCCCATTAACTGCAAGAGACCCTAGCAACTGTACTGTAAGTCCAGGCATATATATATATATATATTATTTTTTTTATTACATATTTCTTCCTTTATTTGTATATTTATTTAATTATTTATTCACTCATTCGTTGAACGAAAAATTAATGCAATCCTCTAATTTGCCGGTATGCTAGCCCGTCACGGTGAAATGCGTCAAGTACGCTTATTCGGATGCTTGGGGAGGTAACCCGATATCACAGGTATCGCCATCGGACCTGCAAAAAACGGTAAACAAGTGATTTTTTTCTTTTTTTTTTTCAATAATCCAAATTGATTTTTTTCTAATAGAAATAAATAGGTCTAAAAATATGTAGCGTTTTCATTAATCGAATTCAGGAACAAGAGCTCGACAGCCAAATTGCGCATATGACATGTCCCGTCGGAGAGAATCCATCGAGAATGTTCGCACTCTGCCCGTCAGGTGCAAAAGATGCCGAATGTTGGGTACGTTCATGCGTAGTAATTTTGTTTTACGAATTACAACTGGGCGCATTGCGAGCACCTAAAGGAGGTTGTATCGTTATATTCCCAGCCAAATATAAGATTCAGAGAGAATTTCAAAGATTTCCCAATGGGATAAAAATCTGAAAAATTTCGATCATATGCAACATTGATTTTTCACAACGATCATTTTTTTTTTGGTCACAAATTGCAATTTGTGACAAAAAAAAAATGACCGTCATTTTGCAACTAGATAGGCGTTTTGGTCAATTGACAGTCATGACTGACCGTCAAATGATGTCGAAAAAAATTACCGTCATTTTCACATAGAAAAATGGTAAAAAAAAAATTACGTCAATTGACGGTATTTTTTTGGTCAATTTCCGGACAGTTGTAAGCTTCCTTTCTGTAAATATTAACAATAATGATAATAATAATAATTGACGATCTAAAAAAATGACCGTCACGGCACATCTCTAGTTGTGATACGCTTCGATAGAAAGATCTCATAAGCCGATATTCGTGACTCGCTGACTTTTTAGGGGTGGGAGTCTGATAATCAATACGAACCGTCAAATGTTCCGGTATGGACGCGCGTTGTGGTAAGATGCGCAAAGGTGCCAACAGGTGCGGAGCCCAACCCACCGACATCGACGAAATCACCGATAGAGGTATTGTTTTTTTAAGCTTCCTCACATAGCACGGAAATATTTCTGAAATGTTTCAGAAATATTTCAGAATGTTAAAAAATCGAAAATATTTCGTAATATTTGAAATATCCAAAATATTTCGTTATATTTGAAATATCGAAAATATTTCGTAGTATTTGAAATATCGAAAATATTTCGGAATATTTGAAATATCTAAAATATTTCGTAATATTTGAAATATCGAAAAGATTTCTGAAATATTTTCGAACTATTTTGTGCCATATGGGTCGTCGATGTAAATATTAACTTTACATTTATATTTACGATATTTACTCGATGTTTACTTTATATTTTTATTTCAATTAAAAAAAAAACGATAATATTATCCCCCTTACATTGAATTCAGGGGGACGAGCTTGACTACGCAGTTCAACATATGAAATGTCCCTTTCGTCAAAGACCGGCGAAAGTAATATCATTTTGCCCACTCGGTGCAAAAGACTCTCGCGACTGTTCGGTAAGTCCCGGAATGTTTATTTATTTATTTATTTATTTATTTATTTATTTATTTATTTATTTATTTGTTTATACATTTAATTACTTATTTATTCATTCATCCGTTCAACGGAAAATGTATGTATTCCTCTAATTTGCCGATACTTTAGCCCGGAGGGGTGATGTGCGTCAAAGAATCGATTTCCAATGTCTGGGGAGGTAAGCAGAATTCAGAAGTATCACCGCGCCCCCTAAAAACGGTATGCAAGTATTTTTTTTTCTTCAATGACCTAAATTTTTTTTTTTTTTAATCTCGACATCAACACAATTTTAATGATCTAAAAAAATTTCACGATTCCATCAATCGAATTCAGGTAATTCAAATATTTACTTTATATTCACTATATTTAATCAATATTAATATTGAGATAAATTTTATACATTATTTTGTAATACTAATATTATATTATGTTAATATAGTATTAACTTAATATTTTTTCAATTTAAAAAAATTATTTAAAAAATGACGTCGCCCTTACATTTAATTCAGGATGAAGAGCTTGATTATGAAATTCTGCATACGCAATGTCCCGATGGTCAAAGACCAGCGAAAACATCATCGTACTGCCCAACAGGTGCAAAAGACACTCACGACTGTGTGGTAAGTCCAGGCATACTTATTCATTAATTTTTTCATTAATTTTTTTACTAACATATTTACTTTCTTATTTATTCATCAATCCCATGAACGAAAAACTGAATGCATTCCTCTAATTTGCCGGTACGCTAGCCCGGTGAGGTGAGGTGCGTATCAAAATCAACTGCGAATAACTGGAAAGATAAGGCGAAAATGCGCCCATCATCGGTGAAGCAAAGAACGGTAACTTAGTTTTTAAATTTTTTTTCTTCAATTATTCAAATTCATTTTTTTCTAATAAAAAAAATACCACGCCAACGAAACTTAAACGCACAAAAAAAAATGTAACTATTCGATTAATCTGACGCAGATAATTTTGTATACTTCATATTTGTGGCGTTTACTATATATTGACTTTACGATAATTTACTTTGCATTTTTTTGTGATAAAAAAAATTATAATCGTATCTTCCTTACATTGAATTTAGGAGGAAGAGCTTGATTACGATCTTCGGCATATGCAATGTCCCACCGGTGAAAGACCGGCGAAAGTGTCACCAATATGCCCGTCACGTGCAAAAAATACTGACGACTGTGGGGTAAGTTGCGGCATGTTTGTTTATTTATTTATTTATTTATATATTTACAGATTATTTATTAATCAATCCCTCGAACGAAAAATTAATGCATTCCTCTATTTTGCCGGTGCGCTAGCCTACTACAGTGAAATGCGTGCGAAAAGCCTTTAAGACTATCTGGCTAGGTCCGAAGGATCCAGAAGTAGAAACTCCGCGCCCCTTAAAAACGGTATACAATTTTTTGTTGTTTTAATCTCTTAAAGGAACTTAATTAATTTTCTACTGATAAAAAAAATTCGACACCGATATAATTTTTGTGATCTACAAAATATTTAACGAGTCGATGATTAATCGAATTCAGGAGGCAGAGCTCAACAGCGAAGTGGCGAATATGAAATGTCCCTACGGGCAGGCACCAACGAGAGTGTTCGTACTCTGCCCATCACACGGAGAAGATAGCGACTGTTTGGTACGTCCGCACGTAATAATTTCTCCTTCATTAGCTATAATTGGGCGCGTTGCATTCCCAGCCAACCCTAGCAAGCGACCACCATACGACCAAAAAAACGTCCAGTCGTTTTGTGCCGTTTTTGCGACCATAAAACAACCAATAAAGGGACCATTTTTTTTTTTTTTATATTTGGTCGTCTTTTGCTTGAACGACCCAAAAACGACCGAGGTAACGTCTGCTCAACCAAGGGGGTCGTTTTTTTGGTCGTTAAAGGAAATACGACCAAGCCTAAACCTGAAAAATGTTGAAAATTAAAATTTTCATATGGCTTCCTCATATAAGTTGCAAATTGAAATGTTCATGTGGCTTTCTCGTGAAAGCTGCAAATTGAAAGTTTCATACGGAGTTCTCATAATGTATTCATTCATTATTCGCAAAGCTTCTTCTCTGAGGAAGCATTTTCTGTATAGTTGGCTTCCTCACAGAGGAAGCTTTGCGAATAAAGGAACATTATGAAAAGGCCGTAAGACCCTTTAAAAATACATTTAAAGATTCAGCTTTGGGGAAAACTCTTCGGTACTGCATAGTACATACCTCGAGTAGTATCTATTAATTATTTCAGAATTTTCTCGGCAGGCTACCGGCCAGCACACGTCTCTGTGCGAGCGAACAAACGCGTTTAGAGCCGTAAGACCCTTTAAAAAAGTGCCGTTTCGCAAAATTTACCCGTACAATTTTTTGACAAAAATGTTATTATTTTTTTTTTAATATTTCAGAATTTTTTCGTCAATGGAATCGGTCGGTGAATATGCCACTTGAAAATAATGGCGAAGGTTTTAATTCGATATCTCGAAATTTTTTGAAAAAAAGTGCCGTTCCGCAAAATTTAACATAGGATTCCCTATGCTGGAAATGGTGATTTTTTCAAATTTCGAAAAAAATACGAGTTGCATGTGTTTCGAGCCGGAATGGGCCACTCTAAGCCAATGGAGGTGGTAAAAAATCGATACCTCGAAAAAAAATATTTGGCCATTTTGAAAGTGGAAAAATGAGAAGGGGTAACCCGCACAATTTTTCGACAAAAATGGTATTTTTTCAAAAATTTTTTTTAGAATTTTCTCTTTACTGAAATCGGTTGGTAAATATGCCACTTGAAAATAATGGCGAAGGTTTTAATTCGATATCTCGACATTTTTCACGGTGGCGAAAGCCGCTAGGGATTACAAATTCGGATGAAAGCAATACGTTTCGTGTAGTTCGGTAGTTCGGCAGTGTAACGGAATGAGGCGAGTCATTTAATCCCGCTCGCTACGCACGCACGTTGGTTGTGAACTTGGTCGTACAGCACCGAACGATCACGGCGCGAATAAAATGGCAACAGTGGGTCGCGATGTGCTACGACAGAAAAATCACAAAAGCCGATAATCTTGAAACACCAACGTTTCAGGCGTGGAACGAGGTGCGACTCGAATCGGCAAATCTTCTGCCACAATCGCGCACCGTGGTGATGTGCGTAGAGACCCGTGTCGACAAAGCCATTGGAAGTGCGGCGCCGATCGTATCGACAACGTCATCACCGAAAACGGTATTTTTTAAACCTTCGTCGATGTAAATATCGACTATATTCATTATATATTCATTTTACAACAACACACTTTACGTTTCGTTCCAACAAAAAAAATGCACATCTTACAAAAACCTCGTGCGACGTTGTTTTCCACTAAAGTCATCCTTAAATTGAATTCAAAAATGACATCCGAGTGTTTTCATTTTACGTTTTTTTTTTTTTCACAATAATCTTAATTTATTTTTCTCAAATTAAGAAATACCACGCCGACAAAACTTTGATGCTCCGAAACGATTTAACGATTCGACCGCTTGAATTTAGGAGGCGGAACTCAACAGCGAAGTGGCGCGCAAGAAATGTCCCGTTGGGCAGAAACCAGTGAAAGTGATAGCGATCTGTCCGGAAGGTGCGAAAGATGCCGAATGTTGGGTACGTCTGCACGTAATAATTTTTTTCACTGACTATAACCGGGCGCGTTGCGAGCGCCCTAAAGACGGATGTGTCGGCACGTTCCCGGCCAAGAGTGAGATTCGAATTTCGAAAATTTCCCGACGAGACAAAAATCTTAAAAGTTTCGATCATACGGAAGGTCAACGACAGCCCGGGCAACCGGCAATCCCGAGAAGGCAATGCTGGGGGACGGGGGGAAACTCGAGGGAAATTGATAATACGGCACCGAACATTCGCGACACGAATAAAATGGCAACAGTGGGTTTCCGATATGCTTCGATAGGAAATCTCGACAGCCAATAATCGTCACACGTAAACTTTTTAGGAGTGGACTACCGACTGGTACGAATCGGATGTTCCGATCGAATCACGAACCGTGGTGATCTGCAAAAATTCCGGACCAACAAGGACAGCACCGAAAACGGTATTTTTTTGAACCTTTGTCGACGTAAATATGTACTATGTTCTCTATATATTTACTTTACGATAACTCTATATTTACTCCACATTTGATTTCGATTTAAAAAATGCACATCCATCGAAAACTTCGTGCGACGTCGGTTTCTACCAGAGTCATCTTTTAATTGAATTCGGATCGAAGGGCTCGACGAAGAATTCGAATCGTTTTCGAATATCTGTGGAGGTCGAACGGATCTGAAAGTATCGCATCCGCCCGAAAAAAAAAAATTGACATCCTAGTGTTTTTTTCTTTTCTTTTTTTTCTCAATAATCTTAATTTATTTTTTTTCAAATAAAAAAATAACCAGTCAACGAAACTTCAATGATCTAAAACAAAATTTACCATTGACTTGAATTCAGAGGAAAGAACTCGACGCCGAAGTAGCGAACATGGTATGTCCCGTTGGGCATAAGCCGATGAAAATGTTTGCAATCTGCCCGTTAGGTGGAAGAGATGCCGAATGTTGGGTACGTCCGCACATGATAATTTTTTTTTTTAATTCTAATTATTAATTTTTAACTGTAGCTAGGCGCTTTTTTCATGAAAAAACAAAATTAATCGGAATATCCAAACAACCACCGAACTTTTTTTTTTTCGATTTTTTAACGTCCATTTTTCATTATTCAATGAAATGGCCATATCACCCCGACTTATCCTAACTGGATGTAAATTACCTTTGTATTAGACATAGATTGTCATATGACGAGTTGCACGTGACACGTAACGTGTAATGCGTAATCCGTTACCGGATTCCCAACGACGTGACTTACGCGTGTTTCCGTAACGCGACTTAATCTACCCTGCAAGGGCAAAACGTCTCTAAAGAAGATTCACTTCAATAATGTGACTTGCTACTCTACTGTGAAATCTGCATTACGCGTTACGGATTCCCAATAATTTGACTTACTCTACTGTCAAATCTGCGTTACGCGTTACGGGTTCCCAATAATTTGATTTACTCTACCGTGAAATCTGCATTACGCGATACGCGTTACGGGTTTCCAATAATTCGACTTACTCTACTGTGAAATCCGCGTTACGCGTTACGCGTTACGGGTTTCCAATCATTTTACTTACTCGTGTTTCCGTAACGCGACTTAATCTACCCTGAAAGGGCAAAACGTCTCTAAAGAAGATTCACTTCAATAATGTGACTTGCTACTCTACTGTGAAATCTGCGTTACGCGTTACGGGTTCCCAATAATTTGATTTACTCTACCGTGAAATCTGCATTACGCGATACGCGTTACGGGTTTCCAATAATTCGACTTACTCTACTGTGAAATCCGCGTTACGCGTTACGCGTTACGGGTTTCCAATAATTTTACTTACTCGTGTTTCGGTAACGCGACTTAATCTACCCTGAAAGGGCAAAACGTCTCTAAAGAAGATTCACTTCAATAATGTGACTTGCTACTCTACTGTGAAATCTGCGTTACGCGTTACGGATTCCCAATAATTTGACTTACTCTACTGTCAAATCTGCGTTACGCGTTACGGGTTCCCAATAATTTGATTTACTCTACCGTGAAATCTGCATTACGCGATACGCGTTACGGGTTTCCAATAATTCGACTTACTCGACTGTGAAATCCGCGTTACGCGTTACGCGTTACGGGTTTCCAATAATTTTACTTACTCGTGTTTCGGTAACGCGACTTAATCTACCCTGAAAGGGCAAAACGTCTCTAAAGAGATTCACTTCAATAATGTGACTTGCTACTCTACTGGGAAATCTGCGTTACGCGTTACGGATTCCCAATAATTTGGCTTACTCTACTGTCAAATCTGCGTTACGCGTTACTAGTTACGGGTTTCCAATAATTCGACTTGCTCGACTGTAAAACCTGCGTAACGCGTTACGCAGGTTTCCAATAATTTGACTTACTCTACTGTAAAACCTGCGTAACGCGTAACGCGTTACCGGTATGCCAGTAACGCGACTTATTGTACCCCGAACATGCAAAACGTTCCCAAAGAAGTTTCACCTCAATAATATTATCAATCCGGATGAACGCATTGCGGCTTGAGTAGTTCGGTAGTTCGCAATGTAATGGAATGAGGTAACGCGCTTCATCCCGCCCGCTACGCACTTGCGTTCGGTGTGAACTTGGTCGTGCAGCACCGAACAATCGCTGCACGAATAAAATGGCAACAGTGGGTTGCGATATGCGACGATAGAAAAATCTCAAAAGCCGATAATCGTCGTATATAAACTTTTCAGGAGTGGAATACCGATCACTATGAATCGGACAATCCGATAGAATCGCGCGTTGTGGTGAAATGCGTAGAGTCCGATTCCGGCAACGCCAAGAGAAGTGTGCGGAATCGAGCGCACTAACGTCAACAGCATCACCGAAAACGGTATTTTTCTTATCCTTTGTCGACGTAAATATTTGCTTTACATATATTTTAAAAAATGTGCATCTATCAAAATTTCGTAAAATGTTGTTTTCTATTAACCTTATCGTTAAATTGTCATCGTTAGCAGGAAGAACCCGACAGAGAAACGGCGCAAGCTGCGTGAACTTACGGGCAGAGGCTGGCAAAGTCACCGTCGTTGTGCCCAACCGGCACGAAGGATAACCTCAACCGTCCGACAGTATCGTTCACTTTTGTCAATTGAATCGTCCGAAAAAACCTCCGACCGTCTTTTTGACAAGAATCAATTTTATCCGATCATTTTTGTTGCCGCGTGCAGAAATCGCTCCCAACCAATCCGGGAAGTGTGGAATCGCCAAACCGGCAGAAGAAGCCCTATGTTCCCTTGACTAGGGATTTTTTTCGTCAATCTTCTCTGTCATATCGAAACATAAAATGAGCCGCTGTTCTGATGCCGAAAGCTCCGAACACTCTTATCTCCTACGATCCTCCGTCACATATCGAACTAGTTACCTTTTGCACCTCACAGCAATGCTTGTCAGGCTATCTAAGTTACGGATTCCTTTTCCGGGTTCCCCTAGAATTATTTAGTTTTATTAGTTTTTTTTTTCTTATTTATTGCGCGATACTTTTATTAGTTGACGCTCTTTGCCACCGGCAGCACTTGACGCACCGCCTCACTCTCGGGTTCCCCTTTTGGGTACCCCTACAATTATCTGGTTGTTATCACCGGCACACTGATAATAAAAATAAGGTTGAATCAACTATTGTTATCACCGGCACACTGATAATAAAAATAAGATTGAATCAACTATTGTTATCACCGGCACACTGATGATAAAAATAAGGTTGAATCAACTATTGTTATCACCGGCACACTGATAATAAAAATAAGGTTGAATCAACTATTGTTATCACCGGCACACTGATGATAAAAATAAGGTTGAATCGACTATTGTTATCACCGGCACACTGATGATAAAAATAAGGTTGAATCAACTATTGTTATCACCGGCACACTGATAATAAAAACAAGGTTGAATCAACTATTGTTATCACCGGCACACTGATGATAAAAATAAGGTTGAATCAACTATTGTTATCACCGGCACACTGATGATAAAAATAAGGTTGAATCAACTATTGTTATCACCGGCACACTGATGATAAAAATAAGGTTGAATCAACTATTGTTATCACCGGCACACTGATAATAAAAATAAGGTTGAATCAACTATTGTTATCACCGGCACACTGATGATAAAAATAAGGTTGAATCAACTATTGTTATCACCGGCACACTGATGATAAAAATAAGGTTGAATCAACTATTGTTATCACCGGCACACTGATGATAAAAGTAAGGTTGAATGAACTATTGTTATCACCGGCACACTGATGATAAAAGTAAGGTTGAATCAACTATTGTTATCACCGGCACACTGATGATAAAAATAAGGTTGAATCAACTCTTGTTATCACCGGCACACTGATAATAAAAATAAGGTTGAATCAACCGAATAATCTGGCAAGAACGTACGAACGAATATTGTGTTGGTACCGTTAAAAGATCGGTCAGTGTAACAATTTTTTTAAATGATTTCACCGATACTTTTGAGGCATTCAAATATTTAGTTCGACCAACTTGATTATTATTTGAACGTCTCTGAATCATTAGTTGATTCAACTAATCATTCAGAGACGTGTCATTAGTTGATTCGCCCACATTTATTTATCCGTACAGCACGTGGCGCGTCGCCTGATTTTTGGGTTCCCCCTTTCGGTTTCCATACTATTAACCCCCTAGTGATAGGAATACTATTTAAACCCGCGCCTAAACCGCGAGCGTGGTATTTTCCTGTGAAATTTCGTGTGTATACATCGATTTAAAATAAACAAATGTGTGTGAGTTATTCTGTTATTCTATTTAGTTTAAAAATATTATTTTCTATTCCACGAGTATTTTAAAAACTATGACATAGTTTTTCTCCTTCATGAAATTAATGACAGTCAACCAAGATGGTCCAACCAAATAGTCTTATCATTTTTGTAGATATGTAATTATTTTCACATTCTTTCAATACCATATATGGGCTCTTCATCGAGAGGCGTCACAGTACAGTGCTGATAGTTTCGCTGTACATGAAGAGAACTGTCCGCACAGCCGAAGTTAATATAATCATCGTCTCGTATCGACTCTGTCGGCTTTGGTGGCCGATTCTTTATCCTTGATATCCTTTATCATTTGCTCGATTCTCGTTCCTTCTGGATCATTCGGTTTTTTGCCAGGAATCCCATACATAGAAGCTTCAATGTTTCAACACAATGTTTCAATGTTTCAATGTTTCAATTTTTCAATGTTTCAATGTTTCAATGTTTCAATGTTTCAATGTTTCAATGTTTCAATGTTTCAATGTTCCAATGTTCCAATGTTTCAATGTTTCAATGTTTCAATGTTTCAATGTTTCAATGTTCCAATGTTCCAATGTTTCAATGTTTCAATGTTTCAATGTTTCAATGTTTCAATGTTTCAATGTTTCAATGTTTCAATGTTTCAATGTTTCAATGTTTCAATGTTTCAATGTTTCAATGTTTCAATGTTTCAATGTTCCAATGTTCCAATGTTCCAATGTTCCAATGTTTCAATGTTCCAATGTTCCAATGTTTCAATGTTTCAATGTTTCAATGCAATGTTTCGATGTTTCAATGTTTCAGTACGATGTTTCAATCTTTCAATCTTTCAATACACTGCTTCACAGAACCATCGAAAGCCGAAGTAGCAAGTGGTAACTGTGCAGAAACCGCACGCCATGATGTAACTGCTAACGTAACAGACGCGAATATAAACTTGGCAGATCACTACGCAAAACCGTCCGAGAGCCACATTTCGTCATTATCTACGAAACTTGCCAAGTGCTGCGTTGGGGAAAGTTGCTTCGACACTTCCACTGTTTTCGCTAAGTGTCATGAGCGAACAGATGAATAAACAATACGATTTTGGAGAAATCGAAATGTACATCGAAACGATCGCACGGAGACACCAGAAAAGTTTTACCTTTCTCTCCGACGAGAGGGTGCATAGAATATCACTTGCGAAATCGATCATTTTTCCTATTCGGGAGGGGCTTAGTCATCGCTCAACCATGGACAAGTCAAGATCAAAGAGCCTCTCTTGGAACGAGGACACCGTCTACGGGCTCGGGCTTTACCGATTGATTGGCTGTGGTTTAGGAATCTGGCCTCTAACGTGTCACAAATATGGCTCGAAATTGATATTCCTCATCGTCGTTAATTTGCACGTAAGTCAAATTTTTTGCACGGAAAATACTCATCGACACATCAACACGGGATTTCTCGCAAAAGAACGAATTAAGCAATGAAATATGAACAATTGTTATCGGAGCTGCCCAGGACTCGAAGTACGTGTTTTTTACACTGAGAGAAAAAACGGGGATGGAGCGAACTTACATGAGCGCTTGAGCAAACCGAATACGGTTGGCTCAATGACGATTCAGGTGACTCAACCTAAACCTCTCGGTGGTTACCGAGAGGTTGAGTTAACGACACAAGCTTGACTCGACCTCTCGGTGAAACTGATGATGATTGACTGACGGTTAAATACGGCGAAACTGATGATGAACTTGGACCAATCGACCTCATCGAGGCTGAGTCAACCTCGATTTGGATTAATCAACCTCGTAGTACCGTCGCGTAGTCAACTACTGGACATTCGTAGTAGTTTCGAGTATTTAACTCCTGGAGATTTGTAGTAGTTTCGGGTAGTCGACTACTACTCAATGGCGGTTGACTACTAAAAATACCCGGTAATGTTCGGTAGTTAGTAGTAGTATCAGTAGTAGTTTATTTCCAATGTACGGCTTCAGTCGCCTTTTACAACCCACCCCTCACATCATCTCACAAAGTACAAATAACTTATCTGACAGGCACCAAGGCACATAGTTTAGGAACGATAGTTAATACTGCTTCTGTGCATGTTTTATGTTCAGTAGTCAACTACTCCGGATTTCCGGTAGTTTTCGGTGGTCCGCCAATTCAGCACTGGGCAGTAGTTTATT
This sequence comes from Amblyteles armatorius, assembly GCA_933228735.2. Taxonomy (NCBI): domain Eukaryota; kingdom Metazoa; phylum Arthropoda; class Insecta; order Hymenoptera; family Ichneumonidae; genus Amblyteles; species Amblyteles armatorius. The sequence goes on from OW121697.1 coordinate 650,879, forward strand.
TCCAATGTACGGCTTCAGTCGCCTTTTACAACCCACCCCTCACATCATCTTACAAGGTACAAATAACTTATCTGACAGGCACCAAGGCACATAGTTTAGGAACGATAGTTAATACTGCTTCTGTGCATGTTTTATGTTCAGTAGTCAACTACTCCGGATTTCCGGTAGTTTTCGGTGGTCCGCCAATTCAGCACTGGGCAGTAGTTTATTTCCAATGTACGGCTTCAGTCGCCTTTTACAACCCACCCCTCACATCATCTTACAAGGTACAAATAACTTATCTGACAGGCACCAAGGCACATAGTTTAGGAACGATAGTTAATACTGCTTCTGTGCATGTTTTATGTTCAGTAGTCAACTACTCCGGATTTCCGGTAGTTTTCGGTGGTCCGCCAATTCAGCACTGGGCAGTAGTTCAGTAGTAGTTTATTTCCAATGTACGGCTTCAGTCGCCTTTTACAACCCACCCCTCACATCATCTTACAAAGTACAAATAACTTGTCTGACAGGCACCGAGGCACATAGTTTAGGAACGATAGTTAATACTGCTTCCGTGCATGTTTTATGTTCAGTAGTCAACTACTCCGGATTTCCGGTAGTTTTCGGTGGTCCGCCAATTCAGCACTGGGCAGTGGTTCAGTAGTAGTTTATTTCCAATGTACGGCTTCAGTCGCCTTTTACAACCCACCCCTCACATCATCTTACAAAGTACAAATAACTTATCTGACAGGCACCAAGGCACATAGTTTAGGAACGATAGTTAATACTGCTTCCGTGCATGTTTTATGTTCAGTAGTCAACTACTCCGGATTTCCGGTAGTTTTCGGTGGTCCGCCAATTCAGCACTGGGCAGTAGTTCAGTAGTAGTTTATTTCCAATGTACGGCTTCAGTCGCCTTTTACAACCCACCCCTCACATCATCTTACAAGGTACAAATAACTTATCTGACAGGCACCAAGGCACATAGTTTAGGAACGATAGTTAATACTGCTTCCGTGCATGTTTTATGTTCAGTAGTCAACTACTCCGGATTTCCGGTAGTTTTCGGTGGTCCGCCAATTCAGCACTGGGCAGTAGTTCAGTAGTAGTTTATTTCCAATGTACGGCTTCAGTCGCCTTTTACAACCCACCCCTCACATCATCTTACAAGGTACAAATAACTTATCTGACAGGCACCAAGGCACATAGTTTAGGAACGATAGTTAATACTGCTTCTGTGCATGTTTTATGTTCAGTAGTCAACTACTCCGGATTTCCGGTAGTTTTCGGTGGTCCGCCAATTCAGCACTGGGCAGTAGTTTATTTCCAATGTACGGCTTCAGTCGCCTTTTACAACCCACCCCTCACATCATCTTACAAGGTACAAATAACTTATCTGACAGGCACCAAGGCACATAGTTTAGGAACGATAGTTAATACTGCTTCTGTGCATGTTTTATGTTCAGTAGTCAACTACTCCGGATTTCCGGTAGTTTTCGGTGGTCCGCCAATTCAGCACTGGGCAGTAGTTCAGTAGTAGTTTATTTCCAATGTACGGCTTCAGTCGCCTTTTACAACCCACCCCTCACATCATCTTACAAAGTACAAATAACTTGTCTGACAGGCACCGAGGCACATAGTTTAGGAACGATAGTTAATACTGCTTCCGTGCATGTTTTATGTTCAGTAGTCAACTACTCCGGATTTCCGGTAGTTTTCGGTGGTCCGCCAATTCAGCACTGGGCAGTGGTTCAGTAGTAGTTTATTTCCAATGTACGGCTTCAGTCGCCTTTTACAACCCACCCCTCACATCATCTTACAAAGTACAAATAACTTATCTGACAGGCACCAAGGCACATAGTTTAGGAACGATAGTTAATACTGCTTCCGTGCATGTTTTATGTTCAGTAGTCAACTACTCCGGATTTCCGGTAGTTTTCGGTGGTCCGCCAATTCAGCACTGGGCAGTAGTTCAGTAGTAGTTTATTTCCAATGTACGGCTTCAGTCGCCTTTTACAACCCACCCCTCACATCATCTTACAAGGTACAAATAACTTATCTGACAGGCACCAAGGCACATAGTTTAGGAACGATAGTTAATACTGCTTCCGTGCATGTTTTATGTTCAGTAGTCAACTACTCCGGATTTCCGGTAGTTTTCGGTGGTCCGCCAATTCAGCACTGGGCAGTAGTTTATTTCCAATGTACGGCTTCAGTCGCCTTTTACAACCCACCCCTCACATCATCTTACAAGGTACAAATAACTTATCTGACAGGCACCAAGGCACATAGTTTAGGAACGATAGTTAATACTGCTTCCGTGCATGTTTTATGTTCAGTAGTCAACTACTCCGGATTTCCGGTAGTTTTCGGTGGTCCGCCAATTCAGCACTGGGCAGTAGTTCAGTAGTAGTTTATTTCCAATGTACGGCTTCAGTCGCCTTTTACAACCCACCCCTCACATCATCTTACAAAGTACAAATAACTTGTCTGACAGGCACCGAGGCACATAGTTTAGGAACGATAGTTAATACTGCTTCTGTGCATGTTTTATGATCAGTAGTCAACTACTCCGGATTGCCGGTAGTTTTCGGTGGTCCGCCAATTCAGCACTGGGCAGTAGTTCAGTAGTAGTTTATTTCCAATGTACGGCTTCAGTCGCCTTTTACAACCCACCCCTCACATCATCTTACAAGGTACAAATAACTTATCTGACAGGCACCGAGGCACATAGTTTAGGAACGATAGTTAATACTGCTTCTGTGCATGTTTTATGTTCAGTAGTCAACTACTCCGGATTTCCGGCAGTTTTCGGTGGTCCGCCAATTCAGCACTGGGCAGTAGTTCAGTAGTAGTTTATTTCCAATGTACGGCTTCAGTCGCCTTTTACAACCCACCCCTCACATCATCTTACAAGGTACAAATAACTTATCTGACAGGCACCAAGGCACATAGTTTAGGAACGATAGTTAATACTGCTTCCGTGCATGTTTTATGTTCAGTAGTCAACTACTCCGGATTTCCGGTAGTTTTCGGTGGTCCGCCAATTCAGCACTGGGCAGTAGTTCAGTAGTAGTTTATTTCCAATGTACGGCTTCAGTCGCCTTTTACAACCCACCCCTCACATCATCTTACAAAGTACAAATAACTTGTCTGACAGGCACCGAGGCACATAGTTTAGGAACGATAGTTAATACTGCTTCCGTGCATGTTTTATGTTCAGTAGTCAACTACTCCGGATTTCCGGTAGTTTTCGGTGGTCCGCCAATTCAGCACTGGGCAGTAGTTCAGTAGTAGTTTATTTCCAATGTACGGCTTCAGTCGCCTTTTACAACCCACCCCTCACATCATCTTACAAGGTACAAATAACTTATCTGACAGGCACAGAGGCACATAGTTTAGGAACGATAGTTAATACTGCTTCCGTGCATGTTTTATGTTCAGTAGTCAACTACTCCGGATTTCCGGTAGTTTTCGGTGGTCCGCCAATTCAGCACTGGGCAGTAGTTCAGTAGTTTGTCAGTAGTTAAACAAATACTGGATACTCCCCATAGAATATTTCGGCAGTTCTTTTCGATGAGGAAATCGTCGTTGAGCCAACCATGTATGTTCGGGTCAACCTCTCATGTGCGTTCGCTCCATCCCCGATTTTTCTCTCAGCGCAGTTTCCTCGGGTTCGCTTCGGTCGTAATCGTCATCGACACGACAAAGTACAACACACTTGTTACCGAACAATAAATGTTCCAGCTCAGTATGGCATACAATTTGATTCGTGAATTCCTGAGTGGTTGCATGTCGGTGCACGAAGCTGTGGACTTTATAGTTTTCCTTGCGACGAATTGCCTCTGTTTGCTGAAGATCTCGATAATTCGTCTGCACAGAAAAGAAATGTGTTACATAACGGAGTGCGCCGTGCGTGACTGGTCGACGGATCGTGACGCAAAGTCGCGCGATATAATGCGCGAATACGCTCACCGCGGAAGAATATTTTCGATATTTCCGCTGAGCATTGGATTGTCGTCGACGGTCCCGATGGTAATTTACTCGCCGCCGACTTTCGGACCGACCATGGGAAACAACTCGGAGACGAGCAATACGAGTGTCATGGACATGAGAAATCTTCCAATGGGTACAGGATGTTCCGTGATCGACTCGCCGATTGTTATTTACCTCGCTTTCTACATCTTTCAATGCACACAAATGATATGTTTGGCCTGTTGCAACTTCGGTTGCGACGCTGTCTTCTTCGGCATCAGTTTGCACATTTGCGCTCAATTCAAACTTCTGAGAATAAGCGTCGCGGAATTGGGTCGAAATCCCGGTGAAAGAGACGTCAGAGAAGGTTTGAGAGGGTCAATCGAGAGACACAATCATCTGCTTCGACTTCTCAAACTTGTGGAAGACGTTTTTCATCTCATCATACTTGGACTGCTGGGTGCAACCGGTGTTGATATCATTTTTTTGGGTACGAGACGATCGATTGAGTCTTGATTTCGATATTGACTTTTGGAGAATTACATGGTGGCTTTGTCGGGGCTAAACCAGTCTAGCTCTTGCTAGGGCTCGATGTGAGACTCTAAAATTTCTGCCAAGGGATTGGTTCAATTACGTTATAGAAGTTTTTAGGTCTGTCCTAGCAAGTTGTGCGACCGTCTGATTTTCGGGAAAAACCGTGAAACGGACCGAAAACGGACCCGCGCGTTGGGGAACGAAACGGACTGCTTGTGGTTTTTGGTTTAGCGCTCTTTTCTTTTGCAAAAACCGCAAAAGGACCGAACAAATTTTGACGAAAATCGATTTTTTTTAACGAAATTCGATGCGGACCGTTTTTTCGCATGCCAAAAAGGCGTTTATTGAAAATGCGACATTTGCTTCCCCTCTGGTTTCTACACTCCCAACCAAAAGTTCTTTACGGAGAAACAAAAGAACTGAGAAGTTTTTTTTTTTTACGAAATTCAATATTTCTCGGTTGGGTAAAAAAAAGACCATTCCGCTCGTTCGGTCCGGTTTCGGTTCTCGCAGCCGGAAACGGACCGAATGAAATTTTGGTTGGAAACGGTTCGGTCCTCTTACGGCTTTTTCTACGGAGCGCTAATCAAAAACGTTACGGTCCGTTTCACGGTTTTTTTACGGTCCGTTTCTTTCCCGAACGTACGTCTCCGATTTTCGGACCATTTTTCGGTCCGTTTTTCGGACCATTTTTCGGTCCGTTTTTCGGACCATTTTTCGGTCCGTTTTTCGGACCATTTTTCGGTCCGTTTTTCGGACCATTTTTCGGTCCGTTTTTCGGACCATTTTTCGGTCCGTTTTTCGGACCATTTTTCGGTCCGTTTTTCGGACCATTCTTCGGTCCGTCAACTTGCTAGGGCGCTCATGTTTCAATCACTTCCGTTTTAATTTTTTTCCCCGCAGGGATTCAAATGCTCGTTGCGATCCGAGACGAATCTTTCTTGACAGCCGCATACGCGTCCTCCGGCATCGTTTGCCTCCTTCTTCAGCTATACGCGTACTGCCTCATGGGCGATTATTTGGCAGCCCACGCGGAGAATTTACGAATCGGAGCCTACAGCTGCGCCTGGTACAATTTCCCATCGAGCTTCACGAAAGACGTCACGTTCGTCATAATGAAAAGCAACAGCGCCTATCAACTTACCGCCGGAAAAGTTTTTTGCATGAACATGGAGAATTTCACCAGCGTCATAAAAACTATGGCTTCGTTCTTCTCCGTCATGAAGCTGACCATTGTCAAGTAGGAATTCGTTAAAAAAAGGTTGCATTCACGGTTCTACGGCCGAATTACGCTGGTCTGTATTTTAAGGCAGTTACGTCGCGAAGTCAATCCGAAGTCACTCACATAAACTTTTGACATGTCGTAATTTAACAATCAAATTTTACTTGTAAAAAATCTCGAATTCTTACCGACAATTCGAATGAATGATTGGATGTTGAAAATCGGTCTTTTTAGGCGCTTGCGGAAGAGCCGGCGAAATTGATCATCAAATAGAGAATTAACATACGTAGATCAAAGTTAGAGAAAAAAATATAAAATAGTGCGGACTCGCTAATCAATCGGGAATTTATGCGCTATAAAAACAAGCCGCTTCGCGGCTCGTTGGCTGGCTCCGCCCCCCCCCCCCCCCCCCCCCCCCCAAAGCCCCCCGAAAAATTTCCCTTCGGGACATTTTTAAGGCACTCACAGATTCGTACGTACGTCGCGCTTCGCGCGCCGCCCGAGCTGTACGCGCGTCGCGCTTCGCGCACCGTGCGAGTTGTTCGCGCGTCGCGCTTCGCGCACCGAGTGAATTCTTCGCATGTTGCTAACAATTCATAGATTCGATAAAGATGATCGTCGGATTGTAAGAAACAATAGTAAATCGATAGATGATAGTTGATGAGTAAATAGGTCAATTTGATTCGCAAATAATTTTTAAGACTTGGCCAATTTCCATGCCCGTTGTTGGCATGGAAATATGGTCGAGTTTCAGCATAGTTAGGAAAAAAATAACACATGCCACTCGGGAAGAAGTGTCTTTTTGCGTTGCGTCATTTTTTAAAGTGTTTTGTGAATTTAAAAAAAAAATTATTAACGCGAGAAAAGATTTTTAGGTGGTAAAAAAAAGGTAAGGATATTATTCGTTATTTATTGAATTTCGTTATATATAGTATGGAAACGTTGTTTTTTATAGTTATAGTTGTTGTTTTTTTAGTTGTTTTTTATTATTATAGTATGGAAACGACATTTTTTTTTACCATGAATGCAAAGCTTCCTCTATTCTATGAGGAAGTAGAAAGAGCGATGCCATTAAATTTTATTCGACCTAGTTTTAAAAAAAAAAAACGCGACGTATAAGAGACACGTGCGCTCGTTGTTCCCGTTTTCACAAAAAATCCGCAGTCACGCGTCTTGCACCGGCGATTCACGAATCTCAACGTGGGAATCGTCAATTTCTAGGGTATTTGATTTTACTTAATTCTAAAATTGCTCCGAAACATTACTTTTTGTTTTTTTTTAATTTAACTTTATTTCACAAAATTTTTCAATTATTTGAGATTGTGAAAATCTCAAATAATCGAACATTTTTGTTTTCGACGTTATCGATCAATTTCCTTAAAACGTTTTAGATCGATAACTGGAATTGTTAATTATGATCATGAAATTAAATCACGACTACAAAATTGAATTCTGATTACATTTCATTACCGTTCAGACTTAATCACGTAAATTTTCGAAATTTCTTTATCAAATGCGATCAGTAAACAGTGCGTATTTTATGTATGAAGACAGCTGCTACGCTGACGTCCGAGTCCACCTTCTGTCGGCGGAAGAATCGAGATAACCAACATTTAATTTCGCGTATGAATCAAGAAGTCGTAATTAGAAATAGCACGCGTTTAAAAAAAAAAAAAAAAAAAAAAATTAGGTCAACACTCATCAATCGAATCCGGCACATAAAAGAAGAATTTTTCACCCAGTAGCGGTTATAATCGAGTAAGAAAAAGAAAGGAAAGTGACATCATGAAGTTCCGCACGTTGCCGTTGGCCGCGCTGGTCGTTCTCTGCGCATTGTCGAGCACAAGCTGCGCTCATAAAACGGTATGGGAATGCAAAAAAATGACCAACATAAAAACTACCATTTTTTTTTTTTTTTTATTCATGCAACAATCAATTGTTTTTTTTTTTAATGCCATTGTTTTTTTACATCTCTATCGTTACTCTGTAATTAAGGAGGAAGAGCTCCACATTGAAATGATGCATTTGGTTTGTCCACCTGGAAAAAAAGCGGCGATGGTGGAACAGTTTTGTCCGCCTAGCGCGAGAAATCCTCTCGATTGTCGGGTATGTGAAAATTCATTTTTTTTTTTATTTTTAGGTTTTTTTTTTTCTTTGATTCGCGGAATGTCGGACACGATTTTTTTTGTTCTCAATAGCCCACCCATGTTAAGTGTGTGCAGCAATCGTTCAGGAACAATCAGGAAAACCTTTTGACAGTAAGCGAAAATAAAGGAACCAAACCAGCGCCAAAAACGGTAAGCACGAAAACTAAAACAATAAGGTATTTTTTGTTATTTTTCCTAACTAAAAAAAATTCCAAAAAATTGTTCCAAAAACGGACCATTTTTACCCATTTTTCCACCGAACATGAGAAAAGCATCATCTCAAATGTGCTTTTTTTTTTAATTTTTACTCTTTTGCATTGAATTCAGGAAGAAGAGCTTGATTACGAATTTCACCATATGCAATGTCCCATTGGTGAAAGACCGGCGAAAACATTGTCAATTTGCCCAACAGGTGCAAAAGACCCTCGCGACTGTTCGGTACGTCCAGGCATATTCATTCATGTATTTTTATTTTTTCATTCATTTATGTATTTATTTCTTTATTCATGGATTTTATTTATGCGATTACTTAATTATTTATTTGCTCATGCGTTAAACGAAAAATGAATGAACTCCTTTAATTTTCCGGCGCAACAGCCCATTCAGGTGAAATGCGTGAAAGTATCATTTTGGAATAGCTGGGAATCTGAGATGGCTCCAAAAATATCGACATCACCACCGGCCCCGCAACAAACGGTATTAAAGAGTTTTTATTTTTATTTTTTACTTTCTCAAAGAGGAAACTATGTTTTGGTAAAAAAAAAGCACGATTTTATGGTAACTTTTGACCGTTTGCAATTTTATGAGATGTACAATTTTTTAAAAATTTCGAAAAAAACGCTGCAAAGTGACTCGCACATGGTTTCCTTATTTCTTAAAATTTGGCCCACATCTTCCCGTACGCGGAAGCCAAAATTCGATTAGCGAACTTCCTCATACAAAAAAACACGCGCAACATTTTTTCCTCGACAAACTAAATTTATTTTCGTTTTAATATAAAAATCCCACAGCAACGAAATTTTAATTATCTAAAAAATAATTTAACGGTTCGATCGACTGAATTCAGGAGGAAGAGCTCGACAGAGAAATGGCGCATAAGGAATGTCCCTTCGGGCAGAGGCCATTCAAAGTGCAGAGATCCTGCGCATCAGGTGCAAAAGATGTCGTCGACTGTGGGGTAGGTCAAGTCATAATTTTTTTTTTTTACTAGTTAGTATTGCATACAATTATTTATTTATCCAGTTTATTTTTCGGAAGATTCCGACCGAAATGCGAGTGCACGCCGAATCGTTTATGTTATCAAGACAGTCCTGTAAAATGGCTGTCGAATGTAACTACTTACAATAAGAGTAAGACGAGTTTTCTGATGAAAGAAAGAAGTTCAACACCTTCTGGAAAATAATATATCGCTATAATATCAATTTGGATCGATACTCGTCATAAATCAATTTTTTTTTGTAGAGGTGGGAGACTTTTCAATATGAATACGAAAAAAAAATTAATACATTTCCTCACATTTTCCGGTACAACAGCGCATTACGATAATGTGCGTGAGGGACCATTTCGGCAACGCCTGGGGAGGAACGGAGCTGACAGTAGCGACTTCAACGCCACCACCGAAAACGGTATTTTTTTTAACCTTCGTCGACTCAAACATTTATAGTGCTTATATATTATTTTTTCATAAAAAAATGTAATTCCAACAACAATTTTGTACGATGTTCTTCCCAATTGAATACCTAGTTAAATTGAATTTAGGAGGAAGAGCTCGACAGAGAAATGGCGCATGCAGAATGTCGTCTCGGACACCGGCCGGCAAAGATATCACCGTTGTGTCCAACCGGTGCGAAGACCAACCACGACTGTCCGGTATTGTGCACTTTTGTCATTTTAATCGTTCAAAAAAAAATTTTACCTTCTCTCGAACGAAAGTCAATTATATTAATTTTTGTTGTTGTCGGTGTCGTTGACAGCCCGTCGAGGTTGCCTGCGTGCAGAAAGTGTTCGGAAACAATCCGGGAAGTACCGAATCGTCCGGTCGAGGACCGACAGCAGGCTCGTCGCCTAAAACGGTAGAAAAAACCCTATAATCCATTGGCTAGGGATTTTTAATTTTTCCTTCGCCGTAGTGAAATATAAAATTATTCTCCGTCCCGCACACCTGCTCCGTGCCCGTTCAATAACGAGAACTGTGATCCTATTTCTTTTCGCCGGTTATTAAGTCCTGGAGGCAAATGAAAATAGGATTTCACTCCAACTATCAGCCCTACAGTGAAATCCCATTTCCTATTCAGCCGAGTTTCAGCACCCTCGAAAAAAAACTATCATATTTTACGGTAATTTTACCGCAAAATGACCGGTTGTGATTTACCATAAGTTTAACCACAAAAAAGGGAATAAAACCACATACTGACCGCATAAAAACCTCATGAAACGTCATACTACGCATTTTAGAGAAATAAACAAACAGAACGACCTAACGTTGGGCGCGAAGCCAGGACCTTTCGCGTGCTAACCTAGAACGATTTTTTTTTTTTTTTTTTTTATAACATCGTTTATTTGTCAAGGTACATGGCTTGTGAATGAGTACATGAAAGCTCGGGAGAACGATGGGGAACCGAGGATCCAGTTGCTAAAGATTAATAATATCTACCTGCCCTCGAACAAGGGTCTCGTAGATACGCACTGAAGGAGAATTAGGGTGCTTGCGCGAGAATAATTACAGCCCAACCTATGAGGCTGGGGAACTTACATGAGATATGGAATATAGCGCAGAAAATTAACAAAACTGCTCTATTTTGAGGAGCTCTAACGTAGAACGATAACACTGTGCGACCGGCTATCTTTTGAATTTTTCTCATTCCTCGCTAGATTTGAACGTAACAAAAGTTTTGTAATCTGATGTGAATGGTCAATGAATACTTTATTTGTTTACTGAAGGTATTACTGAAAACGACTCCGGGACCACAACAGGTGCGCTTCTGGAGTCGTTAAGACACAGACATTTCTCAAGCACAGGTCGATCAGAAATAACCTCAATCACGGCGATTGAGCAGTTAATGTTATGGTAAAACACAAGCGGTTGAAATTTGCAGTGAAAATGCGGTAGGCAGTGTCGACTCACTTCGCCTCAAGAGCATGCGCAATACCGCGGTCGGTAATGAAAACTGTAATCAACTTTTCTCACGGATTCTGGGAAGTGCGGTCTAAAGACAAGTCTCATCGGAACCGGAGATGATGTCCGTTTCGGATGAGACTTCTCTTTTGAGCGTACGTACGAGAACTTGTGAGAAAGGTTGATTACAGTTTTTATTACCGACTGCGGTACCGCGGTCGGTAATAAAAACTGTAATCAACCTTTCTCACGGATTCTGGGAAGCACGATCTAAAGACAAGTCTCATCGGAACCGGAGATGATGTCCGTTTCGGATGAGACTTCTCTTTCGAGCGTACGTACGAGAACTTGTGAGAAAAGTTGATTACAGTTTTCGATACCGATTGAGCCGGCGTGGACGGGGAGGAAGATGTTTCACGTGGTCTTAAATTCATTTCAGGACGAAGAGCTTGAACAGGAGATGACCCGTAAAAAATGTATATTCGGACAAAGACCAGCGAAAATATCACCATGGTGCCCAACAGGTGCAAGGGACACACACGATTGTGCGGTACACATGTTACATTAAATTAAATTTTTTAATATTTTATTAAATTATTTCATTGTTGGTGTTTGCTATATAGAGCTTATAACACATCAGTAAAATAAGAAAAAACTATATCATTTTTTAAAAATCAATCATCGTTTTACGCTTCGACAGTACACCGAGGTGTGGTGCGTTAAGGAGTCATTTGGAAACAATCCCGGAAGCACGGACCTCTTATCATCGGCGCAAGCGAAATCGCCGGAAACGGTATGAGAAAAAAGTATACAATAAAAATAATTAAGTCTGCCAATAATTGAGTCTGAACGGTTGGTTCAATGGCCTCGAAACTTTTTGCGTGTACTGTAGAATCGCGATACTGAAACATATACGAAATTCATCCCTCTACTTCGATTTTTGAAATTATCGAGAAAAGACATGCTGAAACGATAGAAAGTTCTGAAAAAATTCATATGAATTCTAAAGAATTGAGGAATTCATTTTAAATTAGAAAAAAAAAGTTGTCTGATTTTTGTTTAACAATTAATTTTTCGTGTCATTCGTTGATAACTTGTTGGCATTATTATTATGCAAAATCAAAGGTGTCGACATGATTGATACGACTGATTTTTTTCACATTTTTTACACGTCGCGAAGTACCGAAATTTTGATCGATTCAAGCTTTTGGTTGAGAATGTAAACTGTAAAAAAAATTAATTAACGGTATTGGAAGCTTTTTTACGGAAACCGTTTCTGAAATTTCAAACATACGTGCGTTGCAAATTTACAGTGAAATTTGTATTTTTCATGAACATTTTTGTAAATTTCGAGCAAAAGGTTTGTAATTTTAATATCTGGTATTTTTATTTTACAAGCAAAGTACATTGATGTTCGATTAATGTGAGTAATGTTAGCAAATTTCAATTTCCAGTGCATTACATTTACAATTAATTTTTACATGCATCCTTGGAGCCTAAGCGAGAGTTACCACGCGATCCGTTGATGGGTTGACCGTAAACTAAATAAATAAAAAAATTTCAAATTCACAGGCGGAACAGCTCAGGAAAGATATGGTCGACACGATATGTCCCGAAAATCACCAGCCATCATTGATCGAGGGTTTGTGTCCGAACGGTTCGGAACTCTCTACCGGATGCGCGGTATGTCGCGCACTTGCGCAGTTCTTCCTTCTCGTGTCTCGAACAAGTTTTGAAATCTATCCCTGGCAAGTGTCGGTTTTTCGACCGCGAACGGAACGAAAAACCGACACGTCCATTGGGAAACGAAACGGACTGCTGATTTTTTTGTTATTAGTCGGTCTTTTTTCTGTCGCGGAAACCGAAAACGGACCGAATGTTTTTTTTCGAAAAATTTGCTTCGGTCCCTTTTCGATTCCCAAAATAGTATTTTTATTCTGTCCTTTCATTAAAAACAGAATCGAAAGCGAAAGCAAAAAAAAATTAACAGCAAAAAATTAAAATCAAAAACGTTCCGTCCTTCCTCGGTTTCCGCAACCGAAAAAGGACCAATCCGAAAGCGTGCGGTTCGTTTTACCGTTTTTGGTCCGTTTTTTAAGTTTTTTCCCTAAAAGCAGCCGCCCGTCAACTTGATAGTATAATACGGAAAATTATTTGATTTCTAATTTGTTTTTTTTTCTAATCCCTAATTAGAACACTCGTATAGCGTGCCGACCAAAAACGTTGGGCGACAACAAAACGATTCCGAATGGAGGTCGGACGGTGCGTAAAATAAAAAATCGAACTTTCGGTGAAGAAGATACAGCAGTTTTAACTTTGGGCCAAATTAAATTCGATGTTAATGGTCGTTCTGTGAAATACAGCAAGAGAATCGCCAACGAATTATGGGCATGGTGGATGAAATCATGAGGTTACGAGATTTGAACTCCAAATGGTCCGAGAGATACCACGATGTGAAACTGATCGCACCTTATCAAAATTGATCGAGTGAAAAATGTTAGTTTCAATTTTTTTTTTCACAAGATAACTGAGTGAGATAATATTAATGTTTTCTTTTCGATTTTTTTTTTCTATCAGCTGAACTGCGAGGAACTAATTCGGAACCGAACTAATACATGGCATGACGAGATTTTACCCTAGTCGACGAAACTCAATGTTCGAACGTTGCAAAAATGTATTTGTAAGTAATGAAATTGAAATATTGCAGAAAATGAAATGTAAATAGAATGAACAAAAAAAATGTGAATAAAGAAAGTAATGATTTTTTTTTCAACGTTTTGCTTGAAAAAAACGATAAATAAAAATGCCAAAAAGCAAACCCACAAGCATCCATGAGAATTTATGGTTATCTTTTGGTCGGTATTTATTACTTTTTTCGGTGACTTGAGAGCGTTTTTCATTGAAGAGGTAACTATCAAAAATGACTGGTACAAACGCTACGAACTGTTTTTTTTCCCAAGCGTTATTTTTCTCAGCCGAAAAAGACTCACAGAAAAATTACTACAGTCTCACCTTAAAAATCGTTAGAAATTGTCCAATATTTTTGTTTCATTATTGTCACCATATTTTCAACAAAAAAAAATTGTTTCGTTACATTACGCTACGAGAATCCAACGAAAGGATGCTGCAAGTTCGATTTTTGTTTCGGGACGAGCCGGATTCATTTGAGTATCTATCGTCATAGAGCCTGAGCCTTTATCGACAAATACATCTTGGTCTTTATCGTCTGCCTCGTTGGATTTATCTTCTTCAGTATCTGCGTCATAACGTTGACAAGCTGTTCGGACGAGAGACCGGTCTTCTTCGATTTAAACTTCTGAAGCAGTTCCGTCGTCGTCATCGGCTTTCTTATCAGGTAACGGCGAACTGCATCTTCCGTTATTCCAGATTCGCTAAAAAAAAATACACCATTTTTTTTTATACGTTCCCAACAAAGTTCCTTGACTCGGTTCGAATTTCAAGACGAGACCGAAAAGTACTTTAGTACTTTTCGGTACTTTAAGTTACTTTCCCTGATTGAACTTTTTTTTTTGTAACTTGTAAATCGAAGACTTGCCTGGTTCCAGGTATATATGAGGTCGACGGAACGAGATTGAAGTTATCGAGCTTGAGTTTCTTGGACTGCGAAAGATCGGGCGAGCTGGTCTGCTTCCTCTTGAGGGGATCGGAGGATGCAACCGCGGAGGTCGGCGTCGCCGATCGCGAACTGTGAGCGCTGTTCGACTTTGGATTGTCCTTTTCCTTCGGTGCGATGTCGGAATCGCTCGCCGAGTCGCTCGAAAAATCACTCGACGAATCCTTCGTCGGACTCGCCTTCTTCGATTCCTTCTTCTTCGACGCTTTCTTCTTTTTCTTTTTGTCCTTCTTTTTCTCCTGCTCTTTGGCTGATTTTTCTTTATCCTGAAAGAAGAAAAACGAGAACGTTAAGTCATTACATTTGACGTAAATCGACAAATTATGAATCAATAATTTATAAATCAATAATTTGTAAATCAATAATTTATACATCAATAATTTATACATCAATGATTTATACATCAATAATTTATACATCAATAATTTATAAATCAAGAATTTATAAATCAATAATTTATAAATCAATAATTTATGAATCAATAATTTATAAATCAATAATTTATAAATCAATGAAATTGGTCGGCGATGTCCGAACCTTGTCGTTCTTGTTTTTGGCTTCGGCATCCTCGTCGCTCGATTCGGCGTCTTTCTTGTCGGTCTGTTCCTCGTCCTCGTCCTCCTCGTCGGAGGCCAACAATTTTCTCAGGGCATCCTCCTCAGCCACAGATTTTATCTTGCCATGCTGTTCGCCTTCCGACTCGGCGTCGGTCGAATCCGATATGTAATCGCACTCCTTGCCCTCGTCATCGCCGTCGTCGCTGTCCTCAAACGCTTCGTCGTCCGAAGCGTTCTTCTTTTTCTTCTTCTTCACTACCGCGTCTTTACGAAACAAAAAAAAATCACCAAGTTCAATGAATTTTTTAAAAATATAAGATAAAATTTTGTCAGAGCGGGGCAAAACGAACTGTTCAGCAAATTTTTCGCAGGACATAAAAATGAAGTCTCGTCTCGATTCCAGAATGTCGATCGAGAAATAAATTTGTATTTATTTATCGATTAATTTTGCATAATTATTAATCCGTAATATTAATATTATTAATATTATCATTAACAATGATTGATAGTCTTTTCTTGTCTCAATAAAACGACGCGAAATTTTTTTTATATCGATTCCGAGTCAGACTAACTTTTGCCCTTTTTCTTCTTCTTCGGATCGTCCTCCTCGCCGGAACCCTTCTTGTCTTTGTCGGCGTCGCTCTCGGAATCGTCGTCGTCGTCGCTCCCCATCCACTCGTCCATTTCCGATATCTTGAGTTCCTTCTCCTTCTTCCCGGGTTTCTTGCCCCCCTTTCTGCCGCCTTCGGCAAGCTCGCCGTCGTCGTCGCCGCCGTCCTCGTCGTTCCTCAATCTCTTTCGCAACATCAACGAGAAGTAATTTATCACTTGGTTCCTGCGACTGAATTCCTGCTCCGCCTCCTCGGCGCTGAGGGCTTTATAGCGCTGTATCGGCTGGAAATTGTACCTGACGAACGAAATATAATTCATTGCCAATAAGGCAATGGACAAACATATTACTATATATTTGTCGCTTCCCGCTCATCTCGCATAAGTTCGAGAAAAGTAAGCGAATATTGCAAGTACTTCTCGATGATATAAAAATCTGAAAAAATGCATGCTGATTAAAGGTACTAAAGAGATTAATTTTGCACAATAATAATTCCAAAATGTTATTAACAAATCAGTCAAAAAATTAATTGTTTAACAAATTGCCCGGCAAAACAACATTTTTTTTCTATGAAAATGATTCATTTATTTTTCTGAACATGTATGAATTTTTTCAGATTTTTCAATTAGTATTGATTTTTGTGTTCATTCAGACATTTTTTCCAAATAAAAAAATTTAAAAATCAAAGCTAATTGAAAAATCTGAAAAAATTCATACGTATTCAGAAAAGTAAACGAATCATGTTCATAGAAAAAAATGGTTGTTTTGCCGGGCAATTTGTTAAACAGTATTGTGTGCAACATTCGTGAGAGATTCGACAAAATATATTATCAGATAATGTTAATAAATAATCGACGGTATGTAAAATTACCACTCTTGAAGCGGAAAAGCTTCGATCGCTCCGTCCGGCGCGTGAGTGAACACGTAGTAAGCCGCGTTCTCGCTGACGCCGCCCTCACGCGTGCCCTTGAACTTCTTGCCGGTTCTTCCGCCGGACTTGAGAATCCACGGTTGATTGTCGGGCTTGTACTTTCTGCTCGTTATGCCGAATTTCTTTCGTCTGGCTTCCTCCCTCGCGTCCCTCCCGAACTCCGAGCCGGCTCCGAATTTCGGCATGTCCTCGTCGAGACCCTTGTACTCTTTCATGTTATTCTCACGCTCCATCTTCACTTGGCTCCACTCCGCAAAGTCGACCTTCAGCGTCGCGTTGAACCGCATAACGTTGTGCTTCTTGTTGGTGTTTCTGAAAATACGATAAATTGCGATCAGCTTAGGCTCGCTCCGGGCTCATTTCGCATAAGTTCGAGAAAAGTAAGAGAAAATTGCAACAACTTCTCGATGGTATAACAATTTCAAGAGATTCTCAATGGTGTAATCAATGTAATAAAAGTCAAACACAACTTTGACATTGAAAATTTTCATCTCGCTTCCTCTTAATAGTTAGATATCGAAATTCGCATGTTGCTCCCTCATAAAAGTTAAAAATTGAAATTTTCGCTTCCTCATAATAGTTGAACGTCGAAATTTTCATATCGGTTCCTCATGAAAGTTAAAAGTTGAAATTTTTATATCGCTTCCTCGTAAAAGTTGAAAGTTGAAATTTTCATATCGCTTCCTCACAATAGTTGAATATTTCGATTTTCATATCGCTTTCTGATAATGTTCCTTTAATCGCAAAACTTCCTGTAGAAGGAAGCAAAAAATGCAGAAAATGCTTTCTCATAGAAAAAGCTTTGCAAATAAAAAAACACCGTGAGAAAGCGCTGTGAACATTTAAATTTTCAACTTTTATGAGGAAGCAGTGTGAAAATGTCAACGATCAACTTTGTTTAATTCGCCGTCAATCGCATCCTAAAAATGAACAAATATGTAAATAAACAAGTATATATAATGTAAATAAATATGTAAATATTTAAGTATATAAATATATAGGTGTACAAACGTAACATTTTTTGAATAAAGAATCTTAGTACAAGATAAATTCTCACTTGGGCACTCGAATGCTGAATTCCTGTACGGACGGTCCGGCTGGTGGCTGAAAATTATAAGTTTTTTTAAAGATAGCTGCGATACTCTTTGTCAAGCTGTTTGATCGATCGATCTGTAGGTGCGGTCGTGCAGACTTGGCAAAACACTAAACTTAAATTTTTATGAGTTATGTGCAATTTTTTTTTTCTTTACGTCACGCGAAACATCGTGGAAGTGAATTAAATATTATTTCGATTATTGAAAAACCCAAGGCAGTGCTGTTCGATTATTACGTTTTTTTTTTTTTATCTAACCTTGAGTGCTGTGTGGGTAAACATTTTCTTAAGTTTCGAGGCCCTAAAATATTTTTTACACAATTCAAATTCTATCGTCAAATTTTTTTATCGTTTCAATGAGCGATGATTATTCTTTGTGAGACGGGAGTGACGGCCTTTTTTGTTGCTTCAAACTGGCAATTCGTCGACGGCTTCGTCGACCATTGTTTACCGTTGCCATCTTCGACGACCTCAGTTTGGCTCAGCTGACCGCATCTGACTGGCCGACACGCTCACGTGCGCGTCAACAAGTGCAGAATGTCGGTGCTGCGCCCTGGCGCCGAGTTCGATTACTACCCTTGCGTGATCCCCCCTTAAAAAACTCGAATGATCGAGGTAAATATATCGAAATAATCGAAATCGTTGAGCCAGTTTTCGTAGCCAATGAGGTTCGTCCGTTTCATTCGTAAGATCGACACGTTTCCCCTCTTAAAAAAGGCATGACACTCGAATGATCGAGATAAATACATCGAACTCCCCTCTTAAAAAAGACATGACACTCGAATGATCGAGATAAATATATCGAAATAATCGAAATCGTTAAGGAAGTTTTCGCAGCCAATGAGGTTCGTCCGTTTCATTCGTAAGATCGACACATTCCTTCTTAAAAAAGACATCCCACTCGAATGATCGAGATAAATATATCGAAATAATCGAAATCATGGAGCCAGCTTTCGTAGCCAATTGGGATCGTCCGTTTCATTCGTAAGATCGACACGTTTCCCCTCTTAAAAAAGGCATGACACTCGAATGATCGAGATAAATACATCGAAATCCCCTCTAAAAAAGACATGACACTCGAATGATCGAGATAAATACATCGAAATCCCCTCTTAAAAAAGACATGACACTCGAATGATCGAGATAAATATATCGAAATAATCGAAATCGTTAAGGAAGTTTTCGCAGCCAATGAGGTTCGTCCGTTTCATTCGTAAGATCGACACATTCCTTCTTAAAAAAGACATCCCACTCGAATGATCGAGATAAATATATCGAAATAATCGAAATCATGGAGCCAGCTTTCGTAGCCAATTGGGATCGTCCGTTTCATTCGTAAGATCGACACGTTTCCCCTCTTAAAAAAGGCATGACACTCGAATGATCGAGATAAATACATCGAAATCCCCTCTAAAAAAGACATGACACTCGAATGATCGAGATAAATACATCGAAATCCCCTCTTAAAAAAGACATGACACTCGAATGATCGAGATAAATATATCGAAATAATCGAAATCGTTAAGGAAGTTTTCGCAGCCAATGAGGTTCGTCCGTTTCATTCGTAAGATCGACACATTCCTTCTTAAAAAAGACATCCCACTCGAATGATCGAGATAAATATATCGAAATAATCGAAATCATGGAGCCAGCTTTCGTAGCCAATTGGGATCGTCCGTTTCGTTATTAAGATCGGCACACCTAACCTAAAAGAAATGAAATAAGCGCGAGCGAAGCGCGCTCAATGTTGAGTCTCCATGTTTACATAGCTGGTAAAATATCGTTCATGGCCGTGGTCAGTTAAGCGGTTAATTTTCGTGCAATTTAACCGGTCATTTACCGACTCAAGTCATTTGCCCGTTGCCCCTACTGCCAGACTCCGCTGAGGTTTCGCGTGGCAACTCGGCGAAGCTTTTTTCGAGATAAGACACACATGATATCCGTGCTTGCGGGTAATTTTTATTTACCGGTTAAATTACCGCGAGCGTCTACTTATGCGGTATGCAATAGTATATTACTCTACGAGGGCGAAACATGTTTTTCTAACGAGTGTGAGTTTGCAACACGGGCTGAAGGCGAGTGCTGTAATCACACGAGTTAGAAAAAGTGTTTCGCACGAGGGATGTACAACATTTTTCATCACAAGGTGCGAAAATGGTGGTTTTACACACGCGAAGCGGTCGGAAAAGTGGCCATTTCCGCACCGAGTGATGAATAAATAATGATATTCTGATTGATTTTTGGATAAAACGTTTAACATAAAAGCTTTGGGATTCATTATCGGATAGTAATTAAAGCTTCCTCCTTCGAAATCAATGAAGAGACCGACACTTTACCGACCGAGCTTTGCAAATCGTTACAATCATCGCCCCGCGCTATTAACGCGATATAATAATATCCCGATTGCAACGACTTATCGGTCGACGTACCAGGTTTAATTTCCGATAAGTTAGAGCTCTGCAACTCGATAAAAGCTCTCCTATATCCGACGTATTATATTATACACCGATCGTAAAGGAGTCAAATTAATTAATTAAATGCAAACATTTATAAGCGTTATAAATGAAAAACGATAAGCGTTATAAATGAAAAATGATAAGCGTTATAAATGAAAAATGATAAGCGTCACAATCGATCAACGAATAGACCGACACTGAGAATGACTTTACCGACCGAGCCCTGCAAATCGATACAATTATCACGCCGCGCTATTAACGCGATATAATAATATCCCGATTGCAACGACCTATTGGTCGACGTACCAGGTTCAATTGCCGATAAGTTAGAGTTCTGCAACTCGATAAAAGCTCTCCTATATCCGATATTTTGTATCATACACCGATCGTAAAGGAGAAATCCGTGAAATTAATGAATTAAATGCAAACGCTTGTATGAAGTCGATCGGGCGCGAGATGGCGCGACGATCGAGCCGAGTTTCGTCGTCTCGCCTCGAGTCTGCGCCACCGCGCGCCACTTCCTGAAAGCTGGGCTCGGACGGATTCTTTTCTTTTTCCTCGGATAACGTAGCGTGTCCGTCGTTGTGATAAACAATCACAAATCGCAGGTAATCGACGTTTTTAAAGTGCAATCGACGAAAAATCCTCCACAATAATGCACGAAGATTAATTAACCGAGGTCGGGTCGACGTTATTTTTCGCCGAAAGTCCCGTTTCGCGTCCAATTAACGAGAGTGAAATAAAAGTGTGCGGCGAGCGGCAGAAGTCGTGTACATCGCTCGCGCGCCTCCGCGCACGAAACTCACCAATAATCCGTCACTAGATCAGCGTATAATAAAAAATTAAACAAAGTTACACAAAAGTTTTCCGGTTTTTTTTTAGTGATTTTTTTAAAACCAATTTTCGTTCGAAAAAATTGTAAAATCTGTTTTTCGAAATTTCTGCTCTTTTTTGGTTATATGTGGTGTTTTTTTTTTTTTTTTTTTTCGGGACGACCTTTTTTCAACGGTCGTTTTCGGATGAACTAAAAAATTTTCGTTTTGCTCCCTCACTAAGGAAGCTATTTGAGTTTTTTTAGAGAAAAAAAAAAAAAAAAAAAAATTATTTTTTTTTTATTCCAGATAATTAACATTTTTATTTTTATTTTTTCAGCCATGGTTCGCATGAACGTACTGAGCGACGCTCTCAAGTCGATAAACAATGCGGAGAAACGCGGCAAGAGGCAAGTCCTGCTTCGCCCTTGCTCCAAAGTCATTGTCAAATTCCTCGCTGTCATGATGAAGCATGGTAAGAGACTTCGATAACTGTACAACGCTGCAAAAGTCTTCAAAATTGGACTTTTTTTTTTTTATACAAAATGTTTAATACCATTTTTTTTTTCACAAAATGTTTAATACCATTTTTTTTTACAGAATGTTCAATACCATTTTTTTTTACAGAATGTTTAATACCATTTTTTAAAAATGAAATGTTTTATACTTTTTTTTTACAAAGTGTTTAATACTATTTTTTTTAACAAAATGTTTGATACCATTTTTTTTTTTTTACAAAATATTTAATACTTTTTTTTTTTACAAAATGTTTAATACTATTTCTTTTTAAACAAAATGTTCGATACTGTGTATGTTAGGGTGGTCCTTAGATTGAGCATTTTTTGAATTTTCTTGCGAGGTATATAGAATAAAAATGCGATGTGCGAAGGTTATAAGCTGCTGCCTTATAAGGCAGCAGCTTTGAAAAGCGGTGGATATAATGGAAAAACCGGAACTATATATTTTTTTAAAGAAAACGTTTGATACTTTATATTTTTTTATAAAAAATGATTGATACTGTATTTTTTTTTATACAAAATGTTTGATACGGTTTTTATTAATACAAAATGTTTGATACTATATATTTTTGTTATGCAAAATGTTTGATACAATTTTTTCACGTTTTTCAGGATACATTGGCGAGTTTGAGATCGTGGACGACCACCGAAGCGGCAAGATTGTCGTGAACCTTTCCGGAAGGTTGAACAAGTGCGGCGTAATCTCGCCCAGATTCGACGTACCGATCACGGATATCGAGAAGTGGACGAACAATCTGCTGCCCTCCCGTCAATTTGGGTGCGCTTCGGACATACGAATTATTACATGCGAATTTTTGTTGCATTTTTAAATTATTTCTTTTTTTTGTTTTGATTTTTCACATTTTTATTAGTGAAAATTATTTTATCGACGAGAATATTGCTTATCGTTTTTGGGAAATGTGCGCAGAAACGCACTTTCTCGCACCAGTGCGAGAAGAAACGACCGCATTGCGGTTGTACGCATGCGCAGTATTTTTCTCGCACGCGATGCGAAAAAGTTCCCTTTGTTATTTTTACCGAAAACAATTCATTGTGCGATTTAAAAAAGCATTTGAAGAAGAAAAATTTAATTTGATATTTTTCTTTTGTTTGCGATTTTAATAATAACAATTTCGTCAAAGGAAATTTCAGTCATCTATCGAGGCGATATAAGCTCGATAAATGGAGAGAGAGATGCGATCTTTATTTTCCGATTCAATTTTTGTCGGACCTACTTTAACTAATTTTTTTTATTTTATATAGTTAGATAGTTGATAGGATACTTAAATACACATGACTTTCTATGATTTGTATGCATTCAATTATTTTATATTCATTTTACTTCATTTCACAGATTCGTCGTTCTTACGACGAGTGGAGGAATCATGGACCACGAAGAGGCGAGGAGGAAACATCTGGGAGGCAAGATCCTCGGATTCTTCTTCTAAGTTTATAAAAAAAACAAAAAAAAAAACGAAAATAAATAATTTGTATCGATGAAGTGAGAGACATGGCGCGCAACATCAATAAACGTTGATACAAACAAAAAAACCACCATGCATTAACTACTTTATAACTCCAACTCGGAACTAAGATATTGCGGTAAAAGATGTAGATTCACAACCTAATAACTCTAATGTTACATTGCAAATTTAACCTTACGACATTACAATCCTTATATTACAATATTACATTCGCAATAATACAACAGTAGAATCGTAGTATTACAATATTACGATCGTAATATAACAACACTACAATCGTAATACTATAACATTATAATCGTAATATTACAACATTACAACCGTCATAGTACAACATTACAATCGAAATATAACGATACTACGATCGTAATATTACAACATTGAAATCGTTGTATTACATCATCACAATACTAATATTAGAACAGTACAATCGCAGTATTACAACATTACGTTCGTAATATTACAACATACAATCGTAGTATTCCAACATTAAAATCGTAATAGTACAACATTACAATCGTAATATAACAACGCTACAATCGTAATGTTACATCATTACAATCGTAATATAACAACACTACAATCGTAATATTATCACATTACAATCGTTATATTACATCATTACAATCGTAATATGACAACGCTACAATCGTAATGTTACAACATTACAATCGTAATATAACAACACTACAATCGTAATATTATCACATTACAATCGTTGTATTACATCATTACAATCGTAATATAACAACGCTACAATCGTAATATTACAACATTACAATCGTAATATTACAACACTACAATCGAAATATAACAGCACTACAATCGTAATATTCCAACATTACAATCGAAGTATTACAACATTACAATCGTTATATTATAACATTATAATCGTAATATTACAACATTAAATTCGTAATCTTACAACATACAATCGTAGTATTCCAACATTACAATCGTAATATTACAAAATTACATTCTTAATATTACATGATTACGATACTAAATCGTACTATAATAATACGTAATACTAATCGTAGTATTTCAACATCACAATTTTAACATTACAATACTATAATCATAGTGTTACAATATCCCAATCGTAAAACTAAAACATCGCATTCATAATACTACAGATTACCATCGAAATATTAAAAAATTACAACCGTAACAAATTCAATAATACAACATTCCAATCTCAGCGTAACAAAAAACTGGCAATAAAAGTTTCTTTAATACCACAAAGGTTGCCTCTGTCGCTCGCGCGGTACTTCTCGCATCCGCCAGCTGGCGCCACCGTTGAGCTTCGCAACCCGATTCGAATATCTAATTCCCCCCACTCCGCCTGCCGACGTTTCCCGGTATCCGATTGGCCGCCGCGCGCCGCCCGAGCCTAACCGGACTCGCGCGCTCGCTGTCCCGCCGTCTCGGCCACGCTCTTCTCGAATCGCATTCCATCCCGCGATCGCGTACCGAGCGTCACGTCGAGACGAGCCCTCCCCACCAGTCAACGAACCGTCCGCATTTCCCCGCTCGACGTTTCGCAAAAGAGAAACAACCCGACTCGCCCTCGACGATCTTCGATACCTGAAAAAAAATTTAAAAAAAAAAACCGCCCAAAGTGTTCGCGAAATCGGCCCGACGATCGCCCGGCCCTTCGCTCGCCTCGCCGCCGAAACAACCGTTGATCGCGTCGCTCCGGTGAAGAGAGCGAAGGGTTTTCCGTGCGCGGGCGAACGGTCGCGCGCGCCGCCCGCCAGGGTTGCCAGGTCTCCGCCAGGTACATCGAAACTGAACGCCACATTACGCGAGCGGTCGCCGCGGACGCTCCGCACGTTTCTTTCACCGATCTCTCGACCTATCGGCAGGCCCAAAAAAAAAATCGACCACTCAGCGCGGAGTCGCTTTTCGGGACCAATCGGCGACGATCCTCGCGCGCGAATCCTACGGACCAATGAGAAGGACCGAAAAAAAACAAAACCACCTCGCATCGGCACTGGATTTTATGAACGGAAAACTTAAGGTCTGATTTTTTGTTTCCGAGGCTTAGAAAAAAATTGTACGCGTGTGTGTTTGTGTTGTATGTTATAAGAAATAAAGAAATCGTGAGAAACAAAGAGTGAAGTGTTCTTTAAAGATGTTTCGGTGCGACGGAGTTTCGTTCGATCCGCGGAAGCGCGGCAGGCCGATCTGGCACGGTCTCTCGATCGCGCGATGAGCGGCCCTCGGCGTCCACGCGCAGGTTCTCCGATGCAGCCTCGTCGACCGTCCGGCGCGTTTCACGATCGCCGACGAATCGCCTCGGGTGAATCGGGCCTCGGCTAAGCGGGGAAAGAGACCCGGCGAAAAGAAGGCACACACCGCAGAACGGCGAACAATCGACGGGCGGAGGACAATGGAGAGAACGATCGGACGTCGCGGCCGACCGTGCGAAGGATAAATCGCGGCGCTTCTGCGCATGCGCCCGTCCGTGCGTGTGCTCGGCGATAGAAGAAAAAAATCGGGAAAAATTGTAGCGCGAGTGAAATTTTTTTTTTCTCGCGAGCAAGATAACAGGGTGCGGAACGACGGTTCGAGAGGGGCAACCAGCCGGTCGCGATGGGAGACTCGAGGCAGCGGAGAGCGGCGAGCCTCCTCCTGCTCGTCGTCGCTTCGGTCGCGTCCAACACGGGAAACGCGGCGGCTTCCGGTGAGTTTCGTCGTCGCATGTACGGTGCGGAGTTTTTTTTTTTTTTGTGGGAGGGGAGGGGAGGGGGAAGGCGGAGTGTCGGAGGATTTCCGGCTCGGCGGAGGAAACGCGAGCTGGCGTTTAAATCAGCGTCGCGCGGCCATCTTGGATTTTTCTTCGGGCCACCGGAAACTTAAGTTTCTGACGACGGAAATTCGTGTTTTCGGGGGGTTTTTTGGAGGCGCTTCGAGGCGGATTTTAGGTCCAAGGTCGCTGACGGTGTCGAAGTTATGAACTCTCTCGTTTTCGAGTTAATGTTCGGAACTGTGGGGGGGATTTTCGTGGAACCGAAGATCGGCGGTCGCTGCGACCTTGGACGTCCTTGGAACTTACTTTCGACCGCAAGACTTTCGCGGGACGCGCTCGCGTTGCGGTCTCGGCGGGCAGAAACGTTTTTAGGAAAGATCTGTTTTTTTTTAGAGACACAAAATTTATTAATCGGTATGTTTTAGTTTGCGTTCTCGATGTCTTTGTGTGTACGTGAATAACGTGTGTTTGTGTGCACATGAACACATGTGCACATTAACACTAAAAACCCCGAGACGTTCTTACCGAGCAAGAAAGTTTTTACGAACCCTAGCAGGTCAAACGACCCTTGGAACCGGCTGCGAATCGACTTAAAAAACGACCGGTCGTTTTGTGCCGTTTTGGCGACCGCCGCGCGACCAAAACAACCGCCGGTTTTTAGGTTTAGGCTTGGTCGTATTTCCTTTGACGACCCAAAAAACGACCAGCGTGTTTGAGCAGATGTTACTTGGGTCGTTTTTGGGTCGTTAAAGGAAATACGACCAAATCTAGACTGACAAAATGGTCGTTTTATGGTCGCCAAAACGACACAAAACCAACGGTCGTTTTTGGGTCGTTAAAGCAAAAAACGACCAAATCTAAACCGACAAAACGGTCGTTTTATTGGTTGTTTTATGGTCGTCAAATCGGCCCGAAACTACCGGTCGTTTTTGGGTCGTTAAAGCAAAAGACGACCAAATCTAAACCGACAAAACGGTCGTTTTATTGGTTGTTTTATGGTCGTCAAATCGGCCCAAAACTACCGGTCGTTTTAGGGTCGTTAAAGCAAAAGACGACCAAATCTAAACCGACAAAATGGCCGTTTTATCGGTTGTTTTATGGTCGTCAAAACGGCCCAAAACTACCGGTCGTTTTTGGGTCGTTAAAGCAAGAGACGCCCAAACATAAGCCCACAAAATGGCCGTTTTATTGGTTGTTTTATGGTCGCCAAAACGGCCCAAAACTACCGGTCGTTTTTGGGTCGTTAAAGCAAAAGACGACCAAATCTAAACCGACAAAATGGCCGTTTTAATGGTTGTTTTATGGTCGTCAAAACGGCCCAAAACTACCGGTCGTTTTTGGGTCGTTAAAGCAAAAGACGCCCAAACATAAGCCCACAAAATGGCCGTTTTATTGGTTGTTTTATGGTCGTCAAACCGGCCCAAAACTACCGGTCGTTGTTGGATTTTTAAAGTAAAAGACGACCAAATCTAAACCGACAAAATGGCCGTTTTATCGGTTGTTTTATGGTCGTCAAATCGGCCCAAAACTACCGGTCGTTTTAGGGTCGTTAAAGCAAAAGACGACCAAATCTAAACCGACAAAATGGCCGTTTTATCGGTTGTTTTATGGTCCTCGAACCGCGAACTATTTCGAATCCTTTTTTATAAACCGTCCAGGCGATAAGTCCATTCAAACTATTTTGCGTAACGTCGAATAAACGTTTAGCTCTGTATTCGTGCCTTTCGCCGAATCAAACGGCGGCCATCGTTGCGACCTTGAAAAGTCCTCGAACCTCGCTTCGGACTCGCAACTCGCACCACGCTTTCGCCGACCTTTTTGCCTAGCAAAAAAATTGCTTAAAAAAATTCAATCTTTCGATACCAACAAAAATTAACGATCGATATGATTCTTTAAATTTTCATCTGGCAATAAAAATACACGTATTTTCACGGCTAAACAAATTGCCAAAAATCCATTTTCAATATCCACAAAACATAATAATCGACACGTTTCTTTTTTTTTTTTCATTTTCGATCTAACCAAACGAACACACGTATTTTCACGGCTAAAAAAAAAAAATGATTTCACGCAGAATTAACGAACGTGGGATAGAAAAAATATATATATATATATATATATATTCGATCGACGAAACAACTCGCCGGCTTTCGAGCGCGAACAGAGGCGCGCCGTATGTCGAGCTTGCTCGTACCAGGTGCGACGAGTCGGCAAGTTAAAGTGGGGGAGCGAGTGAAAGAAAATAAAAGCGTTCTCGACTCGATCGTCGACGCCCGCACGCGGTGCTGCAACCGGTGTATCGTGCGTATGCATTGCGTAGGGGCGAGTTTAAGAGTCGAACGTACAACGAGGGTCCGCGTCGGACACGCGCCGGCACGTGCGGCCGACGCTCGCCCGGAGTCGGTGTCGCACCGTCAACGACGAACCGGCGACCGAGAGGTCAACGCTTTAACTTCGTTCTCGCAATTGGACCGGATTAACGCCGCCGATAAATCCCAATTAAGAGACAACAGGAGCGCACAGATCGTCGGCGACGAACCTTGCGGCCAGATTTTTACGTTAGTTCTCTTTAATTTTGACCCTGTGAATTCACGCTCGGAGTGTTTTTTTAATGAGCGATTCATTTCTTGAAGAATCGATGGAGATTATTTAAATGTATGAAAAGTATGAAAAGTATGAAAAGTATGAAAGGTATGAAAGGTATGAAAAGTATGAAAAGTATGAAAAGTATGAAAAGTATGAAAAGTATTAAATGCATGAAATATAGGAAATGTATGGAAAGTATGAAAAGTATGAAAAGTATGAAAAGTATGAAAAGTATGAAAAGTACGAAATGTACGAAAAGTACGAAAAGTACGAAGAGTATGAAGAGAATGAAAAGTATGAAAAGTATGAAAATTATGAAAATTATGAAAAGTATGAAAAGTATGAAAAGTATGAAAAGTATGAAAAGTATGAAAAATATGAAAAGTATGAAAAGTATGAAAAGTATGAAAAGCGTGAAAAGTATGAGATGTATGAGAAGTACGAAAAGTATGAAAAGTATTAAATGTACGAAATGTACGAAAAGTATTAAAAGTATTAAAAGTATGGAAAGTATGAAAAGTATGAAAAGTATGAAAAGTATGAAAAGTATGAAAAGTATGAAAAGTATGAAAAGTATGAAAAGTATGAAAAGTATGAAAAGTATGAAAAGTATGAAAAGTATGAAAAGTATGAAAAGTATGAAAAGTATGAAAAGTATGAAAAGTATGAAAAGTATGAAAAGTATGAAAAGTATGAAAAGTATGAAAAGTATGAAAAGTATGAAAAGTATGAAAAGTATGAAAAGTATGAAAAGTATGAAAAGTATGAAATGTATGAAATGCATGAAATGTATGAAATTTATGAAATGTCGAAGTTTTGAACCAACAATTATTTTAAAAAATCAACAATTTTTAATACATTTTAATATTTCACGGTCCGATCGTCAGTTATCAGGAGTTCGATCTCCGCCCATCCGAAGATCGACGCGCCCTCTGCCCTCCCTCTCTTAATTGTTTTTTTTTTCGTCACGATACATTTTTCGAACCCCTCACGGGACGGCCGCAGCGGCTCGAGACGCGAATCGGCCGTAGGGCACGGAACATTCGCTATCTTCGATGTAAAACAGCGCGAAGTGTGCGTGCGCGCGCAACACTCGCTTTTATTCGATGCAAAGGTACACAAAGGTGCCACTAAATGGCTATGAGCTCTTTCACTGTCCCGAGGACGGAAACATCCTCGGTTGAAATAAGAAAGGCGTATCTCGGATCTACAACCGTAAAACATACGACCTTTCGGTCGCATTAAAACTACACAGCAAATATATATCTATATATATGAGGCATTCAACGTCAAATTAGCAGCTCACGATTTTGTTCATTTTTTTTTAGTACGTCGTTATCGTCGGCCGACGAGGTTCTCGGGAGTTTTTTTTTTCAAATTTTTTTTACGTCACCGGCGAAATTTTTCAACCGTCGAAAAACCGATTTCTAAAACGTCTTTTCGAAAAGACTGAAAAAATTTGCACGGATTCTATGATTTAAAATATGATTTTCAAACACCGTCCGATAATGGAATTTTATTTATTTATTTTAATGATATCGATCGTATTCGGGCCTTCTGGTGTTTTTAGAAACTTCAGCAAGATTGATATTCATTGATGTTTGAGAAAAGTATGATCGATAAAAAAAATGAAATATTAACATCTTGCGAAAAAAAAATTATTTTATGCAAATATGTAGTTATATATTTATCTTATAACAATAAAATAGTGAATATTCAGATCCATTCATCGTGTGGTGCTTAAAAATGATATTTTAAATCACAGAACCAACGTGAATTTTTTTCAGATTTTTAGTGAGGCCTTTCGGAATTTTTTTTTTTTTCGGAATTGGTTTTTCGAGGATTTGAAAATTCTACTGGTGGTGTAAGAAAAATCTTTAAAAAATTCCGAAACCCTTGTAGGTCAGTAACGTCAAACAAAAAAATGAACGTCACGCCAAAACATGAACATCACACCAAAAAATGAATATCATACTAAAAGCTGAACATCATTCTAAAAAATTAACATCACAACGAAAAATGAACATCACACCAAAAAATGAACATCACACCAAAAAATGAATATCGCCCGAAAAAAATTAACATCGCACCAGAAAATGAACATCGCCCGAAAAAAATGAACATCGCACCAAAAAATGAACATCGCCCGAAAAAAATGAACATCACACCAAAAAATGAACATCACACCGAAGAATGAACATCGCACCAAAAAATGAACATCATATGAAAAAATGAACATTATACGAAAAAATGAACATCGCCCCCAAAAACTGAACAAAATCGACTGAGGTGAGAGACGCGGGTTCTCGAATTGGCGTGGAACGCCCCATACAAATCTATACATACATGCATCAGAGTATCGCCTATAGAGTGAGCAGCACGCGGCGAAACGGTTTGAGGGAAAGGTACACGTCTATCTATCTATCGCTGGCGTCAGCTATACTCGCGCCGCACAATGGAGAGGACAAGGGCCTTTACCCATTATTCGAGTAGCTTCTCTCCCCTCTCGCCGCGCGATGTCTCTCTTCTCCCTTCCCCCACTCCGACGTACCTTTTCCGTCTTCCCCCCCCCCCTTTCCGTAGCGGTCGTTCCGCTCGCTTCACTCGTGTGCAGCTCCATATCTCGGGAACTTCACCTACGCCCGCTTTTACCTTTATTCCGCTCGGTAGAGAAATTCTCACGGGTCAAGTCGGGGAGCGAGAATTTTTTTTAATTTTTTTTTTTTTTTTTTTTTTTTGTAATTAAATCAGGCGGATGGGAGGATGTGAGGAATCAAGGATCGGCGAGGTTCGAGATGTTTTGGTTGGAGAAAAATTGTAACGATAATTTAGGGAAAATTACTCCTCTGTCGGCATTGAATTGTACTCGACAAGACGCATCGAGCGTGGAATTGGAGGGGAAAAAAAATGTAATCGGTGCGGCGAGAGCGGAGGTTGTGAGGAATTTAAGTTTGTCGAGGTTAAAGAGGACTCGAAAAGAAGAAATATATGTATCGTGAATAACAAAAAATTGACCCTAAATTACTTTACGGCCTTTATTGAATTACTCTTGATTAGGGATTTTCGAATAATCAAAATTTTTGATAATTCATTATGAATAGAATATTAATTATTCAATTTGATATTTGAATTGAACATTTGAATATTTCGAATAATTGAATTTTTTATGAATATTTATGAACAATTCGAACATCAAAGTGTAAGATCATATGCGATCAGAGCTCTGCAAAATACTGGAAAATCCTCAAATACAAAATACTATCTGTATTTAAAACACAAAATACATTTGGTACTTAAAAGATATTTATAAGTCCTTCGTTTAAGTACTTTTTAAAATACCTTGTACAAATCAAAGTACTTAAACGAACTACTTATAAATGTATTTTTAAGTACAAAAGTATTTTGTATTTCAAATACAGATAGTATTTGGTATTTTTGGTATTTTCAAGTATTTCGGCCAGCACTGGAATCATTCGGAATATTTGAATAATTCGGATTATCCATGAATATTTCTATATTCAATTAAATTTTTTTATTGAATATCAATATTTAATTCAATTCAATTCAAGCGCTATTTGCACATCTCGACTCTTGATCCGCGGTACCGAGCACGAAATTAGATTTAAAAAAAAGTAATTAGATTAGTGAGAGTAGAGAATGTAGGGAAGTAAAGTTGAAGAGGGTAAAAATATTTACATTGAAAAAATGAAATAAAAATTACCTCAAGTTATTCGATCGTCGGCCTTAAATTATTCTTTATTTGCTGAGTACGAAATTAGAAAAAAGTACTCAGATTAGTGGGAGCAGAAAATGTGAGGAAGTAAAGTTCGGGAGGTTAAAGATAGTCGACATAAAAAAAAAAAATTGACCTCAAGTAATTTTATTACTGGCCTTAAGGGCCGGGTAAGGTTAATTCGGTGAAAAAATACATGTTTTTAAGATTTTTTGGCGATACAGATAGTGTTCGTTTGTTCAGTAAATTTACACATAATAATATAATGCGGTGTTCATCGTAAGTCGCAACAGAATCATCGGAAACAAAAAAATCAAAATGCATTTGTTCAAGGAGATGTTTCTCGAGGTAATGACGAGAGCATTTTTTTTTTTTCGATTTCTCAATTTTTCGTAGCACTTGGGAGCAAAAAAACCGATTTTCGCTAAAAAAAAATCGGCTTATTTGTTGTTGAAAAATTAGTAATTATTTTTAAAAAACAAAAAAGCTCTCGACAATACCTGGTGAATTATGTGAAGAAGTACTGTGCAAAATTTCACAACGATTCGTCCAGTAGATTTCGAGTTATCGTTAACACGGACTTCAAATATGACAAGTTTTGAGGTCACAAAATCGACTTGAAATTTTAACACAATATTCTTGAGATATTCATTCGTTTAAAAAAAAAAAAAAAATATATATATATATATTTCAATACCCGCCCTTAAGAGCCAAGAATGTTAGGAATTGAAGTTTGCCGAGCGCTGATGATATCTGGCTTTAAAATTGACCTTAAATGATTTTTCTCGATGCGCTCCGCCGATTCGTTCTCGGTGTCTCCAGACGCGCTCTGTTTAAATCGATCGGAATCTTCGACCCAGTTCTCCGCGAGCGAGCTAGTATTGATATCGATCTCGCTCGACGTATCGATCGCAGCTGTAGTTGTGAAGCACTGTGAGCGGTGCCACAGCTGCGACTCGATCGAGCGAGAGTGGAGCTCTCGATTTACAGTTCGTCACTGTTGGCTCGGCTCGAGAAAATAATCGCACTGGGGCGCTGTGGCAAAACAACAGGGAATACTGTTGAACATTTTTTTTGTAAATTGGTCACCCAAAAAGATATTGTTGGGGAATAGTAAATGCGTTAATTAACGACGACAAAAAAGTTATTCAGAAGAAAATTTAATTTTTTTAAATTATTCAAAGTAAACTGGAGCAAACTTGGCGGAGTTGAGAAAATGCCAGAAAATTATTCAAGTACGAAGTACTTGAGGTATCAAGTACTTTTTGCACTTGAAGTATCAAGTACTTTTTGTACTTAAAATATCAAGTACTTTTTGTACTTAAAATATCAAATACTTTTTGTACTTGACGTGCCAATTACTTTTTGTACTTGAAATATCAAATACTTTTTGCACTTGAAGTATCAAATACTTTTTGTACTTGAAATATCAAATCCTCCTTGTACTTGACGTGCCAATTCCATTCTGTACTTGACGTGCCAATTACTTTTTATACTTGAAGTGCCAATTACTTTTTGTACTTGAAGTGCCAATTACTTTTTGTACTCGAAGCGCCAATTACTTTTTGTACTTGAAGCGCCAATTACTTTTTGTACTTGAAGCGCCAATTACTTTTTATACTTGAAGTTTCAATTACTTTGTATTCTTAAAGTATTTCTCAGGTACTTTTTTTATAGTTTTCGCAATTAGGTTTGTAGCGTAAAGCGTTATCTTTTCTTTTTTTTTGTTTCAAAGACGCAAAGTAATTTGTACGTAGCTCGCTCATTTATTAGAATTTTTGCGAACAGCTTTCTCTATGAAAACACACACCTGAAGTACCAAACAAGTATCCGGTACTTCAACTGCTCGCGACCTCTGAAAATTGGTTGATCAACAAACCCTCAATAATTTCATGAATTCCATCAATAAATGAAATTCAAAACGAAAATATGTTTCTTGAAGATTTTGCAAATCGCAATACTCTTATTGCACGAGTGTGATTCCCCAACACCAATGAATAACATCAGATCACGATAATCCTTTAAAAAAAAAAAAAAAAAAAAAAAAAAAAAAAAAATTTCTCCGATACAATTCGCGAGTCCCCGATCGCCATTCCTGACGAGTCGACTCGCCCGAGTCCCTCGATTTCCCTCGACCGGATGCCGTCTTCCCGCCCCTCTCTCTTTCCGCATCCTCTCGTAAATTTTTTCCCCCTTTTTGTTCCGTTTATTTTTCTCCGTTTTTTTTCCCCCACCACCTCGCCGTGCCTTTTCTTCGCCGCGCACGCGCGCTCGGCGCGGCGCATCGCCCGGCGATCGGGTCTTCCCCCTCCACTTCTCCCCCCCCCCCCCCTCCCTTCCGCTACGACGTCCTGTACGACCGCTGCGGCCGGCTAAACGTCTCAACTTTCAAACTCTCGCGAGGTCGTATAAAATCGTTTTCTCGATTCCTCTTCAAAGCTCCTTCGTTTCGCTTGTATTTTTTTTTTTTTTTTTTCTTATTCCGATGATGCAGCGACACGTAATCCGCGTCCCGTGGCCTTGCAGCGGCACGCACGGAGCGCCTGTGACTGGCAGCCGCGGCGAGTCGCCGCGAGGGGGCGCGGCGGTGCCCGGCCGGGGAATCCCCTCTCTCGCTGCGCGACTCGCCTCGCCCCGTGAACTACGCAATTTCCTCGGTGGACGTATTATCAAATGCTTTCACGAGTCGCTGACTCTCCGAGGCTGAATACCTCCGTGCGGTGCACTTCTTGTTTTGTTTTGTTTTTTTTTTTTTTTTTTATTCGTCATCCCGCCGCTACATGGGAAGCGTCGAGGCGCTTCGTCGTTAGCGCCGCATTTGCGTATCAAGTTCAAACTTCATTTGCACGTAATTTTTAATTTTTATTGAACAGTAAGTCTGACTTACTTTGCCCGCTCATGGTTGATTCGATACATACGATCGAAATTCGTTTGAGGTATAAGATGAAACTTCATTTGATACGAAAGTTCGAATTGTATTTGATACCAGTTCAAGTGTCGTAATTTCAGACATAAATTACGGACTCGATTTGAGATCGAATTTCAAATTTAATTTGATATACAAATTTGAACTTAATTTTACATGCAATTCTGAACTTAATTTGACATAAAATTTCGAACTTAATTCGATTTACAAATTTGAACTTAATTTGATATACAAATTTGAACTTAATTTGAAATACAAATTCGAACTTAATTTGACACACAATTGGGGACTTAAATTGCCATACTATTTCGAACTTAATTTGACACACAATTGGGGACTTAAATTGCCATACTATTTCGAACTTAATTTGACATCCAAATTTGAACTTAATTTGACATACAAATTTGAATTCAATTTAACATACAAATTTGAATTCAATTTCATATACAATTTTGAATTCAGTTTGACATACAATTTGAACATAATTTGACATACAAATTTGAATTTAATTTGACATCTAATTTTGAATTTAATTTGACATACAATTTTAAACTTAATTTGACATAAAAATTTGAACTTAGTTTGACACACAATTTCGAACTTAGTTCGACATACAATTTCGAACTTAGTTTGACATAAAAATTTGCACTGACTTTGACATACAATTTTGAACTAAATTTAAACTTCGCAACTTCCACGGTGGTCGTATTATCGAACGCTTTAACGAGTCGCTGACTCTCGGAGCCTGAATACCTTCGGTATCTGGTACACTTTTGTTTTTTGTTTCGTTTTTTTTTTTTTTTTTTATTCATCATCCCGCCGCTACATGGGAAGCGTCGAACCGCTTCGTCGTTAGCGCCGCATTTGCGTATCAAGCTCAAACTTCATTTGCACGTAATTTTTAATTTTTATTGAACAGTAAGTCTGACTTACTTTGCCCACTCATGGTTGATTCGATACATACGATCGGAATTCGTTTGAGGTATAAGATCAAACTTCATTTGATACGAAAGTTCGAATTGTATTTGATACCAGTTCAAGTGTCGTAATTTCAGACATAAATTACGGACTTGATTCGAGATCGAATTTCAAATTTAATTTGATATACAAATTTGAACTTAATTTTACATGCAATTTCGAACTTAATTCGATTTACAAATTTGAACTTAATTCGATATACAAGTTTGAACTTAATTTGAAATACAAATTCGAACTTAATTTGACACACAATTGGGGACTTAAATTGCCATACTATTTCGAACTTAATTTGACATACAAATTTGAACTTAATTTGACATAAAAATTTGAATTTAATTTGACATACAAATTTGAATTCAGTTTGACATACAAATTTGAATTCAATTTAACATACAAATCTGAATTCAATTTCATATACAATTTTGAATTCAGTTTGACATACAATTTGAACATAATTTGACATACAAATTTGAATTTAATTTGACATCTAATTTTAAACTTAATTTGACATACAATTTCGAACTTAGTTCGACATACAATTTCGAACTTAGTTCGACATACAATTTCGAACTTAGTTCGACATACAATTTCGAACTTAGTTTGACATAAAAATTTGAACTGACTTTGACATACAATTTTGAACTAAATTTAAACTTCGCAATTTCGGCGGTGGTCGTATTATCGAACGCTTTAACGAGTCGCTGACTCTCGGAGCCTGAATACCTTCGGTATCTGGTACACTTTTGTTTTTTGTTTCGTTTTTTTTTTTTTTTTTATTTATCATCCCGCCGCTACATGGGAAGCGTCGAACCGCTTCGTCGTTAGCGCCGCATTTGCGTATCAAGCTCAAACTTCATTTGCACGTAATTTTTAATTTTTATTGAACAGTAAGTCTGACTTACTTTGCCCGCTCATGGTTGATTTGATACATACGATCGGAATTCGTTTGAGGTATAAGATCAAACTTTATTTGATACGAAAGTTCGAATTGTATTTGATACCAGTTCAAGTGTCGTAATTTCAGACATAAATTACGGACTTGATTCGAGATCGAATTTCAAATTTAATTTGATATACAAATTTGAACTCAATTTTACATGCAATTCTGAACTTAATTTGACATACAATTTCGCTCTTAATTTGATTTACAAATTTGAACTTAATTTGATATACAAATTTGAACTTAATTTGAAATACAAATTCGAACTTAATTTGACACACAATTGGGAACTTAGTTTGACATACAAATTTGAACTGACTTTGACATACAATTTTGAACTAAATTTAAACTTCGCAATTTCCACGGTGGTCGTATTATCGAACGCTTTAACGAGTCGCTGACTCTCGGAGCCTGAATACCTTCGGTATCTGGTACACTTTTGTTTTTTGTTTCGTTTTTTTTTTTTTTTTATCCATCATCCTGCTGCTGCATGGGAAGCGTCGAAGCGTTTCGTCCTTATCGCTCGGTGGCGCTGCACTCATCGTGCCCGTTCTTCCATAACGCACGCGCAGCGGCATCGGGTATTATCTAGGTTTCCTTATCTCCGTTATCCTCGCGAGTGTGTCGGGTTATTCGACGCTTTGTGTGCTGTCCGCGTCGCAGCGTTGAACACTTTTTCTAGCGTCGAACGAGCGAGAATTTGGACGGGCCCGAAAAAAATTTCAAACTGAATTTGAGAAATAAGCTTAAACTTAATTTGGATATAAATTCAAACTTAATACTCGCACATAAGTTCGAGCTTAATTTGCACATAAGTTCAAGCTTCATTTGCACGAAAATTCAAACTTCATTTGCGCGTAACTTCAAATTTTAATTGCCACAGTCACACTATATTTTATGCATACTTTCAAAATTCATTCGACATAAGTTCAAATTTCATTTGCACATGAGTTCAAACTTCATTTGCACGTAACTTCAAATTTTAATTGCCAGTCACACTTTAGTTCAGGCACACTTTCAAAATTCATCCGACACATAAAATCAAATTTCATTCGCACATCGTTGTTTATTTTAATCGCACACTGAGTCAGACATCATTCGCCACAGTTATACTTTATTTAATGCATACTTTCGCGATTCATTCGACATATAAGTTCAAACTTTATGTACACGCAAAAGTATAATGTCCTAATTCGATACATAAATTGAGATGCAATTTTCAACTTCATTTGATATACAATGTTGGACTTAATTCGATGTACAATCTAAAAATTAATTTGACATTTAATTTTGCACCTAATTTGATATGCAATCTCAAACTGAATTTGACACACAATCTCACACTTAATTTGATACACAATCTGGAGCCTAATTTGACATTTAATTTTATTATTATTATTATTATTATTAATATTTACAGAAAGGAAGTTTCGAACTTATATAATCTGCTTCAGGAAATTTTAAATATATATATATATAATCTGCTGCTTTTAAATATATATATATATAATAATTTTGAATTTAACGTGACGCACAATCTCGAACTCAATTTAACGTTCAATTTTGAACTCAATGTGCCACACAATTTTCAACCCAATTCGACGAAAAATCAAACTCCAGTCGACATCGAAACTCAAAAGTGTACAGACTCGACCCCACCTCGAGTGCGTGCCACCTACGGCACAGAATCGTTCCTCACAGTCGTGCAGAAGACCTGAAAAAAAAAAAAAAAAAAAAAAAAAAAAGTGACGAATGCCACCACGATCGTATAATTCCCATTATTATTCCCCACGGGTGCGTGGCGTTCGAGAGTGGTGGGGGAAGCCGCCTCGCAAGGAGCGCGGCGCAGTGGGGGGGGGGGGGGGGGGGGGGAGACTGTCGAGTAGTCGCTCGTCTCGTGGTCTTGTGGTAGCCGGTGCAGAGGCCACTGACCGCCCCCGGCAAGGCTCTCTCGGCCGACTCCTTCTCTCCTTCACCTTGTTGTACTTTTTTTTTTTTTTTTTTTTTTTTTTAAATTTTATTTCTCTTCCCTCCGTATTCCACCTCTTCTCATTCGTCGCCGCATTCCCTCGTACGTCGGTCCACGCACCGTCCCGAGCGGTGCGTTACCTGGAAATGTCCTCGTGGCCGCTGCGGCGACGAAACGGACGCCATCGATGTCGCGGAGGGGGAGGGGGGGAGAGACACAAACATTAACGTGTAATATCGATGTTTTTTTTTTTATTTTTTCAAATAAAAAAAAAATTCAAAAAATTCAAAAAATCTGGCAAAATTCATACGGATTCGGAAAAATGAACGAATCATTCTCGTGATAAAAAAATTATGTTGCCGGGTAATTTGTTGAAGAATTCATTTTTTGTTTAATTTTATAATAACATTTGGTTTGATTATGCGGAATCAATCTTTTCAGTACCTTTAATATGCATGCATTTTTTCAGATTCTTATGCCATCGAGAAATATTTGCAATTTTATCTCATTTTTTTCAAACTTGTCTGAAATTATATATTGACATATAATATACAATAAATCCTAAATATAAGCTCCAGAGTAAAGAGTTGAAAAAGTTGAAAGAGTCGAAAAAGTTGAGAAAGTTGATAAAGTTGAAAAAAAGTTGAAGAGTCGAAAAAGTTGAAAAAGTTGAAGAGTCGAAAAAGTTGAAAAAGTTGAGAAACACTCGAGTCTACGATTTACAAAAGTTCGAAGCACTCGAGTTCATACATTGATGTATAATACAAAACCACGAGGGCGTGAAAAGTTGGACGAAAAATTTCACGGTTTCGTGTTGTCCGATGCGCGAGAAGCGGAGGAGAAATTTTGTGTCTTTAATGGAGGGGGGTTGAAGAACGGACGGGAGAAGGGGAACGAAAAATTACACCGTTCGGTGCTGTTCGGCGCGAGGGAAGTGGAGGAGAAACAATCCAAGGGCGTCGGTCCGTTCGTTCGGTAATTTTGGCGAAACACCAGCGAGAGAGCAACGTCGACTTCGGCCGGCGAAGCGACGAAGTCCTCCGTGTGTGCGGAACGCTGCTGAACGCTGCACTAATAAAAAACGTGCCGCAGCGCCGGTGATCGTGATGTCTTCCGAGGGAAGGGAGGGGGGGGGGGATCGATTGTACGATTGGCGCGGAGCTCTCGGAACAAAACAGCCGAGAGCCTCGGTCGAGACTCGAGTCCTCGGAGAAGAGAGGGGGGGGGGGGGGGGAGGGGGATGTGTCGAAGATCCAAATGACCATTGAGACGAAAGACGGGATTTATTTATTTGATTTTTTCTTTTTTAGGCAGCAGGTTTTTGTACTTCGGTTTGTGGGATCGTTAAGGGCTGTTTAGAGATTGCGCAACGGATAGGAGTTGCTTCGGTGAAGATGAAGCGAATAAAGTAAAATTAAAAAAAAAAAATTAAAAAAATCGATTAAATTTAAAAAACGAGATTTTCAGTCCAAAATAAATAATTTTAATAGAGTGAAATTATTTTTATTTTTCTTACTCTATTGAAACTCTCGGAACAAAACAGCCGAGAGCCTCGGTCGAGACTCGAGTCCTCGGAGAAGAGAGGGGGGGGGGAGGGGGATGTGTCGAAGATCCAAGTGACCGTTGAGACGAAAGACGGGATTTATTTATTTGATTTTTTCTTTTTTAGGCAGCAGGTTTTTGTACTTCGGTTTGTGGGATCGTTAAGGGCTGTTTAGAGATTGCGCAACGGATAGGAGTTGCTTCGGTGAAGATGAAGCGAATAATGTAAAATTAAAAAAAAAAAATTAAAAACCGATTAAATTTAAGAAACGAGATTTTCAGTCCAAAATAAATAATTTCAATAGAGTGAAATTATTTTGATTTTTCTTACTCTATTGAAACTCTCGGAACAGAACAGCCTTCGACTGGGGTCTTCGAAGAAGCGCGGTCGGGGGGGGGGGGGGGGGGAAGGGGGTTGTATCAAGGATCTAAGTGATCGTTGAACGAAACGACAAAGACTCGAGGCAGGAGACGAAAGACGATATACACATATACATATATATATATATATATATACATGAGGCATTGTTTATCAACCGGGCCTCTTTTTTTCGATCGACGGATGTTTTTTAAAATTTGCCAGTCTGCACTACAACTCTAGAGGGCTTCTGTGGTCTTTTTTTTTTAAAAAGATACTTACTTCATTTTTAAATATCAGTATATCCGATCACAGAACGAGAAGATTCTCGTCTCGTCTTTCCGATCGGTCGGGTCTCGATTTTCTCGATTACGGTCGTCGTTCGAGTCTCCGCAACTTTTTCAGCTCTTCTTAGATCCTCGTTGCGCGGTAGATAAAATCCTATATACGTCCTCTATCATATATATATATATATATATATATATACATAGATCGCGTGTGTACGGTTCTACTTGTTCTTGCGTCGGCCGGGACGACGACGTCGAGGGCCGCGGTCGCAGGTGCCCGCTCTCGAGACCAGGGCGAGATCCTCTTTAGAACTCGCTTAGCCAGCTACGCCGGGAACGTCTCTGTGCCCCCCCCTCCCCCCCCCCCCCTCCCTCTGCCCCCTCCGAGCTCACTTCACTCTCTCGTTCCGCTCTCGGGTGGTTTTAACGTTGCGACGATAATTCCTCGCCCGCGGCCGGCCGGCACTGTACAGAGACCGAAACACAGGCCGGAAGACGAGTTAACTCGAAGATTCTCTCTGGCCGAATTCTTTTATTCAAGGCCATTTAAATTAAATAACATTTTTCATTGCTACCCGATTTAACGATATTCATTATATTATGTTCAATTAATATTATTTGATAATGATAATGGTCAAGATAATAATCGTGATATTAATTTTTTATTATATGTAACTTATAATAATAATAATAATAATAATAATAATAATAATAATAATAATAATAATAATAATTTTTGTATTATTATCGTTATTATTATTATTATTACAATTATATGAAGATTTGAATTTATTTATTATATTGTATTGATTTATTGATTAATTGTTTTTAAATAAATCTTGGGAGAGTTGCACTGCATAATTGTATTTAATCGAGGGTGTTTGAAAAGATGCGAGTTTTGAAGATGGCGTCTGGATCGTTGGAAGCGACAAAGTCCTTGAAAAGTCGTTGGATTTTTATTGTCCTTGAAAAATTCGTGGATTTTCATTGTCCTTCGAAAGGCTTTGGATTCTTATTGTCCTTGAAAAGTCCTTGGATTTTTAGTGGCCTTGAAAAGCCCTCGGATTTTTATTGTTCTTGAAAAGACCTTGGATTTTTATTATCCTTGAAAAGACCTTGGATTTTTATTATCCTTGAAAAAGCCTTGCATTTTTGTCGACCTTGAAAAGTCCCTGAATTTTCTATCGTCCTTGAAAAGTCATTGGGTTTTAATTGTCCTTGAAAAGCCCTTGGATTTTTATTGTTCTCGAAAAGTCCTTAGATTTTTATTATCCTTGAAAAAGCGCTGGATTTTCATTGTCCTTGAAAAGTCCTTGGATTTTAATTGTCTTTGAAAAGGCCTTGGATTTTTATTTTCCTCGAAAAGTCCTTAGATTTCAATTGTCCTTGCAAAGTCCTCGGATTCTTATTGTCCTTCGAAAGTCCTTGGAATTTGTTCGTCCTTGAAAAGTTTCGGAAACGTCATTGCATTACATTTTTTCGCGGATCTTCAAAACCGTCGTTACATTTTATTTTATCACTATATCAGCGAAAGTCTCCTCTTCGAAAATCCCTAGCAAAATTCTACCGACTGTGAAAAAAATAAGTCGACAAAAAAAAAAAAAAATGAAAAGGAATGGCACTTAATAAAATTAGTATTACGTGGGTTTTAGTTTCACCGAAAATAAACCGTGAGGGAAATTAGTGGTGCACAGTAAGTGCGTACCGCGCCGCAATATTACGCTCTCCCCCTCGTCCCTACATCCGGGACGAGGGGGAAAACTGATTCCTGTCGTCTATTTATAAAGCCTCGAAAGTGCGAGCCCTTGCGCGAGCGACGCATCGCGCCTCAAATTTTACTACCGCACGTCCTCGCGTCATCCCTATAAATACACCGTTCCTCCTTTCTCGCCTCCGAACAGGATACTTACGATCCTTCACAACAGGACAGTAAAAAAATTATTTAAAAAATCGACTGATTTTTTAAATAAAATTGAAAGAAAATACTAATTTTTTAAATAAAATTCAAAGAAAATACTAATTTTTTAAACGGTATAAAAAAAAAAAAACGTTAATCTTAAACAATTTAAACGGTCAACTATATTGCCGCCAAATGCAACAGAGATCCTCGATTTTCCCCGGAAAAGTTTGGCAAATTTGATGAAAATAAAATTATCACAATCTTACCATAACATGCCTCGATGAACGGATTGACAATTTAAAAAAAACCCTCACCCGATTTTTTTCACGATACCAAAAAGAGCCCAACGAAACTCGAAATTTTTCATTTTTCGTAAAAAAAAAAATTGAAAAAATCTCGTTAAAAATGTATCATAAAAAAAAAATGGTTTTCCAGTTTATGTGTATGATTTTATTGTATCTTGGCCATCGCACGCGCCATGCACTTATTGCACATGCGTATCGATGTACAAAGGACATGTCCCGATAAATATTAATAAATAAATAAATTAATACACGAACAATCTCAGTTACTTCAGCGAAACCGATCGAAAAATAGTAATAATAAAATAAATAAGGGAGCCAATTTTCGAATATTAAAGAATTGAACCTCGGTCGATAAAGCAGATCGCACGTGCTTCCTATCTCGTGGAAACTCTGCGCAAACCGCCATTATGATTTATTAATTGTCTCCGCATAGTCGTCCGTCCGCATAAGTTGACAACCCCCAAACTGCAGTGCCAGACTTTCCCGCTACCTATAGTTTTCGTTTCGCATATACATATACACATACACATTCACATACACATAGGCATATACACACCTACATTCACATACCCATACACATACATACACGTATAAATGTACACATACAAATACAAAACATACACATATACATATACATATACACATACACATACATATACATATACATATGCATATACATATGCATATGCATATACATATACATATGCATATACATATACGTATACGTATACGTATGTATGTATGTATATACACTTATGTGTATGCTGTACGGCTAGATTGCCGACGAAAAATGTGCTATATAGTTTCGCCATAGCGTAGCAGGCTCCCCCCTCCCCCCCTCTTCGTGTTCCCCACCATAAGACGCAATGCGCAACGTTTTGCGGAGGTTCTCTTTCCCCC
The DNA here is from genome assembly GCA_933228735.2 of Amblyteles armatorius. Taxonomy (NCBI): domain Eukaryota; kingdom Metazoa; phylum Arthropoda; class Insecta; order Hymenoptera; family Ichneumonidae; genus Amblyteles; species Amblyteles armatorius. The sequence goes on from OW121697.1 coordinate 695,125, forward strand.
CCTCCCCTTCGGCCCCTCCTTCTCTTTCCACCGTCTCTCGCCGCATGGAGAGACTTTCGTTCACTCTCTTTCGTTCGACGGAATCTCTGGCAAATGTAATGCAATATACTCGGAAATCTCCTTCCACACGGCTGGAGAGAATTACACTGGGCCGACTCCGGCCGTAGAGCGGCAGGAAATTCCCCCCCTCCCGCGATGCTACCGGCGGTGCGCACAGAGGCGCGTTCACAATTCCATCTTCTTTGACGGACTTGTAAGGAAACTTTTTTTTTTTGGTTATCTTTTTTTTATGCGGGTTTTTTTTATCCTTAATAGAAGGGTATATATTTATGGGTATATATTTATGAGGGTATGTTTTTTATTTTGAAAAACTAGACAATTTAAAATTACTGCCTCGAAAAATGCGTTATGTAGAATCTCTCTGTACAAAACTGAATTAGACGAGAGCGCCGTCCAAATATCTCGATGCGCACTTTTTTTATTTTTATTTCTTAAATTCCCTTTATAAATTTACAAACTGATCCACTTGGCTCGCCAAGCTCGAGTGAGCATTCAAATTTAATTCCGAATTTAATTCGAAATTAAATTCCGAATTTAATTTCAAATTTAATAAAAAATTTAATTCCAAATTTAATTCCAAATTTAATTCCAAATTTAATTCCAAATTTAATTCCTAATTTAATTCCAAATTTAATTCCAAATTTAATTCCAAATTTAATTCCAAATTTAATTCCAAATTTAATTCCAAATTTAATTCCAAATTTAATTCCAAATTTAATTCCAAATTTAATTCCAAATTTAATTCCAAATTTAATTCCAAATTTAATTCCAAATTTAATTCCAAATTTAATTCCAAATTTAATTCCAAATTTAATTCCAAATTTAATTCCAAATTTAATTCCAAATTTAATTCCGAATTTAATTCCAAATTTAATTCCAAATTTAATTCCAAATTTAATTCCAAATTTAATTCCAAATTTAATTCCAAATTTAATTCCAAATTTAATTCCGAATTTAATTCCAAATTTAATTCCAAATTCACCTCCAAATTCACCTTCAAATTCACCTCCAAATTCAACCCCAATAAAAAGAAAACCATGCTTCCTTCGAGTGATAAAAAATTCACAAAAACCCAATCGCCACCATATTTGATTTAACTGCCTCAAAAAAAAAAATGCTCTCCACACAAGAAATAAATTACCCAAGCGAACCATCCAAGTATCACAATTTGCATTTTTTTTTTTTTTTTTCTAATATTTCCCTGCATAATAAATGTATAAATTGATCCACTTGGCTCGCCAGGCTGGCCAAGCCGGGCGCCAGTGTCGCTTAGTTGTGCGCCGAGCGAACAACAGAGGCGCGTCTGTTCCCACTCCTTCGTCCTTGGTTGAATGGCGTACACACAAGGGCAAACGAGGGGGGCGGGGGGGGAGGGGGGGGGGGCGAAGAGCTCGTTCGCTCTCACAGCGCGTGGACGGGGCGTGAAAGTCGGCTTCTCTTCGTGCGTAATGTTTTTTTTTTTTTTCTTTAGCGAGCTTAACGACCGAGATCATTCAATCGGCGTATCTCACGCGTAAAAAAGTCCCCCCTCGTTGAATGAAAAGAAACGATTCACTATTATTGTCTAACTTAAAAAAAAAAAAAAAAAAAAAAAAAAAAGGGTTCGAAACTCCACGAATCGGTGCAAGGCAAAGAATGAAAGTTTTCTTCAAGTTTTTAATTTTTTTATTTTTTTTTATTTTACTTCCGCTCTGTCGAAACGGAAAATAGAGTGGGCAATTTTCGTCGAGCAAAGCGTGAATTTATGCTGATCTGCATATCGGCGGGAACTCGCCGGTTCGGCCTCGTTGAGCCGCCCGGCGAACCCAATGGGTGGCGCGTATGTTGCGATGCTCCTAATTGATTGAATAATATCGTTCGTGTTGCGATATCGTTGATTAATTGGGTAATCGTCTGTGTTGCGACATCGAGAGAGGCGGTAAAGTTTCGCGTCCGGGTTGTTGAATTTTTTTTTTTTTTTTTTTTCATATGTATTCGGTACTTGAATAATCACGGGTCGTTACGATAATATTGATTAATTCGATAATCGCTTCTATTTCGATATCATTGATTAATTCAATAATCGCTTATATTTCGATATAATTGATTAATTCAATAATCGCGAATATTTCCATATTATTGATGAATTCAATAATCTCTTATATTTCGATATAATCGATTAATGCAATAATCGTTTATATTTTGATATTATTGATGAATTTAATAATCGCTTATATTTCGATATGATTGATAAATTCAATAATCGCTTATATTTCGATATAATTGATTAATTCAATAATCTCTTATATTTCGATATTATTGATTAATTCAATAATCTCTTATATTTCGATATGATTTATCAATTCTATAATCTCTTACATTTCGATAGAATCGATTAATGCAATAATCGCTTATATTTCGACATTATTGATTAATGCGATAATCGCTAATATTTCGATACAATTTATCAATTCAACAGTCTCTTATAATTCAATACAACTGATTAATTCGATAATCACTTATATTTCGATCACTTATATTGTTGATTAACTCAATAATCTCTTACATCCCGATGTAATCGATTAATTTAGTAATCGCCTATATTTCGACATTATTGATTAGTTTCAATAATCTCTCGTATTTCAATATAATCCATTGATCCAATAATCGCCCACACACCGACACAACTGATAAACCCTATAATCACCCACCCTCCGATATTATCCGACCCGATAATCTCCCACGCACCCATATTTATTAACCAATCGAACAATCCCCTCAATTGCCGCATTATTAATTAAGCGAATAATCGCCTCGTCGACGGAGATCAAGCACGTGGCGAATAGATTTTTATCCGCATTGCACACTCGCCAATCCGCGCTGCGGGGATTCTTCCCCCTCCCCGACACCTCCCCTATTTTTTTTTTTTGGACCGCTTCCAGCAGCCTCCCCTCGGCTTCTCGGCAGCTGCGGTTCACGAATGCGGGGAATCCCCCCAATGGGACCGCTCGGCAGGGTGGGGGGGGGGGGGGGGGGGGGGGAGAGATTCAATGAAACAGGTAAAGCGCCGTACGGTTCATCGCTCTGACCTCCGAACTCACGAGGATATCCAGCGGTTATCCACACACATGGGCTCTTTGGGGAATACCCTCGTTAAGGTCGTTCCGTCGCTTGGTATTCATTTCGCATAAGTTCGAGAATAAACGGGATAAAATTGCATATGCTTCTCGATGGTATAAAAATGTGAAAAAATTCGTGCGCATTGAAGGTATCGAAAAGATTAATTTTGCATAATAAAAAGTCCGAAAGGTTATTAACGGATTGAATAAAAAATTAATTGTTCAACAAATTACTCGGCAATGTTTTTTTTTTTTTTTTTTATTACGAAGACGGTTCTTAAATTTTTCCGAGTACGTATGCATTTTTTTCAGATTTTTAATTTGCTTTGAATTTTGTTTTTTTTTTTCGTAGAAAAAAAAAATTCATAGCAAATTTTAAAATTTGAGAAGATTCATACGTATTCAGAAGAATGAACGAATCATTTTTATTGATAAACAACAAAATTTAGGTTTCCCGGGAAATTTGGTAACCAATTTTTTTTTTTTCCATCGATTTGTTCACAACATTTTGGAATTATTATTTTGCGAAATCAATATTTTAAGTACGTTTGATATGCATGCATTTTTTCAGATTTTTACAGCATCGCGAAGTATTTGCAATTTTATCTCATTTTTCTCGAACTTATGCGAAATGGGATAAAATTGCAAATACTTTTCGATGGTACAAAAATTTGAAAAAATGCATGCATATCAAAGGTACTGAAAAGATTAATGTCGCGCAAAATAATTCCAAAAAGTTATTAAGAAATTGATGAAAAAAAAAAAAATTGGTTAACAAATTTCCCGGAATACCATTTTTTGGTTTTTATGAAAATTATTCGTTCATTTTTGTTTTCGTTTTTTTTTTTAAAGTTAGTATTTATTAGCGGCGTTTTGCCAATTTGGGGCGCAGTAAGTGGAGTTACTTACGAGCTGACCGGTAACGCGACGAAAATTAGCTCGAGGCTCGGCACGTTTGAAGAAAAATTATCGCGAGTTACTGATGATTATCGCTCGAGATTTTTTTTAAGCGCAAAACTTCGTGCAGTCGTCTCTCGACCACTGATTGCATTTTTTTAATTGCAATTGTAGCCACTTCCCTACATCATTATTTTTTTATAATTTTAGATGATAACATAATAATTATCACGAAATAATAATAATAATAATTATGACAAAATAATAATAATAATAATTATTACAATATAATAATAATAATAATAATTACATAATAATAATAATAATAATAATTACATAATAATATACTATTTATTACAGAACAATCTTAATAATAATTTATTTCAAATTTTTTTTTTTCAGATCACAAAAATAATATTTTTAATTTCTCTACGAAAAGTGTCGAGAGAAATATTAATCAAACATTTTTTTTCACGGTCCGACAAGTCGAAACAAATGCTGCAAGGTCTTGTCTGGAGCGCATCTTGAGCCGATCCGAACCTAAAAGAAAAAAAGCGTTTCTCCTCTCCATATTTATTATTTCGTCGCTTCGACTTTCGGGTCCGAATAGCTCAAGTCTTTCCGAGTGCAGAGCGAGGCCGGCGTGGCTGGAGCATAAAATCGAGATTATCGTCGTCCGAGAGTCGCAAGGGCGTAACTCGCGCGTTCCGACATCGAAACCGCCGCGAGATCCGCCCTTCCGCTTACCGACGGTCGGTAAGTCAGTCTCTCGATGAAGTCGCGCCGCAGAGCGTTTCACACACAAGACGTCGACGAGTTTGTTTATCCACGGTCTGCGGGCGCGAGGCGAGCGTCGCTGAAATATTGAGGCGCCGTTAAATGCCTCCGGTGCAAGCGCGCCGGATTCTTCGTCAGTCTCTTTTACACATTTTTTTTTCTTAACCCCTCGTTGTAAGCACAGCGTGGTACTTTGGAGGCCCGAGATGTTTCGCAGCTGGCTCGGGTACGTAGCTCGGGGCGCACATTGCGGTTCACGAGCGAGCTCTGTAGAATCATGCAACGAAGCGGGTCCATCGACCGCGCTTACCCGAAGAGCGTTTACCTAGGCGATGAGAAGGGTCGAGGCGAAAGAAATCCAAATCGTTCGAGGTGTTTTCGAAAGAGCGTTTCTGTGATCGGGGAAAGAAAAGGAAGATGTTAACGATTTCGATGTTGTCTCCGCCTGGGTGTCTTGGGAAATTAGAAAGAGCGGCAGACCGATACGCGCCGATAATTACACTGATAATTACACTGATAATTACACTGATAATTACACTGATAATTACACTGATAATTACACTGATAATTACACTGATAATTACACTGATAATTACACTGATAATTACACTGATAATTACACTGATAATTACACTGATAATTACACTGATAATTACACTGATAATTACACTGATAATTACACTGATAATTACACTGATAATTACACTGATAATTACACTGATAATTACACTGATAATTACACTGATAATTACACTGATAATTACACTGATAATTACACTGATAATTACACTGATAATTACACTGATAATTACACTGATAATTACACTGATAATTACACTGATAATTACACTGATAATTACACCGATAATTACACCGATAATTACACCGATAATTACACCGATAATTACACCGATAATCACACCGATAATTACACCGATAATTACACCGATAATTACACCGATAATTACACCGACAATTACACCGATAATTACACCGATAATTACACCGATAATTACACCGATACTTACACCGATACTTACACCGATACTTACAGCGATACTTACACCGATACTTACACCGATACTTACACCGATACTTACACCGATACTTACACCGATAATTACACCGATACTTACACCGATACTTACACCGATAATTACACCGGTACTTACAACGATACTTACACCGATAATTACACCGATAATTACACCGATAATTACACCGATACTTACACGGGTGCTTACACCGATACTTACACCGACACTTACACCGATACTTACAAAAGGCCTTAATGTCGATGCGACGCACAATAAAGAGACAACGAGAAATAGTGCGGGAGACTCGATCTGTAAAATCTATGACCCGTTTTAGACACAATTCTCGTACGCACACAGGAGTGTGAGAATTAAGATCTTTCCCTTGTAACGGTACATGGCCTACTCGACTGCTGCTATCGCCGCTTGTACGAACAAAATACACCGGCAGGAAGAGGCCTGAATACCGGACGAGAATATTTCTTCTCCGCTAGTACGGAATCTTATCGGAGGAGCCAACGAATAAGAAGTGGAATAGAAGAAGAGACATCGGGGGGGGGGGGGGGGGGGGGACTATATAACAGTTAGTCATGTGCCTACTTAAGTAGGCATTGTCTATGTTTCTACGCCCGGTGGGAATTTGCCGCAGGAATTACATAATTCACTGAGCCACTCCGTACGGCAATTAGCGAATGCGTGTACGAGACAGAGCTGTAGGGTCGCGCTCGAGGGTAATTAGGAAACTTTGCGGCCAAGAACTTTGTGTCGGATTATCAGTCTCGGACGAGAAACGAGACCCGAGGGAAATCTGGTGAATATAAATCGGAATTTTTGGCTCCGAGGTTTAAGTCGACTGCTCCGAGGGTAAAACAGTTTCCTGCAATGGAAAAATCGTCTTGTCGACGATTTCGGGGCATTAAAGGGGATTAAAAAATTCTCGGCGTTTAGGGAAAATCGAGAAAGACATTTTTACCGCATTTTGATTTTGATTTTGTGAAAACATTGTTGACAAAAATTGCTCGAATTCAATTGGCGGTAACTTACGAGCTGATGATAATTTTTTTATTTTTATTTTTAATAAAACTTTGAATGAAACTTTGAATGAAACTTTGAATAAAACTTTGAATGAAACTTTGAATAAAACTTTGAATGAAACTTTGAATAAAACTTTGAATAAAACTTTCAATAAAACTTTCAATAAAACTTTCAATAAAACTTTCAATAAAACTTTGAATAAAACTTTGAATAAAACTTTGAATAAAACTTTGAATAAAACTTTGAATAAAACTTTGAATAAAACTTTGAATAAAACTTTGAATAAAACTTTGAATAAAACTTTGAATAAAACTTTCAATAAAACTTTCAATAAAACTTTCAATAAAACTTTCAATAAAACTTTCAATAAAACTTTCAATAAAACTTTCAATAAAACTTTCAATAAAACTTTCAATAAAACTTTCAATAAAACTTTCAATAAAACTTTCAATCAAACTTTCAATCAAACTTTCAATCAAACTTTCAATCAAACTTTCAATCAAACTTTCAATCAAACTTTCAATCAAACTTTCAATCAAACTTTCAATCAAACTTTCAATCAAACTTTCAATCAAACTTTCAATCAAACTTTCAATCAAACTTTCAATCAAACTTTCAATCAAACTTTCAATCAAACTTTCAATCAAACTTTCAATCAAACTTTCAATCAAACTTTCAATCAAACTTTCAATCAAACTTTCAATCAAACTTTCAATCAAACTTTCAATCAAACTTTCAATCAAACTTTCAATCAAACTTTCAATCAAACTTTCAATCAAACTTTCAATCAAACTTTCAATCAAACTTTCAATCAAACTTTCAATCAAACTTTGTACATCAAATATCGACTCCGTGACCTTGAAGCGCGGGTTAATTTATCTGCGCGGATCCCGAGATCAAGCACTTGCGACCTTTCCGGTCTCCCCCGGCTAATTCGATCGAGCACGCACGCAGCTCGAATCCCGACAGGTTTCGATCGTCAACTTCCGTTCTCCGTTTCCCCGCCGCGATCGCGGAACGCTTCGAAAACCGCTCTCAATTTACACGAAAATCTTTCCATCCTTTTTCTCCTTAAAAATCTTCGCGCCCTACAAAACTTGTTTTCGCACGGCGAAAAAAAAATTTTAACGTCGTAAGATACACACGCACGCATAGAGAGGTTTCCAACAAAGTAGTTGGAACAGCGGGGCGGGGGAGCGTGGTCTGTATCCGGCTCTCCGCATTCTTCGAGTCTTTATCCTTTTAGCTGGCGACTGGCACTTAATGACGCTCGATGACTCAGTAGCATAGCATTATTTCGTAACGCACTGCGTACCACCGATAACTTGTATGTTTTATGTTTTCCATTTTTTTTGGTCACTTTTGTGGCCCATCGATGAAAGAAATATTATATCGTATTATATTATATTATATTATATTATATTGTATTATGTTATATTATGCTATGTTATATTATATTATAATGCGGTATTTCACCCAGTTTCGAACGGTAAAAAACTCGACCTTCTCCAAAAACGTTGCAATTTCACCACAATTCATCATTATTTACAAGAAGATTTTGTAAAAAAAATTTCAGAATTTTGGGATTGTATTTTTTTGAGATATTGAAAAATTGAACATTTTTTTGTAAACCCCTGTATCTTAAAAACGATTAGTCGTACGAAAAAACGTTTGAGACTCAAAAGTTGCAGTTTCAAATGAACTTTCGAAAACAACATTTTGTAGATTTTTTTGAATGCAATAAATGTCTATTTCTATGAAAAATAGAGAAAAATATTTTTTTTTCCGGTCAATACGTCATTTTTTTGATTTTTCTGATTTGATTTTTCTGTAAAAAATTCGCCAATATACTCTCGAGTGTGTAGAGTGATCTCATATTTTTGTTTGGATGGGTGAGATGCCCGTTTGATAGCTGTGTTCCGTTTAAGATCGATTTATAATAAAAAAGAGATATTTGTGAAATTCAATGAAAAGTAAAAATTCCTCTTTTTTATTATAAAAATATCCAAACCAACAAACAAACAAATCCACAGATTCCCGGAAAAATATATATATAAGATATATTACAGAGCTGGGCAGTACTTAAAGTACACGAGTATTTATTTGGTACTTTACGTACTAAGACCAAAGTACTTGTACCATTTTCTTCCCAACCACGCTTGGATCAATTTTGCAATTTGGAATGTTAAATACAATAAGGTACAAAGTAGTTTGCATATGTCTTGCTCATTTATTACTCATTTATTAATATTATATATTATAATAATATATTCTAGTATATAATATTATTATTATATATTCTATTATATAATATTATTATTATATATTCTATTATATAATATTATTATTATATATTCTATTATATAATATATTTTATTATATTATATTGTAATATCGTCTTATTGCGGAAAGCTGCGGCTGATTTCTTCGGAGCGACGTTGCCAGCGTTCCATGGCACAGATATTTCCGGTTTGAAATTCGTCCGACCTAACGAGAGTGTAAAAAAAAAAAAAAAAAAAAAACTGCAGAGTATCGTGGTCGAGCGCGCGCGAAAGAAAAAGAAGCGTGAAGGAAGCGCGGCGGGCCGGTAAGGTAGGCGCGACTGGATCGTTATCGCGCTCACCGGCACAGAACGCTCGCCGGTCTGCGAGTTAACGAAAGTGAAAACCTCCGGAAACTCGGTTTTCGAAGATCGGGTTTCATTCCGCCTTATTTTACCAAAAATCATTGCGCAGAGAAAAAAAAATAGATTTATCGATTATCGATCAAAATTGTTACCGACCATTCATCTCGAACCCATTTTTTCCCACGCTAGCTTTGTCAAATCCGAAGCCCGTTTCGCCTCCCAGTGCACTTCGGCCTCGTCTGTAGCCTAAGAATTTTTTCCCCCCGGAAAGCATTAGTGGATTGTCGATAATTCAATTTTTTTTATTACAGGTCCCTGTTTTACCGTCGGTGGTAACTTTTTTTCATGCGGCTCGCTCGCTTCTCCAAAAATTCGTCCCAACGAGACAAACGATCGATGCCTTATCGATAAGAAACATTTGTAACTGTTCTTAATTAAGTAATTAATTGATTGATTAACTAATTAATTAATTCATTAATTGATTGATCAATAATTGATTAATTTTCCTTATTTCTTCTTTTCTTACTTTTAGTTTTTTCAATTTTTGGAATGTTCGATGGCTGATCGATAATAAATATTGATAACTGTTCTTCATTAATTAATCAATTGATTAAATAATTTTCCTTATTTCTTTGTTTATCAACTTTCCTTTTTTAAATTTTTTCAATGATCGATGCCTGATCGATAACCAACATTTATAATAGTTATCAATTAATCAATTGACTATCGTAATTTCTTTATTTATTAATTTTTTTTCTTCATAATTTTTTGTTGCAGTGCCTCTTCAAGAGCCGAGATTCATCACGCAGCCCTCGGGCGTGAGCAACATACTCATAGAGAATCGTACGAAGATTCTGCAGTGTCAGGCGCGAGGTGAGTAATTTTTTTTTTCCTGTAAATCGATCTGCTATTTTTTTTTCTTCATTTTTTCAACAATCTCCTGAAATCTCGTCAAGAAAAAAAAAAAATACGCAAGTCGCCGATGGATGCAGGTGGCAAGCGGGCGCTGGGAAAAAAAAGATGTACGGAGATGGCGAGTTGGCTCTTCGTGAAATATCGAATGACCGCGACGGATGAGGCCGGTCAGGCCAGATGAAGCCATACACTGTCCTTGTCGTTGTTCACTATACGACTATACGTAACTCGATAGCGTGACCCCCGCACAATAACTGCAGTACAGCGGCGCAAAGACGCCACGCCGTGTATGAGGCATTCTTTATCAACCGGGCTACTTTTTTCGGTAGACCTATCGGATATTTTTTAAAATTTGCCAGTTTGTTGCACTACTCGAGAGAAGCTTATGTGATTTTTTTAAGATTTTTAAAATGCACCGTTCAGGATTTATATTTTTTTTTAAATATCAGTATATGAGGCATTCTTTATCAACCGTGCCACTTTTTTCGGTTGGCCTCTCGGATGTTTTTTTTTAATTTGCCAGTTTGCTGCACCACTCGAGAAAGGCTTCTGTAATTTTTTTTAGATTTTTAAAGTGCACTGTTCAGGATTTACATTTTTTTTAAATATCAGTATATGAGGCATTCTTTATCAACTCGGCCACTTTTTTCGGTAGACCTCTTGGACGTTTTTTAAAATTTGCCAGTTTGTAGCACTCCTTGAGAGAGGCTTCTGTGATTTTTTTAAAGATTTTTAAAGTGCACCATTTAGGATTTGCATTTTTTTTATTATCAGTATATGAGGCATTCTTTATCAACAGGGCCACTTTTTTCGGTTGGCCTCTCGGATGTTTTTTAAAACTTGCCAGTTTGTAGCACTACTTGAGAGAGGCTTCTGTGATTTTTTTTTTATAAAAAAAAAATTAAATTATTATTTCGATATAAAATTCGACGAAAATTCAATAAAAAATTTAATTATTATTATTATTTTTTTTTCGAATTTAGGATATCCACCGCCGAAGTACAGATGGTTCAAGGACGGCGTGCCCCTGAACGAACTCACGTCCGACACTTACCTGAGGATCCAGAGTCCCCGAAGGAAAGACGCTGGAGTCTACTATTGCGTGGCTACAAACGACGTGGGATCGATATTCAGCGAGCGTGTCACCTTTTCCGTAGCCTGTGAGTCTCTTGCCTGTCTCAAAAGATCTTTTTGTTTAAACGGGAATTGTTTCGTACAACATTTCTCTTGCACAAGATTTCTCTTGCACAAGATTTCTCTTGCACAAGATTTCTCTTGCACAAGATTTCTCTTGCACAAGATTTCTCTTGCACAAGATTTCTCTTGCACAAGATTTCTCTTGCACAAGATTTCTCTTGCACAAGATTTCTCTTGCACAAGATTTTTCTTGCACAAGATTTCTCTTGCACAAGATTTCTCTTGCACAAGATTTCTCTTGCACAAGATTTCTCTTGCACAAGATTTCTCTTGCACAAGATTTCTCTTGCACAAGATTTCTCTTGCACAAGATTTCTCTTGCACAAGATTTCTCTTGCACAAGATTTTCCTTGCACAAGATTTTCCTTGCACAAGATTTTCCTTGCACAAGATTTTCCTTGCACAAGATTTTCCTTGCACAAGATTTTCCTTGCACAAGATTTTCCTTGCACAAGATTTTCCTTGCACAAGATTTTCCTTGCGCAAGATTTTCCTTGCACAAGATTTTCCTTGCACAAGATTTTCCTTGCACAAGATTTTCCTTGCACAAGATTTCTCTTGCACAAGAATTCTCTTGCACAAGATCGTCCTTGCACAAGATTCTTCTTGCACAAGATTTTTCCTCGCACAAGATTTTCCTTGCACAATATTTTCTTTATACAAGATTTTTTTGTAATTCATTTTTTTTTACACTGTAAAAAAAAGACTTGTAAATTTAATGTACCGGGCTGGAAATTTTTATGCAAAAACTGGTACATTAAATTCAACGTACAATCATGTTGAAAAATTAATGTTCTTTTTCATTGAAACTAAAGTGAACTATTAAAATCAAAGTACTTTCCAATGTTTTTAAGAAACTGAACATTAATTTTTCATCACAATTCCACATTAAATTTAATATACCAGTTTTCGCATAAAAACTTCCAGTCCAGTAAAAAAAAAAAAAATAAGCCCGATTTGAGAGAAATTTTTTGACAATTGCGTAGATATGGGAGTGTTCGAGAATCTTACGGATATAGAGGTGGAAGTTCAATCGGGGAATGCGGCGATACTCGAATTACCGCCGATCGAGAGCGATCCGACGCCGGACGTAACGTGGTCGACCCTCGACGGAAGAATTTTATACGACATAAAGTACGCGACGAGTCATCACAAGCTGCTTATTTTGAACGCCTCGGACAAGGACGAACGATCTTTCCGAGCCAGAGCGACCAACAAGCAGATCGGCAAAGAGGAGAACAGCCCGGTCTTCAATCTTAAAGTCGTCGGAGATCCCGACGTCGAGATCGCTCCGACGATCATCGTCGAACCGATGGACATGCAAATCGTCAAGGATCGACCCGTCACCTATCTGGACTGCATCACCAACGCCAGGTACACCTTTTTCCTCATAATAATAAACAATAATATCAGTTTTTTTTCGCTTGAGTTTAAACATAATTTTTTGCTTTAAACAATAAATTTGCCAAAGTTTTAACTTAGTGTTTGCTTTAAACATTAAATTTGCTTAAGCTTAAACTTTATTTTTTGCTTCAAACATTAAATTCGCTTAAGCTTAAACTTTATTTTCTGTTTAATTTTGAATTTTTTTTTGCTTAAGTTTAAACTTTATTTTTTGCTTTAAACATTAAATTTGCTTAAGTCTAAACTTTAGTTTTTGCTTTAAACATTAAAGTTGCTTGAGCTTAAAGTTTACATTTGCTTTAAACATTAAATATGTTTAAGCTTAAACTTTATTTTTGGCTTTAAACATTAAATTTGCTTAAGTTTAAACTTTATTTATCGCTTAATTTTAAACTTTATTTATCGCTTAATTTTAAACTTTATTTTCTGGTCGAGTCTGAACGTCGTTTCTTGATTAAGTTTGACCTATATTTTTTGCCCAAGTTTGAACTGAATTTTTTGGTTAAGTTCAAACTTTGTTTTTGCTTAAGTTTCAAATTTTCTTGCTTAAGTTTGAACTGTATTCGTTGCTCAAGTTTGAACTTTATTTCTTGCTTAAGTTTGACCTATATTTGTTGCTTAAGTTTGAACTTCATTTTCTGTTTAATTTCGAATTTTTTTTCACTTCAGTTTTTACTGTATTTTTCGCTTAAGTTTGCACTTTATTTGTCGATTAATTTTTTAATTAATTTTTTTTGCTTAAGGGTGAACTTAATTTCTTGCTCAAGTTTGAACTTAATTTTCTTGCTCAAGTTTGAACTTAATTTTCTTGCTCAAGTTTCAGCTCGATAATATTCTTGATCCGTTAGAAAAAAGGAAGTGCATCGCTCTTTAAAGCAACCGATGGGGAATTTTTGTTTCAGATCGCTCCACGAGCTGCGAACGATCTGGACAAAGGACGGAATCCCGATCGAGAACGCGAGGATATCTTACAGCTTCAACGACTCTTGGAACAGGACGCTGGCTCTCATATCGGCCGACCTGACCTACACCGGCGTTTACACCTGCCACGTGGATTTGCTCAGCGGAGGATTTCCGACCGTAAACGCGAGCGCCAAAATCGACGTCTTCGGTCAGTCTCACATCAGCCGACGCTGCTGTTCCTCATTAAATATTCCTCTGTTTATTGCCACGTAGATTAGTCATATCTTTATCTTTATTAATATAATTTTTTTTATCTTGTCTCAACCGACTCGGTCATGATTTTTTAATTTTTTGATTTTTTTTTTTCAAACCCGAAACAGAGAGACCGACTTTTAGGAACGAGCTGAAACGCGAGACACACAGCGATTACGGATCGACCGTCAGCCTACCGTGCGACGCCGTCGGCGTTCCGACGCCCAATATCAGTTGGTTCTACAATGCCGAGCCTGTTGATTCACTTCTGGGAAGCAAGTGAGTGCTTGTTTTATTTTATTTTATTTTATTTTATTTTATTTTATTTTATTTTATTTTATTTTATTTTATTTTATTTTATTTTATTTTATTTTATTTTATTTTATTTTATTTTATTTTATTTTATTTTATTTTATTTTATTTTATTTTATTTTATTTTATTTTGTTTATTTTATTTTATTTTATTTTATTTCATTGTATTTTACTTTATTTTATTTCACTTTGATTCATCTTGTTTCATTTTGTCTCATATTGTCTCATTTTCTCTCATTTGATCTCATTTGGACTCACTTGGTCCGATTCCGTATCATTTTATTATTCCATTTATTCAATTTTATTCAATCTTATTCAGTTTTATTCAATTTTATTCAGTTTTATTTAATTTTATTCAATTTTATTCGATTTTATTCAATTTTATTCAATTTTATTCAATTTTATTCAATTTTATTCAATTTTATTCAATTTTATTCAATTTTATTCAATTTTATTCAATTTTATTTCATTTTGTTTTATTTTATTTTTGAATACGGTGAACATCGATGGGTTTACTAATGTGATTAAATCGTCGACAGATTGGAGATGGAGGAGGACGGCACGCTGACGATAAAGAGACTGACGATGGAGTTTTCGGGAATGTTCCAGTGTCTCGCGTCGAACGACGCCGGCGAGGCGTCGAGCTACACCTGGCTTAAAGCTAAAAGTAAGTTCGATCGCGCTTTTCGTCTCCGCGAGCGACGAGAGATCGAAATAAAAATAATACTAATCATAATTTTTAATATTGTAAAAATAAAAATTCAAACAAAAAAAAATCGAAATTAATTTTTAAAAAATCGAGAATTATCACTTACACATTGTTATATATATATTTGTTGCGGAAAACAGCGGAAATGAGCGACCTCGCGAGGAACAGGGTGGCTCGCCGGGCAGCCGGCTACAACGTAGTCCGCGCTCGCCAATCCGACGGCCGATTAAAATTCTTTCAATATCCAGACAGTAAGATAAAGTTGACACAAAAAAAAATAGAAAATTCAAAAAATAAAAAATAATCACGTTTCAATAGTTTAGTCACTTTTTTTAAATGCATACGAGTGTCACCTTTTTTGTTTATTTTCTCTCTACGTAATTAGTGGTTTTTTTTCATTACCATTATTTTAATAAATAAGGCACAAATCCGCTTGAAACTCCGCAACACGTTTTTTTTATTATCGCTTAGGTTGTTTTATTTTATTATCTGGTAGAGTTTTTTTTTTTTTTCAATACATTTTTTATTCACCGATTAGGCGTAGAGCTAGGCATCTTGATGTTTGCGAGTGTGATGGTTTTTTTTATTATTTTTTTATTATTAATTACTTAGTTTGGAGCTATGCGGACGTGGTGCGTGCTGCTCTGGGATTACGACGAAGAACGACGATTTTTTTTTTTTTTTCTTCTTTAATTTATACATTTATTTTAGTTTTTTCTAGATGCATGATTGACGCATAGTTTGATTTGACGTCGATTTTTTTATTGTTTTTTGATGAGAGGTTTGTTTAACTGATTAAAAAAAAATTTCAGCATCGATACCCGTGATCGAGAGCGCACCCCACAATCTCACGGTCCTCGATGGCAAGGACGCGACGATAACATGCAGAGCCATTGCCGCTCCGGTTCCCAACGCCACGTGGATCTATAATGGTAATTGAATCATTTTTTAAATCATTGTTTAAATCATTTCTTAAATCATTTTTTAAATTATCTTTTAAATCATGTTTTAAATCATCTTTTAAATCAGCTTTTAAATTATCTTTTAAATCATCTTTTTAATCATCTTTTAAATCATTTTTTAAATCACCTTTTAAATCATTTTTTAAATCACCTTTTAAATAATCTTTTAAATCGTCTTTTAAATCACCTTCTGAAGCATCTTTTAAATAATCTTTTAAATAATCTTTTAAATCATTTTTTAAATAATCTTTCAAATAATCTTTTAAATAATCTTTTAAATAATCTTTTAAATAATCTTTTAAATAATCTTTTAAATAATCTTTTAAATAATCTTTTAAATAATCTTTTAAATAATCTTTTAAATAATCTTTTAAATAATCTTTTAAATAATCTTTTAAATAATCTTTTAAATAATCTTTTAAATAATCTTTTAAATAATCTTTTAAATAATCTTTTAAATAATCTTTTAAATAATCTTTTAAATAATCTTTTAAATAATCTTTTAAATAATCTTTTAAATAATCTTTTAAATAATCTTTTAAATAATCTTTTAAATAATCTTTTAAATAATCTTTTAAATAATCTTTTAAATAATCTTTTAAATAATCTTTTAAATAATCTTTTAAATAATCTTTTAAATAATCTTTTAAATAATCTTTTAAATAATCTTTTAAATAATCTTTTAAATCACATTTTAAATCATCTTTTAAATAATCTTAAAAAAAGAAAAAACATTTCATTGCATCGTCGAATTGATCATTTTTGTTTAATTTTTTTTTCTTTTCGTTCATTTGAAAAAAATAGATACGGAGCCCGTGGAGATTGCGGGACGAGTCCAGCTACTGGAAACCGGAGACCTGCTGATCGCTGCGGTAAAGCCGAACGACGCGGGAAAATACACTTGCGTGCGTGCAAACGAGGCTGGTTCCGTGAACGCCTCGGCCTACCTAACGGTTGTAGGTAAGACAATCTTCCGATCGGACGGGAACATCTTCGACGCGCATGTTAAGCATCGTTATGTTACTCGTGCAACTATTATTATTTCAATTTAATTTAATTTAATTTAATTTATTAACGGATTTCTCCTGTTTACACGATGATAACAATGGAAACAAACAGTGATTACTGGAATCACGAGCACGCGTATTATAATTAAAGTTACAATAATCGAGAATCAGCAAACGGAAGTTCCCTGATAGAAATTAATTTAAATATAAGTTTATTATTATTTCTTCATTAACCGACAGCGGTGGATGCGCGGTTGGCGCACGGCTCTGGTGGTCCCCCAAGTCAAGCTGATTCGTTCGCGGTCAGTACTTGGATGGGTGACCGCTTAGCCGAGCGCTAGCTGGCGCATCGACCGTTGAGCGGAAGGCGCTTTCTTCTGAGACTTTGGTGTTTCTGCACTCTACTCAAGTGCAAAAATACCAGTGGATCAGTAGAATATGGCCGTCTGTACCGGCACGGGTTTTCCGTAGTTTCCCCGTGTCCCCGGCAAATGCGGTACAGTGTAGCTAAGTCGGCTACGGACGCACTGGAAGTTAGGTAGCTTAGCTGAGTGCGGGTAGGGAGTGCTAGGGGGGAATCGGGATGGGGTTCCGTAAAAACCCGACAAGGGTATACGGTGGAATTGGAACAACAATATTATTTCTTCATTTATTTTTTTATTCTTTTGCAACAGTGAGAACCCAGATTATACGACCACCCAGCGATATCTCCGTTCTCCTTGGGCACACCGCCGAGCTCCAGTGTAAAGTGTCGAACGACCCTAGCGTGCCGTACGACATCGTATGGCTCTACAATACTCAGTAAGTTAATATCATTAAATTAATAAAAATCATTTTTTATAATTATAAGAACCGATTTTTATTGATTATAAAAAAAAATATTTTTTGCCGGAAAGAAATCAATAGCAAAATCAATAGCAAAATCAATAGCAAAATCAATAGCAAAATCAATAGCAAAATCAATAGCAAAATCAATAGCAAAATCGATAGCAAAATCGATAGCAAAATCGATAGCAAAATCAATAGCAAAATCAATAGCAAAATCAATAGCAAAATCAATAGCAAAATCAATAGCAAAATCAATAGCAAAATCAATAGCAAAATCAATAGCAAAATCAATAGCAAAATCAATAGCAAAATCAATAGCAAAATCAATAGCAAAATCACTAGCAAAATCACTAGCAAAATCAATAGCAAAATCAATAGCAAAATCAATAGCAAAATCAATAGCAAAATCAATAGCAAAATCAATAGCAAAATCAATAGCAAAATCAATAGCAAAATCAATAGCAAAATCAATAGCAAAATCAATAGCAAAATCAATAGCAAAATCAATAGCAAAATCAATAGCAAAATCAATAGCAAAATCAATAGCAAAATCAATAGCAAAATCAATACGGTTACATTTAGGATAACATTTTTGTTTTTCGCCTTGCAGAGTGATAAATACGCAGGCGAGCCAGAGAGTGAAGATGCGCCACGACGGAGCGCTGGAAATTATCGCCGTGAGAGCCTCGGACGTCGGTGAATACGCGTGTTCGGTGATTTCGGCAGGTGGCAACGAGACGAGAACAGCGAGGCTGAGCGTTATCGAATTACCGTTCGCGCCGATAAACGTTAAGGCCGAGAGAGTCGAGAGCATATCGCCGAGAACGATAAACGTCAGCTGGGTGCCGGGCTTTGACGGCAACAGCCCGACCGAGAAGTTCATCGTCGAGAGACGCGAAGTTCCCGAATTGGGTACGTCGTTGCATACACATTCTTACCTCATTTCTTTATTTATTCCTTCGTTTATTCCTTTATTTATTCCTTCATTTATTCCTTCATTTATTCCTTCATTTATTCCTTCATTTATTCCTTCATTTATTCCTTCATTTATTCCTTCATTTATTCCTTCATTTATTCCTTCATTTATTCCTTCATTTATTCCTTCATTTATTCCTTCATTTATTCCTTCATTTATTCCTTCATTTATTCCTTCATTTATTCCTTCATTTATTCCTTCATTCATTCCTTCATTTATTCCTTCATTTATCCCTTTATTTATTCCTTCATTTATTCCTTTATTTATTCCTTTATTTATTCCTTTATTTATTCCTTTATTTATTCCTTCATTTATTCCTTCATTTATTCCCTCATTTATTCCTTCATTTATTTCTTCATTCATTCCTTCATTTATTCCTTCATTTATTCCTTCATTTATTCCTTCACTGATTCCTTCATTTATTCCTTCATTTATTTCTTCATTCATTCCTTCATTTATTTCTTCATTCATTCCTTCATTTATTCCTTCATTTATTTATTTATTTACTTATTTATTCAATTTTTTTTTTTTTATTGCAGGACCCATACCGGATCCCCTGTCGAACTGGGTGAACGAGAACAGCAACGTGTCGGCCGACGAGCGATGGTGCTTGCTGAGCGACTTGAAAGCCGCCGCAGCTTATCAATTCCGAATAACCGCGGTGAACAGCGTCGGCGAGGGTCCACCCTCGGATCCCAGTAACGTCGTTATTCTCCCTCAAGAACGTGAGTAAAAAAAAAAAATCAATATTTTTCTATAAATTAAAAAAAAATAACAGCTAAAGACTTTTTAATTGTTATTTAATTATTAATTATTTAATAAGTAACATTCAACATTGGAGTGGCAATTTTATTTATTCAACTATTCTTTAATTAATAAAGAAAAATTATAATTAATATAATTTTGTAATTAATTATCATTTGATATTTTAAAAAAATAATAATATTATTTTTTTTTTACACAGCACCGTCTGGTCCGCCTTTGGGTTTCGTCGGCTCGGCTCGCTCTTCCTCCGAGATAATAACCCAGTGGCAGTTGCCACTCGAGGAGCATCGAAACGGTCACATATTGGGTTACATACTCCGATATCGATTGCACGGCTACAACGTCAGTCCTTGGACGACCCAGAACATAACGAACGAGGCTCAGAAAAATTATCTAATCTCCGATCTAATAACGTGGAAGGATTACGTCGTGCAGATCGCCGCATACAACGACAAGGGAGTCGGCGCATTTACCGACGGTCTCAAAATAAAAACTAAGGAAGGGGGTAAATAAAAAAATTTAAAATTTTTTTAAAAATGTCGACTCGTAGATTTTTTAATTGAATTTTTTTGTTTGATTAAAATGTATTATTCAATTGCATCGTTTGACTTGATTCAATTTTTCTAAATTTAATTTAATTCATTTAAGAAACAAAAATTTGTTATAAAATATTTAGGACTCTCTTCGACTCGTAGATTTGTTGATTACTTTTATTTTCGAAAATTTCGAACACTCTTCGATTCGTAGAGACTTTAATTTAATTTCTTTGAAATGTGATAATATTTCGTAATTTAATTAAATTGTTTCATTTAATTTAGCGATGTGCGAATAGCACTTGAATTGAATTGAACATTGATATTCGATTCAAAATTTGAATTGAATATTCGACAATTTTTATAATACGAATTATTCAAATATTCACGAATAATTAATGAATGATACAAATTATTCAAATATTGTGAATAATTCCCGAGCTGGGCAAAATACTCGAAAATACTCGAATCACCATCTGTATTTAACATATAAAATACTTTTTGTACTTTAAATACATTTATAAGTACTTCGTTTAAGTACTTTGATTTTCACAAGGTATTTTAAAAAGTACTTAAACGTAGTACTTATAAATGTATTTCAAGTACAAAAAGTATTTTGTTATACAAAATACAGATAGTATATTGTATTTTGTATTTGTAGTATTTTCGAGTATTTTTCCCCGCTCTCATCGCATATGGTCTTACACTTTGATGTTCAAATTATTCATGAATATTCATTAAAAAATGTAATTATTCGAAATATTCAAATATTCCATTCGAATTTCGAATTGAATTATTCACATCAAATTCATGAAGAATTATTCAAAATTTCCATCACTCGCAGATCCCTAATTTAATTTAATTCATTCACATAAATTCAATCACGAAATATTCAAAATTCTCTTCGAAACGTAAAGTTTTGTAGTACTTTTTTTTCATGGAAACTTTTTTCCAAAAATATTTCAGATTCCCTTCGACCCGTAATTTAAAAAATGTAATCTCTTTTTTAACGAAAGTTTTAATTCGTTTTCAGTTCCCGAAGCGCCGCCGACGAACGTGCGAGTAAAGGCGATAAATTCGACGGCGGTCGAAGTTTGGTGGAAGCCGCCGAATCCCCAGAAGATAAACGGCATAAATCAGGGTTACAAGCTTCAGGCCTGGACGGGAGGGAATTTCACGGAGGAGAACGAGTACAAGTCGATGACGGTCCCGCCGAGCTTGTTCGATCCGCTTGCCGAGCAGAGCGCGGTCGTTGCCGGTCTGAGGAAATTCACTCTTTACAACGTGACCGTCCTCTGCTTCACGGACCCCGGCGACGGCGAGAGAAGCGTACCCGTACAAGTTCGCACCAGCGAGGACGGTGAGGCGATTACCATCGCTCGTCGACAAATTACACAACCGTCCACGCTCCTTGGACAATCCTTCGTTTTTTTTTCTCACCCAATTATCTCGCTATCTACAACATAACAGTCTTTTCATCTCACAACATCGTGTGATATAATTATGTGTTACGACCATGTTGTTACATAAATATAATTATGTCAATATTTATATAATTATGCATGAACGGCGAAAAAATTTCATTCGAAAATTAATGAACTGTAGCGGAAAATTATTTGCACAAACCGTTCTTGAAATTTCAAAGACATGTCAAAGGCATTGCAATTTGACAGTAAAATTTGGACTTTCAATAAACATCTTTGTCAATTTCGGGCGAGAAATTTGTAACTTTAACATCTGGTATTTTTATTTTACAAAAAAAACGTACACTAATTTTCAATTGACGTAAGTATTGCAAACAAATTTCAAGTTCCGGTATATTAAATTTACAATTTATTTTCCTATTTTCCAATTCCACGGCTACAGCGTAGGAAAAGAAAAGAAAAAAAATGTCTCTTCGATCGACAATTTTAGTGCACTTAAATGTACAAAATTCAAAGTTTTACCATAATTATGACCGTACATTAATGACTTGCCAAACGGTACGAATTACGCGCTTGCGACGTAGAAAAATAAATACTAACAAGTAAAAAAAAAAAAAGAAAATAAATTATTTAAAAAAAAATCTTTCGCAGTTCCGGACGAGGTGGAGAATCTGCAGTTCGACGACATAAGCGACCGCGCCCTGACGGTGCGGTGGAGTCCGCCCAGCGAGATCAACGGAGTGCTCACGTCATACCAGCTCAAGTACCAGATCAAGGATTCTCCGGACTCGTTGCGAGTGAAGAACCTGACGCGCGACGTGCTCTCGTGCAAGGTGGAGCATCTCCAGGCGACGACGCACTACAGGTAGTGTTGCGAAACAACCGGTTAATTGTGTCAGTCACTAAAATACAAGTTTTATTCATTTTTTCTCTTAAGAAAATATAAACTAATAAAATTTGAATCATTGAGGAAATATTCAATTAATTTAATTTACAAAGTATATTATAAAATATTTTTTCTCCTTACAACAAAATTTACATAATTGAAATTCAAATTAACAAGTGACGAAAAATAAAAATTTAATAAATAAAAAATAAATAAATTTCGTTTAAGAAGTTGAAATATTATTTTCTTATTTTAATTATTTTCTTGAAGAAAATTAATTTAAAAAACGTTTATCAAAATCAATGATAAATAAATAAATAAATAAATAAATAAATAAATAAATAAATGAATAATCAAAAAAGAAGACTCGACGTATAAAAATTCATCGCATGCAATGATTTCAAACAACTATTTATTTAAATTTAGTAAATAGTTACTTAAATGAAATAAATATTTATTTAAATCGTATAAATATGTTACTTAAACCAAACAAACGGTGGTCGGCAAATAATTATTTTTTCTGTTTGTACTTAACTGGTTATTGACCGAACTCGCATCACTGATTACAGATTCGAGGTGGTCGCCTGGACGTCGAAAGGTCCGGGTAAGCCGAGGGTGGCGACGATCCAGTCGGGCGTCGAGCCGGTTCTTCCCGAGCCGCCGACGAAGTTGGCGCTCTCAAACATCGACGCCTTCTCCGTCGTGCTGCAATTCACGCCGGGCTTCGACGGCAACTCGTCGATCGTCAAGTGGAGCGTTCAGGCGCAGACCAAGAGAAACTCCACCTGGTACAACATCTACGAGGTCTCCGATCCGGACGCCAGCACGATCACCGTTTCCGGACTAATTCCGTTCATGCAGTACAAGCTTCGGCTCATCGCCAACAACGTCGTCGGGGCGTCGTTGCCCTCCGAACCGACCAAGGAGTTTCAGACCATCCAGGCTCCGCCCTCTCATCCGCCGAGAAACGTCACCGTCAGGGCGATGAGCGCCACCGAGCTCAGAGTTCGATGGATCGTAAGTTATGGAGTTTAAAAAAAAATGACAAAAAAATAGATTTGTAATTAGATTTTATTTATTTTCATCGATAAAAACGATCGGTTCGAAAATTCTAGGAGACCGATTGTTCGTGAAGGTGTCGCGACCATGTAAAAAAATCCCTGGGTCTGGGGATGAAAAAATGTCGGGAAGAGTTGCATTTTTAGAGAAATATAAAAAATGTTACATTGATATAAAATTTCCGGGAAGACTTCATTTGTTGAAAAAATAGAAAATATCAAAGTAGTACTTTTTGTAACTCATGTATGAAAAGTGCTGCTTTATGTGGGGGCCGGCCAGCACCGAGTGTAATAATGGTGCTTCACGATACTATTGCGTAAAAGCGGACTTTCGGCGAAGGCTGGGAAGTGGTTGCACGAGCCAGATCGAGCGCTACAACGGCACGAAGCGAAGCCGAGTGCTGTTGTAGCGCGAGAAAAGGCGAGCGCGGCCACTTCACAACCGCCGGCGGGAGTCCGCTTTCACGCACTAGTATCGCAAAGTACTATTATGACACTCGGTGCGAAAATTGCATTTTCACGCACGCTTCGCGTGCACAAGAACCCCACTTTCACACCTCGTGAAGTAAAATTTCTAACGATACTCATGCAAAGACTTTTTCTGAACTCGTGTGATTGCAAATTCACACGCGTCGATAAAACTTCTTCTGTAGAGTTCTGCAATCACGCGAGTTCAGAAAAAGATTTTCGCACGAGTATCGTCCAAAATTTCACGTCACAAGGTGTTAAAATGGGACATGTTAAAATTTTACGCCCGAAGCGTGCGTAAAATTGCCATTTTCGCACCGAGTGTAGTAAATTGTAAGTTAATATAGTTTTTTGTTGTTGTTTTTGTAATACCGAGAAACATCATCGTTCGAGCGATGAAAGCTACCGAGCTCGGGATCCGCTGGACCGTAAATTATTAATAATAAGAATAATAATAATAACAATAATAATAATAATGTCGTATTTATTTTTATTGATGAAAAAAAAAAATCGGATGAAAAATACTATAAGATCGAATGTTGCTCAGGGTGTCGCGATCATGTAAAAAAAAATCTGGTCCTAGGGATAAAAAATTTCCGGAAAGAATACATTTTTTAAAAAATATCAGAAATGTAATATTAATTTTTTAATTTTTTTTACAGCCACTGCAGCAGATCGAGTGGTACGGGAATCCCCGTGGCTACAACGTGACGTACACGGAGGTGCGGACGAACGATTCTCGGAGCATAAGCATAGACGATCACACGGCGAATTCGTACGTTCTCGAGGGTATGGAAGAGTTCGCGCTGTACGAGATAGTGATGCAGGCTTACAACGACGTGGGCTCGTCGGTGCCGAGTCCGAAGGCGATCGAGAGAACGAGAGAATCGGTGCCGTCGGTAGGTCCGGCGAACGTCGAGGCGAACGCGACCTCCTCGACGACGATACTCGTAAAATGGGGCGACGTCCCGGTCGAGCATCAGAACGGTCAGATCGAAGGTTTCAAGGTCTACTACGGGGCGAACAGCCGATCGCCATATCAGTACAAAAACATTCCCAAGAACACAACCTTCACCACGACCCTGACGGAACTTCGGAAGTTCGTTCAGTATCACGTACAAGTATTGGCGTACACCAGACTCGGCGACGGAGCCCTCAGCACTCCGCCCATAAGAGTCCAAACTTTCGACGACAGTGAGTCCTTTACCATTTCGCCACTTTGCTGTTTTGCCATTTGGCCATTTTGCTGTTTTGCCATTTGGCCATTTGGCCGTTTGGCTATTTGGCCATTCGGCCATTCGGCCGATTACTCGTTTGGCCATTTTACCATTTGTCCATTTTAGCATTTGTCCATTTTACCATTTGTCCATTTTACCATTTGTCCATTTTACCATTTGTCCATTTTACCATTTGGCCATTTTACCATTCGGCTATTTTACAATTTGGCCATTTTACTATTTTACCATTTGGCTATTTATCGTTTATCGTTTATGTAGTGTTGAATTTTGTCTTGCAGCTCCCGGACCACCGTCGAACGTATCCTTTCCGGATGTTAGTTTCTCGACGGCGCGGATAATTTGGGACACACCGGACGATCCGAACGGCGAGATTCTTCGATACAAAGTGATGTTCCACCTGAACAGCAGTCACGAGCGTCAATTCTCGAAGGAGTTCGAGGCGTCGGACCGAACGTTCCGAGCGACCGGATTGGAGCCGGAAAAATATTACATGTTCTCGGTGACGGCCCAGACCAGACTCGGATGGGGCAAGACGGCTTACGGTCTCGTACTCACGACGAACAATCGGGAGAGACCCCAACCACCGTCGGTGCCCCAGGTCAGCCGGTCCCAGGTTCAGAGTCGCCAGATTACGTTCAGCTGGACTCCCGGCCGGGACGGTTCGGCTCCTCTGCGGTTCGTTGTCCCATTGCCACATTTATTTACAATTACAATTATACATTTTATACATTTTATACATTTTATAAATTTTACAAATTTTATCAAATTTTATAAATTTTACAAATTATATAAAGTTTACAAATTTTATAAATTTTATAAACTTTATAAACTTTATGAACTTTATAAACTTTATAAATTTTATAAATTTTATCAAATTTATCAATAATTACAACACCTAACAATTATCGCTAATCGGCAAGTTGTTTGTTTTTCTTCTGTTTCAATAGTTATTACACGGTACAGCAATCGGAGAACTCCGGACCATTCCAGACGATCCCGGAGCGTCTCGATCCCTCGCTGACGTCGCACACGGTCAGCACCCTGAAACCCTTTACCTTCTATCAGTTCAGGATCCAAGCTACCAACGACATCGGCCCGTCAGCTTGGAGCGCCGAGTCCGCTCAAGTTCAAACTCTACCCGCAGGTTCGACAAACTCTGATTCAATTGTAGTTGCTCTTGTGAAGCAAAAATTCGGTCACTATTTAATTCTCACTTTCCAATTCTCACTATTTAATTCTCACTATCTAATTCTCACTATCTAATTCTCACTATTTCATTCTCACTGTTTAATTCTCATTATTTAATTCTCACCATTTAATTCTCACTATTTAATTTTCACTATTTAATTCCCACTATTTAATTCTCACTATTCAATTCCATTTAATTCTCACTATTTCATTTTCACCATTTCATTCTCACTATTTCATTCTCACTATTTCATTCTCACTATTTCATTCTCACTATTTCATTCTCACTATTTCATTCTCACTATTTCATTCTCACTATTTCATTCTCACTATTTCATTCTCACTATTTCATTCTCACTATTTCATTCTCACTATTTCATTCTCACTATTTCATTCTCATTATTCCATTTTCACTATTCCATTCTCACTATTTCGTTTTCAATATTTCATTTTCAATATTTCATTTTCAATATTTCATTTTCAATATTTCATTTTCAATATTTCATTTTCACTATCCCATTTTTCCAGCGCCCTCCCGCGGTGTCACAGGCTTGCGAGTCGTGCCGATAACGACCTCGAGCATCGAGGTCCACTGGGACACGATCGACGAGTCCCACTGGAGCGGTGATCACGAGACGGGTGGTTATCGCGTCGTTTATCAGCCGGTCTCCGATTTCCCGACCGCCCTCCAAGCGACCCCGAAGCAGGAGGTCTTCGGCATAAAGGAGACCAAAATGATCCTGAGCGACCTGATGGAGGACAGAAATTACGAGATCGTCGTCCTGCCCTTCAATTCGGAGGGCGACGGTCCACCGAGTCCACCCGTGACCGTCTACGTCGGCGAGGCCGTGCCGACCGGCGAACCACAGAACGTCGAGGCCAAACCGATATCCTCGACCGAGGTCCATCTCAAGTGGAAACCTCCGCAGGCAAACATGCAGAACGGCGATCTGCTCGGTTACAAGATTTTTTATCTCGTTACCGACTCGCCTCAGCCCCTCGATAAGAAACAGGAGGAGGAAATCGAGGTCGTTCCCGCCACCTACCTGACACACAGTCTCGTCTTCCTCGACAAGTACACCGAGTACAGGATCCAGGTTCTCGCTTTTAATCCGGCAGGCGACGGTCCACGATCGCCGCCCATAACGGTGAGAACCAAGCAGGATCTACCGGGACCCCCGTTCGATCTCCAGTTCAACGAGATCACGATGACGAGCATGAGGGTCTCCTGGGAACCCCCGAAACTCAGGAACGGAGAGATCGTTGGCTACATCGTCACTTACGAGACCGCCGAGCAAAACGAGCGTGAGTTTACTTTTTTAAATGTATTTTTAAATATATTTTTTAACGTTTTTTTAAATATATTTTTAAATATATTTTTCAATGTTTTTTTAAATATATTTTTAAATATATCTTATAGTATATTTTTCATACATATTTTTTTCTCCTCCTGAGATCGAATACATCGGTCCGAAACGCCTCGGTCGGTAACTGAAACTGTAATTAATCTTATCAACGATACCGACCTGGGACGGTCAGAAGCAAATTCTTACGCGAGGCTGAATTGATTTCCCGCGATGACCGGAAATTCCCATTCAACCGGAAATCCCGAGTTTGCGAGATAAAATAATTAATTACAGTTCTCATTACCGACCCAGTCCGTTAATAATTAATTACAGTTTTCATTACCGACCGCGATATTTCACTTCCCCTTAACAACTGTTTTTATTATCGACAGAGTCGGGTAATAATTCATTACAGTTTTTATTATCGACCGACTCCGGTAATAATTGATTACGATTTTATTACCGACCGACTCCGGTAATAATTTATTACGATTTTATTACCAACCGAGTCCGGTCGCAACTCATTACAGTTTTTATTACCGACCGAGTCCGCTAATAATTAATTATTTTCTTAATTATTAATAATTAGATTTTTTTCGCTCCCCCGCAGGTTTCAGCAAGCAGGTTAAGCAGAAAGTAACTGAAACGAGCCTGCTGGTGCAGCCTCTCGAGGAGGAGGTTACCTACACGTTCATGGTCCGAGCCCAGACGATCGACTTCGGTCCGCCGATATCCGGCAACGTGACGACCGGCCCTCAGGAGGGCTCGCCGATGGCTCCGACCGATCTCGTCGTCACGAAGACCGTCGCGAGCGTCGAGCTTCGCTGGAAAAACGGCGCTTCCGGCAAGGGACCGCTCCTCGGCTACTACGTCGAGACTCGTCGCAAAGGTAAAAAAAAAACACCCAAGCCATATTTTTAAAAAATAAAAAAATAAAAAATACTTCGAGCTTGAAGTATTAAAAAAAAATCTAAATCTGCAAAAATTCGGGAAAAATAAGAAAAAAATTCTTTCGCATTATTTCTAACGATAATTAATATTGAAATAAATATATATCCTAAACGTATCTGTCTTTTCATATAAACAGCAATGGAAGATTGGCAGCATTGTAAGTGTCAATACGCCCCCAAATATGCTGAGAAATCGGAAATTTGAACTTAGGTTTCTCCATTTATCCCAGTTTTCGATACAATCAGAGTTTACAAATTAGGAAAAAAAAAATGAACAAAAAAACACTAGGCCGAAAATGTTTATAATTATTATTGTCATTAATAATCCATTTGTATATTTGTTTATATTTCGGCCCTGAAAAAAATTCAACTTCTCCTAAATATTATTATTACTCCTAATAATAATAATAATTCATTTGCTTATATTTTCGCCCTCAAAGAATCTAATTTCTCCTAAATATTATTATTATCACTATTAATAATAATAATTCATTTGTTTACATTTTCGCCCTGAAAAAGTGTAATTTCTCCTGAATATTATTATTATTGCTATTAATAATAATAATTTATTTTTTATTTGTTCATTTATCGTTCGAGAGTATTTGTTTATTAATTTTTTATTTTTGCTAATTTGTAATCTCTGTTTACCCAGATTGCCGTAACGACGTAAACTAAAGCATGAAAATAATTTAGTAATTGAGCTCGGGTCGTTGCAATAACAAGCGATTGATTAGAGAATCCTTCTAACAACTTAGTCACACTCGCAGACAAACGCATAGACACAAACACATACGCACACACACTCGTACAGACACGGAGCCACCCTAATCTAATATAGATGGACTTGTGTGAAAAATTATCGAATAGAAAGAGTGGTTAAAAAAAAAAAAAAAAAATGCGTGCGTGATAATACCCCGTAGAAATCTTCTCGATGGTTTGTCCACACCGAGGAGTGAGCTCGAGACGAATTTTTTTTTTTTTTGCGAATGTGGCAGAGATTTTATTTTTTAATATTTTTTTTTGTTCTCGGTATTTTAGACGACACGAGATGGCAGACAATCGTGAAGACGAACAACGGACCGCTGACGGAATTTGCGGTTTCTTATCAGAATCTATTACCCTCGACTTCTTATCTCTTTCGGGTTATATCGTACAATCGATATGGCATCAGTTACCCCGTATACTCCACGGAAACGGTGAGTGGTCGCTATGAAATTAGGAAATCCGGGGAATCAATGAAAATCAATGAGGATCTATGGGGATCTATGGGGATCTATGGGGATCTATGGGGATCTATGGGGATCTATGAGGATCTATGAGGATCTATGAGGATCCATGAGGATCTATGAGGACCTATGAGGATCTATGAGGATCTATGAGGATCTATGGGGATCTATGAGGATCTATGAGGATCTACGAGGATATATGCTCGATCATAGATCCAGCACAGATCCTCATAGATCCAGCATATATCCTCATAGGCCCTCATAGATCCTCATAGATCTAGCATAGACTTCATAGATCCGCATAGATCCAGCATAGACTTCATAGATCCTTATAGATCCAGCATACATCCGGCATAGATCCTCGAATATCCAGCATAAATCCTCATAGATCCTCATAGATCCAGCATAGATACTCGTAGATCCAGCATAGATCCTCGATGAGAATCTATGAGGATCTATGAGGATCTATGAGGATGTACGAGGATCTATGGGGATCTATGAGGATCTATGAGGATCTATGAGGATCTATGAGGATCTATGAGGATCTACGAGGATCTATGAGTATTTATGAGGATCTACAAGGATCTACGAGGATCTATGGGGATCAATGAGAATCAATGAAATTACCGAAGTGTGGAATTACGAAATAATGAAATAACGAAATAATGAAATAATGAAATTACGAAATAATGAAATAATGAAATTACGAAATAATGAAATAATGAAATTACGAAATAATGAAAAAAGTTTTTATTTTGTGCAGGTTCTGACACCGTCGAAATTGTATCTGGAGTACGCCTTTCTCCAGCACAGACCGTTCTACCGTCAAACCTGGTTCATGGTGACCCTCGCAGCATCGTCGATCGTTATAATCATAATGGTGATCGCGATTCTCTGCGTGAAGAGCAAGAGTTACAAGTACAAACGTAAGTTTCATAAAAAAAAAATTCATTCTTCTAAACTTTAATACTGAAACTCTATGAAAACAAAAATTTCGTGATGCAGAAGAGGCGCAGAAGACTCTGGAGGAATCCATGGCGATGGACATCGACGATCGGCAGGAGTCCGATCTCGAGCTTTACAGATCGAGACAACCGGGCGGAGGGACGATGAACATCGGAAGCGCGTGCGGCACTCTCGGCAAGAGAAGCACACTCGCGAGAAAGTCGATGCATCCGCCGCCGCCGACCATGCTCGGCAAATCACCGCCGAGGCCGTCGCCGGCCTCGGTCGCTTATCACAGCGACGAGGAGAGCCTCAAGGGCTACGACGAGAATCCCGACGACAGCAGCGTCACGGAAAAACCGTCGGAAATCAGCTCCACCGATTCTCAGGTAAACTTTTTTTGTTCACATTGCCCCGAACAGAATGTAATTTTTCCTAGATATTTTTGCCCTGAAAAGAATGTTATTCTTCATCAATATTTTTGCCCTGACGAGAATGTAATTTTTCCTAAATATTTTTATGCAGAAAAGAATTCAATCTTTCCTAAATATTTTTACCCCGACAAAAATACAATTTTTCGTAAATATTTTTTCCCGAAAAGATTGTACTTTTTCCTAAATATTTTTGCCACGAAAATAATGCGCTTTTTCCTAAATATTTTTGCCCCGAAAAGAATGCAATTTTTCCTAAGTATTTTTGACCAGAAAAAAATGCACTTTTTCATAAATATTTTTGCCCCGAAAAGAATGCAATTTTTCCTAAATATTTTTGCCCTGAATAGAATGCAATTTTTCCCAAATATTTTCGCCCGAAAAGGATGCACTTTTTCCTAAATATTTTTGCTCTGAAAAGAATGACATTTTTTCATACATATTTTTGCCCCGAAAAGATTGCAATTTTTCCTAAATACTTTTGCCCCGAAAAGAATGCACGTTTTCCCAAATATTTTTGCCCCGAAAAGAATGCATTTTTCCCTAAATATTTTCGCCCTGAAAAGAATACACTTTTTCCAAAATATTTTCGCCCAAACAAGAATGCACTTTTTCCTAAACATGGTTGCCCTGAAAAACTGCAATTTTTCGTAAATATTTTATATTTTAATCTTTGCCTAGAAAAAAAAGTAATTTTTTCTAAACATTTTTATACTTCTATTTTCCTCCTAAAAAAAACCTCACTTTTCCTCATAATTCTTATATGTATATTTTTGCTTAAAAAAAAAAAAAGAAAGAAATGTTTTCTAAATATATATATTTTTTCTATCGCCAGGGTTCGGAGAGCGAGAACGAGAGCGTGCAGTCTGACCCGCACTCGTTCGTGAATCACTACGCGAACGTGAACGACTCGTTGCGGCAGTCCTGGAAGCGTCAGAAGCCGGTGAGGAATTATTCCTCCTACACCGACTCGGAGCCGGAGGGAAGCGCCGTGGTGAGCCTGAACGGCGGACAAATAATAATGAACAACATGGCACGATCGAGAGCGCCGCTTCCGGGTTTCTCCTCTTTCGTATGATCGACAGACTCGGCCTCGATCTTCGTGCTCTTCACGCCCTCCCTTCAGCGATCGGACGATCGTTAAAAAAAAACGAAAAAAAAAAATTGCGGAAAGAAAAGATAAAAAAAAAAAGAACATAACATACTTAAGGCTTACGGCATCTTCAACAATATTGTGATATACTTCGATTACATATTATTTATATATACATATATATATATAAAAATTGACGCAAGGACGAAGCGCGTGCGCGCGCTGAGAAAATGAGAGCGAGAAAAAAAAATCGAAGTTTGCCGATTTTTTTTTTTTTTTGTACGCGACGCTGTGATGTTGCGACGCTTGAGATAGATTTTAAAAGAGCTTTACGCAGATTAACTAAACCGGCTCTCATATCACTAGGACTTTTTTATTATTATTTTTTTTGTATTATTATTTTTTATTCAAGAAAATTCAAGTCCTTTCACGATAGTCCGAGCGGGCTAAATGTGAGTTTCAGAGAAAATTCAAACGTTTCTCGATGGGACAAAAATCTGAAAAAAATCAACCGTATGGGAGGTGCTGAAAACACCGTATTTATGTAATAATAATTCCGAAATTTTATTGACGAATTGAGGATGAAAATAATTGATTAACAAATTACCTGGAAACTTAAGTATTTTTTTTCCACAAAAATGATTCCACAAAAATGAATTTTTTGTAACCTTTGAAAATCGAGTTTTTTCTATGGTCGAGCTGTGAAAAAAAAAATTCAAAGGTTTCAAAAAAATTCTGAAAAAATAATTACGCACTCAGAAAAATAGAGGAATGATTTTCATGACGGAAAAAAATTAAGTTGCCAGGTAATTTGTCGAATAGTGATTTTTATCTTCAATTTTTTTATAACAAATTCGAATTATTATTCCACAAAAACAATCCTTGTAGCACTTGATTTTTTTCAGATTTTTGTTCCATCAAAAAGTGTTCGAATTTTTCTCTGAAACTCGCGTTTGGCGGTATTCGACCGCTCCGACTGCTTTAAATAAATTCGAAGGCTACTTCATAGATTCGCATTAATTCGATTTTTGCTTGAGCTCGAACTTTGCTCAAGTTTGATCTTCATCCAAGTTCGATTTAATTTTTTTTTTTAAAGTGAAGTCCAAGTCCTCGAAGGCCGCTTCGGAGATTCGCATTGATTCGATTTTTGCTCGAGCTCGAACTTGGCTCAAGTTTGATGTTCACTCAAATGCGATTTAATTATTTTTTATTTATTACATTTTTTTTTTCAATTTTTTTCTTTTTTCAATTTAAAGTGAAGTCCAAGTCCTCGAAGGCCGCTTCGGAGATTCGCATTGACTCGATCTTAGCTCGAGCTCGAACTTCGCTCGGGTTTGATTTTTTACAGTTCGATATTTTTTTATAATTTTTTTTTTAACTCGAGAATAATGCGAATTTTCGATGACACCGTCCTCGAAGGACTTTCGCGTCACGCAGAGTCCTTCGCGACTGATCTCGCGTCTCCGGAATAATGAGATTCACTCTCGTGTGCCACCCGAGGCGTTTTTTTTTTTTTTTCCAATACTATATATCGAGATTGTCACACACGAAAGTCCTATCATATCGATTTTTTCCTCTAATCGCATAATATCATACTAGAAATTAAGGAGATTATTAATGAAAAAAAAAATAAAATAAAAAAAATCCACTTCGCGACGAGGAAGCGCGAATCGTGGCTGTTACGAGTGATAATCGCGACGCCTGTTAAGCTCTGCGGACGAATAAGAATAAACCGCGGATTCAGCTTGAATGATAAAAAAAAACTGCGCTTCTCCAGACTACGATCTGTTTTTTTTTTTTTTTTGTAAATACGAGTACGAGAAGAAATTCCTGGCAGATGAGCGGAAATTCAATCGCATTTTTTTTTTTTAATAATAGATTTAATTTTAATCATACATTCTCTAGGACCAATCTTTAAGGGTAATAGAAAAAGGCTGATATCTTGTATTACTGAATACGATAACGTTAAGACGATTTTATACACCGAGTAGAAAAAAAAAAATTGAAATAAATAATAATAATGAGGAGAAAACGAAAAACTGCGAACTGCTCTTGTAACGAAAAAAGGTCTAATCTTAACGATAAGTATAGTTTCTAGTATAGAAAAAAACACACGCGCGAGAGTGTATCTTCTGTATGAAAAAAAAAACACTGCCAACAAATTCATTTAGTTCAAATTTTCGCATTATTTAATAAAAAAAAATATATATATTATATATAATAATTGTAATTTAGTTAAATCGTAGGTAAAGAAAGAACGATGTGAGACGTTAGGTCGATGGATCGAGACTCGGCTCTTTCCGGGCCGACGGCCGGAGAGAAAAAAAAATGATTAAAAAAAAGACGTTTTTCGATACACGTTATTCATTTAATAAAAAAATTTATCAAATTTTACGAAATCCACGTGCTTACGATCAGTTTCCATTTCTCTTACTTTTTTTTTTGCATTCGATATATTAACAGTTTGTATTTGCAGATTTCTTAAAAAATATTAATCAAACGATCGATAATAACTAATAATAATATTAATAATAATTATATTGTAAATATAATTGTGATTATAATTATAAATATAATATATTAGTAATATTAATGATTAGGTATTAAAAATTAATGATTAATTTATTAAATTGCTTAATTTTTATCGGGTAAAAAAATTGTCGCAGCGATCGAACCACTGGACCAAATTCGACGGCAATTTGACGACCGAGGCTCGCTTGATCGCCGACCACGCCGCGACGTCGGCAACTCCGGCTTCGTCGCCGTTCCCGAGAAAATTGCTCCTTCCGAGCTTGTCCCCGATTTTCGAGAGAGTCGACTGAATTTCCTTCGGCGATTCTTGGTAGTTCAGACGGTGCGAGAGATCGAGAATGCAATTCAGGCGGCTCAGCGCTTGCGGAGATTCTTCGGCTTCGGCGGAAAGTCGCCTGGCGAGGTAACGCAGCAAATTCGTCTCGCCGATGAGCGGATAACCCTGCACTCCGGAAATCACGAACTCCAAATCGTCGACTGGAAAAAAAAAAATCACATGAAAATCGAGTTTTTTTCGAGTAAAGTTTCTATGAAAACGTTTTTATTTATGAACTATTGTTATTCACATTATTTTTATTTCTATTTTTATTTTAGAAACTTTTTTCTGTGATTTTTTGGCTTTGGGGAAATTAAGGTAATCGATGAAATTAAGATACTTCAAAATTTCATAAAATTTAACCGATCGGGATGGATTTATGACGAATTATCTTTTGACTTTTGATGTACATAGCTTCTATGAAAAGGCATTTTTTTTATTACTATTGTTTTTTTAACTTTTTTCTGTGATTATTTGGCTTTGTGGAAATTAAGATAATTCATAATTTCATAAAATTTAACTGGTCGGGATCGATTGTTGTCGAATTCAATTTGCACTTTTGTGTACACAGCTTTTATGAAAAGGCGTTTTTTTACTATTGTTAATTTTTCAATAAAAATTGTAAGAAAATTGTGTCAGAAACGATTTAGTAGAACTTTTAGACGAAGTAGGACTTTCTGAAATATTTCTTTTCTTATACTTCTACTAAGTATCCTTAATAGTAAACAAAATTGATTAAATGAATTGAACGAATGAAATGAATTGAAAAAATGAAATTAATCAAACAAATGAAATCAATCTAATGAATAAAATGAATCAAAAGAACGAAATAAATAGAATCAATTAAATTAATCGAATGAATGAAATGAATCAAGTGAATAGAATGAATCGAATGAATGAAATGAATCAAGTGAATGGAATGAATCGAATGAATGAAATGAATCGAATGAATAAAATGAATCGAATGAATAAAATGAATCGAATGAATCAAATGAATCGAATGAATAAAATAAATCGAATGAATCAAATGAATCGAATGATGAATCGAATGAACAAAATGAACAAAATGAACAAAACAAAGGAAACAAACGAAATGAAGAAAATAAATGACGCTGAAGAAATAAGTTTCACCTGTCTTCCATATCAGGGACAGTTTAACGCAGTCGATGGACCTCTGTTTTCTCTCGACTCCGATCTCCGGCACTGTTCCCAGTACACTGGAGTGCGTATAGCAAGCGACTTCAAAGTCCACGTCCCTCCAAATCTTTGCCAGTGCCTTGACGGCGTAGCAGGGTTTGGAAGGATCCGCCCTGACTACGACTTCGACGAACAAGGGATCTCGCCTCGCGACCGCTTCCTGGCTCGTCTCGCTCCTCCGCGCTTCAACATGCCTCGACTCTCCGGACTCTCCGGTGACCTTGAGGACATCGCAGAGGCTCAGAACTTGCTCCTTCAGCTCGGCCAGCTGCGCCAGTATCTTCTCCTGCCTCGCCTCCAGCACCGCCACGTCCGGCAGCGGATTCTGAAAAATTATTACAACGAATAAATATACAAAATAAATATACAAGAAAATGAAATTATAATCTAAATAATTAAATTAAATTTTTTTTTTTTTGCACAATTTTCAAAAACTCAAAATTCAATGAAATCCAAATCTATAAATAAATGAATAAAAATGCAAGACTGAAAAATCCAAAACTTTAAAAAATCCAAAATCTTTGAAACTCTAAAACTTTGAAAAATCCAAAATCTTTAAAACTCTGAAACTTTGAAAAATCCCAAACTTTCAAAAGTCCAAAATCTTTAAAACTACAAAACTTTAAGAAACGCAAAGCTTTTAAAAATCCAATATTTTTAAGAACGCAAAATTTTTAGTTCTTAGCAAAAAATTGTATATCGCTGTAAAGAATTAATTTATCGTTCGATTAATTTTCATCGCACATTAAAAAAAAAACAACAGAAAAGAAAAATCCACAAATTTCAGTTTTTAGCGAAGAACGTTGCGCCTAAGTTAAAAATTAATTTACGACCCCTCGCCCTAGAATCATCGCACAGAAAAAAAACAGAAAGTGTACAAAGAAAAAAAATCTCAAAATTCATTTTTTTTAATTTCGATTCCCGATTTCGTTTATTTCAAAAATTCTCAAAAACGATTTTTCAAAACTGCCACAACTTTACCGAAAACCTTGAAAAAGCCCGAAACCTACGAAGTTCTCGGCGTCACGAAAATTTCGTCATGCCGAAAAACCGGGTGAGAAAATTTTAGTGGCCGAAAAAAAAAAAAAAATCCTTAAAATCGATTGAAAAAATGTTCAAAAATGATTTTAAAAAAAAAGTGATTTGACCGAAAACTGCGCGGTGAGGGAAAATTTCGTCACGCCGAAGCCCCCGGTGAGTGAAATTTTAGTGGCCAAAAAAAAAAAAAAAAAAAAAAAAACCAAAAAAATACGATCAAAGAGAAAAAAAAAACACTGATATAATTTGACCGAAAACCTTCAAAAAGTTGATAACCTTCTCTGTCACATCGGTAGCGTCGACGTTCCCGTTGAGGGTCGCGTGTTCGCCGCCTGCACGGTGAATATTTTTCATCCTGTACATGCACTCGTCCCGATCGATCGCAACATTCTTGTCCAGCACGGGCTTCAGCGAGTACATCGCGGTCGCGACACTCATTTTTGGTAATTTTTTTTTTTCGCCAATTATTCTCGAAGAAAAATAAAAACCGATCGAATATCGAACGATTAATTTTTCGACGATTTTCCCGATAGGATTTACGATTTTTATTTTTAATTTGGCGTTGGATTAGACGATAATTTTTTCGTCGATACGGCGTTTTTTTTCTCGGCACCGTCTCGGTGTATATTTAGCAATTCGGCCGGTCGGCCATTCGGGAGCGACGGTCGCCGGGGATTCCCGGACGGGGGCGCTGCGCGCGCACGGGCCGCGCTCATTGGCTGGCTCGCGGACAAACTTGGCCGGAGACTGGCCAATGGTGCACCGAAAGAATCGGTTGATTCACGTTAGTTACCAAAAAAACGAGTGAAGTTAATTAAAAATGTTAAAAACTTTGAGGTAAAGTTACTAGAAAAACTGGTTTTTTACGGAATTTACATCACTGCTGGTCGGAAAATTGTGTGGTTAATTTTGTAAAATTACCGCCTTGGACAAAAATGTCCCACCACTTAAATTTCATGGAATTTTTTGTGACGGTAAAGTTACGAAAATGAAGGGACGGAGAAAAGTTGTGAGCTGCATTTTTTCATCAATACGGACGAATTTTACCTATTTTGTATAATTTTAATTTTATACAATTTTGCGTTAAGGTAAGAGAAAATTTCCGCTTGTGACGGTAAATAAAAGAGATAAGAAATGTTAGTGGTTTTTCTTGCATCTGTATTTATTTTACAACAGCGTATACGTGGATTTTACACATCTGAGAGAAATTTACCATAAAAATACGCTAACTGTATTTTTCTATCACAAAATTGTGACGTCCACTTTGGGTTTCTAATTATCGCGATTACACGATTAACCGCCAAACGTCTTGATCGAACAATCGATCGACAACCAATCGATTGGTATAAATTCAGAGCTAAACATTTCAAACTAAACATCAAAACCTAAAAATTAAAAAATTAAAAACTAAAAAATTAAAAACTAAAAAATAAAAAATAAAAATTAAGAACCAAAAATCAAGAACTAAAAATCAAGAACCAAAATTTAAAAACCAATAATTAAGAACCAAGAATAAAGAAACAAAAATTAAGAACCAAAAATCAAGAACTAAAAATCAAGAACCAAAAATCAAGAACTAAAAATCAAGAACTAAAAATCAAGAACTAAAAATCAAGAACTAAAAATCAAGAACTAAAAATCAAGAACTAAAAATCAAGAACTAAAAATCAAGAACTAAAAATCAAGAACTAAAAATCAAGAACTAAAAATCAAGAACTAAAAATCAAGAACTAAAAATCAAGAACTAAAAATCAAGAACTAAAAATCAAGAACTAAAAATCAAGAACTAAAAATCAAGAACTAAAAATCAAGAACTAAAAATCAAGAACTAAAAATCAAGAACTAAAAATCAAGAACTAAAAATCAAGAACTAAAAATCAAGAACTAAAAATCAAGAACTAAAAATCAAGAACTAAAAATCAAGAACTAAAAATCAAGAACTAAAAATCAAGAACTAAAAATCAAGAACTAAAAATCAAGAACTAAAAATCAAGAACTAAAAATCAAGAACTAAAAATCAAGAACTAAAAATCAAGAACTAAAAATCAAGAACTAAAAATCAAGAACTAAAAATCAAGAACTAAAAATCAAGAACTAAAAATCAAGAACTAAAAATCAAGAACTAAAAATCAAGAACTAAAAATCAAGAACTAAAAATCAAGAACTAAAAATCAAGAACTAAAAATCAAGAACTAAAAATCAAGAACTAAAAATCACGAAATGAAATTAAGAAATAAAATAAAAAACTAAAAATCGACACCTAAAAATCAACAACTAAAAATCAACTTTCCAAAGCCTGACAAAAAGGATAACACCGATTCCCGCCGCCGCTGCGCAATTCCACCGGTAATCTTACCGCAGCCCAAACGTCCGGTAACTTCCCCGTCGGAACTCGGAGTCTGCGCGCTCGCTTCCGGGCGCACCGGAAGTCGCTCTCCTCGGGATCGCGCGCGGGAAATCGCGGCTCCTCGCAATATCTCCGAAAACCCCGTTCGCCGTCCCCGCGCCTCGAAACCCCGATTTTTCAATAAATCCCAAATCATATATTTCCATTCCCACAATCCGCAGCCCGCCAATTGGTCGACGAGTTTCTGGCGCGGCGAGTCCGATGGCGTTGCTCGCTGCGCGAAGAACCAACATGGCCGCCGCAGTTTCTGTCACGCCGTTAACGCGCATCGCGAGTTCATAAAATTTCGCTCCCGAAACCGCCGTCTTCGCGACGAAGTTTCATCGCCCTCGAGTGCGAGCGAAGTGCGCGACCAGCGACCGTCGAATCGTAACGGTGCGCCGAAAAATCCGTCCTCGACAGCGCGCGAGCGCCATTTTAATCGGCCGAAAAAAATTGCGCGGGGCGCGCGGAGCGGGACGG
The DNA here is from genome assembly GCA_933228735.2 of Amblyteles armatorius. Lineage (NCBI taxonomy): Eukaryota > Metazoa > Arthropoda > Insecta > Hymenoptera > Ichneumonidae > Amblyteles > Amblyteles armatorius. Next base: position 735,620 of record OW121697.1, read on the forward strand.
GCGAGTCGCGGAGGCTCGGTTCGCCGCTGCGCCGCCGGAGGGCGCCACGATCGGTGCGCGTTAGAATCTCCCGTCTCTCTCGCCGTCGCGACCGAAAATTACACCAATCGGCGTGCAAAAAAAAAAATTACAGTGTTCCAATACGTTCTCCGGTGTGCGCGGAGCGAAAACGCGTGTGCTCTTCGTCGTTCGCTCACGGATTAATCGACGACGGAGAGAGAGAGACGAGTGTCGCGCTCGAAACGGGCGTCGAGAAAACAATGCGCCTCGCTCCGATCAGACGAATCTACGACTGAAAAGAAAAAAAAAATACATATATATACATACATATATATATATATATAAAACAACAATCGTGTCCTCGATCGCGCGTAGTCGCAGCGGGCTTCTCGCGAAGCTCCGTCGCGCGTACCGGAGGTTAGAAGTGCGTTCTTTTAGCCGCTAAACCTCGAACTCTACCCAGAAGAAAAAAAAAAAAAAAACAAACAAAAAATAATCGAAAAAAGTTTTAAAAATCATCGACAAGGAGAGGAGCGAGCCAGAAAAATATCCGCAGAGTTTAGTGCCCGGTTCCGCGGCGGATCGGTTCGAGGACCCCGGTTCGCTAATCGTCGAGCGCGGAGCGCGATTATTGTGGGTTAGAATCGTCTTCGTTTTCTTCTTTTTTTTTTCTCCTCTCCGTCCCATCGGCCGTTCGGCGCGCCACCTGGCGGCGGAAGTGCGCGCCCGTGCAACGCCGCTCCTGATTGGTCCTCGTCCCTCGGTCCGCGCGTCCGTCTCGCATCGCGAACGAAAAAGGCCCTCGGTGCGAACGAACTTGTCTCCGCAAAATCCGCGCAACGATTTTGCCGCCGGATCGCTCGTCGCGATTTTTCGGCCTCGTCGCGGCGAGCAGAAAATCCGCTCGCGAAAGGCGACGCGGACGATCCTTTCCGAGGCGCGGGATGGCCGCCCGGCCGCCGGCCAATCAGCGTCGCTCTCTCACGGGCCTCTGAGGCGCACGGCCAATCCCCGCCTCCCCTCACCCCCCACCTTCCCCCCAACCCTCGCGCGCTCGCCGTCGCGTCAGTGAATAGTTATATATCGCAGTTGTGCGCTTCGCTTTTAGCCGTCTCTCGCATCTCTCCGACGATTTTTTTTTTTTCGTACGCGACGTGCGGCTCTTCGGTGTGCGCGAAGAAAAAAATATATATACACGGGAACAAAAATTTGTCGACCGAGAATCGAGCGCGAGGACCGCCGAGTGCAAATCGCCGCTTCGCCGACCGGGGATAAATAAACAAACGATCGAAAAAAAAAAAAAAAAAAAAAAAAGTTGGGGAAAATATATGATAATAATAATGATGATGGAAAAATCGTGTTCGGTCACGTGACCTCCCCGCGAGGAGCCGCCGAAAGAAATGGCGCAAAGATCAGAGTACAAAAATGGCTTCGATCTTGTTGCATCGGTGCCGATACGCGCTAGCTACGTCGCGCTTTCACAAGCCGCGCGTTAAGGGGACTTAGAGGCGGAGACGGCGCGTCGAAGTGACGGGCAATTATCGAGCGAGAGAAAGAAAAGTTTTCGGCGGTGGACAGATTATATTCGAGCTCGAAAAAAACATTGACTCTGTTTTACCGACGGCTCGGAGGAACGGAAAATTTGAGGTGAATGCGAAAGGTGGACGAGTGGGGAAAAAAGGGGAAAGATCTACTTTGCCGACGGTTTTCTCGAAGAAAAACGAAAGAGTGGGGGGAATACAACGTGAATAAGTTGGAAGGAAACGGGAAACGTTGACTCTACCTTACCGACCGTGCTTCTTGAAACAAAAAAGTTTGAGGAAAAATAACAGAGAGGTGAATTGAAGGGAAAAAAAATCGAGAAAAATCTCGTGAGAAACTGCATTACCGACTGTTCCTGAGTAACGAAAATCACGAAGAAGTAACGGATTAGTCGAAAAAAAGATAAGAAAAAAAACGCCGAATTTTCAAAACCGACCGTTTTTTTTTTTTTTATTAAAAAAATCACGAAAAACTAACGGATAAATCGGAAGAAAATAAGAATAAAACTCGTCGAGAAACATCGCCTCTGCATTACCGAGCGTTCTTCTTCAACGTAAAAATCGCGGGAAAAAAACGAACGGACACATCGAAGAAAGAAAAATCTCGACGAGAATCCTCGACTCTGCATTACCTACAGTTCTCCCCGAACAAAAAGAGTGCCGAAAACCAAACGGATAAATCGAATTTGAAAGAAGGCCAAGAAAATAACTCTTCGAAAAAAAAATCCCAAAACAAACGGATCAAACCTTAGAGAAAAAGCCTAAGTAACATTGAATCTACATTACCGACACTTCCTCCCTAAACGATCCTCCAACCCACCAAAAAAAGAAAACCCCACACTCTACCTTACCGACCTAAAAAAAAAATCCACCGCAAAACCCAAACCGCAAACAAAAATAAAAAAAATCCCCCACAAAGCCCAAACCTCCGAACACGAATAAAAAAAATCCCCCACGAAACCCAAACCTCCGAACAAAAATAATAAAAAATCCCCCACAAAAACCGACCCACCGGACAAAAATCAAAAAAATCGACAAAATGACCGGAAGAGGAGCGAAGAGGCGGGGTCGCCCGCCGAAGTCGGTGGTGATGGAGCGCCCCAAGAAGTTCCAGTACCACCTGATGAAGAAGCCGAAGTACCTGCAGAGCAAGGCGGGTTCGGAGACGCCGAATTCGCAGCCGAGCACGCCGACGCCGTCGCGTCCGTCGTCGCCGGTGGAGTCCGAGTCGAGCCGGCGAAGCACGCGTAGCCGTAAGGCGCGCGGCGGTTCGCGCGGCTCCCGCAAGGGGGCGCACGCGTCGGGCGCTTACCAGCGACGCGGCTACAACCCGAACGTCGACTACCACGACTCCGAGTACCATTACGGCTCGGATTTCGGCGACGAGTCGAGCGAGAAGAGCGAGGCCGAGGACGATCCTCAACCGACCGATCTCGAATCCTCGGAATCCGTCGACGAGCCCGATCCGCCGAGCGACAGCGATTTCTCGCTGTCGAGCTTCAGCACCGCGAGCGGAACGCCGCGCAAGTCCGCCGCCGCCCAACAGAGGGCGCCAAGCCCCGAACCGCTCTGGCTGCAGAACCGCGAACTCCCGCCGCTCCGCCTACCCAAGTCCTCCGAGGACCTCCTCGTCGCCAAGGAATTTGTCATGCCCGCCTTGTCCGTCTACGAGGTCTTGAGACACTTCCGCGCACTCGTCAGACTCTCGTCCTTCAGGTAGCTTTCTTTATTTGCGGGCGTTTTCGTTTTTCGTTTTCGGATTCGATGGTAGAAATTTTTGTAATTCAAGGCATTGGACTGAAGTTTTTATGGGGCGACATCAGTTGCGATTTTTATTTTGATGTAGAATTGTCAGGAATAATTAGCGGAGTTTTGGAACGAAATTAAAGTAAATTACTGGAGGCAAATTACTGGACTTAAAAAAATCATATTATAAATGTACGAATTATCAAAAGGACTCTCGTCCTTTAGGTAGCTTTCTTGATAAGCGGGGGTTTTGTTTTTGGTTATCGAATTCGCTGGTAAAGAAGATTCCGATTTAAGGCATCGGACTGAAGTTTTTATGCAAGGCCAACTTAAATTCAATTACTGGAATTAAAGGACTTTAAAAAATTATATTGTAAATGTATAAATTATTGACGGGACTCTCGTCCTTTAGGTGGCTTTCTTGATAAGTAGGGGTTTCTTTTTGGTCACTGAATTCGATGGTAAAAATAATTCAAATTTAAGGCATTGGACTGAAGTTTTTATGCAAGGGCAACTTAAATTCAATTACTGGAATTAAAGGAGTTAATAAAATTATATTATAAATGTATGAATTATAATCAGGACTCTCGTCCTTTAGGTGGCTTTCTTGATAAGCGTGGTTTTATTTTTGGCTATCGAATTCGCTGGTAAAAATTATTCAAATTTAAGGCACTGGACTGAAGTTTTTATGGGGCGATTCAAATTTTAATGTAGAATTGTAGAATGTGTAGCTCTGGAATTATTCGTAAATATTCGTATTATAAAATTTTTTGAATATTCGATTCGAATTTCGAATTGACTATCAATATTCAATTCAACTCAAGTGCTGTTCGCACATCCTCATTATCAACCCTTTGAATTAGGGATGTGCGAATGGCACTTGAATTGAATTTAATTGAATATTCGAAAATTTGAATTATACGAATATTTATGAATAATCTTAACAATTTAAATATTTATTAATAATTCCAGACCTGGGCAACATACTCGAAAATTTTCAAAATACCAAATACTATCCGTATTCAAAACACAAAATACTTTTTATATTAATGAGTAATTCGTTTGAGTACTTCGATTTTTAAAGGTATTTTAAAAAGTACTCAAACGAAGTACTTGAAGTAAATGTATTTTAAGTACAAATAGTATTTTCATATTTCTGGTATTTTTCGAGCATTTCGCCAATCTCTGATCGCATATCGTCCCACACTTTGTTCCTCAAAATATTCACAAACATTCATAAAGAATTAAGTTATTCCAAAAATTCATGAATATATTCATTTAAAAAAAAATTGAATTATTCGCATTATTCATAAATATTCCTAAGAAATTCGATTATTCCGAACATTCATAAACATTCACAAAAATGGAATCATTCCCAATATTCCTAAACATTCATAAAAAAAAAAGAAAAAAATTCAATTATTCCAAATATTCGAATATTCAATTCAACCCCCGAATCGAATAATTCGAATCGAATCCCCAATAAATCCTCAAAAATTTCGATCATCCGCCCATCCCGATCAAAACATCCGTCAAATATCCGACTCTCGACTAACGCATCTCGCCTCTCTCGCTTCCAGGTTCGAGGATTTCTGCGCGGCGCTCACGTGCGAGGACCAAACGAACTTGCTGGCCGAGATCCACATAACGCTGGTAAAATCCCTGCTGCGAGAGGAAGATTCGCAGCAGACGCACTTCGGCCCGCTGGACCAGAAGGACTCGGTGAACGTGAGCCTCTACTTCGTCGACTCGATGACCTGGCCGGAAGTCCTCAGATGCTACGTCGAGAGCGACAAGAACTTCGACGCCGACGTTCTCGGCATCCTCACCGACCGGGAATATCCGTTCGCGCCGATCGAGGAGCGGCTTCGAGTCCTGCAATTTCTGACCGATCAGTTCCTGATCACGAATCCGGTCAGGGAGGATTTGCTGCACGAGGGAAACATGCACTACGACGATCACTGCAGAGTCTGCCACAGACTCGGCGACCTGCTCTGCTGCGAGACTTGCCCAGCCGTGTTTCATCTCGAGTGCGTCGAACCGCCGCTCGTCGACGTCCCGACCGAGGACTGGCAATGCAGCATCTGCAAAGCTCATAGGATAAACGGCGTCGTCGACTGCATTCCCGACGTCGAGAAAAACGGACTGCTCTGCAGGCAGGAGCATCTGGGGTTCGACAGACACGGCAGGAAGTACTGGTTCCTTGCACGCAGGGTCTTCGTGTAAGTTGGGCGAGGAATAACAAGCGCTTTTTGTTTTGTTTTTTTTATAACTATATTTTTTTTTTTTTTTTGCTTTCTCATGGAGGAAGCTTTGTGATGGGGGCAAAGAATTTTCTAGATTTTAGTGAAAACGTGTTCAGAATGTTCCGTAACATCGGAACATGACACTTTGAAAAAATGTCTGGATGTGATTTGACGAAATTTGACGAAAATCGGTCGAACCGTTTTTTTTGTTTGTTTTTATTGAATTTTTTAAATCTCTTTATTGAATATTATAAATTTTTTTCTCATAAATCGATCTTAAACGGAGCATAGCTATCAAACGGGCGTCTCACCGATCCAAACAAAAATATTAGATCACGGTACACTCATGAAAGCATATTCTGGAATTTTCTAAAGAAAAATTAAACACGAAGTATTAGCTGAAAAAAAAAATTTCGTCTATTTTTCATGGAAATAGATATTTATTGCATTCAAAAAAATCTACAAAATTTTGTTTTCAAAAGTTCATTTAAAACTGCAACGTTTATGTCTTAAACGTTTTTTCGTACGACTAATAGTTTTTAAGATATCGGGGGTTTTAAAACAAAGTTCTATTTTTCGATATCTCAAAAAAAAAAAAAAAAAAAACCCAAAAATTCTTTTAAAAATTAACAAAAACTCATTGTAAATGATGATGAATTGTGGTGAAATCACAACTTTTTTAAAAATAAGGTCGAGTTTTTGACCGTTCCAAACCGGATGGAACACCTCATATATGCATTCGTGCATAGTGGGTGGTTTTAGTGTCTGAGCCCATTCCAACGTACACGAAAGCGTTTATCGATTTATGATGATTTGTGACGAATGGGGATTTTTTTTCGCGATGGAAAATGATTTTTTAGAGGTTTTTCTGGCGGAGTGTTCCGAGGTGGGATTTTTTTTTACGATGAAAAAATGATTTTTTTTTCAAAAGATTTTTGGACTTGTCTTCGTGTAAGTTTCGTATAAGTTTTTTGAATTTTTGTGTATTCTTGTTTTTACAGGGAAAGCGAGGATGGCGAGGTGTGGTACTACAGCACGACCCTGCAGTTCGGCGAGCTGATGGCGAGCCTGGACAAAAACGAGATGGAGGTCGCCCTGTATCGAGAGCTCTCCGACTACAGGGACGAGATCGTGAGGCAGATGGAACTCACGGAGACTATAACGAATCAGATAAAGGGAAACAAGAAATCCTACCTGGAGGTTGAAAACGGTAACTATCAAATGCGCCGGAAGAACGAAAAAAAAAATACGTTGAATTCGTTGAAAAATTCAATCCTTATTCGCTATTTTGCGACGCCGTGCAGACGCTTTTGGAATTTTTGGAGGTCTTTAAAAATCCTCGAATTTTGCTCATCCTTGAATAGTTTTTTCATTTCTTTTTTTTTTCTTCAAGTACGTACATTTTTTTTATTTCTTTCGTCGATTTTTTTGAATTTCACTCTTTCTGTAAATGTCTCAATAACGTCAAAAAGTTCCAAAAAAATTTACTCGAATTTTTTGCGGCCTTGAAGATTTTGGAAAAATGTCCTCGAATTTCGTTCGTCTTTGAAACTTGCTGCAAAAATGTTCTTGAATTCTTCTCGTCCCTAAATTTTTTTTTCTCCATTTCGATCAAACGATTGACTCCAAAAACAAAATATATTTTTAGTAGGGATGTGCAAATAGCACTTGAATTGAATTGAATTAAATATTGGTATTCAATAAAAAATTTGAAGTGAATCTTCGAAAATTGGAATATTACGAATATTCATGAATAATACGAATTATTCAAATATTCTGAATAATTCCAGAGTTGGCCAAAATACTTGAAAATACTAAAAATACCAAACACTATCTGTATTTAAAATACAAAATACTTTTTCTACTTACTAATACATTTATAAATAGTTCGTTTAAGTACTTTGATTTTTACAAGGTATTTAAAAAAATTTAAACGAAGGCCTTACAAATGTATTTTTAGTACCAAAAGTATTTTGCATTTTAAATACAGATAGTATTTTGTATTTTGAGAATTTTCCAGTATTTTGCAGAGCTCCGATCGCATACGATCCTCCACTTTGATTTCCGAATAATTAATAAATATTCGTAAAAAATTGAATTATCCGAAATCTTCATGAATGTTCATAAAAAAATTGAATTATTCGAAATCTTCATGAATATTCATAAAAAAATTGAATTATTCGAAAACCTCATGAATATTCATAAAAAAAATTAATCATTCGAAATATTCATGAATGTTCATAAAAAAATTCAATTATTCAAAATTTTCATGAATATTCATAAAAAAATTCAATTATTCAAAATTTTCATGAATATTCATTAAAAAATTGAATTATTCGAAATATCCGAATATTCAATTCAAATTTCGAATCTTATAATTAATATAAAATTCACAATGAATAATTGAAAATTTTGATTATTCGAACCATCCCTAATTTTCAGCCTCGATCCTGAAGATGCAGAAGGAGCGTCAGGAGCGAAAGGAGAAGGAGGACGAGGAGAAGCGCGAGAAGGATCGCCAGGAGGCGGAGGAGGCGGTGCGTCGTATGCACGAGGGAACGGATTCGCTCGAGGAGCGTTTGGCTCAGGTGTCCGGCCAGGGCGTTCCGGACAAGACCGCGAGCGCGGAAAGTCCCGAGAATCCCTCGAAGTCCGGCGAGTCCGAAGCGTCGGGCAAGCCGCCGAAAAACCCCGCGTCGACGGACGAAACCGAGGAGACGAGCGAAGCCGTCGTCGAGGACGGCGTCGCGATCGGCAAGGATGGCAAGAAGCACACGATAGTGACCCGCTCGAAGACGGGCTCGCTGCAGCCGCGCACGTTCAACATGGACGACCTGAAGCGCCGCAGCGCATCCTCGACGATGTCCAAGGACGACCTCGAGAAACTCGAGAAACTCGACCGAGGCCTTAAGGTAGGACTGTAGAATCAACTACAGAATCAACCTCGATATTTTGAAACTATTTTTCTCCGAAACGGTTTTCACATATTTTATGTAACTCGTGCATGAAAAGTGGTACTTTTTGTGTCTGCCGAGAGTGGCTTAAGCGGCGCTTTACAGCCAAGTGTACTATAATACCAGGGCACATGCGTACATCGGACGGATTTTACTTTACGCACGCTTCTCGGACTTTATGCACGCTTCTCGTACTTTAGGCACGCTTTTTTTTACTTTACGCACGCTTTTTTCACTTTACATACGTTTCTCGTAGTTTGGAGACGCTTCTCGTACTTTCGGGACGCATCTCGTACTGTAGGCACATTTCTCGTACTTTACGCACGCTTCTCGTACTTTAGGCACGCCTCTCGTGCTCTAGGCACGCTTCTCGTACTTTAGGCACGCTTTCCTTACTTTACGCACGCCTCTCGTGCTCTAGGCACGCTTCTCGTACTTTAGGCACGCTTTCCTTACTTTACGCACGCTATTTGTACTTTACACACGCTTCTCGTACTTTTGGCACGCTTCTCGTACTTTAGGCACGCTTTTCTTACTTTACGCACGCTTCTCGTACTTTACACACGCTTCTCATACTTTACACGCTTCTCGCACTTTACGCACGCTCGTCGCACTTTACGCACGCTCGTCGCACTTTACGCACGCTCGTCGCACCACTGCCCACAAAATTCATTCCACGCACTCGCATCACAAACCGCTATCACACAATCCTTCCGGAGAAAAAAAGATTCGAAATGTTAAACACCCTCTTCCCGCACTAACATGTGTTCAGCCATCTCTCAAGGACGACGGCGACGGGACGCGTCTGACCCGCCAGAAGGCCCACCAGATCGCCGCCGGCACCCACCTCTTCAAGCTCGGAATGGACAACAATTACAAGTCGTACGTGAACCAGTACAGCACCAACCAGATCGCCCTCAACAAGCCCCAGCGGAACGAGGAGCGCGACAAGAAGCGCCATCTCTCGCACAAATTCTCGCTCACCGCCGCATCGGAGTTCAAGTGGATCGGCAGTTTGACCGGGACGAGGGCGCTGCTCGTCAGCACCATAAGGCAGACGATCCTCCAGCTGGAGAGCAACATTCAAGCGCCTTACATGCACACCAACTGGCCGTTGCTGAGGAAACCCTGGACGACCGCGGTCGGCGCTTGCGTCAATCCTCGGGACTTCGCCCGGGCGCTCATCGTTCTCCAGGCGTGCATCAAGTCGGTCGTCTTCGCGAGCGTCTGGCACGACCAGCTCGGCCACGTCAAGCTACAGCGGGTGACCGCCCTCGAGCGCGAGGAGAAGAAGCGACTCGACAAGAAGGAGAAGAAGGAGAAGGAGGACGAGGAGGAGCGAAATCGGCTGACGTACAATTTCGTCAAGTACACCCTGGGGCTGAAGCACCAGGTGTGGAAGCAGAAGGGCGAGGAGTACAGGGTGCACGGACAGTGGGGATGGCTCTGGATTTCGTCGAGCCGGAGGTACAAGTTCCACGACTCGAGGAGGTCGGGACTTCGGGCCGGGGCGCAGAAGGTCATGGTGCAGATCAGGGACAGAGGGGGGATCAAGATTCTCGCCCTGGACCCGCCGACTTACGACTTCCTCGTCGAAGAGTACAGCCCGAAGACGCCCAAACTCGAGCCCGAAGACGTCAAACCGGTTAAGGTGAAGGAGGAGGTCGAGCCTGAGGAATCGTTCGACGGCGTCCAGGAAGCGACGGCCGGAGCGATTTTGAGCCCGAAGAGCGAGGTCAAGACGGAGGTCAAGGAGGAGAGGACGGAGGCGAAGGCGAATTTGTCCTTTCTGGCTGGGATGAAGATCGAGAAGGTTTTCGAGCCGATCAACGGGTTCGAGGAGATCGACGTTACGAAGGCGCTGACCACTCCGGGAAGACTTCATTATCCGAAGATCGCGAAGAAGTGCCGGATAGACGAGTTCTTGGCGAGGAGGACGCATCTCAAGCTGCTGGAGGAGAGACGCACGCTGCAGTCGGAGAGGAGCAAGGAACTCGCTGCCGCGGCGGCGAAGACCGCTGGGGAGGAGAAGCAGGAGGAGGGACAGGTAGGGCTGAGAAGGGGCGGTTGGAGCGGGGTGGGAAATTTGCGAATTGGGAGATTTTTTGGGTTTGAAAAAAACATTTGTTAGGGATAAAAAAAAATTGTTCGGGGGATCTGGGAAAAGTCAGGGAATTTGGAAATTGGACAGGGAAAACGTAAATCGCTTGACCGATTACCGAATCTTTTATAAATATGTAAAAAGTACATAAAAGGGAGCCTTAAAAAAATTATAATAATTGGGAACATTTTGAAAAAAGAAAACGTAGAATTGTTAATACAGCAATTAGGCATTTTCATTTGCATAGTTAATCTTTAAAAATAAAGTTTGTTGGAAATTTGGTCACAAAAATTGTTTAATTGGTCAGTGAAAAGTCAGGGGATTTAATAATTGATCAGGGAAAAAGTAAATTATCGCCAAACCTTCTATAAATACATGAAAAGTACATCAAAGGAAGCCTTGAATAAAAATTGCGAACATTATAAAAAAAAAAAAACAGAGTTAGACGTACAATAATTAGGCATTTTCATTTGCATCATAAATTATTTTTAATAGCCGTCGTTAGAAGTTTGGTCGGGGAAATTTTTTAATTGGTCAGTGAAAAGTCAGGGAATTTTTTTCAGGGGAAAAACGGCGACCATTAATAAAAATTTGAAAAAAATCAGGCATATGGAAGGTGCTGAAAAGATTGATTTTCGGATTTAATAATTAGGGATGTGCGCATATTCAAAAATGTTTATAATCCATCATAAATTGAACATGAATAATTCGTATTTGAATATTCAAAATATCTGGATAATTCGAATAATTCGAATACGTCGATATATTCGAATAATTAATATTCAATTGATTTTAATAGTCTAAATATTCCAATTTGGTAAACGAATTATTCCAATAAGTTTTAATTTGTGTATTTATTTAGACATTTTTTCCCAAAAAAAAAATTAAAAAATCAAAGCTAATTGAAAAATCTGAAAAAATGCATACGTATTCAGAAAAATAAACGAATCAAGTTAATTTAAAAAAATTGTTTTTTTTGCCGGGTAATTTGTTAAACAATTAATTTCTGAATTAATTTGTTAATAACATTTTAGAATTATTATTGTGCGAAATTAATCTCTTCAGTACCTTTAATCTGCATGCATTTTTTCAGATTTTTATATCATCGAGAAGTACTTTCAATATTCGCTTACTTTTCGATAACTTATGCGAGATGAGCGGGAATCGACATAGCGACCTTAAGCGTTTAAATGTTTGTCTGATTGACTCCTTATTAACCGAACTTACGTCCGCAGGGCCAGGACGACGAGCCGACGGACACCTCGCTGCAGAGCATCCTCTCGGGGAAGCCGCCGAACAAGGGCATATCCGCCTCGGCGCGGGACATGCTCGGGCACATAGCGAAGAGGATTCAGCAGGTCAGGTCGCAGTACGCGAGCATAATGAGACTGGGAAAGAGCGGAGCCTGCTATTCCCGATACTGCAACATGACCGGCCAGTCCGGCAAGGCTCCGGTCACGCCTCAGAGTCTGACATCCACGTGTTACTCGCCGAGCTGCCTGCAGAAGGCGAGACTAAAGAGGGAGCTGCTCACGCTCCTCAGGAAGGCGAACGCCTTGAACAACAATCAAAGCCCGCCGAGCCTCGCTCCGCTCGGAGGCGGACCGATGTCCCAGGTAGACAAAAATAACCGGTTAATTATGCTAGTTACTAAAATAACCGAGCTCGAAAATTAACCAGACTGTTGAAAAAAAAAAAAAATGGTAAATTTAATGCGCTGGACTGGAAGTTTTTTATGCAAAAACTAGTACGTTAAATTTGATGTACAATTGTGATGAAGAATTAATACACTCTTTTATTGACGTTAAAGCAAATTATTGGAAGTAAAGACTTCGATAGTAAAATTGAAGTACATTGTAAAAAATTAAGTTCTTGCAACGTTTTTAATACACTGAACATTCATTTTTCGTCACAAGCGTAAATGAAATTTAATGTACCAGTTTGTGCATAAAAACTCCCAGTTCGGTACTTTGAATTTCATACAAATTTTTTTTACAGTGCATGCACTGTAAAAACATTGTAAATTGAATGGACTGGAAGTTTTTATGCATCTGGTAGATTAAATTTAATGCACAATTGTGATTTTTTTAACAGTGCACAACCTTAATTTAAAAAATCTGCGATTTATTTTATTCGATTGGTGGTCATTTGGTGGTGATTGTTAGTCTAATTAAAACATTTGGTGGGCAATCGTTTAATTACATCAATAATAATAAAAAATGAGGCCCAAAGTTGACCAAACATTTTTCGGGTTTAAAAAAATTTGTTTGGAATTTAAGAAAATAACAAAACCTTTATTAAAATCAATGACAAATAAATGAATAAATCCTCTCGACGAAAAAGAGAAGACTCGTCGTACGAAGATCAATTGCGCGCAACGATTCCAACCCTAAAATAACTTCCGGTAAAACATTGCAAATAGCTCTAGTCGTTACCAGATAAATATGGAGCCACTTGACCCATTATTTATTTATTTATTTATTTATTTATTTATTTATTCATTTATTTATTTATTCATTTATTCATTTATTCATTTATTTATTTATTCATTTATTCATCTATTCATTTATTCATTTATTCATTTATTCATTTATTCATTTATTCATTTATTTATTTATTCATTTATTCATTTATTCATTTATTCATTTATTCATTTCTTCATTTATTCATTTATTTATTATTAATTAATTATTAAATCATTGTTTTGTATTTACCGAACCTGAACCCCAAATTGCAGGTGCCCCTCGGCGGTATGCGTAAGGATCTGCCAGGTGACGAGGCGAACGACGCGATAAGGAGGGACCTCGAGTCGGCAGTCGCCCTGGCGACGCACTGCGCGGAGGAGGTCGCAGCGACGAACGTCGTGCCCAGGCCGGCCGCGAAGAGCGCCAGCGACGACACGGACTCGCCGAGGGCGAAGAGGCGGAAGTTGGAGGGCCAGGAGGCCGAGGAGGAGCTCGAGGTCGGTAAGGTAGAGACCGCCGACGAGACTCCGACCTCCGGCTCGACGACGACGGTCGTCAACCGACGCGGTCGGACCGTCAAGCGGGTCGCCGGCCCGAAGGAGGTCAACGCCGACGGCAGCGAGAGAGTCTACTCTACCTTATCGACCGAGGGAAAAGTTTATCTGAAGAAGGTCGCGATTTCGCTCGCCGATCGGAGGAAGAAGAGAACGCCCGTAAAATATCCGCTCTGCTCGACGTTCGCGACCAAGACGAAGCATCGGAGCATTCTTCTGCTTCCCCAGCACGAGCTGAGGAAACTGTGCAGGCTGGGAGGAAGAACGCCCGTTCAGGGCTTTCATCACATCGCGAAAGCGAACATGTCCGTCTGGCCTTATCCGTGCCCGAGGCCGCTCTTCAAGACCTGCTGGCTGTACAGAACCGTCGGCCTCAGGTCGCTCGCCGCCGCCGCTCTCCAGCTCAGGATACTCTGGGCTTGCCTCAGGTGGGACGACATGGCCGCCAAACCCGCATCCACCGATGGCAAACATCAGATCACCACCGATACGGAAATCATGTCGCTGGAGATTCTCAAACATCGACAAGTCGGACAGTTCATGGATAGGACTCAGTATCTCAGGAGGAAGGTCGTTATACCTCTTGAACTTCCGAAACAAGTCAGAGGTTCGTGAATTTTTTATATATTTGTATAAAAAATATACGTATTTTTTTTTTTTTCTAATATGTATGGAATTGTTATTGTATCGGAGGTTCGTGAATTTTTTTTATTCGTTGCTTGTCGAGCTTTTTCTTATATATATATATATTTGTTTTTTGTTTTTTACTTTCAAATGTATCGAATTGTTATTCGATCGGAAGTTCGACACATTTTTTATCGCGAACCTTTTTTTCCATCTCGAATATAAAAAAAACAAATTGACTGATTTGAGTCGATGATATTCTGTTGATTTTGGTCAATAATTTGTTCTGTGGGTATTTTATTGACCCATCAGCGATGACACATCGATAATCGGTATTAGTTACCAATTTTTATGATATTATTAATTTTTTCGTAATTTTGTTGATAAGTAACGTACAATTAAGGATTATAATAATTATAATAACGGTATCGTATAATAATTATAATAATCTTTGATAGTCTTCTGGTACCGTGTAACAAAAAAATGTGCATGCATGTCCAATTATTATTATTGAAACAAACGTTCGTGAATTTTTTTTTGTTTTTATTTTTATTTATTAAGAAAAAAAGTTTGATTGCTATTGCGATACTATTGTAGTGGGTATCGTAAAAGTCGATATTATTCCGTTGGTTTTAGTCAATGATTTGTTCTGCGGGTATTTTATTGACCAATTAGCGATGACTTATCGATAAATCGGTATTGTCAATAAACTTCTATGACAATTATTAATTTAAAAAAATCAATTTTTGATGATTAACGTCCGGCATTTCAATAATCTCCAATAAAAAAGAAAAAAAATTCCCACATGTATTCAATTATTATTGACAAATAATTGTCGACAATAATTTCTAATAATATTCTATTAACATAAAATATATAAAATTAGTATTAAAAATATTTAATAAACATGATTGATAATTATTTAATTATCAAAAATAATAATAATTTTTTTGAAAATAATTTAATTATTTTAATTTCGAATTTCGCAGAGGTGACATCGATACGGAGCGGTCTGCGGAAACGAAAGCGTCCCGAGTCACCGCAGAGTACGGAGCCCCAGGTCTCCGAGGAGTGGGTCGACGAGGACAAGCTCGAGCTTTGGGAGATAAAACAGTACGGTGATCGGTAAGCTGCTCCAAAAAAAAAAAAAAAAAATTAATATTTTTTGCCCTGTCCTCTCTAACGCAATTTTACTCTTCCCGACTGACAATCATCTCCGAGCCGAAATTTTCAGTGCATTGTCGTTTCGTCCGCAAAGCGAAGGAAAAAAAAACCATCCGCCGAATGTTCGCGAGGGCAGCAAAAAAAAAAAAAAAAAAAGAAATCCTCTCCGCAGCTTAACACTCATCATCCGACACTAACAATCCGCTTGGGTTTGTGCCCTCTTCTGTATCTCCAGGTTGGAGAAGGCTAATGCCCAGATTATTACTAGGAGTCGATCGGGCGTGCCGCAGTCGGTCGTCGTCGGCGCGAATCGGGGAGGCGCCAACGCGCTCTCCGAACAACTCGTCAGCGGCAAAGCGACCCCCGAGGAGATCAAAGAGAAGATGGAGCAGCAGCTCAGGATGCAGAGGGCCGCTCATCAGCAGAAGAGGGCCCTCGAAACGCTCAAGAGCCCCGCCGGCGCGTCGCCCGGGCAACTCGTCAAAGTTACAACGAATTCCAATCTCGGTGAGAATTCGAAGCCGCAACGGAAGCGTAAAAATGAGCTTAAGAATCGATAAATTTATAAATGAATTTAACAATTTATCGATTTGTTAATTTATCAATCTGTCAATTTATTAACTTATCAATTTATCGATCTATTAATTGATCAATCTGTTAATTTATGAATATGTTGATTTATCAATCAGTTAATTTATGAAGATGTTGATTTATCAATCTGTTGATTTATCAATCTGTTGATTTATCAATCTACTGTTTTTTCAATCCATTGATTTGTCAATCCACTGATTTGTCGATCCATTGATTTGTCGAACTATTGATTTGTCGAACCATTGATTTGTCAATCCATTGATTTGTCAGTCCATTAATTTGTCAATCCATTGATTTGTCAAGCCATTGATTTGTCAATCCATTGATTTGTCAATCCATTGATTTGTCAATCCATTGATTTGTCAATCCATTGATTTATCAATCTATTGATTTATCAATTTATTAATGTATTTTATTATGTATTTTAATTTCGCAGACGGAACGGTGAAAGTGGTGTCGAAAGTGGCGATACCGGCAAGTCCTAACGCCCAAGGAAAGTCCCAGCTGACGTCCTTGCTCACAACGCCTAATCAGAATAAGACTTTCCTCGGCACTCGTCGTATTTACATGACAAAGTGTGAGTTCAAACTATCGATTTTAATCGACAATGAAAAAAAAAAAATCTAATCATTCTATCAACACAGAACTAGTCAAGTAGTATAATTCCATAGAATTAAATATAATTAATTCAACAGAATTTACCAGAATAAATTCAACAGATTTTAATAGAATAAATTTAACAGGATTAACTATAATTAATTCACCAGAATTTAATAGAATTAATTCACTAGAATTTACCAGAATAAATTCAACAGAATTTACTACAATAAATTCATCTGAATTAAATAGAATAAATAAATAAATAAATAACGATTGCAGCTTCTGACGGAACGACGCGAGTCGTCGCCGGTACGACGAGCATCCTGCCGAAGACGGCGCAGCAGCAGCAGCAGCAGCAGCAACAGCAGCAGCAGCAGCAACAACAGCAGCAACAGCCGCCGATTCAGCCGAGCCAGCAGCAGAGTCAGCAGTCGCTGATAAAGGTCGCCGTTCCGCAGGTGCAGCAGAAGGTGCAGATTCTTCGCGGTCCCGACGGTAAGCTGCAGGTCCGCGGTCTGATGCCGGGTCAGCAGCTCGTGCAGATGCCCGACGGGAAACTCCACGTCCTGAACACCGGACACGCGATAGCGGCGAGTCCGTCCCAGCAAACCGCCGCGGGTTCGACTAACGTCCTCCCGTCGACGCCGACGAGCAAGTCCGCGACGACGACGAAGCTCGTCGCGACGCCCGCGAAGTCCACGCCCGCCAAGGCGATCGCCATAAAACCCGCCAATCAGAACATCCAGGCCGCGACACCGACGGCGAGCCAGTTGATTCCACGAATGAAAACGACCGTCGCGACGAGCGTCAACGCGACGCCGACGATCCAACCGAAGAGTACGATAGTCGTCGCGAATACCGGACAACTCGTACAGGAACAGGTGATTACTCAATTTTTTTTTTGTTTCTTTTGGGCTTCGGAAAATATTTATTTCACTGGGTGGGAAAATTGCGTTTTCGCGCACGCTTTGCGTGCGAAAATCCCCCTTATCACGGCTTGTGAAATAAAAATTTGTTCGATACTCGTGCGAGAAACGTTTTTTGAACCCGTGTGATTGCGACACTCGTCTTCGGCTCGTGTCGCAAACTCACACGCGTCAGAAAAAGTTTTTTCGCACTCGTATCGAAATGTACTATACTGTTGCCGTTGTTTTCGGTAAATATTACAGTTACTGTTTACTATTCGATAAATGTCCATAACAGTTCGATGGTCCACTATTATGATAGTCTGATGGTTTATTGTTACAACAGTCTGATTATCTACTATTGCAATAGTCTCAAATAGTGTACTATCGCAATAGTCTCTAATATCTACTATTGTAGAAGTCTCTAACAGTATTGTAATAATATAGGATAGTATTGCAATAGTCTCTAATAGTCTGCTATGGCAATAGTCTCTAATAGTCTACTCTTACAATAGTCTCTAATAGCCTACTATTGCAATAGTCTCTAATAGTATGCTCTTACAATAGTCTCTAATAGCTTACTATTGCAATAGTCCAATATTACAATAGTCTAATATTACAATATTCCAATATTACAATAGTTCAATATTACAAGAGTCCAATATCACAATAGTCCAACATCACAATAATCCAACATCACAATAGTCCAATATTACAATAGTCCAATATTGAAATAGGCCAATATTACAACAGACTAATATTACAGTAGTTCAATGTTAGAACACTTTGTAATACTGTTACTATAACAATAGTCTAACGAAAAGGTCAATGAACCTTCGGCAGCATTTCCCTCGATCTACTCTCGAATATTGACGAAAAAAAAATTGTTCTCCACCTCGCAGATAATTTCATCGGGCGGCCAGACGATGAACGCCGGCCAGGTGATGGTGAACAACGCGAACCTGGCGCAGCAGCTCGCCAGCGGGAAGGCCCAGCTCGCCACCATCGGCGGTCACCAGGTCGTCATCCGCAGCACGCCGACCGGCAATCAGATCGTTCACCTCAACTCGGCCAACAGCGGAATTATCGTCAAGAGCTCCGCGACTCCCGCCAAGACGATCGTCGCCGCGCCTGCCTCGACCGCCACCCAGGTCGTTCAGCACGCTCAGCAAACCAGCGTCCCATCGGCGACGACCAATCAGAACGCCGCAGCCAGTCAGAGCGCCGAAAGCGCGAACAGCAACGTCCCGACTCCGGCCCAGAGCACGCCCCCCGTCGGGCCGACGCCGGCCACGACGACCCAGAGCCAGTCCCAGGCTCAGCCACTTCCCGGCAGCGTCGAGGCTTCGCTGCTCGCCGGACAACCTCCTGGAACCGTTATCAAATGCGTCACTGCCCAAGTCATACAGACCACTCAGGGACCGCGAATCGTTCTCCAAGGCCTCCAGGGCGCCGATTTCACTCCCCAGCAGCTGACGATGGTACAGCAACAGGTCAAACAACAATTGCTCAAAGGTACACTCACCGAGTCACTATACTTCGGATTTATTGTCGAATAGAGGATAAGAGTTTTTTTTTTTTTTTTTTATTTGTTTTTTTGATAATAATCCTCGGTCGTGAATTTCCGTTTCAGAGCCTCGATTCGGGTCCCGCGAGCGCGGGGGGAGGACAAAAAATCTGAAAAAAATTGAGCGCTTATGGGAGATGTGTAAATGTCTACTTATTTTTTTTCAGATTTTTCTCACTCGAGACTGCCGAACGGGACTCGGTTCTTTAACTTCCTTGTGGGGGAAAAAAAACATTTTCGAGCTCTGGCGATTCACGAGATTCATGCTGGATTATTCTTAAGATTGCCTGAGCCATTTTTTTCGACTTTTTTTTGTATAATGTCAGAAATGTTGAAAATTTTTTATTTTATTATTTCTGAACATTTAAGCCGTTTTTGAAGCGAGTCATTTTTTGTGGTCGAAAGAGGCTTTTTTTTAGGGGGGGGGGGGGGGGGGGGACATTTTTTTTTCGGCTAGCTTAAGAATTTTTTAACGAAATTTCGTGCGTACCAATTTCAGTTGCGTCGACGACTCAACGGGTATCCGCATAATTATCCGCAAACGATAATTCAAAATTTGTTATAACAATAAATCGTAAGAACATAATCGTAATTGATATTCTTAAACGTATAGGCAACATATATTACGAAAACGAAAAAAATTATTTAAATAATAATAATAATAATAATAATAATAATAATAATAATAATAAATCGAGCATATTAACACTATAACGAGTGGATGGTTTTGGGTCGAACTTTTTCCCCCGCCCCTCCCACATCGTACGCAACGCTAATTTTTCAATTTTTTTTTCTTCTTTTTTCTCTCCGACGTCCAGTAATGCATGGCAGTTAAAAAAAAAAAACGTCCCCGTTATCTAAATGCAATCTACACCACAGAAAACTCATTTCGTTATTATTATTATTATATTATTTAAAATTTATAAATATTTGCAAACATTTATTTTAAACAATTTTCAATGTATAACATTTTTACAAGTTTATACATTTTTTTACAAAGTTTACAAATTTCACAAATTTTACAAATTTTACAAAATTTGTAACAAATTTTAAATAATGTATTTGTTTATTTTGATAATTAATTACGATTAATTTTCACTCAGCTCAAGCAACGACGGGAAAGCAAGGAGTGTTGGGCCCGACGAAAATCTACCTGGCGGTGCAGCCGGCGCCGAGTGCGCAGCAGCAGCAGCAGCCGCAGCAGCAGCAGCAGCAACAGCAGCCGCAGCAGTCGCAGGCGTCGGCTACGCCGAGCACGCCGACGATGCCAGCGACGAAGCCGGCCGCGGTGCCGGCCTCGCCCGCGCCCGCGGCGCTGCCGAACAGCCAGACCGAGACCGCCTCCGCGGCGGCGGAGGCCTCGCAGTCGGCCACGCCGGCTACGCCCGAAAAGCCGAAGGTCGTCGTGCAACAGGTCAGCAGGGCCAGCGTGTCCGAGGACGAGCCCGCACCGAAGACCGCCGTGGCGAACGGCCAACAGCCGGCCAAGACCACCAAGGAGGGCGGCCAACCGGCCGCCAACAAATTTATTCTTACACCCGATTACATTCAGCAGAGTAATTAATTATTATTTAATTCAATCATTTTTATCGGACTAACGTCATTAATTTTTTAATTCTGATGTAATTTTTGTTTCCGTGGCAATTTTTTTTTTGTACGGATGTGCATTCGCACATCCGTACAAAAAAAAAATCACTTCAGCACTTGAATTGAATTGCATTGAATGTTCGAAAAATTTTAATGATAAGAATTATTCAAATATTTTGAATAATTTGAGAGCGGGGCAAAATACTCGAGAGTATTCAAAATACCAATTAGTGTCTGTATTTAAAATACTAAATACTTTTTGTACTTGAAATATATTGATACGTACTTCGTTTAGGTGCTTTGATTTTTGTAAGGTATTTCAAAAAGTATTCGAACGAAATACTTATAAACGTATTTTAAGTACGAAAAATATTTTGTATCTTGAGAATTTTCGAGTATTTTTGCCAAGCTCTGATCGCATGTGGGCTTTCACTTTGATCTTCGGATTATTCATAAAATTATTTAAAAAATGGAATTATTCGAAATATTTGAATATTTAGTTCAAATTTCGAATTGAATTCATATTCAATTGAATATTCATATTCAGTTCATAATGAATTATGAAAAATGTTCATTATACGCACATCTCAAATTGTTTATTTATTCTTTATTTTGACGCAATCCATCAATTATTAAGACGTAATTTATTTTTTATTTTAACGCAATTTATCAATTATTATGACGCAATTTATTTATTATTTTGACGCAATTCGTTAATTATTCTGACGCAATTTGTTGATTATTCTGACGCATTTTATTTTTTATTCTAACGGAATTTATTTTTTATCATAACGTTATTCATTTATTATTCTAACGTTATTTATTTATTATTCTAACGTTATTTACTTTCCATTTTGACGTTATTTATTCCTTACCCAAACGTAATTTTTTTAAAAATTAATTTTCATTATTTTCTTTGCAGCGATAAAGAACGCCCTGAAGCAAGAGAATCTCAATCCGGAGATCGAGGAGAAGTTGCTGCAGCTTCAGCGGTACCAGGAGAAGCAGATGAAGGGCGGCGTCGAGAGTTCGCTGGGGGGTAATCAGAACCACGGCACGCCGACGGGGGCGGCGACGACGACGCCGCGGGCGCCTTCGCGCAAGAGGCCAGCGCCGCCCTCGGCGAACATTCCCGCGACCGCCACGCCGATCTCGCCGGCCTCGAACGCTCCCGCGGGTGGCAACGAGGGTCAGACCGAGTGGTCGGAACCGCCGAGAAAAAAGATCGCGCCTAATCGACAGGATCATCGCGACGTGTCCAGGTAAAAATCAATTTAAAAAAAAAAGAAAAATCGCTCTCTTCGCGTTTCTCTAAAACTTCGCGTTTTGCTGCTTTTTAAAAAATATTCATTTCTTACACTCGTGCTTTTTCCAGGACGCCTCCATCCATCGCCAACTGTCGCGCGTAACTAATCAATTTTTACATACAAAAAAAACCACCATGCCAATAATTAAGTTCACGATTTATTTTTTATATATTTTTTTTCTAAAAACTTAAATAAGGTGTTTTATATTTTAAGTGATTGTTATTTTTTTTAAATTAATTTTTTGACAGTGTGTAAAGTGGCTTTTGCTTAACACTATTTTTTTCTCGCAAATAACAATCGTCTGCTTGCATTAATTTTTTTGTTTTCTTTTTTCACTTTTCTTCTAATGCTTAACATTAAAAAAGGAATATTGTTTATACACAAATTAACCATTGACGATCCCTCGATCCTCGCGAGCCTTTCCTCCGGTGGTTGTTTTTTTTTTTTTTTCGGAGCAAAATTAAGCCTAAATTATTATGAATTTCGATGCGAGGAGAGTGGTGAAAAAAAAAAGTGTCGCGCGTACAAATTGTCCAGGGTCGTAACGTGTGATCGCGATATATCTGTCTCAGGGTGCATAAGATATCGGAGGTGTCGGACCAGGATTCGACGCCGAAGAATCGTTCAGGAAAATTGAAAGATTCGCAGGAGGCGAGACGAAAGCAACAGGTGCATTCCCGGATGCAGGTACTATTGTTCCGGCACAAGGAGCTACTGAAGAAAGATATCCTGAAGAAGAGAGCTCTGCTGGAGAAGGAGCTTCAGATAGACATACAGGTAAATCGACCAACAACATAACAGAATAACGGAACAGAGCTGGGCAGTACTTAAAGTACACGAGTACTTATTTGGGACTTAAAGTGTGCACTCAAAGTACACAAAGTGCTTTTTGGTACTTACAGTACCAAAGTACTTGTTTGGTACTCAAATTGCGTACTCAAAGTACCAAAGCATTTTTTGGTACTTAAAGTGCGTACTCAAAGTACCAAAGTACTTGTTGGTACTTAAAGTGCGTACTCAAAGGACCAAAGCATTTTTTTGTACTTAAAATACGTACTCAAAGTACCGAAGTACTTTTTGGTACTTTAAGGTAGTTCGCATAAGTTCGAAAAAAAATGAGATAAAATTGCAAATACTTCTCGATGGTATAAAAATCTGAAAAAATTCATGCATATTAAAGGTACTGATAAGATTAATTTTGCATAATAAAAAGTCATAAATCTTATTAACAAATGAAACAAAAAATAAACTGTTTAACAAATTACCCGGAGACCTAATTGTTTTCTTATTACGAAAATGATTTGTTCATTTTTTCTGAATACGTATAAATTTCGATTTTGATACCGATAAAAATTGTTATTATATGATCGTTTCTATTGCAGAAGGACCTCGCGGCGGAATTGACGACGAGAACGAAGGCCGAGAGGCACAAGCAGGACGAGGTAAAGGTCGGCAGCGCGAAGCGCAAATCCAACGCTCAAGTTCCTCAGCAAGTGAGCCCACCGTCGCGGAGCGGAAAACCAAAAAAGCACCGAGGAGGCTCTCAGGGTAACAGCAATACACCGCCGGGTGTATCCTCGGTCGCTGCGGCCAACCGTCTCAAGAAGGAAAAACTGTACTGCCTCTGCAGGACACCTTACGATGAGACTAAGTGAGTTTTTTTTTAAATTTATTTATTTTTTATGTAAATTTGACTCCGAAAACTTTTCTTAATAATGGTGAATTTATTTTTTGTTTTTTCGTGTTTCAGATTTTACGTTGGCTGCGATCTCTGCAACAATTGGTTCCACGGCGAGTGCGTCGGGATAACCGAGGAGATGAGCAAGTCGCTGTCGGAATTTGTTTGCACCGAGTGCCGCCACGCCCGCGAGACGCAAGAGCTCTACTGCCTCTGCAAGCAGCCCTACGACGAGTCTCAGTAAGTCGGAATAAGAAAAAGATTAGATTTTAGATTTTAGATTTTAGATTTTTAATTATAGATTTTGGATTTTAGATTTTAGATTTTTTTGATTAACAACTGTTTTTTTTTCGACCGTTGCACAGATTCTACATCTGCTGCGATAAGTGCCAGGACTGGTTCCACGGGCGATGCGTCGGTATCCTGCAGTCGGAGGCCGACAACATCGACGAGTACGTGTGTCCCAATTGCCAGCGCAACTCGTCGGTCAATTTCGCCAACATGAAAAATCTGAACAACAAGGATCTCGATCTACTGAAGAAGCTCATAAAGCAGATACAGGTGAGGGTAGGGTATAAAATATAAAACCATCTATTACTAATACATAATCGCATTTACTGAAAAAAATTACTAATCTTTTTTTTGTTTAATCGAATTTCGAACAGGCCCACAAGAGTGCCTGGCCCTTCATGGAACCGGTCGATCCCAACGAAGCACCCGATTATTACAAAGTCATAAAAGAACCGATGGGTAAGTTATCTTTTTTAAATTCCAATTGAAATCCAATTAAATTCCAATTAAATTCCAATTAAATTCCAATTAAATTCCAATTAAATTCCAATTAAATTCCAATTAAATTCCAATTAAATTCCAATTAAATGCCAATTAAATTCCAATTAAATTCCAATCAAATTCCACTCAAACTCCAATCAAATTCCAATTCGATTCCAATTAAATTCCAAATTAATTCCAAATCAATTCCAAATCAATTCCAATTCAATTCCAATTCGATTCCAATTCGATTCCAATTCGATTCCAATTCGATTCCAATTCGATTACAATTCGATTACAATTCAATTACAGATCTGCAGACGATAGAGCTTAGGATAAACGAGAGATCGTACAAGAAGCTGAGCGAGTTCATCGGTGACATGACCAAGATATTCGACAACTGTCGTTACTACAATCCGAAGGAGTCGCCGTTCTTCAAGTGCGCCGAGTCCCTCGAGACATATTTCGTTCACAAGATAAAGAGTCTCAGAGAAAAATTCTCCGAGGGCAAATGAAAGTGAAATGTCGCGAGAGAACAGCCGAGTGTCGTTGCATACCTCGCGGTCCCGTTTTTTTTCTATCCGTCGGTCCATTTTATTGCCAGTATAAAACCGAGCTCGCCGTCGACGAAACGGCGCCCGGACATGAAACGCTCTCGCCTCTTTAATCCTAAACGAATAAATCACCAGACGCGTGCAGATTATTTATTCGGAGCTGTGTGCCGAACGAACTTCGACGAAGTGCGTTTCGTCCATAAAAAAAATGTGAGCCATCGTTGTCGAATGACGAAAAAGAAAAACAAACACGGTAAAAACCTCGGATAAAAAAAAATTAAAAAAAAACAAAACGAACTTTAAGGATGAAAAAATAATAATAATAATTCACGCAGCGATTACATTCACATTTGTAGCTTACGCGCGAGCGGAACACGCGTGTGTGGATCGAAGGAGAGACGCGCGCATGTTTAACGAGTAACTTAGATACGTTAGAGATTTTAAAACGAGTCATTGAGCCTTTCAGGCGAATGTAGAAAAAAAAAATCATGACCAGCGAGTTTCTTAGTTTGAGCTAAAAAAAATAGAATTAAAAAAAACAAACGCATAGCGTGATTAAAAAAAAAAGACGCGCTTCAAAAAGAGCCCGCAGCGCGTTCCGATATCGACAGATGACTAACGAGAGTATGGAAAATTAAAAAAACAAAAAAAACGATGAAAAGAAAACTGAAAAGTAAAACACACGTAGCCGTAAGAATTATTTAGGACGCGCATAATAAATTGTACAAATTTGTTTATTATGCTCACGAGTAATTGATTACTTACGTTGTTTTAATCACATAAATTTTCTATGAAATTGTTTATAAGCGGAGACATATGATGTTAGGTTGTAAGAAAAAAAAATGAAACGATAAAAAAACAAACAAACAAACAAAATAACATTTAAAAAAAAAAGAAACAAAAATGAGCCTCGGGACTTTTGCGTCCCAGCTTTGTAAATATCGGTAGAGAGAATGTGTGCGAGGGAGGAAGAAAAAAAAAAAGCCCGCGATTATTATAAATTCGTCTGGGATTTATTGTACATCCCCCCCCCCCAACGAATAACAACCGCTGCTATCAACGACAGCCATTGTTTATATTTTATCTATTAAAGTATTAATGGAAACATAAAAATAAAAAAAAATGTGTCCCTTGAGCGAGATCGAAAAATTCGAAAAAAATTTGAAGATTTTTTTTTTTTTTTTGATTTCGCGGAAATATTTCACTCTCGCGCGGAACATCGATGACTGCGCGAGAGGGAGAAAAAAATAGTTTAACAATAAAAATTACATTTCAAAAAAAGTGAAAAAAAACGAGAACTGTTCGTGTGTGAGATTTGTGAATCCGGACCCATAAGAGCGTGCCTGTTACGTAGCTCGTCGCGAGTTTTTTTTTTTTTTTTCATAAAAAAATGAAAATAAAAAATGAAAAAAAAATGTGATTAGATATTTCGAAAAGGACGACGATCGTGTAGAATTTTCTTGTTTTTTCCTCGTATTCTCGACCGACGGGCCTTGCGATTTTTGCGAAATCTTCCTCCCCCACCTTCCCCCTCGGTGTCGCGTACTTTCGCTCGTTTGATAAGGAATAAGAAAATAAGATTTGGAAAAAAAAAAAAAAATGGAAAATGAAAAATAGTCGCGCGATGGGGAAAAAAGAGAAATTGCCGGAGATTGTTGAAACGAAGTTGTACATTTCACGCCAGGCGCTTGTACAGTATTTTTTAATTCGATATCACGTAAAGCCCGGCACTCCGAATTTATTCCAGCTTATATGCGTTTATGTATACATATAAGATACAATATATATATATTTATTTATAAATATAAATATAAATATATATATGTGTGTATATATCTATATATATATTTATTTATAAATATAAATATAAATATATATATGTGTATATATATCTATATATATATTTATTTATAAATAAATAAATATTTATATATAAGGTGTTCTGTACGTAATTGACCTGTGTCTGGCCCTTCACATGTTGGATTTGGTTCCCGATTTTTTATATGGTTGAACTAACTCTCAACAGCAATCAGATATTTTATTTAAATTTTTTCAGATGGCTTCCAATTGTTTGTAACTAAAAAAAAAAATTATTGATCGTGACATCTTACGAAAAATCGAAAAAAACAAACGGTGACGTCAGCCCACTTCGACTCGAATCTTCGAAAATTTTATATGCTACGCATGATTTTTCAGAATTCTTAAAGATTTTTATATTGTGGCGATCAATGAATCCTCTTTTTTAATTAATAAAAATAAAATAATATTATACAATCTGAAAATATCTGAAAAAAAAAATATCGGAGTACTTTTGAGAGTTAGTTCAATCATATAAAAAATCGGGGGCCAAATGCAACAAGCGAAGGGTCAGACTCGGGTCGATTTAGTGTGAAATGCCTCTTATATATTTTATATATATATAAAAAATATATATGTATATATAAAATATATATATGTATATAATATCTATATGTATATATAATATATATATATGTATATATAATATATATATATATACGTATATATAAAATATATATTTATACATATAATTTTTTTTTCTTTTTTTTGTCATATCGAGTAGTTAAGATATTTAGTCTATTAGATCTTATGTTAACCAGAGATCGCCGAGGGCTCGAGGGAGGGGGGGGGGGGGCTGATTTTTCGAGCTGTGTGACGCGCAGGCGCAGACGCCGCCATGGAAATCACGACGTTTTTTTCCTTTCTCCGTTTAATTTTTTTGTCGCTGCTGAAATAAAATAAAAAATAAAAAAACATGTGGATTTAATTGCGTCGGCGTAGTTCGAGCCGATTCACGAGAGATGGAGCTCGCAGCGCGGCTACAGCGAGGAAGATCGGAAGAGGCGAGACACGGGTAAAACAGAAACTTTTCCCCGCGCTGTTCACGAAAAAAAAAAAAACAGAGATAATTTTATTTAGTAAAAATTTATCTGCCTTTCGTCCGGCTGCGCCTCGATTTTTTTTCAAATTCATGCGCCCGGCTGTTTATTTTTGTTATGGAAATGACGAAAAAAAAAAACTAAAACACCAAACGAGTCGACGATTCGAGACACGAATACCAATATAGGGAAAAAACTTTAAAACTTCATGCAGACTGTAATTAATGTTTGCACTAATTTTAATTCGTAAAACCTCGCCTCTCCCCTCTTTTTTATTTTACTGGACTATAATTATAAATTGGCTGAATCTAATGTAACAGATATATATATATATATATA
Source organism: Amblyteles armatorius (assembly GCA_933228735.2). NCBI lineage: Eukaryota > Metazoa > Arthropoda > Insecta > Hymenoptera > Ichneumonidae > Amblyteles > Amblyteles armatorius. The sequence goes on from OW121697.1 coordinate 763,811, forward strand.
TATATATCTCGCTGAAAGTTTTTTGTCCAGTTTTTTAAATTTGTAATAATCACGGAGCGAAGTAAGAATAATATTAATAATAAAAAGGAAAGAAAAAATTAACTACTGGATTGCGCCGTAAGAAAACCCAATTTTTGAAGGACATAATAACTGATAAGATAAATCGAGTACGATCCGGCTGGGAGTTTACGAGTGGTAGAGAGTTTCGATAAAAATGTTACACCGCCGGGCGTGCGATTGACGGAGAGGAATTTCTTTATCACCATTTTTTTTTTTTTTTTTTAACGAGCATTAAGGGCATTTAGTGCAGACTCAGTCGGTAACAAATCGCTCTCCCTATTTTCTCCGTGATGGTTGATGCTTCGAACAAAATCAAATTAGGTTTTTGTAGGCAATAGATACAAGTATGAAAACCTAATTTGCTCTGCTCGTCGTATCCATCGTTTTGAAGAAAACAGGGAAGGCGATTTGTTACCGACTGAGTCTGTACCACATGGCCTTAAATCATAATTTTTGGGTGCTAATTTTTTTGAGCAAAAAGCAAATACGAGCCGAATTCATTTTTTTTCTCAACAAAATTAGCACCATTGAATAAAGTTGATTTGAAAATTGCAACCATCTCGCACGCACAGCTGTTTCGCTTCCCCTTAAGAGTCTCGCTCAATAATACCAAGATGGCGTCTATAGTAGTGCTTAACCCGAAATCCTTCGAGGCCTTCGAAAGTCCCCGAACTTCGCTCGTCCTTGAAAAGTTCTTAACTTCGCATGTCCTTTAAAATTCCTTGAACTTCGCTTGTCCTTGAACTTCGCTCGTCGTTGAACTTCGCTCGTCCTTGAAAAGTCCTTGAATTTCGCTCGTCCTTGAAAAGTCCTTGAATTTCGCTCGTCCTTGAAAAGTCCTTAAACAGTATTTCCGAACGCAATTTTAGACCTGACGATAAGAATATCGTCATAATTCAATCAGCAGTCGTTCTTTCCAACACACTATACTTATCGAGATACAACGGAATATCGAAAAATGCCGGCAAACAGCTTGGGAGCTGTTGAGGACATGCGGAGTTCCACGGTCGGTAATAAAAACTGTAATGGTATAGGCTTAGATAAAAAAAAAAAAATTCCAGGCATGGACAGGTATGCCGTTAGCATTACAGTTTTCTTTACCGACGGGGCGTAGCCCGCACCCAGTCGGTAACAAAAACTGTAATGCTTTTCAAAAAATTTCCAGGAATGGACGGACATGCCGTTAGCATTGCAGTTTTCATTACCGACGGGTCGCAACCCGCACTCAGTCGGTAAGGAAAACTGCAAATTTTTAGAACTTAAAAAAAAAAATCTCGAAATCGTCCCGAAGAACAGTCTTTCACATCACCATAAATCGAAAGGCTGCCTCAGCTTCGTAAATATAGTATTCTATGTATACATATGTATATCTATACACTCTACACAGATATTCATAGACACTCCTTCAGCGAGCACCGTAGCGACGCGCCGGTCGTTCGCTGTGAATGCGCAGGAGGGGAATTTCGGGCCATCGCGAAAGGTGCTCGTTATCTCTCCGTGCAGAGGACCGGTTCTCCCCCACCGGTCAGATCAGTAGCGTTCGCGACATTCGTCCACGAACGTCGGCGAACACGCGCTCACCGAACTTTCCCTCCCGAGGCGACGAATTTGTTTTCGATCGTTTATTTTTTTTTTTTTTCGCCCGGCGACGCGGCTGTTTTTACTTTTTTTTTTTTTGCTTCCGCCGTAGAGTCGCGCGGCGCTGTGAGTCCTGCAGTCGCTCCGGAGAGGATCGATCGTCGACATGCTAGCGAGGAGCTGCACCCTTGGCCGGGCCGGCCGATCTATAGTCAGGGGCACGGTCGAAGGTAAACCCACTCCGTGCGCACTTGTTACTCGCAACTACACGCACAGACATTTTTTTTTTCTTTCGAATTGGATCATTTTTTTTCGTTTTTTTCGTTTTTTTTTTTTTTTTTTTTTTTTTTTGGGGGAATTCGTTCGGAATTTAAGGTATGGTGAAAAATTTCTGGATGAGCAATTTTCTTGCGAATTAAGTGAAGTTGTTGTTATATTTTTTTCAAGCGTTTGGTGTCCGAAATATTGTAGAAAATAATTGGACGGACAGTTTTCTACCGGATTAGACAATTTTTTTTCACTGACGTGTTCGGAGTCGGAAAAGTGGTAGAAAAAAGTCGGGACGGACAATTTTCTTCCGAATTAGATAATTTTTTGTTTTACAAACGTGTTTGTGAAAATTGACAATTTTCTTCCGAATGAGATAATTTTTTTTTTTTTTACGAGCGTGTTCGGAGTCTAAAAAGTGTGGTAAAAAAAAAATGTCTGGACGGACAATTTTTTGCCGAATTAAATAATTTTTTTTTTTTTTTTTGCAAACGTGTTCGGAGTCCAAAGAGCGATGAAAAAAAGTCGGGACGGACAATTTTCTTCCGAATTAGATAATTTTTTGTTTTACAAACGTGTTTGTGAAAATTGACAATTTTCTTCCGAATGAGATAATTTTTTTTTTTTTACGAGCGTGTTCGGAGTCTAAAAAGTGTGGTAAAAAAAAAATGTCTGGACGGATGAGCCAGTGAATGCGAAGCTGCGTAACTCAAGAGCGGCTTTATCGATCGGTGTGAAATTTGGCAAGGGAGTCGAACAGCTGGACGCCCGCTGTTCGTCGCGATCCGCTGTACGATTCGAGCACTTGTTCAAACACTCGAGTGCTCCGGCTCGGAAAATTCGCTCGCTATCGACCAATTTCTGCTGCAGTCGAGGAATTTTTTTTACGTCGGGCCGAAAAAGTTTCAAACCGATCAATCATTCGGTGATTCAATTTTTTTAAATACTCACGCAAATTCCTCGCCGCTCAAAAAAATACTGTACGTGCAATAAATTTACATGTAACAAAATTCATGCAATAAATTCGTCTAGAAATATCGTGAAATAATTGAAGATACGTACGTTTTTTTTTTTAAGTTTAGCGAAAGCAAACGGAAAGCGGAATTTCATGTCCGAGCTGTGAATTTTCCTTTCGCGAACGCCCACGTATCGGAAACGGTTCGACGGGCGCGTGAAAATTATCGAAGATTGAGAATCGTCGATGATTTACCGTGCCCAATCCGACTGGGCGATCAGTGAGCAAGCAACGTTATCGCCGTTGAGCGTGGAACATAACAGACCTCAATTGTCCTTAAGTGGCATCAATGAAACTAATCGACCGTACAGAATAACATTGACACGGGCAGTTAGATAAACCGGAAATCCCTCCGATTGATAACATGTTTACAACGATGTATTCAATATATATATATATACATATATATGTATATTTCTTGTAGAAAAATGAATGAAAAATTGATTGTTGCAAATGGCAAATCGTAAAAGTGGCAAATGGTAAAAATGATAAACGGTAAAAACTGCGTATGATAAAAATGGCGAATGGTAAAAATGGCGAATGATAAAAATGAAGAATGGTAAAAATGACGAATGGTAAAAATGACGAATGGTAAAAATGACGAATGGTAAAAATGACGAATGGTAAAAATGACGAATGGTAAAAATGACGAATGGTAAAAATGACGAATGGTAAAAATGACGAATGGTAAAAATGACGAATGGTAAAAATGACGAATGGTAAAAATGACGAATGGTAAAAATGACTGATGGTAAAAACGACTAATGGTAAAAATGACGAATGGTAAAAATGGCGAATGTTAAAAATGGCGAACGTTAAAAATGGCGAACGTTAAAAATGGCGAACGTTAAAAATGGCGAATGTTAAAAATGGCGTATGTTAAAAATGGCGAATGTTAAAATTGGCGAATGTTAAAAATGGTGAATAGTAAAAACGGCGAATGGTAAAAACGACGAATGTTAAAAACGACGAATGTTAAAAACGGCGAATGGTAAAAACGACGAATGTTAAAAACGGCGAATGGTAAAAGCGGCGAATGGTAGAAATGGCGAATGGTAAAAGTAGCGGATGGTAAAAATGGCGAATGGTAAAAATGACGAATGGTAAAAATGACGAATGATAAAAATGACGAATGGTAAAAATGACGAATGGTAAAAATGACGAATGGTAAAAATGACGAATGGTAAAAATGACGAATGGTAAAAATGACGAATGGTAAAAATGACGAATGGTAAAAATGACGAATGGTAAAAATGACGAATGGTAAAAATGGCGAATGTTAAAAATGGCGAACGTTAAAAATGGCGAACGTTAAAAATGGCGAACGTTAAAAATGGCGAACGTTAAAAATGGCGAATGTTAAAAATGGCGTATGTTAAAAATGGCGAATGTTAAAATTGGCGAATGTTAAAAATGGTGAATAGTAAAAACGGCGAATGGTAAAAACGACGAATGTTAAAAACGACGAATGTTAAAAACGGCGAATGGTAAAAACGACGAATGTTAAAAACGGCGAATGGTAAAAGCGGCGAATGGTAGAAATGGCGAATGGTAAAAGTAGCGGATGATAAAAATGGCGAATGGTAAAAATGACGAATGATAAAAATGACGAATGATAAAAATGGCGAATGTTAAAAATGGCGAATGATAAAAATGGCGAGTGATAAAAATGGCGAATGATAAAAATGGCGAATGATAATAACGGCGAATGATAAAAATGGCGGATGTTAAAAATGGCGAACAGTAAAAACGGCGATTGGTAAAAATGGCGAATGGTAAAAACGGCGAATGGTAGAAGTAGCGAATGGTAAAAATGGCGAATGGTAAAAATGGACAATGGTAAAAACGGCGAATGGTAAAAATGGCGACTGCGAAATCGCAAGCGGAAATTATAGAGTGGAAGTACAGTTTTTATGATAATTAATCTTTCAGGACAGGGTATTTGCCGAATGAGATGTTTGGCCACGGTGTCGAGCCACGCAGAGCCGAAGGAACCCTCGGTTCGCACGGAAATACCGGGGCCTCAGTCTCGACTTTTATTTGACGAGCTCAACAAGATTCAGGTAAACATCGGAGATAAGAAAATAGATAAATCGACAATGATCGTTAGAGACCTTGGGCCCGATCGTGACATCGCAAGTTATGTCACGGTCGTAAATCTTAAAGATCCAGGAAGTGACGAGTTGGATCTTAATTTTATTTTATTTTTCTTCGCAGCAAGCCGGTTCCGTTCAGCTGTTCGCCGACTACGAGAAATCAGCCGGTAATTACATCGTCGACGTCGACGGGAATGTCCTCCTCGACGTCTACATGCAAATATCGTCGATGCCGCTCGGCTACAATCATCCGGCTATGCTCGAGGCCCTCGCCAATCCACGCAATTTGGTGAGCCACCGATTGCGTTTTTTTTTTTTTAAATATTTTAAATCAAAATTCATGAAATAATTAAAAATGTTGTTACTATTATTATTATCATTATTTGACATAATAAATAATACGTGTAATATAATCATTCGGCTATGCTCGAGGCCCTCGCCAATCCAAGCAATTTGGTGAGCCACCGATTGCGTTTTTTTTTTTTTTTTTTTTTTTAATATTTCAAATCAAAATTCATGATACAATTGAAAATTTTATTACTATTATTATTATCATTATTTGACACAATAAATGTTACGTATGAGGAATTGCATCCGGTTTCGAACGGTCAAAAATTCGACACTCTGCAAAAAAGGTCGTAATTTCTCCACAATTCATGATAATTTACAACGGGTTCTTGTAATTTTTTTTCAGAATTTTTTGATTGTTCTTTTTTTTTTGACGATATCGAAAAATTGGACTATCATAATAATTATTTGGCATAATAAATCATACGTATGAGATATAGGGGTGTAAAAAAAAAAAGTTCAAATCTTCAACATCTCAAAAAATACAATCCAAAAATTCTGAATAAAAAATTTACAAAAACCCGTTTAAAATAATCATGAATTGTGGTGAAATTACAACTTTGTTGCAGAGGGTCGAGCTTTTTACCGTTCGAAACCGGTTGGAACACCTCATATTATATTAATGATATATAATGTCAGCAGGTTTGTAGCTCGGACCATAAAATTTAGATTATTACCGGTTTTAAAATCAAATCTTTTGACCGGAAGTGACGTATTTCCGGTATGACTTCACCTCCAATCGAAAAAGGAGACAAAATTCAAATAAATCAATGACTTTCTAGAATAATAATAATAATAATGATAATTATAATAATAATAACAAATAATAATAATAATACCAAAAAAAAAAAATTAAAAAAAAATAAAAAGTAAAGATAAAAATAAAAATTAAAAACGTATTAATAATAATAACACATTTTTTAAATTTCAGTCGATGATGGCGAACAGGCCGGCTCTCGGTGTATTTCCGGGTCGGGATTGGCCGAGCCGTTTGCAGAAGAGTCTCCTCCGACACGGCGTAGGTGTTTACATTGCCCTCGGAATTTATTTCCGCATCGATATTGTTATCAAATCTTCGAATCTCTGCACTACCAGGTTGCTCCACCCGGCCTCGACTGCATAACGACGATGATGTGCGGCTCGTGCTCCAACGAAAACGCCTTCAAGAACATGTTTATCCGTTACGCCGACAAACAGAGGCATGGAGCGCCGTTCACAGCCGAGGAGATGGAAACTTGCATGTTCAACCAAACTCCGGGCTCGCCCCGATATTCCATTCTATCGTTCGAAGGTAGAATACAAAATCGCCCCGGCGAAACGGCAATTGCAATCGTAATCGTGAAATAGGATTTCATTGGATCCTATTTCAACAGTCGAAAAATAGGAATTAATTAAAAAAATTGTTGAGCTTTGACAAGTTACATTTTTTTTCATTGAGCTTTAAGCGAGTTTTTTTTAAAAAAATTATATTTCTTATTGACCCTCAACAAGTTAAATTTTTTTTTATCGTGCTGTAAGCAAGATTAAAAAAATTATTTTATATTTTTTATTGAGCTTTAGCAAGTTAATTTTTTTTATTGAGCTTTAATAAGTTTTTTTTTAAATGCGTTTATTTTTTTTATTGACAAGTTTTTTCAAAATGTTTTCATTTTTTTTTTATCGACCTTTAACAAGTTTTTAAAAAACGTTGTATTTTTTTAAATCGAGATTCGACAGGTAAATAAAACATAATTTTTTTTTTAAATTGAGTTTTAACGAGTTTTTTAAAATCGATTTGTTGCAGGAGCTTTTCACGGCAGAACTCTCGGTTCTTTGTCGACGACTCACAGCAAGTACATTCACAAGATCGACGTGCCAGCGTTCGACTGGCCGATCGCGCCGTTTCCGGGCTACAAATATCCGCTCGAAGAGAACGCCCGTGAAAACCGGATGGAGGACGAGCGATGCTTGGCCGAGGTAGACCACAAATATTTTTTTTTTAGTCTTACGTAAAATAATACCAAGAATATATTTTTTTTTATTGAATAAAAAATCCATTTAATAAAATTTTAATAAAATTAGAAAACAATTTAGTACAATTTTAAGTGAATAAAAAAATAATTCAATAAAATTTTAATTAATAAATATACGTTTTTTTAAAAAAGTCTTTATAATTTTTTTTTTGTGATTCTAGGTTGAGAGCTTGCTGGTGAAGTGGGACAAGGAAAAGAGAGTGCCGGTCGCTGGTGTGATAATCGAGCCGATTCAAGCCGAGGGAGGCGACAATCACGCCTCTCCCGAATTCTTCCAAAAACTTAGAATTTTGACCAAGAAGGTAGATGACTTATTTTTACTTTTTTTTTCTTCAGCATTTTATACAACCTATTGCAATCATTTATTTTTATGTATATACATACATACATATATATATATATATATATATATATATATGTATGTATATTCATAAAAACCTATTTTGTTATTTAGATTTTTATTTATTTATATATTTGTGTATTTATATATTTATTTGTTTGTTTAGCACGGAGCGGCTCTGCTCATCGACGAGGTCCAAACGGGAGGTGGGCCGACCGGAAAGATGTGGTGCCACGAGCACTTCGGACTCGCCACACCTCCGGACATCGTGACTTTTAGCAAAAAAATGCAGATGGGTGGTTACTATCACTCCGCCGATTTCAAGTAATTCACATAATTTTTTTTAATCTTTTTTTTTATCTTACCAGCTTAAAAAATAGCCTACTTTCGAAGAAAATGAATAATCGATCAAACAATCAATTTCTTTGGCACCGCTTTATTTATTTTTTAGAAGAGCCTACTTTAAAAAAATAAGCGCGAACCGCCGATTTTAAGTTCTTCGTATTAACGTTTTTTGTTGTCGTTAATCTTAGTTTAAAGAATAGCGAATTTTTGAAGAAAAAGAATAATCAATCAATTTTTTTGGCCCCGCTCTATTTATTTTTCTTTAGAAATAGTAAACGCGTAATTCCGAAGAAAATGTACGGCTGCTCAAGCGCTTACGCCACAGTAAATGGGTAAAAACGCATACATATTTAGTGATTTTTTTTTCTCTCGCTAAATATACGCATTATCGATACAATTTTTATAGTTGATTTTTTTACATATAGCGAATTACTGAAATTTTGTAATTCTTTAAGATGATTTTTTTTTTATTCAGGCCGAAGCAGTCGTACCGAGTCTTCAACACTTGGATGGGCGATCCGGGAAAGCTGGTCCTCCTCGAGGCGATACTCGACGTCATACAGAGAGACAATCTGCTGGAGAAAGTCGCCAAAGTCGGCGATTACATGCTCGATCAGTTGAGAAAAATGGAGAACGAGAACTCGACGTTGATCGACTCGTCGAGGGGTCGCGGAACCTTCATCGCATTCAACTGCGCCTCGTCGAAGCTGCGCGAGAGTGTCGTTGAGAAACTGCTCGCCAGAGGTTCGCTCACAAAAAATTTTCGGTCGAAAAAACGAAAATATCGAACCATTTTTTTGGAACCGATTTGTCAATTTTATCAATTGATTTTTCTTTTCTCGATTTGTCAATTTCATCAATTGATTTTTTTAAATCGATTTATCGATTTTATCAATCGGTTTTCAATCTTATTTGAAATCGATTCATCAATTCTATTAATTATTTTTTTAAAATCGATTCGTCAATTTTATTAATTGGTTTTTTAAAATAGATTTAACAATTTTATCAATTGATTAAAAAGGAATCGTTTTATCAAGTTTATGAATTAATGTTTTATTTCTTTTCAGGTATTCAAGCCGGAGTCTGCGGCGCGACGTCCGTACGCCTGAGACCGGCTCTAACGTTCGACAAGAGCCACGCCGATATATTCTTGGACGCTCTACGAGCCGTCCTCAAGCAATAATTCGATGAGGACGCAATCGTCGCGAGTCGCGCTTAATCCATGTCTTCCACAAAGATTTCCGATAAATATTGTATACAAAAAAAAAAATAGTCTTCCAAAAGTGATTTACGACTGCAAGTGTCGCTGTTCGACTGCCTTTATTTTTTTTTATCGACGTTCTCGCATCGTCGAGAGGGCGGAAAAAAGGCGTTCGTCGCGCTCGAACTCCGAGATAACAACGAGGAGACTTCTACTGTCTGTTATTATTGTCGTGCAATAAAGACAATAAAAATTTAAAAAAAACAAAACTATATCAGATTTACAATAAATATTAATATTCAATTCAAAATTCGAATTAAATTTTGAGAAATTTGAATAATACAAATTATTAAGAATGTGCATTTAAAATACAAAATATTTTTTGTACTTTAAATACATTTGCAAGTACTTCGTTTGCGTACTTTTCAAAATACCTAGTAAAAATCAGCACGGCTGGATGAATCGACGTATTGTTTTTTAAGACGTATTTTAGAAGGTACTTAAACAAAGTACTTATGAATGTATTTTAAGTACCAAAAGCATTTTGTATTTTGTATCGGGAGGAATTTCGAGTATTTTACCTAGCTCTGGTCTTACACTTTGATGTTCGTATTATTCATAAATGTTCATGAATATTCGTAAAAATATAAATTATTCGAAACATTCGAATATTCAATTGAAACTTCGAATGAAATTAATCGTATTCAATTCGTAATGAATTATTCACGATTTTGATTATTCGCACGTCCCGAAATATCACATAGAAACAAATCCAATAAAAATTGTATACAAAAAAAATCTTCCGAAAATGGATTTACGAGCCTTTATTTTTTTTTATCGACGCATCGTCGGGAGGTAGAAAAAAAAACGGGTTCGTCTCACTCGAACTCCGAAACAACAACGTCGAGTTTTTTGACTCTCTGTTATTATTGTCGTGCGATAAAAACAAAAAAAATTTAAAAAACAGTACGATAAAAAAAAAGAAAAAAAATTATCAGGCAGAGTACGATCGATTGACTTCCTCGTCGAGACGGCGATAAAAACAAGTCGCGCCGGATCGTAATCACCTTATCGTTTACTCGCCCGAAACGAGATATTTTTATCATACAATTTTTCCAATATTTTCCTCGACGAACTGTGAGGGGGTCCTCTTTGTTATCCTGTCATTTTTTGCAGTATCGCTGAGAGGTGTTGATACTGAGGCTGCCGACTTTTGCATCTCACGTACTCGATCGTTCTCGCCTGGAAATAAGAAAGAAAAAAAAAATGAAACGAAAGTTTCGTCGATCTCGTTCACGGTGAAGTTAATTACCGCAGTCGTTATCGAGAACTGTAATGCACTTTTTTTTTTAATGGTATGATTTTTTCGAGGAAAAGGCAAATTTGAACAAGATTTGTTTTTTTTTGTTTTTTTCAAAAAAACAAAAAATTCGAAAATTGCAGCTACCGCTCTCACTCCGACAGAGCTTGACTTCACCTTAAGGTGGAAAAAGCACCGAAAGGTGGAAAAGCACCGGAAAGTGGAAGAAGCACCTTAAGGTTGGAAAAGCACCTTAAGGTTGAAAAAGCACCTTAAAGTGGAAAAAACACCTTGAGGTGGAAAAAAGCACCTTAAGGTGAGAAAAGCAGCTGAAGGTGAAAAAAGGACCTTAAAGTGGAAGAACCCCTTTAAGGTTGAAAAAGCATCTTACGGCTAAGAAAAGTTTATTACAGTTTTCGATACCGACTGAGTTTTTTTCACTTCACCCTAAGGCGAAGCCCCGCCGAGCCGCTCGACCCGAGCTCGGTCGGTATCAAAAACTGTAATTTTCTTTTCCGACTCTGCTATGGCATTCATTACATATCGTCAAAAACAAATTCGTTTCGGATGCGCATAAAAATTCCACATCTTGGACGAATTCGCTTGTAGCGATGCGGAGTCGGCATCGTTGAAAGAAGTTAATTACAGTTTTTCATACCGACCGCGGTAAGAAAAAAAAATATATATAAATTTATACAAATGTTTATTTATATATGAATGTCCTTCCAGGAGGACGAGCTCACGTACCCTCATTTTTGGATCCGTCGAGCCGTACTTCTGCGACAAATTCCACAAGCTCACGGCCATGCTCGCGAGCGCGGTCTGCTGAAGGTCCGCGCGCATCACGAGGCGACTGAACAGCTCGAGGGCCAGCGACGATTGCTTGTCGACCTGGTCGGTCGAGCCGAGGTACTTGAGATGGTTGAGGGTCTCCTCCAGCACCTTCGTCGATATCTTGTTCACCTCGCCGATGAATTTCTTATCGCTGCCATAGAGTTTGTCGTTCGAGTCGACCTGAAAATAAACGGAATTTAAAAAAAAATGTAAAAAAATCATTTTTAATGTATGCAAAATTACCGCGGTCGGTAACAAAAACTGTAATGAATCGTTTTCAAGTTTCAACGGAAGCGGATGTCGTGCATTTACGGGGGACTTGTCATATGCAGGGGTGCGCGCAGAAAGTTGACTGCAGTTGAAAGTTGAGCCCGGGAAGGACGGGGAGGGAGACGTTTCCCATGGTCTTGAGGACTGACCTTGTCCACGTGGTAGGGATAACTCTCCTGCGTGATCGTCGACAGGAGATCGAGAACTCGGAGATACAGATACGGCTTTGCGGAGCTGTTCTCGTCGAAGCACCGCTGTACGGCGTTGAGGAGTCCTCTCATGAGGTACAGAACCCCGTGCTCCGGACTGTCCTGTAAAATAAATTTCAAAGAGAAAAATTTGAAAAAATTACAAAACAAAAATTTGAAAAAATTACAAAACAAAAATTTGAAAAAATTACAAAACAAAAATTTGAAAAAATTACAAAACAAAAATTTGAAAAAATTACAAAACAAAAATTTGAAGAAATTACAAAACAAAAATTTGAAAAAATTACAAAACAAAAATTTGAAAAAATTACAAAACAAAAATTTGAAAAAATTACAAAACAAAAATTTGAAGAAATTACAAAACAAAAATTTGAAAAAATTACAAAACAAAAATTTGAAAAAATTACAAAACAAAAATTTGAAAAAATTACAAAACAAAAATTTGAAAAAATTACAAAACAAAAATTTGAAAAAATTACAAAACAAAAATTTGAAAAAATTACAAAACAAAAATTAAAAAAAAATTACAAAACAAAAATTTGAAAAAATTACAAAACAACAAAAAATTGGAAAAATGTGAAATTAAGTGTCGAAAAATAATTGAGAACCGAGCGATCTCACGGGACAAACTCACGGGTACTACGAGAAGTGTTGACAAGAAGTTCGACAAATACGACAGGAGATAAGGCTCGGAGTTCTTCGGCCTTCCGTCGATCTCGATGCTCTTCGGCATTTCAGGTACGAGACTCAGAGCAGCCTTGAAACAAGCGTCAGCTGCAACCATAAAAAATGAATCGAAATCAGGAAACAAAAGAATAGCGAATAGCGAATAGCGAATAGACCGACCTTGACCGAGACACTGATTGAGAAGCGCGACTTGTCCGGAGAGCAGGTACAGCTGCAGCCTCGTCTGCACGAGGGTCAGCGACGGAATTGTGATGAAGCAGAAAGCCGCGCAGGCCCTCACGAAAGCCGACGTTCTTCTCGTGTGATGTCCTCGAATGATTTTTCTCGTGTCGACGGCCTGCCTGTTTACGCATTGCACAAGCTGCACGTGAACCGAATCCAAATTCGGAAAAGCCGCTCTCGCCTCCGCATAGAAGTTCAATTGCTTCTCGAAGTCTCGGCCGTAGTCGACTCGCTGCACCAAACCGCATATCAGATTGCCGATCTGCCGTTTCTCGTCGTCCACTGTCAGTGCACTGAAAAAAAAAAAAAACGTGGTTCGGTCGGTTACGTTTCGACAATAAACCAGTCGGTTTTTTTCAGCGATCTGGTCGGTGGCCGAGTCCGGCAGGGCCAGCAAAGCGGGTAAAAGAACATTTGTGATACGTTTCCAATATATTTGGAATTCACCTCGAATGTAGCCAACGACAGAAATGGGATCAATTAAGGTAGTTCCGTCGCTTGGTATTCATTTCGCATCAGTTCGAGAGAAATGAGATAAAATTGCAAATACTTCTCGATGGTATAAAAAACTGAAAAAATGCGTGCATATCAAAGGCGCTGAAAAGATTAATTTTGCATAACGATGATTCCAAAATGTTATCAACAAATTGATGAGAAAAAAAATGTGTCAACAAAAATTCCCGGGAACCTATTTTTTTTTTTACGCGAAAGATTCGTTTATTTTTCTAAATACATATGCGTTTTTTCAGATTTTTCAATTTGCTTCGATTTTTTTTTATATAGAAGAAAAAAAAACACGAAATTCAAAACAAATTTTGCAATCTTGAAAAATGTATACGAATTCAGAAAAATGAATGAATCATTTTCGTAATAAAAAAAATTAAACGTTTTGTTTGATTTGTTGATAACATTTTGGACTTGATATTATGCGAAATCAATCTTTTCAGTATCTTTAATACTCCTTGAATTTTTGCTACCACCTACCGCGGTCGACACCTCAACTATAATGACAATATCAAAGTTGTGTAAGATGCTCAACCTCATGGTTGCCTATACCAACGATTTCAGTCAGCTCCAATTGATGGTGCACGCGAAAGAAACATTGCACGGAATCGTCACGCAGATACTCACGATCAACGACGTAAGGATATATCGTATTATCGGTAACTGGTAAATTGAAAAAAAAAACATCGACATTGCACCATCGCCCTTCATCATTGCCTGATACGTTTCTCTGCCCAAACCCTATCCAGATAATCACGGCATTAACGAACGAACAACCTGTTCGGTTCGTTTCGTTCACGGAGTTTTATGGCGCTCTGTACAGAGCGTACCGTATTGATTCTAGGACTGTCTTCCTCCACACCACTGAAACGTCTTCCACCTCAGTGCATTTGCAGCCCTATGGAATAGACGAAATGGACTCAACGGCATGAAGTATATTTTCCCTTTCGCAAGAACAACGAAGTCACACTGACTTGACTTGTACTTTGGATGTACGAAGCTCGTGCGACAAGTGACGCATAACTCTTTTTTGCACATTGTCAGACTGGAAGCCGTTGCCACCGTGCAGACACTTGCGCGTTGTCAGACTCAAAGCCGTTGCCTCCGCGCAAACGCTTGCGCGTCGTCGTCATCGGGATTCCCCCAACCGAGGTGTTTTGGAAAACGAATGCACGGGAGAAGAGTGACGTCTTGGTGAAATATGCACGGCAATCATGGGAATCCGCGAGGGTGTCGAGTGTGATAGGTGTCGTTATTACAGACGAGTCAATCATTGTACGCCAGCGATACACATCGTAGAAAATGCAACCGTCCATCACCGTCAATGTTGGCGAAGGAACTACGGGCAGCATTTTATCTTGGTTCATCAACCGTTCGCAAGCGGTCGACGGGGGGGTTCCCTGGATTTCGTTCGCGAACCGTGAAACAGTGGTAATAGCGGCGAGCTGCGGCGATGAGTTTCTTCGATCAGCCTTACTACGTCTTAACCAAGTCCCACTTGTCCCGAGTCGGCATGTGGCCGGAACAGTCAAAATACGAGAGAATCATTCGACGATTGGCAGTCTTTGCCTTAGCAACGACAATCGTCGTACCCAGGGTAACAGCCGTTATCCGAGTGTTAATTTTTCGTTTGAAACGTCAACAATACGATTCACTGCGTTCGACAGCTCACTCGATCGAATGACATCTGGGAAGACACAGACTCTCTTCTGCACGATATACCACTCTTCCTGACCGGTACCGCAAATTTCCTTGGTCTGGCGAGGTTCATTCAACATTTTGACGCGGTACGCTGCCGGCCCTCGCGTTCCGACCAACCCTGAAACCAACCTGAAAACCAACCGGTCGATCGGTGCTTCAAACCGATTCCGATTCGAACCTTCGAGAGATTCGTTTTTCGGCGATATTGAAAAATCAACCGTTATATGTTTTGGATACGAAGCTGGTTTGGGGTTGAATTTTTCAAAAACAACCCGATTTCCAACCCTGAAGCAAGAGCTATCGGTGCTCTCGACATAAAGTTGGAAACTGGGTTGTTTTGGGAAAGTCAAACTGTAACCCAACTTACAATCTGACACGAAACCAATTGGTGTCACGATTGGTTTCGAGGTATCAACCAGAAAGCTACCTCCGGAAGGTTGGAATCAGAGTCCGTTTGGGGCGGCAGTCGACTGGTCGAGTTACGGTAGTTCGTCAGAAAACAACCCAAGTCCAACCCAGAGCTTTACGGTTGGTTGGTCCGCGAGTGGGTGCATTCGCGCGCTGAAAAATAAAAACGTATCTTTAATCAGATATCTTGCAGATACGATTGTCGTTCGAGGATATGGAAAAGCATTGGAAAACGTTCAAGAACGAATCTGCAGTCGTTGTACTCGACAAGTATGCCGAATATGGACGATACATAGCCGTCGTTTACTCGTGTAAATAATTCGTCACTTTCCTTCGTCACGATTCACGCCATAGATGTCAACGTCTCATTGCCCATCCGCGCTTTTTATTTACCAGTGTCGATGTACAGTGCAATGCTTTTCTACTGGTCCTTGTGTTTGTCACCTGTAATACTGGACATCGTAGATCCTCTCAACGAAACGCGATCGAAGACACAAATTTTTCAAACCGAGGACGGTGTCGACAAGGAAAAATATTATTGGCCGATGCTCGCTTACGAATATGTCGTGACGTTGGTGGCGGTTGCTATAGTGGTTGCCGGAGAAACGCTGTACTTTACATGGGCCGTTCACGCTTGTGCGCTTTTCGAGGTCGTTGGGTATGTATACCTTGTTTTCAGAACAAATCGATAGCCCGAGACCGTCGATTTCCCTTCACTTCCCGACCAACCCGAAAACAATCTGAACACCCGCCGATCGATCGGTGCGACAAACTCGCTCTCGTCCCAACTCCGATAGCAATTTTAGAGCATCGCATCAGGCTCGCACGAGTGCCGGAAGAAGCCTGGACCTCCGTGAGACCTCGATCTGATGCTTCGAAAACTTTTACCGAGCAAACTCTTGGAGGTCGACTTTTTTTTGTCGATTTTTCGACACCAGCCGCAATGTCGAAAGTCATGTTTGTGTAAGTCGGGTGGAAGGTTGGTTTGCAGTCGGATGCCGAGAAAACCGACAGGTCTCGGCATACATCCACAATAAACGGTTGGAATTACGATTGGTTTGAAAAATCAAAAGCGACCCAAAACCAATCCAACGTTACAGTTGGGCGGTTCGCCAAGGGATCGTCGAAGCTGAGTCAACTCCGAAAGGCATCCTTTAAAAATGGGGAAAACCATTCAATCTCCGAACCGCATATTCACAGTGACCACAAACCGCGACCGGCACAGAACGATTTTGAAAGCCAAATTCAATTTCCTCGAGCGTAGATCTATAAGTGTAAAAGAATTGAAGAGACGTAAAAAAAACGCCCCCAATCTTGATCAACCTCGTTTCGTCCAGATTTTCCTACCATATAGTGTTCGTTCCAGCAAGTAGAGGGATGATGTAATTTAATTAATAATCGTTTGACAACAGTTTTAAGTTGAAGCTGGTCACGAAAAAACATACGGCGAATAAGAAAAATGTCATTGCTCATTGCGATGATTGGTATTACGAACAAATCTGCGACTGCATCACCGCTCACGAAATGGCGATAAGGTCAGTGGGGCACGCGACCGTGCGTAGTTAAGACGGGGCGTTCGAGGTGAAGTTCTTCTTGAATAATCAGTCCACAGTCCAAGTCCCTACAATTTAACGCCACAAACTTTGACCGTTTCCACATCTTAACTGATTACTGTGGCAACCGCTTTCCACAATCTACCCAAATAGACATGTGACGGCACGGGACCTGCTCGGTGCTAGCACGGGAACGTGCGTCGTGCTGGTACAATGCAGACATGTACGTCCGCATGTGACGATATTGTGACGGCACGGCATTTTTATACCGAAAGCTGCTTGCACAGTTCCATCTTGACGCGAAGCTCCACAGTGAGCTGGAACTGTGCAAGCAGATTTTGGTATCGAAACGCCGTGCCGTCACAATATCGTCACATGCGGACGTACTTGACGGCGTTGCGCCGCCACGGCGTGACGAACGCACGGCACGTTTTTCTACCTGGGTAATTTGTTCGGTGCGTTTCCCCCCACTCCGAAAGCCAGCACGTCCGCCCGATCCATCGAAGGAGATATACTTATACTTTTCAACTTGTAGTATTCCGCAAAGGAATGTATATCCGTGGCAAGTTCTGCGACTTGAAAAACCACCAAAAAACTACCGTCGAAGCGACCGAGAAAACAACCGGTCGTTTTCGGACGAAAGGACGTCCGCGAAAACGAGTGTCAAAACGCCTTTATCCGCGTCCGTACCAGCCGCATACGAGCTGCTTCCAGGAAGGGCTTTCGGTCAGGTGGTTTTACAATCAACGAGCGAATGAACTACCGCCAAAACGACTCTTCAAAACACCTTTCAAGTCCGGTCATTCTTTTGTTTCCAATGGAAGAAACGACCGCATTAACGACAAGCGGACTGAAAGGTCTCTTGAACGGTCGTTTCCGTAGTTGTTCGTCCAGTCATTAAATGTAAAATGACCTGACTGAAAGCTCTCTGACGCCGATGAAGTCGTTTCAACAGTCGTTTTAACGGACGTGTTTTTGTCCAAAAACGACCAGTCGTTTTCTCGGCGGTTTTGATGGTCGCAGGATCTGCCAGGGATGCAATCTGGATTTAAATTAATACAACAAATCTGATTTCAATTTGTATGCAACTGCACTTTACTGTTATTCACACATTTTTCAAGTGAGTCAACGCCTCTGATTCATGTTTTTGTTTATGTTCGTACCTTTGCTTCGGAAAAAATGATGGATTTTCACCGGTAAACCAATATTTATTTCAATTTTGATCGCTGGTCAACTTATATTCATACTCTTGCTAGTTCCGAGGCTGTTTTTTTCAAAGATTTTATTTCTCCATTCAACTCCGTCACGTGCCGCATGCATGCGCGAATCCGACATTCTTTTGTCGGTAGGTCGGAGAGGGGAACGAAGACGCGGTTAAAATGTGGGAACGTGGTCGGTCCCGAACAGTCAAGTTGCGTGGGTTTCGACTGTAATTCGTGTATAACTTCTACTGTCTGTTATTATTGTCTTGCAGTAAAGATAATAAAAATTAAAAAAAAAAAAAAACTATATCAGATTTCCAATAAATATTAATATTCAATTCAAAATTCGAATTAAATTTTGAGAAATTTGAATAATACAAATTATTAAGGATGTGCATTTAAAATACAAAATATTTTTTGTACTTTAAATACATTTGCAAGTACTTCGTTTGCGTACTTTTCAAAATACCTAGTAAAAATCAGCACGGCTGGATGAATCGACGTATTGTTTTTTAAGACGTATTTTAGAAGGTACTTAAACAAAGTACTTATGAATGTATTTTAAGTACCAAAAGCATTTTGTATTTTGTATTGGGAGGAATTTCGAGTATTTTACCTAGCTCTGGTCTTACACTTTGATGTTCGTATTATTCATAAATGTTCATGAATATTCGTAAAAATATAAATTATTCGAAACATTCGAATATTCAATTGAAACTTCGAATGAAGTTAATCGTATTCAATTCGTAATGAATTATTCACGATTTTGATTATTCGCACGTCCCGAAATATCACATAGAAACAAATCCAATAAAAATTGTATACAAAAAAAATCTTCCGAAAATGGATTTACGAGCCTTTACTTTTTTTTTATCGACGCATCGTCGGGAGGTAGAAAAAAAAACGGGTTCGTCTCACTCGAACTCCGAAACAACAACGTCGAGTTTTTTGACTCTCTGTTATTATTGTCGTGCGATAAAAAAAAAAAAAATTTAAAACAGTACTATAAAAAAAAAAAAAAAAAAAAATTATCAGGCAGAGTACGATCGATTGACTTCCTCGTCGAGACGGCGATAAAAACAAGTCGCGCCGGATCGTAATCACCTTATCGTTTACTCGCCCGAAACGAGATATTTTTGTCATACAATTTTTACAATATTTTCCTCGACGAACTCTCGGGGGTCCTCTTTGTTATCCTGTCATTTTTTGCAGTATCGCTGAGAGGTGTTGATACTGAGGCTGCCGACTTTTGCATCTCACGTACTCGATCGTTCTCGCCTGGAAATGAGAAAGAAAAAAAAAATGAAACGAAAGTTTCGTCGATCTCGTTCACGGTGAAGTTAATTACCGCAGTCGTTATCGAGAACTGTAATGCACTTTTTTTTTTAATGGTATGATTTTTTCGAGGAAAAGGCAAATTTGAACAAGATTTGTTTTTTTTTGTTTTTTTCAAAAAAACAAAAAATTCGAAAATTGCAGCTACCGCTCTCACTCCGACAGAGCTTGACTTCACCTTAAGGTGGAAAAAGCACCGAAAGGTGGAAAAGGACCGGAAAGTGGAAGAAGCACCTTAAGGTTGGAGAAGCACCTTAAGGTTGAAAAAGCACCTTAAAGTGGAAAAAACACCTTGAGGTGGAAAAAAGCACCTTAAGGTGAGAAAAGCAGCTGAAGGTGAAAAAAGGACCTTAAAGTGGAAGAACCCCTTTAAGGTTGAAAAAGCATCTTACGGCTAAGAAAAGTTTATTACAGTTTTCGATACCGACTGAGTTTTTTTCACTTCACCCTAAGGCGAAGCCCCGCCGAGCCGCTCGACCCGAGCTCGGTCGGTATCAAAAACTGTAATTTTCTTTTTCGACTCTGCTATGGCATTCATTACATATCGTCAAAAACAAATTTGTTTCGGATGCGCATAAAAATTCCACATCTTGGACGAATTCGCTTGTAGCGATGCGGAGTCGGCATCGTTGAAAGAAGTTAATCACAGTTTTTCATACCGACCGCGGTAAGAAAAAAAAATATGTATAAATTTATATAAATGTTTATTTATATATGAATGTCCTTCCAGGAGGACGAGCTCACGTACCCTCATTTTTGGATCCGTCGAGCCGTACTTCTGCGACAAATTCCACAAGCTCACGGCCATGCTCGCGAGCGCGGGCTGCTGAAGGTCCGCGCGCATCACGAGGCGACTGAACAGCTCGAGGGCCAGCGACGATTGCTTGTCGACCTGGTCGGTCGAGCCGAGGTACTTGAGATGGCTGAGGGCCTCCTCCAGCACCTTCGTCGATATCTTGTTCACCTCGCCGATGAATTTCTTATCGCTGCCATAGAGTTTGTCGTTCGAGTCGACCTGAAAATAAATTGTATTTAAAAAAAAAATGTAAAAAAATCATTTTTAATGTAAGCAAAATTACCGCGGTCGGTAACAAAAACTGTAATGAATCGTTTTCAAGTTTCAACGGAAGCGGATGTCGTGCATTTACGGGGGACTTGTCATATGCAGGGGTGCGCGCAGAAAGTTGACTGCAGTTGAAAGTTGAGCCCGGGAAGGACGGGGAGGGAGACGTTTCCCATGGTCTTGAGGACTGACCTTGTCCACGTGGTAGGGATAACTCTCCTGCGTGATCGTCGACAGGAGATCGAGAACTCGGAGATACAGATACGGCTTTGCGGAGCTGTTCTCGTCGAAGCACCGCTGTACGGCGTTGAGGAGTCCTCTCATGAGGTACAGAACCCCGTGCTCCGGACTGTCCTGTAAAATAAATTTCAAAGAGAAAAATTTGAAAAAATTACAAAACAAAAATTTGAAAAAATTACAAAACAAAAATTTGAAAAAATTACAAAACAAAAATTTGAAAAAATTACAAAACAAAAATTAAAAAAAAATTACAAAACAAAAATTTGAAAAAATTACAAAACAAAAATTAAAAAAAAATTACAAAACAAAAATTTGAAAAAATTACAAAACAAAAATTTGAAAAAATTACAAAACAAAAATTAAAAAAAAATTACAAAACAAAAATTAAAAAAAAATTACAAAACAAAAATTTGAAAAAATTACAAAACAACAAAAAATTGGAAAAATGTGAAATTAAGTGTCGAAAAATAATTGAGAACCGAGCGATCTCACGGGACAAACTCACGGGTACTACGAGAAGTGTTGACAAGAAGTTCGACAAATACGACAGGAGATAAGGCTCGGAGTTCTTCGGCCTTCCGTCGATCTCGATGCTCTTCGGCATTTCAGGTACGAGACTCAGAGCAGCCTTGAAACAAGCGTCAGCTGCAACCATAAAAAATGAATCGAAATGAGGAAACTAAAGAATAGCGAATAGCGAATAGCGAATAGCGAATAGCGAATAGCGAATAGCGAATAGACCGACCTTGACCGAGACACTGATTGAGAAGCGCGACTTGTCCGGAGAGCAGGTACAGCTGCAGCCTCGTCTGCACGAGGGTCAGCGACGGAATTGTGATGAAGCAGAAAGCCGCGCAGGCCCTCACGAAAGCCGACGTTCTTCTCGTGTGATGTCCTCGAATTATTTTTCTCGTGTCGACGGCCTGCCTGTTTACGCATTGCACAAGCTGCACGTGAACCGAATCCAAATTCGGAAAAGCCGCTCTCGCCTCCGCATAGAAATTCAATTGCTTCTCGAAGTCTCGGCCGTAGTCGACTCGCTGCACCAAACCGCATATCAGATTGCCGATCTGCCGTTTCTCGTCGTCCACTGTCAGTGCACTGAAAAAAAAAAAAAAAAACGTGGTTCGGTCGGTTACGTTTCGACAATAAACCAGTCGGTTTTTTTCAGCGATTTGGTCGGTGGCCGAGTCCGGCAGGGCCAGCAAAGCGGGTAAAAGAACATTTGTGATACGTTTCCAATATATTTGGAATTCACCTCGAATGTAGCCAACGACAGAAATGGGATCAATTGAGGTAGTTCCGTCGCTTGGTATTCATTTCGCATCAGTTCGAGAGAAATGAGATAAAATTGCAAATACTTCTCGATGGTATAAAAAACTGAAAAAATGCACGCATATCAAAGGCGCTGAAAAGATTAATTTTGCATAACGATGATTCCAAAATGTTATCAACAAATTGATGAGAAAAAAAATGTGTCAACAAAAATTCCCGGGAACCTATTTTTTTTTTTACGCGAAAGATTCGTTTATTTTTCTAAATACATATGCGTTTTTTCAGATTTTTCAATTTGCTTCGATTATTTTTTATATAGAAGAAAAAAAAAAACACGAAATTCAAAACAAATTTTGCAATCTTGAAAAATGTATGCGAATTCAGAAAAATGAATGAATCATTTTCGTAATAAAAAAAATTAAATTTTTTGTTTGATTTGTTGATAACATTTTGGACTTGATATTATGCGAAATCAATCTTTTCAGTATCTTTGATACTCCTTGAATTTTTGCTACCACCTACCGCGGTCGACACCTCAACTATAATGACAATATCAAAGTTGTGTAAGATGCTCAACCTCATGGTTGCCTATACCAACAATTTCAGTCAGCTCCAATTGATGGTGCACGCGAAAGAAACATTGCACGGAATCGTCACGCGGATACTCACGATCAACGACGTAAGGATATATCGTATTATCGGTAACTGGTAAATTGAAAAAAACATCGACATTGCACCATTGCCCTTCATCATTGCCTGATACGTTTCTCTGCCCAAACCCTATCCAGATAATCACGGCATTAACGAACGAACAACCTGTTCGGTTCGTTTCGTTCACGGAGTTTTATGGCGCTCTGTACAGAGCGTACCGTATTGATTCTAGGACCGTCTTCCTCCACACCACTGAAACGTCTTTCACCTCAGTGCATTTGCAGCCCTATGGAATAGACGAAATGGACTCAACGGCATAAAGTATATTTTCCCTTTCGCAAGAACAACGAAGTCACATTTACTTGACTTGCACTTTGGATGTACGAAGCTCGTGCGACAAGTGACGCATAACACTTTTTTGCACATTGTCAGACTGGAAGCCGTTGCCACCGTGCAGACACTTGCGCGTTGTCGGACTCAAAGCCGTTGCCTCCGCGCAAACGCTTGCGCGTCGTCGTCATCGGGATTCCCCCGACCGAGGTGTTTTGGAAAACGAATGCATGGGAGAAGAGTGACGTCTTGGTGAAATATGCACGGCAATCATGGGAATCCGCGAGGGTGTCGAGTGTGATAGGTGTCGTTATTACAGACGAGTCAATCATTGTACGCCAGCGATACACATCGTAGAAAATGCAACCGTCCATCACCGTCAATGTTGGCGAAGGAACTACGGGCAGCATTTTATCTTGGTTCATCAACCGTTCGCAAGCGGTCGACGGGGGGGTTCCCTGGATTTCGTTCGCGAACCGTGAAACAGTGGTAATAGCGGCGAGCTGCGGCGATGAGTTTCTTCGATCAGCCTTACTACGTCTTAACCAAGTCCCACTTGTCCCGAGTCGGCATGTGGCCGGAACAGTCAAAATACGAGAGAATCATTCGACGATTGGCAGTCTTTGCCTTAGCAACGACAATCGTCGTACCCAGGGTAACAGCCGTTATCCGAGTGTTAATTTTTCGTTTGAAACGTCAACAATACGATTCACTGCGTTCGACAGCTCACTCGATCGAATGACATCTGGGAAGACACAGACTCTCTTCTGCACGATATACCACTCTTCCTGACCGGTACCGCAAATTTCCTTGGTCTGGCGAGGTTCATTCAACATTTTGACGCGGTACGCTGCCGGCCCTCGCGTTCCGACCAACCCTGAAACCAACCTGAAAACCAACCGGTCGATCGGTGCTTCAAACCGATTCCGATTCGAACCTTCGAGAGATTCGTTTTTCGGCGATATTGAAAAATCAACCGTTATATGTTTTGGATACGAAGCTGGTTTGGGGTTGAATTTTTCAAAAACAACCCGATTTCCAACCCTGAAGCAAGAGCTATCGGTGCTCTCGACATAAAGTTGGAAACTGGGTTGTTTTGGGAAAGTCAAACTGTAACCCAACTTACAATCTGACACGAAACCAATTGGTGTCACGATTGGTTTCGAGGTATCAACCAGAAAGCTACCTCCGGAAGGTTGGAATCAGAGTCCGTTTGGGGCGGCAGTCGACTGGTCGAGTTACGGTAGTTCGTCAGAAAACAACCCAAGTCCAACCCAGAGCTTTACGGTTGGTTGGTCCGCGAGTGGGTGCATTCGCGCGCTGAAAAATAAAAACGTATCTTTAATCAGATATCTTGCAGATACGATTGTCGTTCGAGGATATGGAAAAGCATTGGAAAACGTTCAAGAACGAATCTGCAGTCGTTGTACTCGACAAGTATGCCGAATATGGACGATACATAGCCGTCGTTTACTCGTGTAAATAATTCGTCACTTTCCTTCGTCACGATTCACGCCATAGATGTCAACGTCTCATTGCCCATCCGCGCTTTTTATTTACCAGTGTCGATGTACAGTGCAATGCTTTTCTACTGGTCCTTGTGTTTGTCACCTGTAATACTGGACATCGTAGATCCTCTCAACGAAACGCGATCGAAGACACAAATTTTTCAAACCGAGGACGGTGTCGACAAGGAAAAATATTATTGGCCGATGCTCGCTTACGAATATGTCGTGACGTTGGTGGCGGTTGCTATAGTGGTTGCCGGAGAAACGCTGTACTTTACATGGGCCGTTCACGCTTGTGCGCTTTTCGAGGTCGTTGGGTATGTATACCTTGTTTTCAGAACAAATCGATAGCCCGAGACCGTCGATTTCCCTTCACTTCCCGACCAACCCGAAAACAATCTGAACACCCGCCGATCGATCGGTGCGACAAACTCGCTCTCGTCCCAACTCCGATAGCAATTTTAGAGCATCGCATCAGGCTCGCACGAGTGCCGGAAGAAGCCTGGACCTCCGTGAGACCTCGATCTGATGCTTCGAAAACTTTTACCGAGCAAACTCTTGGAGGTCGACTTTTTTTTGTCGATTTTTCGACACCAGCCGCAATGTCGAAAGTCATGTTTGTGTAAGTCGGGTGGAAGGTTGGTTTGCAGTCGGATGCCGAGAAAACCGACAGGTCTCGGCATACATCCACAATAAACGGTTGGAATTACGATTGGTTTGAAAAATCAAAAGCGACCCAAAACCAATCCAACGTTACAGTTGGGCGGTTCGCCAAGGGATCGTCGAAGCTGAGTCAACTCCGAAAGGCATCCTTTAAAAATGGGGAAAACCATTCAATCTCCGAACCGCATATTCACAGTGACCACAAACCGCGACCGGCACAGAACGATTTTGAAAGCCAAATTCAATTTCCTCGAGCGTAGATCTATAAGTGTAAAAGAATTGAAGAGACGTAAAAAAAACGCCCCCAATCTTGATCAACCTCGTTTCGTCCAGATTTTCCTACCATATAGTGTTCGTTCCAGCAAGTAGAGGGATGATGTAATTTAATTAATAATCGTTTGACAACAGTTTTAAGTTGAAGCTGGTCACGAAAAAACATACGGCGAATAAGAAAAATGTCATTGCTCATTGCGATGATTGGTATTACGAACAAATCTGCGACTGCATCACCGCTCACGAAATGGCGATAAGGTCAGTGGGGCACGCGACCGTGCGTAGTTAAGACGGGGCGTTCGAGGTGAAGTTCTTCTTGAATAATCAGTCCACAGTCCAAGTCCCTACAATTTAACGCCACAAACTTTGACCGTTTCCACATCTTAACTGATTACTGTGGCAACCGCTTTCCACAATCTACCCAAATAGACATGTGACGGCACGGGACCTGCTCGGTGCTAGCACGGGAACGTGCGTCGTGCTGGTACAATGCAGACATGTACGTCCGCATGTGACGATATTGTGACGGCACGGCATTTTTATACCGAAAGCTGCTTGCACAGTTCCATCTTGACGCGAAGCTCCACAGTGAGCTGGAACTGTGCAAGCAGATTTTGGTATCGAAACGCCGTGCCGTCACAATATCGTCACATGCGGACGTACTTGACGGCGTTGCGCCGCCACGGCGTGACGAACGCACGGCACGTTTTTCTACCTGGGTAATTTGTTCGGTGCGTTTCCCCCCACTCCGAAAGCCAGCACGTCCGCCCGATCCATCGAAGGAGATATACTTATACTTTTCAACTTGTAGTATTCCGCAAAGGAATGTATATCCGTGGCAAGTTCTGCGACTTGAAAAACCACCAAAAAACTACCGTCGAAGCGACCGAGAAAACAACCGGTCGTTTTCGGACGAAAGGACGTCCGCGAAAACGAGTGTCAAAACGCCTTTATCCGCGTCCGTACCAGCCGCATACGAGCTGCTTCCAGGAAGGGCTTTCGGTCAGGTGGTTTTACAATCAACGAGCGAATGAACTACCGCCAAAACGACTCTTCAAAACACCTTTCAAGTCCGGTCATTCTTTTGTTTCCAATGGAAGAAACGACCGCATTAACGACAAGCGGACTGAAAGGTCTCTTGAACGGTCGTTTCCGTAGTTGTTCGTCCAGTCATTAAATGTAAAATGACCTGACTGAAAGCTCTCTGACGCCGATGAAGTCGTTTCAACAGTCGTTTTAACGGACGTGTTTTTGTCCAAAAACGACCAGTCGTTTTCTCGGCGGTTTTGATGGTCGCAGGATCTGCCAGGGATGCAATCTGGATTTAAATTAATACAACAAATCTGATTTCAATTTGTATGCAACTGCACTTTACTGTTATTCACACATTTTTCAAGTGAGTCAACGCCTCTGATTCATGTTTTTGTTTATGTTCGTACCTTTGCTTCGGAAAAAATGATGGATTTTCACCGGTAAACCAATATTTATTTCAATTTTGATCGCTGGTCAACTTATATTCATACTCTTGCTAGTTCCGAGGCTGTTTTTTTCAAAGATTTTATTTCTCCATTCAACTCCGTCACGTGCCGCATGCATGCGCGAATCCGACATTCTTTTGTCGGTAGGTCGGAGAGGGGAACGAAGACGCGGTTAAAATGTGGGAACGTGGTCGGTCCCGAACAGTCAAGTTGCGTGGGTTTCGACTGTAATTCGTGTATAACTTCTACTGTCTGTTATTATTGTCTTGCAGTAAAGATAATAAAAATTAAAAAAAAAAAAAAACTATATCAGATTTCCAATAAATATTAATATTCAATTCAAAATTCGAATTAAATTTTGAGAAATTTGAATAATACAAATTATTAAGGATGTGCATTTAAAATACAAAATATTTTTTGTACTTTAAATACATTTGCAAGTACTTCGTTTGCGTACTTTTCAAAATACCTAGTAAAAATCAGCACGGCTGGATGAATCGACGTATTGTTTTTTAAGACGTATTTTAGAAGGTACTTAAACAAAGTACTTATGAATGTATTTTAAGTACCAAAAGCATTTTGTATTTTGTATTGGGAGGAATTTCGAGTATTTTACCTAGCTCTGGTCTTACACTTTGATGTTCGTATTATTCATAAATGTTCATGAATATTCGTAAAAATATAAATTATTCGAAACATTCGAATATTCAATTGAAACTTCGAATGAAGTTAATCGTATTCAATTCGTAATGAATTATTCACGATTTTGATTATTCGCACGTCCCGAAATATCACATAGAAACAAATCCAATAAAAATTGTATACAAAAAAAATCTTCCGAAAATGGATTTACGAGCCTTTACTTTTTTTTTATCGACGCATCGTCGGGAGGTAGAAAAAAAAACGGGTTCGTCTCACTCGAACTCCGAAACAACAACGTCGAGTTTTTTGACTCTCTGTTATTATTGTCGTGCGATAAAAAAAAAAAAAATTTAAAACAGTACTATAAAAAAAAAAAAAAAAAAAAATTATCAGGCAGAGTACGATCGATTGACTTCCTCGTCGAGACGGCGATAAAAACAAGTCGCGCCGGATCGTAATCACCTTATCGTTTACTCGCCCGAAACGAGATATTTTTGTCATACAATTTTTACAATATTTTCCTCGACGAACTCTCGGGGGTCCTCTTTGTTATCCTGTCATTTTTTGCAGTATCGCTGAGAGGTGTTGATACTGAGGCTGCCGACTTTTGCATCTCACGTACTCGATCGTTCTCGCCTGGAAATGAGAAAGAAAAAAAAAATGAAACGAAAGTTTCGTCGATCTCGTTCACGGTGAAGTTAATTACCGCAGTCGTTATCGAGAACTGTAATGCACTTTTTTTTTTAATGGTATGATTTTTTCGAGGAAAAGGCAAATTTGAACAAGATTTGTTTTTTTTTGTTTTTTTCAAAAAAACAAAAAATTCGAAAATTGCAGCTACCGCTCTCACTCCGACAGAGCTTGACTTCACCTTAAGGTGGAAAAAGCACCGAAAGGTGGAAAAGGACCGGAAAGTGGAAGAAGCACCTTAAGGTTGGAGAAGCACCTTAAGGTTGAAAAAGCACCTTAAAGTGGAAAAAACACCTTGAGGTGGAAAAAAGCACCTTAAGGTGAGAAAAGCAGCTGAAGGTGAAAAAAGGACCTTAAAGTGGAAGAACCCCTTTAAGGTTGAAAAAGCATCTTACGGCTAAGAAAAGTTTATTACAGTTTTCGATACCGACTGAGTTTTTTTCACTTCACCCTAAGGCGAAGCCCCGCCGAGCCGCTCGACCCGAGCTCGGTCGGTATCAAAAACTGTAATTTTCTTTTTCGACTCTGCTATGGCATTCATTACATATCGTCAAAAACAAATTTGTTTCGGATGCGCATAAAAATTCCACATCTTGGACGAATTCGCTTGTAGCGATGCGGAGTCGGCATCGTTGAAAGAAGTTAATCACAGTTTTTCATACCGACCGCGGTAAGAAAAAAAAATATGTATAAATTTATATAAATGTTTATTTATATATGAATGTCCTTCCAGGAGGACGAGCTCACGTACCCTCATTTTTGGATCCGTCGAGCCGTACTTCTGCGACAAATTCCACAAGCTCACGGCCATGCTCGCGAGCGCGGGCTGCTGAAGGTCCGCGCGCATCACGAGGCGACTGAACAGCTCGAGGGCCAGCGACGATTGCTTGTCGACCTGGTCGGTCGAGCCGAGGTACTTGAGATGGCTGAGGGCCTCCTCCAGCACCTTCGTCGATATCTTGTTCACCTCGCCGATGAATTTCTTATC
Organism: Amblyteles armatorius; assembly: GCA_933228735.2. Lineage (NCBI taxonomy): Eukaryota > Metazoa > Arthropoda > Insecta > Hymenoptera > Ichneumonidae > Amblyteles > Amblyteles armatorius. The sequence continues at coordinate 793,099 of OW121697.1, forward strand.
GCTGCCATAGAGTTTGTCGTTCGAGTCGACCTGAAAATAAATTGTATTTAAAAAAAAAATGTAAAAAAATCATTTTTAATGTAAGCAAAATTACCGCGGTCGGTAACAAAAACTGTAATGAATCGTTTTCAAGTTTCAACGGAAGCGGATGTCGTGCATTTACGGGGGACTTGTCATATGCAGGGGTGCGCGCAGAAAGTTGACTGCAGTTGAAAGTTGAGCCCGGGAAGGACGGGGAGGGAGACGTTTCCCATGGTCTTGAGGACTGACCTTGTCCACGTGGTAGGGATAACTCTCCTGCGTGATCGTCGACAGGAGATCGAGAACTCGGAGATACAGATACGGCTTTGCGGAGCTGTTCTCGTCGAAGCACCGCTGTACGGCGTTGAGGAGTCCTCTCATGAGGTACAGAACCCCGTGCTCCGGACTGTCCTGTAAAATAAATTTCAAAGAGAAAAATTTGAAAAAATTACAAAACAAAAATTTGAAAAAATTACAAAACAAAAATTTGAAAAAATTACAAAACAAAAATTTGAAAAAATTACAAAACAAAAATTAAAAAAAAATTACAAAACAAAAATTTGAAAAAATTACAAAACAAAAATTAAAAAAAAATTACAAAACAAAAATTTGAAAAAATTACAAAACAAAAATTTGAAAAAATTACAAAACAAAAATTAAAAAAAAATTACAAAACAAAAATTAAAAAAAAATTACAAAACAAAAATTTGAAAAAATTACAAAACAACAAAAAATTGGAAAAATGTGAAATTAAGTGTCGAAAAATAATTGAGAACCGAGCGATCTCACGGGACAAACTCACGGGTACTACGAGAAGTGTTGACAAGAAGTTCGACAAATACGACAGGAGATAAGGCTCGGAGTTCTTCGGCCTTCCGTCGATCTCGATGCTCTTCGGCATTTCAGGTACGAGACTCAGAGCAGCCTTGAAACAAGCGTCAGCTGCAACCATAAAAAATGAATCGAAATGAGGAAACTAAAGAATAGCGAATAGCGAATAGCGAATAGCGAATAGCGAATAGCGAATAGCGAATAGACCGACCTTGACCGAGACACTGATTGAGAAGCGCGACTTGTCCGGAGAGCAGGTACAGCTGCAGCCTCGTCTGCACGAGGGTCAGCGACGGAATTGTGATGAAGCAGAAAGCCGCGCAGGCCCTCACGAAAGCCGACGTTCTTCTCGTGTGATGTCCTCGAATTATTTTTCTCGTGTCGACGGCCTGCCTGTTTACGCATTGCACAAGCTGCACGTGAACCGAATCCAAATTCGGAAAAGCCGCTCTCGCCTCCGCATAGAAATTCAATTGCTTCTCGAAGTCTCGGCCGTAGTCGACTCGCTGCACCAAACCGCATATCAGATTGCCGATCTGCCGTTTCTCGTCGTCCACTGTCAGTGCACTGAAAAAAAAAAAAAAAAACGTGGTTCGGTCGGTTACGTTTCGACAATAAACCAGTCGGTTTTTTTCAGCGATTTGGTCGGTGGCCGAGTCCGGCAGGGCCAGCAAAGCGGGTAAAAGAACATTTGTGATACGTTTCCAATATATTTGGAATTCACCTCGAATGTAGCCAACGACAGAAATGGGATCAATTGAGGTAGTTCCGTCGCTTGGTATTCATTTCGCATCAGTTCGAGAGAAATGAGATAAAATTGCAAATACTTCTCGATGGTATAAAAAACTGAAAAAATGCACGCATATCAAAGGCGCTGAAAAGATTAATTTTGCATAACGATGATTCCAAAATGTTATCAACAAATTGATGAGAAAAAAAATGTGTCAACAAAAATTCCCGGGAACCTATTTTTTTTTTTACGCGAAAGATTCGTTTATTTTTCTAAATACATATGCGTTTTTTCAGATTTTTCAATTTGCTTCGATTATTTTTTATATAGAAGAAAAAAAAAAACACGAAATTCAAAACAAATTTTGCAATCTTGAAAAATGTATGCGAATTCAGAAAAATGAATGAATCATTTTCGTAATAAAAAAAATTAAATTTTTTGTTTGATTTGTTGATAACATTTTGGACTTGATATTATGCGAAATCAATCTTTTCAGTATCTTTGATACTCCTTGAATTTTTGCTACCACCTACCGCGGTCGACACCTCAACTATAATGACAATATCAAAGTTGTGTAAGATGCTCAACCTCATGGTTGCCTATACCAACAATTTCAGTCAGCTCCAATTGATGGTGCACGCGAAAGAAACATTGCACGGAATCGTCACGCGGATACTCACGATCAACGACGTAAGGATATATCGTATTATCGGTAACTGGTAAATTGAAAAAAACATCGACATTGCACCATTGCCCTTCATCATTGCCTGATACGTTTCTCTGCCCAAACCCTATCCAGATAATCACGGCATTAACGAACGAACAACCTGTTCGGTTCGTTTCGTTCACGGAGTTTTATGGCGCTCTGTACAGAGCGTACCGTATTGATTCTAGGACCGTCTTCCTCCACACCACTGAAACGTCTTTCACCTCAGTGCATTTGCAGCCCTATGGAATAGACGAAATGGACTCAACGGCATAAAGTATATTTTCCCTTTCGCAAGAACAACGAAGTCACATTTACTTGACTTGCACTTTGGATGTACGAAGCTCGTGCGACAAGTGACGCATAACACTTTTTTGCACATTGTCAGACTGGAAGCCGTTGCCACCGTGCAGACACTTGCGCGTTGTCGGACTCAAAGCCGTTGCCTCCGCGCAAACGCTTGCGCGTCGTCGTCATCGGGATTCCCCCGACCGAGGTGTTTTGGAAAACGAATGCATGGGAGAAGAGTGACGTCTTGGTGAAATATGCACGGCAATCATGGGAATCCGCGAGGGTGTCGAGTGTGATAGGTGTCGTTATTACAGACGAGTCAATCATTGTACGCCAGCGATACACATCGTAGAAAATGCAACCGTCCATCACCGTCAATGTTGGCGAAGGAACTACGGGCAGCATTTTATCTTGGTTCATCAACCGTTCGCAAGCGGTCGACGGGGGGGTTCCCTGGATTTCGTTCGCGAACCGTGAAACAGTGGTAATAGCGGCGAGCTGCGGCGATGAGTTTCTTCGATCAGCCTTACTACGTCTTAACCAAGTCCCACTTGTCCCGAGTCGGCATGTGGCCGGAACAGTCAAAATACGAGAGAATCATTCGACGATTGGCAGTCTTTGCCTTAGCAACGACAATCGTCGTACCCAGGGTAACAGCCGTTATCCGAGTGTTAATTTTTCGTTTGAAACGTCAACAATACGATTCACTGCGTTCGACAGCTCACTCGATCGAATGACATCTGGGAAGACACAGACTCTCTTCTGCACGATATACCACTCTTCCTGACCGGTACCGCAAATTTCCTTGGTCTGGCGAGGTTCATTCAACATTTTGACGCGGTACGCTGCCGGCCCTCGCGTTCCGACCAACCCTGAAACCAACCTGAAAACCAACCGGTCGATCGGTGCTTCAAACCGATTCCGATTCGAACCTTCGAGAGATTCGTTTTTCGGCGATATTGAAAAATCAACCGTTATATGTTTTGGATACGAAGCTGGTTTGGGGTTGAATTTTTCAAAAACAACCCGATTTCCAACCCTGAAGCAAGAGCTATCGGTGCTCTCGACATAAAGTTGGAAACTGGGTTGTTTTGGGAAAGTCAAACTGTAACCCAACTTACAATCTGACACGAAACCAATTGGTGTCACGATTGGTTTCGAGGTATCAACCAGAAAGCTACCTCCGGAAGGTTGGAATCAGAGTCCGTTTGGGGCGGCAGTCGACTGGTCGAGTTACGGTAGTTCGTCAGAAAACAACCCAAGTCCAACCCAGAGCTTTACGGTTGGTTGGTCCGCGAGTGGGTGCATTCGCGCGCTGAAAAATAAAAACGTATCTTTAATCAGATATCTTGCAGATACGATTGTCGTTCGAGGATATGGAAAAGCATTGGAAAACGTTCAAGAACGAATCTGCAGTCGTTGTACTCGACAAGTATGCCGAATATGGACGATACATAGCCGTCGTTTACTCGTGTAAATAATTCGTCACTTTCCTTCGTCACGATTCACGCCATAGATGTCAACGTCTCATTGCCCATCCGCGCTTTTTATTTACCAGTGTCGATGTACAGTGCAATGCTTTTCTACTGGTCCTTGTGTTTGTCACCTGTAATACTGGACATCGTAGATCCTCTCAACGAAACGCGATCGAAGACACAAATTTTTCAAACCGAGGACGGTGTCGACAAGGAAAAATATTATTGGCCGATGCTCGCTTACGAATATGTCGTGACGTTGGTGGCGGTTGCTATAGTGGTTGCCGGAGAAACGCTGTACTTTACATGGGCCGTTCACGCTTGTGCGCTTTTCGAGGTCGTTGGGTATGTATACCTTGTTTTCAGAACAAATCGATAGCCCGAGACCGTCGATTTCCCTTCACTTCCCGACCAACCCGAAAACAATCTGAACACCCGCCGATCGATCGGTGCGACAAACTCGCTCTCGTCCCAACTCCGATAGCAATTTTAGAGCATCGCATCAGGCTCGCACGAGTGCCGGAAGAAGCCTGGACCTCCGTGAGACCTCGATCTGATGCTTCGAAAACTTTTACCGAGCAAACTCTTGGAGGTCGACTTTTTTTTGTCGATTTTTCGACACCAGCCGCAATGTCGAAAGTCATGTTTGTGTAAGTCGGGTGGAAGGTTGGTTTGCAGTCGGATGCCGAGAAAACCGACAGGTCTCGGCATACATCCACAATAAACGGTTGGAATTACGATTGGTTTGAAAAATCAAAAGCGACCCAAAACCAATCCAACGTTACAGTTGGGCGGTTCGCCAAGGGATCGTCGAAGCTGAGTCAACTCCGAAAGGCATCCTTTAAAAATGGGGAAAACCATTCAATCTCCGAACCGCATATTCACAGTGACCACAAACCGCGACCGGCACAGAACGATTTTGAAAGCCAAATTCAATTTCCTCGAGCGTAGATCTATAAGTGTAAAAGAATTGAAGAGACGTAAAAAAAACGCCCCCAATCTTGATCAACCTCGTTTCGTCCAGATTTTCCTACCATATAGTGTTCGTTCCAGCAAGTAGAGGGATGATGTAATTTAATTAATAATCGTTTGACAACAGTTTTAAGTTGAAGCTGGTCACGAAAAAACATACGGCGAATAAGAAAAATGTCATTGCTCATTGCGATGATTGGTATTACGAACAAATCTGCGACTGCATCACCGCTCACGAAATGGCGATAAGGTCAGTGGGGCACGCGACCGTGCGTAGTTAAGACGGGGCGTTCGAGGTGAAGTTCTTCTTGAATAATCAGTCCACAGTCCAAGTCCCTACAATTTAACGCCACAAACTTTGACCGTTTCCACATCTTAACTGATTACTGTGGCAACCGCTTTCCACAATCTACCCAAATAGACATGTGACGGCACGGGACCTGCTCGGTGCTAGCACGGGAACGTGCGTCGTGCTGGTACAATGCAGACATGTACGTCCGCATGTGACGATATTGTGACGGCACGGCATTTTTATACCGAAAGCTGCTTGCACAGTTCCATCTTGACGCGAAGCTCCACAGTGAGCTGGAACTGTGCAAGCAGATTTTGGTATCGAAACGCCGTGCCGTCACAATATCGTCACATGCGGACGTACTTGACGGCGTTGCGCCGCCACGGCGTGACGAACGCACGGCACGTTTTTCTACCTGGGTAATTTGTTCGGTGCGTTTCCCCCCACTCCGAAAGCCAGCACGTCCGCCCGATCCATCGAAGGAGATATACTTATACTTTTCAACTTGTAGTATTCCGCAAAGGAATGTATATCCGTGGCAAGTTCTGCGACTTGAAAAACCACCAAAAAACTACCGTCGAAGCGACCGAGAAAACAACCGGTCGTTTTCGGACGAAAGGACGTCCGCGAAAACGAGTGTCAAAACGCCTTTATCCGCGTCCGTACCAGCCGCATACGAGCTGCTTCCAGGAAGGGCTTTCGGTCAGGTGGTTTTACAATCAACGAGCGAATGAACTACCGCCAAAACGACTCTTCAAAACACCTTTCAAGTCCGGTCATTCTTTTGTTTCCAATGGAAGAAACGACCGCATTAACGACAAGCGGACTGAAAGGTCTCTTGAACGGTCGTTTCCGTAGTTGTTCGTCCAGTCATTAAATGTAAAATGACCTGACTGAAAGCTCTCTGACGCCGATGAAGTCGTTTCAACAGTCGTTTTAACGGACGTGTTTTTGTCCAAAAACGACCAGTCGTTTTCTCGGCGGTTTTGATGGTCGCAGGATCTGCCAGGGATGCAATCTGGATTTAAATTAATACAACAAATCTGATTTCAATTTGTATGCAACTGCACTTTACTGTTATTCACACATTTTTCAAGTGAGTCAACGCCTCTGATTCATGTTTTTGTTTATGTTCGTACCTTTGCTTCGGAAAAAATGATGGATTTTCACCGGTAAACCAATATTTATTTCAATTTTGATCGCTGGTCAACTTATATTCATACTCTTGCTAGTTCCGAGGCTGTTTTTTTCAAAGATTTTATTTCTCCATTCAACTCCGTCACGTGCCGCATGCATGCGCGAATCCGACATTCTTTTGTCGGTAGGTCGGAGAGGGGAACGAAGACGCGGTTAAAATGTGGGAACGTGGTCGGTCCCGAACAGTCAAGTTGCGTGGGTTTCGACTGTAATTCGTGTATAACTTCTACTGTCTGTTATTATTGTCTTGCAGTAAAGATAATAAAAATTAAAAAAAAAAAAAAACTATATCAGATTTCCAATAAATATTAATATTCAATTCAAAATTCGAATTAAATTTTGAGAAATTTGAATAATACAAATTATTAAGGATGTGCATTTAAAATACAAAATATTTTTTGTACTTTAAATACATTTGCAAGTACTTCGTTTGCGTACTTTTCAAAATACCTAGTAAAAATCAGCACGGCTGGATGAATCGACGTATTGTTTTTTAAGACGTATTTTAGAAGGTACTTAAACAAAGTACTTATGAATGTATTTTAAGTACCAAAAGCATTTTGTATTTTGTATTGGGAGGAATTTCGAGTATTTTACCTAGCTCTGGTCTTACACTTTGATGTTCGTATTATTCATAAATGTTCATGAATATTCGTAAAAATATAAATTATTCGAAACATTCGAATATTCAATTGAAACTTCGAATGAAGTTAATCGTATTCAATTCGTAATGAATTATTCACGATTTTGATTATTCGCACGTCCCGAAATATCACATAGAAACAAATCCAATAAAAATTGTATACAAAAAAAATCTTCCGAAAATGGATTTACGAGCCTTTACTTTTTTTTTATCGACGCATCGTCGGGAGGTAGAAAAAAAAACGGGTTCGTCTCACTCGAACTCCGAAACAACAACGTCGAGTTTTTTGACTCTCTGTTATTATTGTCGTGCGATAAAAAAAAAAAAAATTTAAAACAGTACTATAAAAAAAAAAAAAAAAAAAAATTATCAGGCAGAGTACGATCGATTGACTTCCTCGTCGAGACGGCGATAAAAACAAGTCGCGCCGGATCGTAATCACCTTATCGTTTACTCGCCCGAAACGAGATATTTTTGTCATACAATTTTTACAATATTTTCCTCGACGAACTCTCGGGGGTCCTCTTTGTTATCCTGTCATTTTTTGCAGTATCGCTGAGAGGTGTTGATACTGAGGCTGCCGACTTTTGCATCTCACGTACTCGATCGTTCTCGCCTGGAAATGAGAAAGAAAAAAAAAATGAAACGAAAGTTTCGTCGATCTCGTTCACGGTGAAGTTAATTACCGCAGTCGTTATCGAGAACTGTAATGCACTTTTTTTTTTAATGGTATGATTTTTTCGAGGAAAAGGCAAATTTGAACAAGATTTGTTTTTTTTTGTTTTTTTCAAAAAAACAAAAAATTCGAAAATTGCAGCTACCGCTCTCACTCCGACAGAGCTTGACTTCACCTTAAGGTGGAAAAAGCACCGAAAGGTGGAAAAGGACCGGAAAGTGGAAGAAGCACCTTAAGGTTGGAGAAGCACCTTAAGGTTGAAAAAGCACCTTAAAGTGGAAAAAACACCTTGAGGTGGAAAAAAGCACCTTAAGGTGAGAAAAGCAGCTGAAGGTGAAAAAAGGACCTTAAAGTGGAAGAACCCCTTTAAGGTTGAAAAAGCATCTTACGGCTAAGAAAAGTTTATTACAGTTTTCGATACCGACTGAGTTTTTTTCACTTCACCCTAAGGCGAAGCCCCGCCGAGCCGCTCGACCCGAGCTCGGTCGGTATCAAAAACTGTAATTTTCTTTTTCGACTCTGCTATGGCATTCATTACATATCGTCAAAAACAAATTTGTTTCGGATGCGCATAAAAATTCCACATCTTGGACGAATTCGCTTGTAGCGATGCGGAGTCGGCATCGTTGAAAGAAGTTAATCACAGTTTTTCATACCGACCGCGGTAAGAAAAAAAAATATGTATAAATTTATATAAATGTTTATTTATATATGAATGTCCTTCCAGGAGGACGAGCTCACGTACCCTCATTTTTGGATCCGTCGAGCCGTACTTCTGCGACAAATTCCACAAGCTCACGGCCATGCTCGCGAGCGCGGGCTGCTGAAGGTCCGCGCGCATCACGAGGCGACTGAACAGCTCGAGGGCCAGCGACGATTGCTTGTCGACCTGGTCGGTCGAGCCGAGGTACTTGAGATGGCTGAGGGCCTCCTCCAGCACCTTCGTCGATATCTTGTTCACCTCGCCGATGAATTTCTTATCGCTGCCATAGAGTTTGTCGTTCGAGTCGACCTGAAAATAAATTGTATTTAAAAAAAAAATGTAAAAAAATCATTTTTAATGTAAGCAAAATTACCGCGGTCGGTAACAAAAACTGTAATGAATCGTTTTCAAGTTTCAACGGAAGCGGATGTCGTGCATTTACGGGGGACTTGTCATATGCAGGGGTGCGCGCAGAAAGTTGACTGCAGTTGAAAGTTGAGCCCGGGAAGGACGGGGAGGGAGACGTTTCCCATGGTCTTGAGGACTGACCTTGTCCACGTGGTAGGGATAACTCTCCTGCGTGATCGTCGACAGGAGATCGAGAACTCGGAGATACAGATACGGCTTTGCGGAGCTGTTCTCGTCGAAGCACCGCTGTACGGCGTTGAGGAGTCCTCTCATGAGGTACAGAACCCCGTGCTCCGGACTGTCCTGTAAAATAAATTTCAAAGAGAAAAATTTGAAAAAATTACAAAACAAAAATTTGAAAAAATTACAAAACAAAAATTTGAAAAAATTACAAAACAAAAATTTGAAAAAATTACAAAACAAAAATTAAAAAAAAATTACAAAACAAAAATTTGAAAAAATTACAAAACAAAAATTAAAAAAAAATTACAAAACAAAAATTTGAAAAAATTACAAAACAAAAATTTGAAAAAATTACAAAACAAAAATTAAAAAAAAATTACAAAACAAAAATTAAAAAAAAATTACAAAACAAAAATTTGAAAAAATTACAAAACAACAAAAAATTGGAAAAATGTGAAATTAAGTGTCGAAAAATAATTGAGAACCGAGCGATCTCACGGGACAAACTCACGGGTACTACGAGAAGTGTTGACAAGAAGTTCGACAAATACGACAGGAGATAAGGCTCGGAGTTCTTCGGCCTTCCGTCGATCTCGATGCTCTTCGGCATTTCAGGTACGAGACTCAGAGCAGCCTTGAAACAAGCGTCAGCTGCAACCATAAAAAATGAATCGAAATGAGGAAACTAAAGAATAGCGAATAGCGAATAGCGAATAGCGAATAGCGAATAGCGAATAGCGAATAGACCGACCTTGACCGAGACACTGATTGAGAAGCGCGACTTGTCCGGAGAGCAGGTACAGCTGCAGCCTCGTCTGCACGAGGGTCAGCGACGGAATTGTGATGAAGCAGAAAGCCGCGCAGGCCCTCACGAAAGCCGACGTTCTTCTCGTGTGATGTCCTCGAATTATTTTTCTCGTGTCGACGGCCTGCCTGTTTACGCATTGCACAAGCTGCACGTGAACCGAATCCAAATTCGGAAAAGCCGCTCTCGCCTCCGCATAGAAATTCAATTGCTTCTCGAAGTCTCGGCCGTAGTCGACTCGCTGCACCAAACCGCATATCAGATTGCCGATCTGCCGTTTCTCGTCGTCCACTGTCAGTGCACTGAAAAAAAAAAAAAAAAACGTGGTTCGGTCGGTTACGTTTCGACAATAAACCAGTCGGTTTTTTTCAGCGATTTGGTCGGTGGCCGAGTCCGGCAGGGCCAGCAAAGCGGGTAAAAGAACATTTGTGATACGTTTCCAATATATTTGGAATTCACCTCGAATGTAGCCAACGACAGAAATGGGATCAATTGAGGTAGTTCCGTCGCTTGGTATTCATTTCGCATCAGTTCGAGAGAAATGAGATAAAATTGCAAATACTTCTCGATGGTATAAAAAACTGAAAAAATGCACGCATATCAAAGGCGCTGAAAAGATTAATTTTGCATAACGATGATTCCAAAATGTTATCAACAAATTGATGAGAAAAAAAATGTGTCAACAAAAATTCCCGGGAACCTATTTTTTTTTTTACGCGAAAGATTCGTTTATTTTTCTAAATACATATGCGTTTTTTCAGATTTTTCAATTTGCTTCGATTATTTTTTATATAGAAGAAAAAAAAAAACACGAAATTCAAAACAAATTTTGCAATCTTGAAAAATGTATGCGAATTCAGAAAAATGAATGAATCATTTTCGTAATAAAAAAAATTAAATTTTTTGTTTGATTTGTTGATAACATTTTGGACTTGATATTATGCGAAATCAATCTTTTCAGTATCTTTGATACTCCTTGAATTTTTGCTACCACCTACCGCGGTCGACACCTCAACTATAATGACAATATCAAAGTTGTGTAAGATGCTCAACCTCATGGTTGCCTATACCAACAATTTCAGTCAGCTCCAATTGATGGTGCACGCGAAAGAAACATTGCACGGAATCGTCACGCGGATACTCACGATCAACGACGTAAGGATATATCGTATTATCGGTAACTGGTAAATTGAAAAAAACATCGACATTGCACCATTGCCCTTCATCATTGCCTGATACGTTTCTCTGCCCAAACCCTATCCAGATAATCACGGCATTAACGAACGAACAACCTGTTCGGTTCGTTTCGTTCACGGAGTTTTATGGCGCTCTGTACAGAGCGTACCGTATTGATTCTAGGACCGTCTTCCTCCACACCACTGAAACGTCTTTCACCTCAGTGCATTTGCAGCCCTATGGAATAGACGAAATGGACTCAACGGCATAAAGTATATTTTCCCTTTCGCAAGAACAACGAAGTCACATTTACTTGACTTGCACTTTGGATGTACGAAGCTCGTGCGACAAGTGACGCATAACACTTTTTTGCACATTGTCAGACTGGAAGCCGTTGCCACCGTGCAGACACTTGCGCGTTGTCGGACTCAAAGCCGTTGCCTCCGCGCAAACGCTTGCGCGTCGTCGTCATCGGGATTCCCCCGACCGAGGTGTTTTGGAAAACGAATGCATGGGAGAAGAGTGACGTCTTGGTGAAATATGCACGGCAATCATGGGAATCCGCGAGGGTGTCGAGTGTGATAGGTGTCGTTATTACAGACGAGTCAATCATTGTACGCCAGCGATACACATCGTAGAAAATGCAACCGTCCATCACCGTCAATGTTGGCGAAGGAACTACGGGCAGCATTTTATCTTGGTTCATCAACCGTTCGCAAGCGGTCGACGGGGGGGTTCCCTGGATTTCGTTCGCGAACCGTGAAACAGTGGTAATAGCGGCGAGCTGCGGCGATGAGTTTCTTCGATCAGCCTTACTACGTCTTAACCAAGTCCCACTTGTCCCGAGTCGGCATGTGGCCGGAACAGTCAAAATACGAGAGAATCATTCGACGATTGGCAGTCTTTGCCTTAGCAACGACAATCGTCGTACCCAGGGTAACAGCCGTTATCCGAGTGTTAATTTTTCGTTTGAAACGTCAACAATACGATTCACTGCGTTCGACAGCTCACTCGATCGAATGACATCTGGGAAGACACAGACTCTCTTCTGCACGATATACCACTCTTCCTGACCGGTACCGCAAATTTCCTTGGTCTGGCGAGGTTCATTCAACATTTTGACGCGGTACGCTGCCGGCCCTCGCGTTCCGACCAACCCTGAAACCAACCTGAAAACCAACCGGTCGATCGGTGCTTCAAACCGATTCCGATTCGAACCTTCGAGAGATTCGTTTTTCGGCGATATTGAAAAATCAACCGTTATATGTTTTGGATACGAAGCTGGTTTGGGGTTGAATTTTTCAAAAACAACCCGATTTCCAACCCTGAAGCAAGAGCTATCGGTGCTCTCGACATAAAGTTGGAAACTGGGTTGTTTTGGGAAAGTCAAACTGTAACCCAACTTACAATCTGACACGAAACCAATTGGTGTCACGATTGGTTTCGAGGTATCAACCAGAAAGCTACCTCCGGAAGGTTGGAATCAGAGTCCGTTTGGGGCGGCAGTCGACTGGTCGAGTTACGGTAGTTCGTCAGAAAACAACCCAAGTCCAACCCAGAGCTTTACGGTTGGTTGGTCCGCGAGTGGGTGCATTCGCGCGCTGAAAAATAAAAACGTATCTTTAATCGGATATCTTGCAGATACGATTGTCGTTCGAGGATATGGAAAAGCATTGGAAAACGTTTAAGAACGAATCTGCAGTCGTTGTACTCGACAAGTATGCTGAATATGGACGATACATAGCCGTCGTTTACTCGTGTAAATAATTCGTCACTTTCCTTCGTCACGATTCACGCCATAGATGTCAACGTCTCATTGCCCATCCGCGCTTTTGATTTACCAGTGTCGATGTACAGTGCAATGCTTTTCTACTGGTCCTTGTGTTTGTCACCTGTAATACTGGACATCGTAGATCCTCTCAACGAAACGCGATCGAAGACACAAATTTTTCAAACCGAGGACGGTGTCGACAAGGAAAAATATTATTGGCCGATGCTCGCTTACGAATATGTCGTGACGTTGGTGGCGGTTGCTATAGTGGTTGCCGGAGAAACACTGTACTTTACATGGGCCGTTCACGCTTGTGCGCTTTTCGAGGTCGTTGGGTATGTATACTTGTTTTCAGAACAAATCGATAGCCCGAGACCGTCGATTTCCCTTCACTTCCCGACCAACCCGAAAACAATCTGAACACCCGCCGATCGATCGGTGCGACAAACTCGCTCTTGTCCCAACTCCGATAGCAATTTTAGAGCATTGCATCAGGCTCGCACGAGTGCCGGAAGAAGCCTGGACCTCCGTGAGACCTCGATCTGATGCTTCGAAAACTTTTACTGAGGAAACTCTTAGAGGTCGACTTTTTTTGTCGATTTTTCGACACCAGCCGCAATGTCGAAAGTCATGTTTGTGTAAGTCGGGTGGAAGGTTGGTTTGCAGTCGGATGCCGAGAAAACCGACAGGTCTCGGCATACATCGACAATAAACGGTTGGAATTACGATTGGTTTAAAAAATCAAAAGCGACCCAAAACCAATCCAACGTTACAGTTGGGCGGTTCGCCAAGGGATCGTCGAAGCTGAGTCAACTCCGAACGGCATCCTTTAAAAATGGGGAAAACCATTTAATCTCCGAACCGCATATTCACAGTGACCACAAACCGCGACCGGCACAGAACGATTTTGAAAGCCAAATTGAATTTCCTCGAGCGTAGATCTATAAGTGTAAAAGAATTGAAGAGACGTAAAAAAAACGCCCCCAATCTTGATCAACCTCGTTTCGTCCAGATTTTCCTACCATATAGTATTCATTCCAGCAAGTAGAGGGATGATGTAATTCAATTAATAATCGTTTGACAACAGTTTTAAGTTAAAGCTGGTCACGAAAAAACATACGGCGAATAAGAAAAATGTCATTGCTCATTGCGATGATTGGTATTACGAACAAATCTGCGACTGCATCACCGCTCACGAAATGGCGATAAGGTCAGTGGGGCACGCGACCGTACGTAGTTAAGATGGGGCGTTCGAGGTGAAGTTCTTCTTGAATAATCAGTCCACAGTCGAAGTCCCTACAATTTAACGCCACAAACTTTGACCGTTTCCACATCTTAACTGATTACTGTGGCAACCGCTTTCCACAATCTACCCAAATAGACATGTGACGGCACCGGACCTGATCGGTGCTAGCACGGGAACGTGCGTCGTGCTGGTACAATGCAGACATGTACGTCCGCATGTGACGATATTGTGACGACACGGCATTTTTATACCGAAAGCTGCTTGCACAGTTCCATCTTGACGCGAAGCTCCACAGTGAGCTGGAACTGTGCAAGCAGATTTTGGTATCAAACCGCCGTGCCGTCACAATATCGTCACATGCGGACGTACTTGACGGCGGTGCGCCGCCACGGCGTGACGAACGCACGGCACGTTTTTCTACCTGGGTAATTTGTTCGGTGCGTTTCCCCCCACTCCGAAAGCCAGCACGTCCGCCCGATCCATCGAAGGAGATATACTTATACTTTTCAACTTGTAGTATTCCGCAAAGCAATGTATATCCGTGGCAAGTTCTGCGACTTGAAAAACCACCAAAAAACTACCGTCGAAGCGACCGAGAAAACAACCGGTCGTTTTCGGACGAAAGGACGTCCGCGAAAGCGAGTGTCAAAACGCTTTTATCCGCGTCCGTACCAGCCGCATACGAGCTGCTTCCAGGAAGGGCTTTCGGTCAGGTGGTTTTACAATTAACGAGCGAATGAACTACCGCCAAAACGACTCTTCAAAACACCTTTCAAGTGCGGTCATTCTTTTATTTCCAAGTGGAAGAAACGACCGCATTAACGACAAGCGGACTGAAAGGTCTCTTGAACGGTCGTTTCCGTAGTTGTTCGTCCAGTCATTAAATGTAAAATGACCTGACTGAAAGCTCTCCGACGCCGATGAAGTCGTTTTAACAGTCGTTTTAACGGACGTGTTTTTGTCCAAAAACGACCAGTTGTTTTCTCGGCGGTTTTGATGGTCGCAGGATCTGCCAGGGATGCAATCTGGATTTAAATTAATACAACAAATCTGATTTCAATTTGTATGCAACTGCACTTTACTGTTATTCACACATTTTTCAAGTGAGTCAACGCCTCTGATTCATGTTTTTGTTTATGTTCGTACCTTTGCTTCGGAAAAAAATGATGGATTTTCACCGGTAAACCAATATTTATTTCAATTTTGATCGCTGGTCAACTTATATTCATACTCTTGCTACCCGTATGGAAATATATGTATGTCAAATATAGGAGAAAAATATATCTGACATATATTTGATATATTTCGCCAAAATGTTTATTAAATGGTATATATCTTATATATATGTCATAAATATATGTTGCATATATCTTCAATATATTTTAATATATTTTGAAAGTAAGTGTTATGTAATTGATATATACGATGCATATATGTCAGAAATATATACTCGATATATGTTCAATACATACTATTTACTGTTAAAATATATCTTAATTATACGTGTTGTATAGTTTATAAATTCCATTTTCAAAATTTCGAGATATCGAATTAAAACCTTCGCCATTGTTTTCAAGTGGCATATTTACCAACCGATTTCAGTAAAGAAAAAATTCTAAAAAATTTTTTTGAAGAAATACCATTTTTGTCGAAAAATTGTAAGGGTCACCCCTTATCATTTTTCCATTTTCAAAATTTCGAGATATCGAATTAAAACCTTCGCCATTGTTTTCAAGTGGCATATTTACCAACCGATGCATGCAATATATATGTCGCATATATGTACATATGAAACCGTGGATATTTTAAATATAATAAAGCTTATTTGATGCATATATCATACATATATTTCGCATATATCTCAATGAGCGTATATCTATCATATATTAAGCCGCCAAAATGTAGGTTATTCGACATATATTTGACATATATGTCAGATATACGGCATATATATAAAATATATGCAGCTTATAAATTGTATACATTGGGAATAGACTTTCTGCATATATTTCACCTACATAAATTTTCATGGGGGTAGTTCCGAGGCTGTTTTTTTCAAAGATTTTATTTCTCCATTCAACTCCGTCACGTGCCGCATGCATGCGCGAATCCGACATTCTTTTGTCGGTAGGTCGGAGAGGGGAACGAAGACGCGGTTAAAATGTGGGAACGTGGTCGGTCCCAAACAGTCAAGTTGCGTGGGTTTCGACTGTAATTCGTGTATAACATAGTTTTGCAGAACTGATCGAAACCATTCTCCGCGGACCTTTGGCAGTGGCGCTAGGCGGCCTTTCGATCGTAATAGTTGTCACAGGCGTAAACGTGAGTTAAAACAATTCAATTTCGGGACACATATTTAATTTCGAAAAAAAAAAAAAAAATACCCAATCGACGATCGTTTGTGACCGCAGGCTCTGATAAATGTCAAACATCGTAACGTACTCATGCAATCGGCAGCTTACTTAATCGGACAGGTATTCAATCTTTATATACTTAGCATACCCGGACAGGAATTGATTAATCATAGTGAAAAAATTCACACAACTGCGTGCGTATGAACAAATCCACTTGTCGAAGAAGTTCGTCGAATCGTATCATCGTCAGCCTTTTACCCGTTAGTTACGACTTGGAGTGGACAGATATGCCGGTGAAAGCTCAAAAGCTTCTGATACCGATTATGATACGAAGCAACAAACCTTGTCGCATTACCGCCAGAAAAGTCTACGTTCTATCGATGGAAAGCTTCGGTTCGGTATGATATTTTTTAGATGATTTTAGTTCAGACGACAAATCTGATCTCTACGCATTCCGACTATCGATTGTACGATCGGTGCTGTAGTCACGATCATATTTTTTAACGATTTTCAAGACGATACGTGGAGTCATGTCGTATTTCACGATATTCGCGCAAATGATTTAATCCTTTGCGCTCGTAAACGGGGCCGGAAAACTATGATGAACGTACGTTTACTTCTTCATCGCGTACGAAGTATGTAAGGATCCACAAAAATTTCACGATCGGGTTATGCTCTAAAGACACACTGTGCATGCACTATTGGCCTTTTGGGACATGTCCCAAAAGGCGAATGATTTGAATCACCCTGGAAATATCCGCACGAGAATAAATTGAATCGGGTCGTAACGGCTGTGTCTTGTATCGCGCAAATTTCACTCGGAGAAGTTCAATCGGCGAATTCTTCACTGTACGAGTGAACAATTTTTGTTTTTCCCAAAGCGCCGCATCCACGGAAACTCGCCAAAGATGATAGTTGATGTCGTGCAGATATCTTCGTGGGTCGTGTGTTCGAAACATTTTTCATTTCTGTCCGTCTGCAGGTCCGTCTCGCCGGAAACACACAAATCACTTTTACGAAGAGACTTCGGATCGCATCGAAACTTGCTGGGTGTTGTCTACATACAAAACGTTACTTTGACGTTGCATTTCGAGTTAATTGATCCATCCTTTCTGGTAACATACCTTGAATGTGAAGGAAAATTATGAAAATATCGTCAAAAACGCGATGACGATCAAAATATCTACATAGATTCTTCATGTAAAGTACTTTTACGCACGAAGCTTGTATTAAACAGTATTTTCTGTTATTGTTTGTTTCCTCACAGATGAACTTTTTCAATAATCTTATGCATATATGTTGGAAAGTTTGTTTTTTTGTCCCAATATGTAAAATCCACGGGTTACCCTTGCGGACTGCCGAGGTCCTGATCATTCTAAGTCAAGAGTTTGAAATCGAGAGCGACGTTACCGAGAATATTTCAAATTTTTCTCTGATATGTGTCTCCAATGCAGCCAGTGACAGAAACATGTGGATTAAGATGTTTCTTAAAGATGTTTCTTAAAGATGTTTCTTAAAGATGTTTCTTGAAGATGTTTCTTAAAGATGTTTCTTAAAGATGTTTCTTGAAGATGTTTCTTAAAGATGTTTCTTAAAGATGTTTCTTGAAGGAAATTGGGTAAAAGTACGTGTGTGATACGTTTCGAATGTATTTGGAATTCACCTCGAATATAGCTAGCGACAAAAACGCATGAATTAAGGAACACAAGGTGAACGCTCTGCCTCCAACGAACTTCAGCCGCACGTGCAATATAGTCTACCATTGGACGAAACTCCGGTCAACTCGAATCCGACCTCATGCGACTGATCAGTTATGTAAGTTGCTCACTCTCGAATCCAATCGATCCCTGGCAGATTCTGCGACCATCAAAACCGGCGAGAAAACGACCGGTCTTTTTCGGATAAAAATACGTCCGGTAAAACGAATTTTGAAACGACTTCATCCGCGTCCGTGCGGGCCACATACGAGCAGCTTCCAGTGAGAGCTTTCAGTCGGGTCGTTTTACATTTTATGACTGGACGAACTACCGCGGAAACGACCGTTCAATAGATCTTTTAGTCCGGTAGTCGTTAATGCGGTTGTTTCTTCTGTTGAAAATTAAATAACGACCGGACTGAAAGGTTTTTTGAACAGCCGTTTTCGCGGTAGTTCGTTCGCTTATTAATTGTAAAACCACCTGACTGAACGCCCTCCCTGGAAGTTGCTCGTACGCGGCTGGTGTGGACGCGGATAAAGTCGTTTTGACAGTCGTTTTCGCGGACGCATTTTTGTCCGAAAACGACCGGTCGTTTACTCAATCGCTTTGAAGGTAGGTTAGTGGTGGTTTTTCAAGTCGCGGAACTTGTCAGGGACGTTGTTCCCGGAAGAAACAACATTGCACGGAATAATTATGCGGATACGTACACTGAACGGACATAAGAATGTGTCGTACATTGGTGAATTCAGGAAAATTAGACAATTACGCTATTGTTCTTCATTAATACTTCGCCTGTTTGCCTGTAGCAATTATATTCAAATTGTCACGACATTGGTGAACGAATAGCCTGTTTGGTTCGTTTTGTTCATGGACTTTCGTGGCGCTTTACACAGTACGTACCATATAGCTCCTAAAAATGTCTTCCTTTATACCGCTAAAATATAATTTAAATTACTGTATTTGCAGTGCGTCGGCATAGACGAAATACACTCAGCGGTAAAAAGTATGTTTTCCCTTTCACAAGAATAACGGGGTAGTGCAACTTGAGTTGTACGATAGACTTACGTGTATCCAAGCGCCGGATAGAAACTTATTTCTAATGCGAAATATTCGAAAATTATTTCTAATATTGATCCTCGGACTGTCTTCCTCTATACCACCGAAACGTCTTTCACCTTACTTTGTTTGCAGGATATGTCACATTATCGGTAACTGGTAAATTGACAAAAACATCGACATTGCACCATCGCCCTTCATCATTGCCTGATACGTTTCTCTGCCTGAACCGTATTCAGATCATCACGGCATTAACGAACGAACAACCTGTTCGGTTCGTTTCGTTCACGGAGTTTTATGGCGCTCTGTACAGAGCGTACCGTATTGATTCTAGGACCGTCTTCCTCCACACCACTGAAACGTCTTTCACCTCAGTGCATTTGCAGCCCTATGGAATAGACGAAATGGACTCAACGGCATAAAGTATATTTTCCCTTTCGCAAGAACAACGAAGTCACATTTACTTGACTTGTACTTTGGATGTACGAAGCTCGTGCGACAAGTAACGCATAACTCTTTTTTGCACATTGTCAGACTGGAAGCCGTTGCCACCGTGCAGACACTCGCGCGTTGTCAGACTCAAAGCCGTTGCCTCGGCGCAAACGCTTGCGCGTCGTCGTCATCGGGATTCCCCCAACCGAGGTGTTTTGGAAAACGAATGCACGGGAGAAGAGTGACGTCTTCGTGAAATATGCACGGCAATCATGGGAATACGCGAGGGTGTCGAGTACGATAGGTGTCGTAATTACAGACGAGTCAATCATCGTACGCCAGCGATACACATCGTAGAAAATGCAACCGTCCATCACCGTCAATGTTGGCGAAGGAACTACGGGCAGCATTTTATCTTGGTTCATCCACCGTTCGCAAGCGGTCGATGGGGGGGTTCCCTGGATTTCGTTCGCGAACCGTGAAACAGTGGTAATAGTGAGCTGCGGCGATGAGTTTCTTCGATCAGCCTTACTACGCCTTAACCAAGGCTCACATGTCCCGAATAGGCATGTGGCCGGAACAGTCAAAATACACGAGAATTGTTCGGCTATTGACGGCGTTCGCCATGATAACGTCACTCATCGCACCTAGGGTAACAGCCGTTAACGGAATGTGAATTTTCCGTTTTGAAACGTCGATTACAGAATTTACGGCATTCAACAGCTCGTTCAATGGAATGAACTCTGGAAACACACAGCCCCTCTTATGCATGACATACCGATGTGCCTGACCGGGATGGCGATTATCGCTGCTGTGTTGCGACTGCTTCAACATTTTAACGAGGTACGCTCCCGTCGTATGCATGTTCCACGAAACAAGGAATCTTTGATCGGCAATTCGGCAGATGAAATTGGCGTTCGAGAATATGGAAAAGCATTGGAAAATGATTGTAAACACATCCGCAGTTGTTGTCCTCGACAAGTACGCCGAACGTGGGCGATACATAGTCCGCGTTTACTCGAGTAAGCAACAAATGTTTTGCCTCCGTCACAATGCACAACGTAGACGTAAATTTGTCATTGCTTATGTGTACATTTGATTTGCCAGTGTATGCCTGTAGCGAAGCGATTCTCTACTTGTTCTTAAATCTATCGCCTGTAATACTGGACTTCATCGATCCTCTAAACGAAACGCGGACGAGAATATATATTTTTCATACAGAGTACGGTATTGATAAGGATAAATACTATTGGTTCATACTGGTTCATGAATATATTGTATCGATGGTCGGCGTTGCTCTAGTGATTGCCATAGAAACAGTTTACTTTACATGGGCGGTTCACGCTTGTGCGCTTTTCGAAGTCGTCGGGTGCGTATAGTTGTTTCCCGAAAAAATTTGTAGCCCGAGACCAATGATTTCCCCTCGCTTTCCGACCATCCGAACGACAACCCGAAACCCAATCGGTGCCGTGAACGAACTCTGGTCCCAACTCTGGTAGAAATTTTATAGCATTACGTCAGGCCCGAAAAATTATGGGAAAAGCCTGAGGGAGCCCCAATGAGACCTCGATCTGATGATTCAAATCTTTTACCAAGCAACCTCCTTGAGGTCGACTTTTTGATCGATCTTTCGAAACCAGTCGCAATACCAAAAGTAATTTTTGTCAGATAGACGGTTGGTTTACCGTCGGATTTTGACATTACGACTGGTTTCAAAAAATCAAAAACGACCCGGAACTAATGCAACGTTACCGTTGGATGGTCCGCTAAGGGATTGTGTAAGTTGGGTTGTACTTTTGTTGGGTTGACTTTTTGATCGACCTTTCGAAACCAGCCGCAATACCAAATGTAATTTTCGTCAGATAGACGGTTGGTTTGCCGTCGGTTTTTTGAATTATGACTGGTTTCAAAAATCGAAAGTAACCCAAAACTAATCCAACGTTACCGTTGGGTGGTCCGGGTGGGGATTGTGTAAGTTGGGTTGCAACGGGTCTGTACACGAGTCTGGAACGGGTGACCTCCAAAAACGAAGAAAACCATTTAGTCTTTGAATTGCGTATTTATCGTTGCATCGATCATGACCCTCGAGCGGCAAAGAATAATTTTGGAAGCCAAATTGGATTTCCTCCAGGATCCAGAAGGCTAAAAGAATTGAAAATACGTAGAAACGGACTTTCCTACCGTATAGTATTCATTTCACTCGGTAGAGGGATAATGTAATTCAATTATTAATCGATGGAAAATAGCTTTAACTTAAAACTGGTTACAAATAAATACACGACGAACAAGGAGAATGACATTACACGTCGCAATGATTGGAATTACAAAAAAATCAGCGATTGCATCACCGCTCATGAAATGGCGATAAGGTCAGTGGGACACGTGACCGTGCGTAGTTAAGCTGCGGGCGTTCAACGTGAAGTTAAAACAAACAAACAAATTATTAATGTACAGTCGAAGTCCTTGTCTGGTGAAAATATTTCTCAGACAATTTGTCTGAAATACTCTAACCGGACCGTTTCAATGATTTTCAGAGATTTTCCGACATTTTTCTCTGAGTTCATCTGTTACTTGCTGAATATCTCTACTTTTTTCTCGGCACAACCGTCAGCATTCAACAATTTATCAGAGAAATTCAGAGCATTAACCGCAAAAATTCTAAAAATTTTGATTTCTCTGGTAAAGTACGTTAAGAAAAAATGCGACTTGTCTGTAAGATTTACTCATTCTGTTACTCGCTTTAAATCAGCGAAAATTTTAGTTTTCCGGATAAATTTTCGGGAATATCGAACATGAATGGTCAGAGAAAAACAACAGAGTTCATAGTTTTTTAAAAAGTCGGGAAGAAAAATCAGAGATTTTCGGAACAATCTGGAATGATTAGATTCGGAAAACTGTTCGCCTTTTTCGGAAAAGTGCGAAAACTTCGAGAAATTCGGAGGACTTTTCAGATCGATTTTTCGAGACGTTCAGATAAATTTCTCATCAATTTTCCGAGATTTTCAGAAACATTTTCCGACATATTCAGAAAAATATTTTCACCAGGACTATAATTTAACTTCCCAAATTTTTACGCGTTACTACGGCAACCGCTCCCCGCAATTGAACTTCTCCGTCGCGTTCCCCCCACCCGGAAAGCCAGCACGTGCGCACCAGAGATGTTTCTAACTTGTTAATATTTTTTTACAAGATTTCTTGTTGATTTTTTTGACAAATTTTGTTCGGTATAGTTAAGGGGTTCGAGTCATTTATAAAACGTCTAAATGACAGTTACAGCGAACGAAAAACTCAGATGTTCGATTTCGATATAAAGCGATTTTGCATTTGATGCGGGCGTGTTTCGTTGCTCACAACACATGAATCTTGCGTATTTACATAGAACGAAGGGTTTTTGCGAAAAGTAAAAAAAAAAAATCTTCACTGAAACCATAAAAAACGAATTTGTAAAGAAAATTAGACTACGCAGTTATTTTAATATAGCAGTGAGATCGCGACGCTATGACAACTGAACAATTGTAAATCATGTTCTTCGAGGGATATGTTCGAAAACGTTCTTCAAGTGGTCTCGACTGTTCTTCAATTTCAATTGCAAAGTGCACTAACTGTGATTTACACATTCTTAAGGTGACTCGACCCCTTTAATTCATGTTTGTTTTTATTTCCATACACCCAGAAAAAAAAATTATTTGACGGCCACTGTTTATTCAGTTTAAGTAAAATGTTTATTTGATTTAAATAAATATTTATTTAAATTACGTAAATAGTTACGCAAATTAAATAAATATTTATTTAAATCAAATGAATATTTTACTTGAACTAAATAAATGGTGGTCGTAAAATTAATTATTTATCTGGGTGTGCCTTTGCTCGGAAGAAATGATCGATTGTCACTGGTAAACCAATAATTATTTCTATTTTTTTTTTCACCGTGTAAGCTATATTTACATTAGCTTGTTTCGAAGCTGCATTATCCAAATATTCCGATTCTCTGCGCACGCATGCGTAGTGCCGATATTTTGCTGCCGGTGGTTTAAAGTGGGGACAGAAGGGGAAGTTAAAATGTGACAACGCGGTCCGTCCTGATCAGCTAAATTGTGGGGGATTTCGGCTGTATTTCTGTGTAAAATAGTTTTGCAGAACTGATCGATAGCATTTTTAATGGACCTTTCGCTTCGGCGCTATGCTTCCTTTCGATCATGATAGTCTTTACGGGTGTACAGGTAGGTTGAAACAATTCAATTTCGGGATACACGTTACATTTCGGAAAACAAATAAATAATACCTGATCGACGATTGTTTGTGACCGCAGGCTTTGGTAAATTCGAAACATCGTGATGTGCTGATACAGTCAGCGTTGTACATGATTGCCCAGATATTTCATCTTTATCTGAATTGCATACCCGGACAGGAATTGATCAATCATAGTCAAAAAATTCGCACAACCGCGTGCGTACAAACGAAGTCACTCGTCAAAAATGTTTGCCAAACTTCGTTATCGTTACCCTTTTTATCCGTTAGATACGATCTGGAGTGGTCGGATATGTCAGTGAAAGCTCAAAAGCTTCTGATACCAATCATAGTGCGGAGCAACAAACCTTGTTGTTTTACCGCTAGAAAGGTTTACGTTTTGTCGATGGAAAATTTTGGTTCGGTATGATATCATCGCGATTTTATGATAAATATCGATCTATCGCAACTATCGTCTGTACGATCGATGTTGCGGTTACAATGATATTTTTTGACTGTTTTTCCAAGACGATCCGGACAGTGATGTCGTACCTTACGATATTTGCGCAAATGGTTTAATCGTTGTGATAACAAGCGACGCTCGAAAATGGTGACGACCATGTTTTTACTTTCGCATCAAGTACGAAATATGTGTTAGGATAAAAAGTATTGTAATCCATAAAAATTTTACTGTCGGGTTGTGGTCTAAGAACATATCGTGCATGTCCCAGAAGGCAAAGCGTTCGAAACATTTTCTCATTTCTGTCTGCAGGTCTGTCTCGTCCGAAAACAATCACTTATCGAAGAAACTTTGGATCGCACCGAAACCTGATGTTCTGCATATAAAATTTTGTTTCACGTTAATTCATCCAATCTTTCTGGAACTGTATCATAAAGTGTGAAATAAAAGCGTGCAAAGTGATTTGCACAATTACTTCCTCATGTTTCACGTTTTTGCACATCACTTCCTCTATGATAAATTCCGTTGTTCCATTTTGGCTTCCTCCCAGAGGAAGCTATAAAAAAAACAATTATCACAAAAAAAAATGAAAAAAAGAACATTATGAGAAAGCGATATTAAAATTTCAAGTTCCAACTTTTATAAGGAAGCTGTATGAAAATTTCAAATTTCATTCAATTATTTTTGAGGCAATTTTCAATCTATTCTTCGGCGCTGATTACGACACTATTACTCATGTTAACAAAAATGACTTTTCATTCGGTACCGCCCCAAGTTTAAGTTCCGAGAAGAATTCTTTTACGGCGGGAGCGTGACGCCGAAAGGCATAACAACATTTCGGAACATGAGTTCTGACGGTCGTTGGGTCGAACGTCGGTGGTAGCACATGGTGAGACACTTTTTCCCATACGCAGTCTTTGATCTTGTATTATCTTGATTTTGAGGACGATTGAAATGTCTCAAAACCAGGCCTAGGCAAAAGGTCGAATAGTGCCCTTGCTACTGTGCAGTAATTTGCATTTTTAATGAATCATGCGGTGGAGAAAATTGGTGTAAAAAATTATGGAACAAAATCGGGACGGGATGAGTAAGCACTGGGATCAACAATCATTCAGTGCTAAAGTGCGCGCTTTTAAAAAATTTTTTTTGGCAAATAACGGATCGAATCAGATCAGAACGGATCAATATGGCAAGAGCGGAAAAGCGACTCATCTCCGTCCGAACACAACGTGGCCGTTTTAGAATTCTCTCCTAGCCGCCGTAGAATTGAAAGGACGTTAGTCTATTGGAGAGGGCTAGTGGGGGTAGGAACGCCTCTAAATTTCCTTCGAATCCTGTCCGCGTCACTGACGCGGCTTAGGCCAACTTTGTTTGTTTGAAGCATTTTTTCGTAACCGTCTATCTGTAGGTCTGTCCCGTCCGAAAACGTAAATCACTTTTCGAAGATACTTTGGACAGCACGGAAACTTGCTGAGTGTATTCAACATATAGACTGTTGCTCTGGTATTGCGTTTCGAATTGATGCATTCAACCTTTCTGGTACTTTACCTTGAATGTGACAGAAAATTATGAAAATATAGTTCAAAAAGCGGTGATGATGAGACATTTAACACATCGTCTTTGTGTTAAGTATTTTTGCATGCGAAGCTTGTCTTAAAAAGTATCTTTCATGAACATTCAGTTTCCTCATTCGAGGAAGTTTGTCAACACGTGACGGAGCCAGGAGTGTGAGAGCGATAGCGTCATTAGTCTTACGTGTTTTACTTCACCTTCAAGACGGATTCTCTGAAACTGGAAGTAATGTTACAGATAATTTTTTAATTCTTCTCTGGAACGTGTCTATGAACAGTAACAGAAACGTGCGAGGAGCACAGGAAGCGGGTAAGACGTGTGCGATACTTCTCAATTGCATTTGGAATTCACCTCGAATGTAGGCAGCGACTGAAACGAATGAAGTTCCGGAACACAAGACGAGTGCTCTACCACCGACGAATTTCAGCGCGCAATATAGTCTACACTCGACAAGAAGATCGCATAAAAGTTTGGTCAACTCGAATCCGACTTCGTGTGATCAAATCATTTTTAGCACGCAATAGTAAAATTATCATCCAGACGGTTTGACGGGACCCTTCAAGGTTATACATACACGAAATCTACGATATTCCTTGATTTTTCAGCACCACCGATCACCGTCAATACCTCAGCTATAATGACAATATCAAAGTAATGTAAGTTGCACACCCCTGAGTGCAATCGATGGTGCTTCCAGAAGAAACAACGCTGTACGTACGCTCAACGGACGTAACGATATATCGTATTATCGAAAATTAGTAGATTCACAAAATCATCGATATTGCACCATTGGCCTTCATTAATACCTGGTCTCTTTCCCCGTAGCAACCACATTCAGATCGTCACGGCATCAATCGATGAACAGCCTGTTCGTTTCGTTGACGGAGTTTTGTGGCGTTCTGTACAGAGCGTATTGTGTTGATCCTAGGACCGCCTTTCTTTGTACCACTGAAACGCCTTGCATCCTATAGTATTCGCAGTGTTTCGGGATGGACGAAATACACTCAAGGGCAAAAAGTATATTTTGCCTTTCGCACGAACAACGAGGTCGCGTAACTCGAGTCGCACTTTAGACTTACGTGTATTCGTGCCCCGGATAGAAACTTACGCCGCAAGATTCTTCAATCGAATGAGATTAACGCACGACTCTTTCCTGCGCGTCGTCAGACTCAAAGCCGTTGCCGCCTCGCAGACTCTCGCGCGTTGCCGTCATCGAGTGGCCGCGAACCGGCGTATTGTGGAAAACGAACGCAGGGGAGAAGAGTGACGTCTTCGTGAAATATGCACGGCAATCATGCGAGCTGCGAGGGTGGTGTATATGATAGGCATCGTAATTACAGCCGTGTCAATCATCGTACGCTGGCGATACATATTGTAGGAAAATGCAGGCTTACATCACCATCGATGTTGGTGAAGGAACTGGAGGCGGTATTTTGTCTTGCCGTATCCACCGTTCGGAAGCAGTTGATAGGGGTTTCCTGGATTCATTTTCCGAACCGTGAAACAGTAGCAACAGTGAGCTCTTTGCAATGAGTTTCTTCGATCAGCCCTACTACGCCTTAACCAAGGCTCACATGTCCCGAATAGGCATGTGGCCGGGACAGTCAAAATCCGTGAGAATTATTCGACTGTTGACGGCTTTCGTCTTAGCAATGTCACTGATGGCGCCTAGGGTAAGAATCGTTGTCCGAGTGTCAATTTTACGTTCGAAAGGTATAATTGTACAACTTCACCGCGCTCAACAGCTTACTCGATGGAACGAAGTTTGGGAAGACAAAGACTCTCTCATACACGACATACCACTCGCGTTAGCCGCGACAGTGATTTTCATTCTTGTGTTGAGATTTATTCTACACTTTGACCTGGTACGCTCCTGGTGTGTGCGCGTTCTTAAGAAACATTGATCGAACATTTTGCAGATAAAATTATCGTTCGAGAATATGGAAAGCCATTGGGAAATGGTTAAAAATACATCTGCAGTGGTTGTCCTTGACAAGTACGCCGAACGTGGACGCGGCATAATTGTTGTTTACTCGAGTAAATAATCAATTCTTTTACTTTCTCGCAATGCACAACGTAGGCGTCACTTTTTCATTGCTTATCTGTGCTTTCAATTTCCCAGTGTATATGTTCGTTGAAGTGCTTCTCTATTGGGCCTTGTGTTTGTCGCCTGTAATACTGGACGTCATTGCTCCTCTCAACCAAACGCGGTCGAAAATATATATTTGTCATACAGAGAACGGTATTGATAGGGATAAATACTATTGGTTCGTACTCGCTCACGAATGTATCGTCATCGTGGTGGCGATGACTGTTCTGGTTGCCATCCAAGCAATGTACTTTACATGGACCGTTCACGCTTGTGCGCTTTTCGAAGTCGTTGGGTGCGTATACTTGTCTCTCAAACAGATTGATAGCTCGAGGCCACTGATTTCCCCTAGCTTTGCGACCAGCCCGAAGACATCCTGAAATCCAACCGGTCAATCGGTGCGCTAAACTAACTCTTGTCCCAACTCCGATAGAAATGTTAGAGCATTGTATCAGGCTTCGATAAGTTCCGAACAAAAACCATGAGACAGCCCCGATGAGGCCTCGATCAGATACTTCAAAAACTTTTACTAAGGAACCTCCTAAAGGTCGACTTTTTTATTGATCTTTCGAAACCAGCCGCAGTACCAAAAGTCCTGTTTCTCGGATAAAAGGTTGGTTTACAGTCGGATTTTACCAAAACAAACCAATGTCCAACACGATACCGAGAACGCCGACAGCTGTCGGTCCACATGAACAATGAATTATTGGTATTACGACTGGTTCTGAAGAATCTGAGGCAAATGAAGGGTTATCCAGCCTCACGGTTGGGCGGTCCGCGAGGGGATCGCTTAAGTTGAGAACATCTACCGCGAGACCTTTGAAAATTGAACAAACCATTTTGTCTTCGAACTGCATATTTACCGTTACACTGATTACGACTCTCGACCGGCACGACATATTCGAGAGACCAAATTGGATTTCGTCCAGTCTCTAAAAGTCTAAATAATTTTTAAAGACGAAGAAAATAACCCCAATCTTGATCAACCCCACTTCTACCGGACTTTGGTTCCGTATAGTATTAATTCCAGTCGGTAGAGGGATAATGTAATTAAATTATCAATCGATTGGCAACAGCTTCAACTTAAAGCTGACCACAAACAAATACACGACGGATGAGGAAAATGATATTACTCGTCGCAATGATAGGGATTACAAACAGATCTGCGAATGCATCGCTACTCACGAAACGGCGATAAGGTTAGTGGGACAAGCGACCGTGCATAGTCGAGCTGTGGGTGTCGAACGTGAAGTTTTTTTACGAAAAATTAGTCTACCGTCGAATTCTCCACAATTTAACTCGCCACGTTTTAACCTTTCTCGCATCTTCACTTGATGCTGTGCCAACCGTTTCCCACAATCTAACTTCTCACGCGTGTGCCCCCCCCCCCCCACTCCGAGAGTCAGTACGTACGCGGGAAAGCGCCGAACCAAAAACGTTCTCAACCTCGTTGATAATTTTTTTACGAGAGTTCTGGCACTCGGCGTAGTGTCCCAGATCCACCCGAAAGAAGAACGATTTTCTTACCGGAATCTGACGTAAAGTTCAGTCCGAAGGTGAACGAAATTGAAAAGTAATGCAGGCGACAATCGATAGTAATTACTAAGAGGCCAGGGCCGTCGGAGTCGCGTGCCGCACACATGCGTAGTGCAGACATTTTGCTACCGGTTGTTCGGAGCGGGGGCCGAAGGCGAAGTTAAAATGTGAGAACGCGGTTGGTTTCGACCATTTAAATTGTGGGAACTTCGACTGTGTTTGTGTGTAATATAGTTTTGCGGAACTGATCGAAAGCATTTGTAATGAACCTGCCGCAACGATGCTAAGCTTTCTTTCTGTTATGATAGTCTTTACGGGCGCACAGGTAAGGTGAAACCATTCAATTTCGGGATTCATATTTCATTTCGGAATAAAAAATACCTGATCGACGATTGTTTGTGACTTTAGGCGCTGACAAATACAAAACAACATGACGTGATGATACAATCCGCAGCGTACACAATCGGCCAGATATTACATCTTTATATGAATAGCATACCCGGACAGGAATTGATGAATCATAGTACAAAAATACACACAATTGCGTATGTATGAACGAAGTGACGCGTCTAAAAAATTTGTCGAGTCGCACTATTTATATATTAGCCCGTTTGCCCGTTAGTTATGATTTGAACTGGCCAGATATGTCGGTAAAAGCTCAAAAGCTTCTGATACCGATTATGATACGAAGTAACAAACCTTGTCGTTTTACTGCCAGAAAAGTTTACGTTTTTTCGCTGGAAAGTTTTGGCTCGGTATGATATTATGTTTTGATTATGAATCTCGAAGTTCGGCAACTATCGATTGTACAATCGATGCCGTGGTTACAATATTTTTTAACGGTTTTTCAAGACGATACGAACAGTGATGTCGTTCTTCACGGTATTCGCGCAAATGATTTAATCGTTCCGCTCATAGACTACGCTGGAAAATGTCGACGATCATATTTTCAATTTATCATCACATACGAGGTATGTAAAGGTAGAAAAAATTTCAATCCACGCAAATTTCACTGTCAAATTATGGTCTAAAAACACATTGTGCGTCTCCTAGAAGGCAGAGCATTTTCTCATTTGTCTGTCGGTGCGTAGGTTTGTCCCGGCCGAAAACACAATCACTTTTCCAAGAGACTTCGTAGCGCACCGAAACCTGCTGGGTCTATTCTACATATAAAATGTTGCTTTGGGATAGCGATTTGAATTAATCCTTCCACCCTTTCTGGTACTTTACCTTCAAGGTGAAAGAAAATTATTAAAAAATAATCGAAAACGCCGTAAAAATCAACATTTTTTTACATAGCTTCCTCACGTAAAGTACTTATGTGTACGAAGCTTGCATTAGAGAGTATTTTCCGTGATTACTTAGTTTCTTGATAGAGGAAGTTTGTCAGTAATCTTACATACATATATATATACTAGAGGAGCTGGTAGCTCGCGCGCTCGCACCCCGTCATAGACGTAAGCCTTTATTGTTCTGTCCTATTACTTTATGTCCCTATTACTGGCCCTCTGACCCTATCGTTGATCCCTCTGACCCTAATATTGACCCCGTCTGGCCCTATTACTGATCCTCTTAGACCCCATTGTTGACCCCTCTGACCCAACCATTGACCCCACACCTGACTCGATGATTGACCCGGACCTGACCCACTTATCCCAATCATTGACCCTCGCTGACCCAATTATTGACCCCCACCCTCAATTCTTGTAAACGGCGGTGGCGGCGGCGGCGAATTCTTTTTATATTATAGAGAGATATACATCGAACAGATGTTTATTCGTTTGTTCATCCCAATTTTCCTTTGAGGACCCCCCCAGGTCCTGATTATTCAAAGTCGATATTTTTAAACCAGAAGTGATGTTTTCCGTATGACATAATTTCCGGTCGAAAACTCAGAATTTTAAACCGGAAGAGATGTTACAGAGAATATTTTTAGTTTTTATTTGGAATGTGTTTCGAATGCAGCCAATGACGGAGACGCGGGGATTGAGAAATACAAGAACGTGGGTTAAAGAACACGTGCGATATGTATCAAACGTATTTGGAATTCACCTCGAATATAGCCAGCGACAAAACCGGATGAATTCAGAAAGACGAGGTGAGTACTCCACCGTCGGCGAACTTCAGCCACGCGTGCAATGTAGTCTGCAGTTGATAAGAAGATAAATAAAAGTTCGGTTAACTCGAATCCGACTTCATGTAACCGAACAGGTGAGGTTGCACAGTGTGACCGAAAGATTTTTAATACGCAATAATAGAGGTATCATCCAGACGTTTTCACAAAGTCATGCATAAAATGTAGGATATTCCTTGATTTTTCAGTACCACGGATTACCATCGACACCTCGCCTATAACGATAATGTAGTACATAGTTGCGTAAGTTTCTCACCCTTGAATCCAATCAATAATGCTCCCTCGTTATGCGGATACGTACCTTCAACGGACGTAAGAATATATCGTATGATGGTAGATTGATAAAGTCACGAAAAATACACCATTACGTCATCGCTCGCCATCGATGCTCTGTACAGTACGTGCTATATGGCTAACAGAACTGACTTTCTCTATACCACTGAAACATCTTTCACCTTGTTGTATTCGCAGTGTATCCCGATAGACGAAATACACTGATCTGTAAATAGTAGCGTAACTTCGTTAGTACGTTAGGTTTACGTGTATCCAAACGACTGATGGAAACTTGTGCTACGATCGAATGAGAGTAACGCATATGACTCTTTCTTGCACGTTGTGAGACTCGAAGTCGTTGCCGCCGCGCAGGCTCTCGCGCGTCGTCGTCATCGAGGGGCCGCGAACCGAGGTGTTGCGGAAACTTGCAGGGGAGAAGAGTGACGTCTTCGTAAAATATGCACGGCAATTGTGCGAATCCACGAGGGTGGTGAGTATGATAGGTGTCTTCATTACAACCGCGTCAATCATTGTATGCCGGCGAAACGTATCGTAGGAAAATGCAGCCGTCCATCACCGTCACCGTCGGCGAAGAACCAGTGGCAGCGTTTTATCTTGGTTCATCCACCGTTCGCAAGCGCTTGGTGGGGGTTTCCTGGATTTCGATTGGGAGCCGTGAAACAGTAGCGACAGCGAGCTGCAGCAATGAGTTTCTTCGACCAGCCATACTACGCCTTAACCAAGGCTCACATGTCCCGAATAGGCATGTGGCCGGAACAGTCGAGATACGTGAGAATTATTCGGCCATTGACGGCGCTAGCCTTAGGAATGACAATCGTCGCACCTAGGGTAACAGTCGTTGTCCGAGTGTTGATAATTCGTTTGAAACGTCGATTATACAATACACTGCGTTCTAACAGCTTACTCGATTGAGTGACGTGTGGAGAGACGTTGACTCTCTTATGCATGACATGCCATTCTTGCTGGGTGGGATAGCAATTTTCGTTATCGTGGCGAGATTTTTTCAACGTCTCGACGAGGTAAGCTCATGTTGTATGTATGTTCTACGAAAAAAAAAAAAAAAACATGTTTCGTCGGAAACTTTGCAGATAAAATTGTCGTTCGAGAATATGGAAAGGCATTGGGAAAAGTTTAAAAATACATCTGCAGCGGTCGTTCTTAACGAGTACGCCGAACGTGGACGCTGCATAGTCTTCGTTTACACGAGTAAATAATTGACTCTTTTATCTTGTGACAATTACCGATACGGGCGTCGATTTTACACTGCTTATCTTTCCTTTCGATTGCCAGTGCACATCTATATCGAAGTGATTCTCTACTGGTCCTTGTGTTTATCACCTATAATACTGGACGTCATTGATCCTCTCAACGAGACGCGGACGAAAATATATATTTTTCATACCGATAACGGTATTGATAAGGATAAATACTATTGGTTCATGCTCGCTCATGAATGTATCGTTACGATAGTGGGGCTATCGATAGTGGTTGCCCTGGAAGCGGTGTACTTTACGTGGGCCGTTCACGCTTGTGCGCTTTTCGAAGTCGTTGTGTGCGTATACTTGTCTCTCGACAAATTGATAGCTCGATACCCAATGATGTTCCCTCGCTTTCCGACCTACCGGAAGACAACCTGAAAACCAATCGGTCGATCGGTATGCTGAACTAACTCTTGTCCCGACGCTGGTAGACATTTTCGAGCAAAAAAGTTTCAGAAAGCTTCGACGAAGTCTCGATCCGATGCTCCAAAACTATCACCAAGGAACCTCGTAGAGGTCGACTTTTTGGTCGATCTTTTTAAACCAGCCGCAATACCAAAAGTCATGTTTGCCGGATGGGAGGTTGATTTACAGTCGGATTTCACTAAAACAAACCAATTTCCCATGCAATACCGAGAATATCGACAACTCTCGGCTCACTTACACAATGAACGGTCGGCATGCTGACTGGTTTAAAAAAATCGAATGCAACCCTAAACTAATCCAACGTTACCATTGCGTGGTCCGCAAGGGGACCGCGTGTAAATTGAGAACCTCTATCGGGCAAACTTTAAATGGGGCGAACAATTTAAACTGCGTAAGCTGCGTATTTACGTAGACACGGAATAATTTTGGAAGCCAAATTGGATTATCCCCGGTTGCTAAAAGTCTGAATAAATTGATAAGACGTACAAAATGATCCCAATCTTAATCAACCCCATGTCGTCTGGACTTGAGTTCCGTATGATATTCATCCCAGTCAGTAGAGAGAAAATGTGATTTGATTATTAATCGATTGACAATAGCTTTAAATTAAAGCTGGTCACAAACTCGGTGAATACGGAAAATTACAGTACGCGTCACAATGATCGGAGTTACAAAAAAATCTGCGACTGCATCGCTGCTCACGAAATGGCGATAAGGTTAGTGGGAAGAGTGACCGTGCATAGTCAGGCTGTGGGTGTTCAACGTGAAGTTCTTTTTTTTATCAGTCTACAGTCGATGTCCCTACAATTTAAGTCCCCACATTTTTATTCGTTACTACCGCAACGGTTGCCCACTCTGAGATCCAGCGCGGGGACTTAAATTGTGGAGATTTCGACTGTATTTGTGTGTAACGTAGTTTTGCGGAACTGATCGAAAGCATTTGTAACGGACCTTTCGCAACGGTGCTAAGCTTTCTTTCGATTATGATAATCTTTACAGGCGTACAGGTACGTCAAAACCATTCAATTTCGGGATTCATGTGTCATTTCAGAATAAAAAATACCTGATCGGCGATTGTTTGTGACTGCAGGCTCTGACAAATTCGGAACATCGTAACGTGCTGATACAATCAGCAGCCTACACAATTGGCCAGGTATTCCATCTCTATCTAAATAGCATACCCGGACAGGAATTGATGAATCATAGTCACAAAATTCACACAACCACGTGCGTATGAACAAAAGTCACTTGCCGAAAAAATTTGCCAAATCGTATTGTTCATCAATCTTTTTACTCGTCAGTTACGATTTGGACTGGCACGGTATGTCAGTGACGGCTCAAAAGCTCCTGATACCAATTTTGGTACGAAGTAACAAACCTTGTTGTTTCACCGCCAGAAAAGTCTACGTTATATCGATGGAAAGTTTTGGCTCGGTATGATATTGTAACGTTTTCATTACGAATATCGATGTATCCCAACAATCGATTTTACAATCAATGCTGCTGTTGAAATAATATTTTTGAATGGTTTTTGAAGACGATACGGACGGTGATGTCGTACTTCACGATATTCGCGCAAATGATTTAATCGTTCCGCTCATAAACGACGCTGGAAAACGATGAACACATTTTTACTTTCACCTCACATACGAAGTGCGTAAGCATAAAAATTATTGTGATCCACAAAAATTTTACTGACAATTTACACTCTGAAAACATATTGTGCATGTCCCAGAAGCAAAACCATTTTCTCATTTCTGTCTGACTGTAGGTCTGTCTCGACTGACAACACAAATCACTTTTCGAAGAGACTTCGGATTGCACCGAAACTTCCTGGGTGTATTCTACATACAAAACGTTGCTTTGGTGTTGCGTTCCGAATTAATTCATCCATCCTTTCTGGTACTTTACATTGAGTGTGAAAGAAAATGTTGAAAAAAAGTCATAAACTCGGGGAAAAACAACATCCTACCATAGCTTCCTCGTGTAAAGTACTTTTGTGTACGAATCTTGTATTAAAAAGTATTTTCCGTCATTATTTAGTTTCCTCATCGAAGAAGTTTGTCAAGCTTATATATTGTAACGGGACAGACCCCCCCCGGGCAGAGTCTGGCACTTTGCCGCTAGATGGCCGGCTGGCGTCCGGTTCTCGCAAGCGAGACTGCCCCGGGCTGGCTATAAAGGCTCTGTCTGTCCTATCCTCTAGGTCCTTTCCCACTCCTTAAAAGAATTGACCACTACCTCCTCGAGGTAGCCCCAGAATGGGGCCTCGTTGTATTAGTTTGTAGACTGTGTAAGCACGTATGTTTCGGCATACCTGTCTCTGAGCATAGTACGCTGACAGAGGAGAGTATTCGGCCTTGAACGTCGGGTCGACTTCATAGTCCCCGAATTGCAAGACCACAGGTAGTGCTCTCAAACATCTGAACTTAAGTAAGTCTTTTTGTGGACTCTCTGTGTACTTATTGTCCCACACAATATTAATCCAGAAAATTAATACAATATTGATCTAGAATATTATTGTCCGGTGCAATACGTCTATAAAGAGTTCTCGAAAAGAATTACTTAAGTTCACATGTTTGAGATGACTACCAGTGGTCCGAAATCGACGAATTCGATATCTTTCACAAGACATTCAGAGTTCATATAGAAATAAATTCAGAGCACATTTAAGAAGTCCGCAAATTTTTGTATGTTTACGACGTATTTACGTCGTCCAATTGTTATGTGGGCGGTTTAGGAAATTTCACTTTTCGATCGGAAGTCATGACATACCGGAAATACGTCATGTCCGGTCAGGAAATCTCAGTTTTCGACCGGAAGTGACCTCGAAATCGACTTGAGCGCGAAGAGCTGAAGTATCGAAAATTTGTCGATCGCAAAAATGATTGAAAAAAAGTTTAACGTGGATATTTTTGCTGCGGAAATACGCAACTCGGAAACAACGGCGGAGACAAAAATTTACCGGAAGAAAATAAATCAGTATCGAACATTGGTCGGCCGCTAAAATTACAGTAAAAACGCATGTATCAAGGTTCACTTTATCTAGGCTCGAGAGTACGCGCGCGAAGCGCTCACATCGTGCCAGCATGTTATTATTTTATAGTTTTGTTCGTATTATTTTTTTTTGTTGTACATACCTCACCGAGTCGTGCATTATCCGCGCGATGAACATGAGAGCGTTTATTATAATGGGATCGGTGATGGGACCGCTCTGGGCGCTGAATCCCTCGATCACGTTCTTGCAGACCTCGACCTTGATGCTCTCCTTGTGAAACATGTCGATCAGCGGCAGAAAATTTTCCTGCGGTAAATAAAAACATTTCACACATAACAAAAAAAAAGTTTCTTTATTAATTACTTTTAAAACAATATATATGAGGGTGGTCTTCCAATTAAATTTTTTTTCATTTTCTGGGGGCCACTCCGTATTATCGTGACGAGTAAAATAACACTGAAACGAGACTACTATTTTTTTCAGCTGTTGAAGAGAATAAGGTAAATAAAAATTAATACACTCGGTGCGTTATTTGTTAAACAATACATTTTTCATTAATTTGTTAATAACATTTTGGAATTATTGTTATGCAAAATGAATCCTTTCAGTACCTTTAATATGCATGAATTTTTTTAAATTTTTATACCATCGAGAAGTACTTGCAATTTTTTCTTATTTTTCTCGAACTTATAGGAAATGAGCGCGAAGCGACATAACTACTATTTTAAGGACCACCGTAATATATATATTTTTAATATGTTCATATTTTTTTTTTAGAATTGTTTTTTGCACCATTGTGAGAAGAGATTCGAAGTCTTGCGTGTGCGAGACGATCTTCTCGACAATGGCCTGAAGCTGCGGATAGTACTGCTCGAAGGCCCGATTCGGACTGAGATGGTTTATTATCTCGCCGAGAAACAGATTGAGTTCCTTGACGGTGAAGTGAATGGCCGTGAACTGTATCCATATCTCCGCGCAGTGCATGAATTTCGCGGGATCCTTGAGAGCCGTAACGTACTTCCAGACGACGGAGAGAACCGACTGGCAGTCGCTCCTCGGCGGCGCCTCCTGGACGAGACACTCGCCCAGACTCCGGTACAACAGGTACTGAGGAAAACCTGCGATAAAATAGAGAACAAATTGTTCGTAGTTTTGTCGATTAAAATTTGTATTTCTCGAATTTCACTGTCAAGCAATTTTAATAATTTTAATAATTTTAATAATTTTAATAATTTTAATAATTTTAATAACTTTAATAATTTTAATAATTTTAATAATTTTAATAATTTTAATAATTTTAATAATTTTAATAATTTTAATAATTTTAATAATTTTAATAATTTTAATAATTTTAATAATTTTAATAATTTTAATAATTTTAATAATTTTAATAATTTTAATAATTTTAATAATTTTAATAATTTTAATAATTTTAATAATTTTAATAATTTTAATAATTTTAATAATTTTAATAATTTTAATAATTTTAATAATTTTAATAATTTTAATAATTTTAATAATTTTAATAATTTTAATAATTTTAATAATTTTAATAATTTTAATAATTTTAATAATTTTAATAATTTTAATAATTTTAATAATTTTAATAATTTTAATAATTTTAATAATTTTAATAATTTTAATAATTTTAATAATTTTAATAATTTTAATAATTTTAATAATTTTAATAATTTTAATAATTTTAATAATTTTAATAATTTTAATAATTTTAATAATTTTAATAATTTTAATAATTTTAATAATTTTAATAATTTTAATAATTTTAATAATTTTAATAATTTTAATAATTTTAATAATTTTAATAATTTTAATAATTTTAATAATTTTAATAATTTTAATAATTTTAATAATTTTAATAATTTTAATAATTTTAATAATTTTAATAATTTTAATAATTTTAATAATTTTAATAATTTTAATAATTTTAATAATTTTAATAATTTTAATAATTTTAATAATTTTAATAATTTTAATAATTTTAATAATTTTAGTAATTTTAATAATTTTAATAATTTTAGTAATTTTAATAATTTTAATAATTTTAATAATTTTAATAATTTTAATAATTTTAATAATTTGAATAATTTTAATAATTTTAATAATTCTCATAATTGTTATAATTTTCATAATTTTTTCGCGCATAACTTCCTCTGTGATAAATTCCGTTGTTCGATTTTGGTTTCCCCGTGGAGGAAACTATGATTAAAATACGATTTTGATCAAAAAAAAAAAAAAGAAAAAAAAGTGTGAGAAACCCATATAAAAATGTTAATATCCTACTTTTTTAAATTGTATTTTTGAGTTGTGTATAGACGAACTATGTACAAATCAATTTGCACCTTTTTTCGTAACACAAAATAGTCTACATCTCATAAAATTAAAATCGTCAAAATTGACAACAGAATTTATCTGTAAAAAATAGCAAGCGAGGAAGCGCTATGAAAATTTCAATTTTCAACTTTTTTTCTGACGTACCATCCTCGTCCTCGCACTCGGCGATGAGCTCGACGAATTCCATGGATCTCGCGGCGATGTAGGCGGGGTTGAAAGCCACGAGTATCGCGTTCAGCAAGAGTCCACTGTTGGCCTGCTGTTTGCATCTCGACAGTACTTGAACGAGAAGATTTTCCGAGGCGGTTCTCGCCATCACCTGGAGGATCCAGTCGAGGGCCGGTGTGTAGAGATTGAGATACGAATTTAGGGTCAGGTTTTGTCTGTTCAGCTCGGCCCTGACGGAGTTTCCGAACAGCTGCTGATAGGTGAACAAAAAATCGTTGAAGTTCTCGCGAACGAATTCGAAGTCCGAGGTCTTGTTGAGAGCCAGGCCGACCCGACACAAGTAGCATCGCGCGTACACGGCTATGAGGGGATTTCCTATGCCCCTTATCATTCTCGTTATTCTCAACAGGGCCGTGCTGAATTCGCTCGTCGTCAGATAACCGTACGATTTTATTATCGCCATCTCGACGTAGAGTCGCGGCACCAGCTCGCGTATCGAGGCGATCTTGTAGAACCAATTTCTGCAGGTCTCCTTCGCGTTCTCCGGAACCATGTCCGGTGTGAAATTCTCCGGTAGGCTCTTCAAGGCTTTGCTTCCTGGTCTAAAAATGAAAAAAAATTAACGCAATTATTGTGAATATTCGTTATTTTTTCTTGTCAACTGAAGGGAAAGACACATATTAAAATTTGCCCAATTTGAAGTTTTTTTTTTTTTTTGATTATGCATTTTCATTATTTTGTTTCTTTCCTTATTTTATAAACAGAATCCTTTTAAATAATGAATAATCTTATACATATTGGAAAGTCGTTTGTTGGTCGGCTGCAAGTGATGTATTTCCGGTATGACATCGCTTCCGGTCGAGAAATGAGATTTTCAAACCGGAAGTGTGGCGTTCCCGGTATGATGTCAGTTCTGGTTAATAAATGAGGTTTTTAAACCGAAAATGACGTATTTTCGATATGACGTAATTACCGGTGGATAAATGAAAGTTTCAAACCGGAGGTGACGTATTTCCTGTATGACGTCACTTCCGGTCCAGAAATGAGATTTTCAAACTGGAAGTGACGAATTTCCTTTATCCGTCATTTCCGGTCGTCAAATGAAATTTTCACACCGGAAATGCGTTTAAACAATTAAACTGGCAAACCACTATTTCGTAGTCCATACATGAATCTGATGGTGAAAAATAATGGAGGCTCACTTGTAATAGTCTGCCTTCATTCTGAGCCTGTCGTAAACGAGTTTGCCGAATATATCGAGTATATCCGTGATGAGAACGAATTTGCTCGGATAGAAAGCGACGACGGACGTGTCGACGAGCAGTTTGGCGCACTGTATGGCGATTTTGAGCGCCTTGACGCGCTGGTCCGAGTGCCATGCCTGAACCAGCTCGCTGTTGAGCTGCTCGATTCGGGACGTGTACTCTTGCTGAGAGAGATCAAGCATCTGCCTGACCGAGCCCTCCTCGAAATCGTCGAGCTGCTCAAGTCTCGTTCTCACCTTGTCCACCAGCGTACCCGTCGGCTGCACCTTCACTACGACTGAGGGTTAAAAAAAAATAATAATGAGTACATCGACAATTTTACACGCTTAAGGTAGTTTTGTCGCTTCCCGCTCATCTCGCACAAGTTCGAGAAAAGTAAGCGAATATTGCGAGTACTTCTCGATGATATAAAAATCTGGAAAAATTAATGCAGATTAAAGGTACCGAAGAGATTAATTTTGCACAATAATAATTCCAAAATGTTATTAACAAATTAATCAAAAAATTAATTGTTTAAGAAATTGAACGGCAAAACAACCATTTTTTTTGTATGAAAATGATTCGTTTATTTTTCTGAATACGTATGAATTTTTACTGATTTTTGAATTAGTTCTGATTTTTGTGTTTATTTTTTCACATCTTTTTCCATATAGGAAAAAACATCAAAGCTAATTGAAAAATCTGAAAAAATTCATACGTGTTCAGAAAAATGAATTAATCATTGTCAAAAAAAAGTTTCGTTGCCGGGTAATGTGTTAAACAATTATTTTTTAATTAATTTTTTAATAACATTTTGGAATTATTTTTATGCAAATTCAATCTTTTCAGCGCCTTCCGTATGCTTGATTTTTTCAGATTTTTATCCCATCGAGCATCGCTCGCAATTCCCTCTCAATTCCCTCTGAACTCACGTGAGTTCAAACCGTCCGCAAGAACTACCTTAATTCGAAAAATCCTTATTAATCAATTATAAAATTACATATTTTTATTATTATTATATTGTATATTTTTTTACTATAATATTTTATTTTTTATTATTATAAAATAATATTTATTTCGTCAATAATTACAAATTCGCGTTTTTGCGTGTGACAATAAAAAAAAGTTTGTCCCGAGAAAATCGACAAATTTACCTTTTTCACCGCCGGACAAAAAGCTGGTGACTATGGACATTTTCTCCAGAGTCGTATATCTGTTCAGTATCGTCGATCTACGCGCGGACCACGGCTCGGCGAGCTCCTCGCCGCCGTCCCGGATCTTCTTTCCCGCTGAGACGACGTTGGACGAATAATCCCACTAAAAAATAAATATCGATCTTTAATACACGTCTGGCGACTTGCTGATCGGAAAGCCCCGCCCCAAGGTTTAATATCCATATTAATTAATAATAATAAAAAAATTATTTTTATAACTATTGCTATTATATTTATTTTGCGATAAATACAAATTTCCATTGTTGCGAGTATGCAAACATTTTTCTGCCGTGAATATAAAGAAAAACAATAAATGTACTTTTTCTACGTCAAATAACTGAGCGGTAAATGAACAATAAGTACATCGACAATTTTACTCGTTTAACAGAATGCAAAATAATCTTGTTAGTTAACAGTAAAAATTATATTATTTTAATTGTTATTACCATTGTATTTATTTTGCAATAAATATGAATTTGCATATATTGCGTATGCAAAAATTTTTCTGCGGTAAAAATAAAGAAAAACGCTAAATGTACTTTTTTCTCGGTCAAACAACTGAGCCTTAAATACATAATAAGCACATTGACCATTTTGCTAGTTTAACGCAATACCTCGTCCGCAGCCATTCTCGACAGAGGGTCCAACTCCTCTCTGGCGAACTGCGTCAGCGGATCCGAGCCATCCAGGGCGGAGTGTCCCAAAAGAGGGTCCGACAGAGGATTCCCCACGGAGAGAGGTGCCTGAGTTGACGTTGGCGTACCGGTTGACGAACTCGTGCTCGAGCTGCGCAGCGCGCTCCTTCTCACTCCGCTTCGTCCATCTATCAACTGTGAAATTTTTTAAATTAAAATTGATTTTTTTGATGAAAATGTTTTTTTTTTTTAATTGAGCACGAAGAAAATGATTTTTGAATAGAACGCAATGAGAAATTAATTTTTGAATAGGACGCAATGAAAAATTAATTTTTGAACAGTGCGCTATGAAAAATTAATTTTTGAGTAGTACGCAATGAAAAATTAATTTTCGAATAGGACGCAATGAAAGTTAATTTTTGAATAGTACGCAATGGAAAATTAATTTTTGAATAGTACGCAATGAAAAAATCATTTTTAAATAGTACGCAATGAAAAATTAATTTTTGAATAGTACGCAATGAAAAATTAATTTTTGAATAGTACGCAATGGAAAATTAATTTTTGAATAGTACGCAATGAAAAAATCATTTTTAAATAGTACGCAATGAAAAATTAATTTTTGAATAGTACGCAATGAAAAATTAATTTTTGAATAGTACGCAATGAAAAAATCATTTTTAAATAGTACGCAATGAAAAATTAATGTTTGAATAGTACGCAATGAAAAAACCATTTTTGAATAGTACGCAATGAAAAATTTATTTCTAAATAGTACGCAATGAAAAATTTATCTTTGAACAGTACGCAATGAAAAATTTATTTTTGAATAGTACGCAATGAAAACTTAGTTTTTTAACAGGACGCAATGAAAAATTTATTTTTGAATAGTACGCTATGAAAAATCAATTTTTGAATAGTACGCAATGAAAAGTTTATTTTTGAACGGTGCGCAATGAAAAATTTATTTTCGAATAGTGCGCAATGAAAATTCGTCTTTCAAACTTGCCAAAACAAGAAATTAATTTTTAAAAATTGCGAAACAAGAAATTTATGGTTCGAAGTTGCAAAAAAATTTCATGCCGTTATAGTGACTGGTTTCAGGGGATGTTCGGCGACTTCCTCGAGGCGCGAAGCTCTGACGATTCTGTTGTCCAGGGGAAAAGCGACCCTGAAAAAAAAAAAAAAAAAATTAATCAAAAAAAAAAAAAAAAAATCGCGAATTCGACTACAAAATTCGAAAATAATTTTCTTATTTTTTTTCCTTCATTTCATCGAAATATTCGTTTCAAAAATAATAGAAAAAATATTTATGATTGTTCTTATCTCACGAAAGTCAACGGTAAAGTTGATCAACATTGATAAAAATAACGACGACAAAAAAAACTGAAGGTATTAATTAATTAACTTGTTTGGATCGTTTACCAATTTATTTCCGTCATTTCTTCGATCGACTTTTCGCACGCCGGATTCGTGCGATCAACGTCGA
Source organism: Amblyteles armatorius (assembly GCA_933228735.2). Classification (NCBI taxonomy): domain Eukaryota; kingdom Metazoa; phylum Arthropoda; class Insecta; order Hymenoptera; family Ichneumonidae; genus Amblyteles; species Amblyteles armatorius. Next base: position 836,861 of record OW121697.1, read on the forward strand.
AATGCCGAGTCGACGTTCGCGTTTAACGCGTATTTCGACGACGCTTGAATTTTTTTTTCCCTCGATTTATCTTCACGAAAAGAAATACATATTTTCAAAAAATTTTGTTCCTGCTTTTTTGCGAACGAAAATCTGACGGATCGGTGTAGAGTACACCAGAGTACACAATCGGTTGTGCCGAGATAATTGGTCAGGGGAGGGGGGGGGGGGGGGGGGGGGGGGAGGAGATTATGTATTCTTGTTTCTCGGTCGAGCGGATAAGAATGTGACTACGAAACTTCGAAGCTTCCACGAGAGATGGCGAAGCGGAGCGGTTCCTAAAATTGCCGCGGAATTTCAAGCCTTCCGATTGGCTCACGAGTCACTTTTCGCACGCCGGATTCGTGCAATCAACGCCGAAATGCCGAGTGGACGTTCGCGTTCGACGCGTATTTCGACGACGCGTCGAAATGAAATTCGACGACGCTTGAATTCTTTTTTCTCGATTCATCTTCACGAAAAGAAATGCATATTTTAAAAAGATTTTGTCGTTTAACGCGTATTTCGACGACGCTTGGATTTTTTTTTCTCTCGATTCATCTTCATGAAAAGAAATGAATATTTTTCAAAGATTTTGTTCTTTGACGCGTATTTCGACGACGCTCGCATTTTTCTTCTCTCGATTTATCTTCATGAAAAAAAATACGTAAAATACGTATTTCTTAAAGATTTTGTTCCTTTTTTTTTTCGAACGGAAATGTGACGGATGGGTGTAGAGTACACAATCGGTTGTGCCAAGATACACTTGGTCATGGGGGGGGGGGGGGGGGATGGATTATGTATTCTTGTTTCTTGGTCGAGCGGATAAAAATGTGTCCACGAAACTTCGAAGCTTCCACGAGAGATGGCAAAGCGGAGCGGTTCCTAAAATTGCCGCAGAATTTCAAGCCTTCCGATTGGCTCACGAGTCGCGGTGTCGATTCGCAAGCGGTAAATTACCGGTAAGTTACGTACAATTTCCCACCCTGCCGATTCATCTCCATGAAAAGAAATAAATATTTTTAAAAATATATTTCACATATTTTGCCATGGTGGCCGTTTTTTTCCCTTGAAAAAAAAATTCCCTGACTTTTCACTGGCAAATTACAAATTTTCCTGACCAAACTTCTAACGACGTCTATTGAACGAAATTAATTATGCAAATGAAAATGTTTATCCTAGCAAGTTGATGGACCGCAAACGGTCCGGCTTAATTGTGGGATTTATTTATTTACAGGATAATTACAAACATACATAATCCAATGCTTAAACTAGTTTCGGAAAAAAAAATGTCTTCCCATGACGCAAGGATTAAAACGGTAAAAGATTTTTTACCGTTTTGGGCTGGCGATTTAGTTTCGTAGATAAATTGTTCACAGGTAAGATATCGAACGCAGCCACGGTCAATTGACCGGTTGACGCGCTATTTGCTCGGTCATTTACCGACCGAGACCGCGACTTGTCCGGAACGTCGACGACCAATCGGAAGCTCGGGAGTGACGATGAACGGTAAACGAGACGGTAAGGCAGATCCCTGCCTTACCGACGCGACAACGCGCACCGACAATTTAGCCTCGATTCGGCTCCGCGGAGAAAAATCCGCTGACGGCGAAGCGGAGCGCACGTGTCGACTTGTATTCGTGCTTCGATCAATTTTTGTCCGAAAGTGTGTGTTTTTTTTATTTACGTGCCCGGTCGTTGAGAAAATAAGGAACACAACATGGTCGTCATAGGGAAGAAGAAAGTAAGCGATTTTTTTTAAGAGCTTCCGTCCCAATATTTAGTCTTTCGCGTCGCTTTGAGCGGAGGCTGAAATTTCGTCGACATAACCTGACGACCTGGTGCAAATGTTTCTCTGAATATGTCTGAAAATATGTCTGAAAATATGTCTGAAAATATGTCTGAAAATATGTCTGAAAATATGTCTGAAAATTTGTCTGAAAATATGTCTGAAAATATGTCTGAAAATATGTCTGAAAATTTGTCTGAAAGTCTCGGAAAATGTATCGGAAATTTCTCTGAATTTCTCAAAATTTCTGTACCGTTGAGAAAAAGTCTGAGATTTTTCTGGATCTAAATATTCTTGATTGTTATGGAAATTTGATTTTCTCTGCTGACTTTTTTTGATAACTATGAACTTTGTTGTTTTTCTCTGGCTGACTTTTTTATATTTACAAATTTTTCTCAAAAACGTCCTTGTGGAACGAAAAGAATGGATCGTAACTCTATGTAATTGATTAACGCAACAACCCATTTTGTTGATTAATGTATTTATTTTTACAGGAAGAAATAGAGAAATACAATAAACTAGGAATAATTTTCCTAGAAACACAATAAACACAATAAACCCAATAAACACAATAAACACAATAAACAACATAAACACCATAAACACCATAAACACAATAAACACAATAAACACAATAAACACAATAAACACAATAAACACCATAAACACCATAAACACCATAAACACAATAAACACAATAAACACAATAAACACAATAAACACAATAAACACAATAAACACAATAAACACCATAAACACAATAAACACAATAAACACAATAAACACAATAAACACAATAAACACAATAAACACCATAAACACCATAAACACAATAAATACAATAAACACAATAAACACAATAAACACAATAAACACAATAAACACAATAAACACCATAAACACCATAATCACAATAAATACAATAAATACAATAAACACAATAAACACAATAAACACAATAAACACAATAAACACAATAAACACAATAAACACCATAAACACCATAATCACAATAAATACAATAAATACAATAAACACAATAAACACAATAAACACAATAAACACAAGAAACACAATAAACACAATAAACACAATAAACACAATAAACACCATAAACACCATAAACACAATAAATACAATAAACACAATAAACACAATAAACACAATAAACACCATAAACACAATAAACACAACAAACACAATAAACACAATAAACACAATAAACACCATAAACACCATAAACACAATAAATACAATAAATACAATAAACACAATAAACACAATAAACACCATAAACACCATAAACACAATAAATACAATAAATACAATAAACACAATAAACACAATAAACACAATAAACACAATAAACACCATAAACACCATAAACACCATAAACACAATAAATAAAATAAACACAATAAACACAACAAACACAATCAGCATGCGAAATACCTGAGAAATACAATAAACGCAATGAATAAAATAAACACGTGCTAAAGATCTTTAAAAAAAAAAAAATCGTTTCTTAAACTCGTTTGGAGAGAAAAAAATGTCTTTACGGAAATGATAATTGAGACATTTGAAAATTTCAGTACCAATCGGGCGAGGGCGCCCAATTCATGACGAGAAAGAGCGCCCTTAAGAAGCTGCAACTCTCGCTGAACGACTTCCGGAAGCTGTGCATACTTAAGGGGATATATCCGCGGGAGCCCCGCAATCGCAAGAGAGCACAGAAGGGCGATTCCGGAATAAAAACACTCTACCACGTCAAGGACATACAGTTCCTTATGCACGAGCCCATAATATGGAAACTGCGCGATTACAAGGTAAAAAAAATAAAGACTATTTAAACGCCCTCGTAAAAAATATTAGAAAGCAACAAAAGTTGGAAAATTTGAAGAATTCTAACGTCGAAGAATTCCAAAGTCTAAGAATTCCAAAGTCTAAGAATTCCAAAATCTAAGAATTCCAAAGTCAAAGAATTCCAAAGTCTAAGAATTCCAAAGTCTAAAAATTCCAGAGTCTAAGAATTCCAGAGTCTAAGAATTCCAAAGTCAAAGAATTCCAAAGTCTAAGAATTCCAAAGTCTAAGAATTCCAAAGTCTAAGAATTCCAAAGTCAAAGAATTCCAAAGTCTAAGAATTCCAAAGTCTAAGAATTCCAAAGTCTAAGAATTCCAAAGTCGAAGAATTCCAAAGTCTAAGAATTCCAAAGTCTGAGAACTAAAAAGTCTGAGAATTCCAAAGTCTAAGATTTCCAAGGTCTAAGAATTCCAAAGTCTAAGAATTCCAAAGTCTAAGAATTCCAAAGTCTGAGAATTCCAAAGTCTGAGAATTCCAAAGTCTAAGAATTTCAAAGTCTAAGAATTCCAAACTAAAAAAAAATTCCAAAGTCGAAAAGTTGAAATCGAATTATTAATCCACGTTCTCTTACCACAGATATTCAACAAGAAAGTCGGAAGAGCGAAAGCGATGAAGGATTTCGCGACGATGAAGCGGTATCTGAGCAACCATCCGGTTCTGACGCTGGACCACATAGTGAAGGAGAGATATCCGACGTTCATCGACGCCCTGCGTGACCTCGACGACTGTCTGACGCTGTGCTTCCTCTTCAGTACGTTTCCGTCGATGGCCCACATACCCAGAGACCAGACGGTCCTGTGCAGGCGACTGACCGTCGAGTTTCTTCACGCGGTCATAGCGGCGAACGCGCTTCGCAAGGTTTTCGTCTCGATAAAGGGCTACTACTACCAGGCGGAGATAAAGGGTCAGACGATAACTTGGATAGTGCCTCATCACTTCAGCTTCGAGCCACAGTCGAGGGCCGAGGTCGACTTCAGGGTCATGTCGACCTTCGTCGAATTTTACATCACGATGCTCGGTTTCGTTAACTTCAGGCTCTATCATTTCCTCAATCTTTATTATCCGCCGAAATCCAACGCGGTCGGTAAGTCACGACCAGTCGACGGTTCTTCACGACTTTTTACATTTTTTTTTTTTTCGGTTCGGAAAACTGATTTTTGCAATTGAAAATAAATCAGACAAACGTCACTTCCGGTTCGGAAATCTCATTTTCGAAGGGAAGTGACGTCATACAAGAAACGTGTCACTTCCGGTTTGAAGATATGATTTTTCGAACGGGATCGACGTCATTCCAAAAATACGGCACTTCCGCTTTGAAAATCTCATTTTTCGACCGGAAGGTACGTCATACAGAAAATACGTCGCATCCGATTTGAATATCTCATTTTTCGACCGGAAGTGGCGTCGTCGTGGAAATTACGTACTTCTGGTATGGCGTCACGTCCGAACGAAAAATCAGATTGTCAAACCGGAAGTGACGCGCTTCCGATAAATTTCTGAACTGAAAAAAAAAAATGGTTCATCCCTTGATAGTATTAATTAGTAAATTATGATTATGATTATGATTACGATTACGATTACGATTACGTTTACGATTACGATTACGATTAGGATTATGGTCATGGTTATGGTTATGGTTATGGTTATGATTATGATTATGATTATGATTATGATATTTATTCGACATAATTAATGAACAATATTGTCAACGAAACGCAGGTGACACGGAGAAAGCGCTCGTCGACGAGGAAGCGTACGTCGCCGAGAGAATAGCAGCACTGAACGTCCCATTGATAAGTCTCGATGCGGCCCAGCAGGTTGGACAGGAGGAAGATCTCGAAATCGATCAATTCGCCAACGTAAGCCAATCGAACCGGCTAAACCGATAGTCCGCCTTTTTTTAAATCAAAAATTGATTCGATAAAATTTTTCGATTAATTTCGTAGAGTGACGCATCGAAAATGGAGGAAGCGAGAGCTGAAGCCGAGCAGGTGAAGAAGCTGAAGACACTCTTCAAGGGTCTGAAGTTCTTCGTTAATCGCGAGGTACCGCGCGAGCCTCTCGTCTTCATTCTCCGATGCTTCGGAGCTCAAGTTTCCTGGGACAAGTTGCTCTTCGTCGGGGCTACATTCGACGAGAACGACGAGACCGTTACTCACCAGATCGTCGACAGGCCTAGCATGGACAAGCAATACATTTCCAGGTGAGTTGAACAATCAAACGATCGATCGATCGATCGTTTGATCGATTGATCGATTAATCCATTGATCAATTGATCCAATGATCCATTGATCCATTGATCCATCGATCCATCGATTCATCGATCCATCGATTCATCGATCCATCGATTCATCGATCCATCGATCCATCGATCCACTGATCCATTGATAAATTGATCCATTGATCCATTGATTGATCGACTGATCGATTGATCGATTGATCGACTGATCGGTCGATCAATTTACATAATTGAATTTTTTTCTCACAGATACTACGTCCAGCCTCAATGGGTTTTTGACTCGGTGAACGCCCGCGAGCTCCTGCCCGTGGAGAAATATCTCATGGGTTGTATCCTTCCGCCTCACTTGTCGCCGTTCACGAACAGCCGTCTCGATCAGGCGTACATGCCACCGGAGGAGAGAGCTCTCGTCGATCCGGAGTTCAAGATGAACACCCAGGAGGGCGAATCCGAGGAGGACACCGACGAGGAGGCCGAGGTCGCGGTCGAGCCGGAGAATGACGGTGTCGCTGTTGGCTCGGACGAGACCGACGCTGACTCGCTCGACGACGAACTTCCGGAGGAAGTCGAGGTTAAAGAAGTCGACGAGAAGGAACTTGAGAGACTGCAGAAGGCAAGTTTGCGTTGCGCGATCTATTTGTTTATTTATTTATTTATTTATTTATTCATTTATTTCATTAATTAATTAATTAATTAATTAACTTATTTACGTCACGAAGCCCTTGTTTACATAGTGGAATTCACATGTGAATTTATAATCCAATCAATCGAATCAATTGAATCAAACGAATCAAACGAATCAATCGTATCAATCGTATCAAACGAATCAATCGAATCAAATGAATAAATCGAATCAAATGAATCAATCGAATTAAATGAATCAATCGAATCAAATGAATCCATCGAATCAAATGAATCAATCGAATCAATCGAATCAAATGAATCAATCGAATCAAATGAATCAATCGAATCAAATGAATCAATCGAATCAAATGAATCAATCAAAACCCATTTTTTTTAAATTAAAATAATCGTTTTTCATAACAAAGGATCTTTTTGTAATACATTTTTATGTTGTAATCACAGAAGAGGGAGATGAAAGTCAAAGCCGGTGAGGTAACGAAGCAGGACCCGTGGGAGAAGAATAGACAGGAGCAGCAGGAGTATCGCCTGCGGGAGAAGATGATAAAGAAGAAGCACAGGAATCTGTACAAGGGCATGATGAAGGGTCGCGAGGACAGAGCCAGGGAGATTTGGCTTCTGCGCAAAAAGAGGAGGCTACACGAGGCAAACGAGAAGGACAAGCGCAAGGAGATACGCAAAGCCAGCAAGAAGAAAGTCACCGCCGAGTAGAGATCTAGCGTGTACAAACGTCTGAACGATAATAAATGAAAATTTAATTGGTTAATTAATCAGTCGATCAATTAAACATTAAAATTAAATACGTCTATCTACGGTCCTTACACCAGTTGAAAAGCTTTGTTAGAAGCATACAAATGTGCACGCTTCCAGATCGGATACAAACATTTGACCAAATATTGATTGCGACGGGCCAATTATCGGATCTGAATGGGTGCGAATTTATCACACACACACATTCGGCGTTCACATGGACACGAGCTATAAATCGTATTGATCGACGCTTTTAATTTTAAGTACTATTTTAAGTACTCTGAAACTAAAATCTCGTAATTTTTTTTTTACAGAAACATCCCACATAGCAATTGGAAGACAACAAAAATGGCAGACTTCTTAGATGTGCCCTGAATTCATTTCTATATGAACTCAGAATGTCCTCTGAATGCTACCCTGTCGGGACGGGCGACTGCAATTTTGCGGTAATTCAACCGATAAAAAAACCGGACGAAAACGTCCAAAAAATAACTGCTAAAAACCGCAAATCGACCGAACGTAGCGCTGCGAAGCGGCGCCGTACCCCTTATTTTCCCGCCGTCTCTGAGGGGTTGTGGTCGTTTTACCTATTGCGACCGCAAAATTACTGACATTATAAACATTCGAAAAACGTTCCAGAGTGGGCGTTTTTCTTATTATGACTGCAAACTTACGGTTGATAAACCAGTATAAGGAGAGTTCTGGAACAGTTGTTTTACTTGTTACAACCGTAAAAGTGTCGGCAACAGAAGCGTTCCGATAGTTGTTTTACTTATAACAACCGCAAAACAACCGGCCATTAAACCGCTCGAGGAGCGTTCCGGTTGTTGTACTCGTGATGTTGCGGTTGTAACGAGTAAAACAACCGGGAAGCTCCTCGAACGGTTGTATTACAGGTTGTTTCGCGGTTGTCATGAGGAACACAACCGCACCGGAACGCTCCTCGAATGCTTAAAATACAGTATGTTTCTCGATAACAGTTCGGCGGCAAACCGACACCAAATATGGTAAATTAGCGGTTAATAGTGGTTATTTTTTCGCCGATCTCAACCGGTTGTTTTTGTGGTCAATTCGAAGTCGCCCATCCCAACAGGGTATCGAATGCGATGATTTCGGACCACTTGATTTGAGAGTCCACAAAATCTTTTTGCCAGCAGTCAGGTAGATTACAAGTTTCCTTCATGTAACTTTAACAGTTCTTTTTTTTTCGCTGTATTAATTGAATAAACGAGGCTCTTGTCTGGTAAGGCGAAGGATGTTGGTTCGAGCCCACATTAAGAGAACAGTCTTTCCCAACACAATCAGATCGATGTTTGGCTCGTAAGCAATAGTAAGAAGGCAGAAACACTCTAATGCAAGAATAAAATCTGGTTAATTTTTTTTCTTCATATTATTTGCTTTGAAATAATAATCAATGGTGACCATTGAAAAATTTGATCGGAAATTGAAAGACCACCATTGAGAAATTGAATGGTTTCCATTGAGAAATTGAATGGTTACCGTTGAGAAATCGAAAGGCTCCCACTTAACAATTGGACGACATATATACGTCGTCGATGGAGCGTAAAAAAAATAATTCTTCTTAATAGACTTCTTAAATGTGCTCGGAATTTATTTCGATATAAACTCTGAATGTCCTCTGAAAGATATTGAATTGAAGTCATCCCAAACCTGTGAACTTAAATAAATCTTTTCGAGAACTCTTTACATATGTATTGCACCGCAGAATGATATTCTGGATCAATGTTTTACTAATATTCTGGATTAATAATGCATGGGAAAATACGTATGCAGAGAGTCCGGAAAAAGGCTTACTCAAGTTCAGATCTTTGAGAGTACTACCAGTTGTCCAAAACGGACGCATTCGATATTTTTCAGAGGACATTCTGACTTCATATAGAAATTAATTCAGAGCACATCTAAGAACTCCACCATTTTTTTTGTCTTCCAATTGCTATGTGGGTTACCATTGAGAAATTGAAAAGCAACCATTGAGAATTTGAATAATCACCATTGGGAAATTGAATAATTACCATTGGTAAATTGAATAATTATCATTGAGAAATTGAAAAGCTACCATTGAGAAATTGAATTGAATCGAATTGTCCGAATGGTGCGTTTATTTACCACTGGACATATTCCAATCGTTATCCTAGTAGTTTTTTTTTCTTGGTGCCGACCAATGGTTCATTTTCATGAGGGCAACTTAAATACTTTTTTTCAAACTACAATTTCGCCAAATACCCAATTATTTACTCTCGAAGATGAGGAACGGCGGATGGGGAGAGTTCGTCGTTTCGAATTAATGAAACTCAAAGTTTTTTTTTTATTTTTTTATTTTTTTATTATTTAAATTCTTGTAGTTTTCTCACCATTGACAGATTAAACAATTTGCATTGCGGGCGACGAAATGCTGCCTGGGGGCTCTCGTCGGACTCGTTCGTCCGATTATCGAGTCCCGTCGACTCGGCATTCGAGTGTCTGCAGATCCGGCAACGGGCTTCTTACAGTGTTTATATCTCCGGACCTCTTACAATGGTACATCGTTGTAACTGCACAGCCGTCGCCGAATCGTTATCGCCCAACTATCATTTAGATTACACAATGTATAAAGAATCGTATAAATGTATATATATATATTTATTTATATATATATATATTTATATTAATATGTATACTATACTATATACTACGATGACGCCAGCTCGCCGGAGAAGCAAATCTTCGTCGTTGGTCCTCCGTGCGAGCCGCTATTTGAGCTTCGAGTTTGCGCGTACACGTTTCATTTTCCTCCTCATCATCGTCTTTTTTTTTTTTTTTTTTTCTCTTAAAACAAAAAACGGCGTATACTTGTCTTATTTATCGCGATTTCTACGTGTTTAATTTTTTATTTTTTTGTAATTTTATTTTTTATTTTTTATTATTTTTTTATTATTTTTAATGTCATTATTTATTACTTGCTCCTTTACGTGTTTTTCGTTTTTACCGTTCTCAGGGCCACGCCGCGTGGCAGACGTTCGTCGATCCCGCGATTCTTTCAACCGCACCGTCGGTCATTATTTTTTTTTTTTTTTTTTTTTTTTCGTACCGAGGGTAGCCCGAAGAAAGAGTCGCAGGGATCGTTTGTCGTTTCTGCGACAGGTCGTGGCCTCGCCTAACTAATCGCTAATTACTATACGTGTGGTTGTTTTTTTTTTTTTTTTTAATATGTTTTTTTTTACCAATAATGTCCGTGAATAGTTGGGAGCGCTGGCGCCCTTGCCTGATCTCGATCGACTATTAATTATTATCATTATAATTATTTTTTTCGCGACATCATTTTTTGTTGTTGTTATTATTATTATTTTTTCTTCTTCCGTCGATTTTTTTTTTTTTTTTTTTTTTTCGTACACCGACGCTCAAAGGACGCTCGGCAGAGTCGATAATATGCCATTGTCGTTGCTGCTGTTCGTGAGCAACAAGAGCCGGTGCCGCTGGCACGGGCACCGGCCAAGGCACAGTCATAAGTCTCGTAGTTGTGTTGTATTATATTATTATTCTTCCATTGCTCTTTTTTTTTTTTTTTCTCTTGTCTTCCGCGATCGTCTTCCATTTTTTTTTTTTTTTCTTTCATCATCATCTTTCAATCCTCGCGCCTATCCACTAGTTTTATTATCATGTGCGCGGTCGCTGGCTTCCCCCTCCCCCCCCCCCCCCCCCCCCCCCCCCAGTTACATTTATGTGTGTGTGTATTTTTTTTTTCTTCATTTTTTATTCATTATTTTTTCTTTATCTTTATAATATTAATAATAGTATAAACGTTTACGTTTTGGCCACTCAGTTCGCGACTCGCCGAGGCGCACTATTGTCTGTGCACGTTCGTCGACGACTCAGCACACGGGTTTTGTTTTGTTATTATTTTTTTTTTTTCTTTAATTATTTAGAATAATTTTAATTCACTTTTATACAACACTCGCGGGCGCCCCGAGAGCTTCGTTTCGCCGATGATTTCTTCCTCCGGTGATTTCTTCGTACCTCGTTTATTTTTTATTTTTTGTTTTCATTTTTTTTTTTCGTCCCTCAGTTTTTTATCTTCCGCTTTTATTTTTATTTTCTTTTTTTAATTTTTTCGCGCGTTTGCGGTTCGACTCGTTCCCTGACACACGCATATCAAAAGTTCTTGCGACTCGGAGATCGTGCGCCGATGCTCATCTTCGCCTTCTCGCCGTCGCCGCCGCTATCATCTGCCTTAGCGTCGGCTCCGGACTGCACACCCTCGGATCGCACTTCATGTTACCGTCGCCCCCGCAGCTGTAACAATTTCAACGGTTTATTAGCCAGTGTCACCATTTTTTTTATCTGCTTACAAATTACGATTTTTTAAAATTACAGATCACAATTTTTTTAAATTACAAATCACAATTTTTAAAAAATACAAATTGGGATTTTTTACAATTGCGAATTGTAATTTAAAAAAATTGCTAATTACCATTTTTTTAAATTGCAAACAACAATTTTTAAAACTATTTTTCTTCTTGTATTACAAATCATTAAGATTTTGAGAGGAAAGGTTAAAAAAAAACATAGGCAAGATTGATTCGGCAACTGACGTTTTTTGTTTTTTTTTACGGTGGGAGGGGGGGGGGGGGGGGGGGGGGGGAGAGTTTCAAACCCCTTCTTCTGGTTTTTTTTTGCTTTGGGGATTTTTTTTTTGGGTATTTTTTAATGAATTATTTTTATGACGGCTGGTTGGGTAAGTGTGAAGCTGACGATTTTCGTTAGAGAATTCTCGTCGAGTGACGACAGGGCGACGAATAGGCGAAGATACTCACATGCAATGACGGCAAGGTCCGGAGGCCGACTTGATGACTTGTCCGACTCGGTAGGCCTGTCCCCTGATCTGGCATCCGCTCTGTCTCGCGGCTCCCTTGTACGCGTGGGAGAGGAAGTGCGGCGGGAGTGTGGTCGTCGTCGTCGTCGTGGTGGTCGTGACGTTGAGGGAGGTCGCCATCGAGACGTGGCACTCGTACCTCGGACAACAGAAGCCCCTGATGGGCTCCTCGTGGCACCCGGGGATGGGCGGTGGGCAGCTCTGCTGGAGGCATATTATGTCGCTTCTGAAGCAGAAGCAGAAGTCGCACGGATCGTCCCTCGGTATCTGCTGAGCGGAGACGTAGACCTTTCCGCCGTAGCGACACGTTCCCGGGCCGTAGACCGTTTGGTCGTCCTCGTCGTAGTCCTCGTCGGGGTTGAGGTACGTTCCGGAGTTGACCGGGAAGTGAGGGTTCTCCTCGTTCTCGACCGGGGCCTCGGGATACTCGAGGTCACCGACGGTTTCCGGCGTCGTGTCGTTGGCCGCAGGGTGAGGTTCGCCCTCGGGCGCCTCTTCGGGCAGATACGTCTGCGGACCTTCCTCCTCTTCCGGTCGCATCGGGTGCTGCTGGCCCTCCGTTTCCTCTTCGTGGACCTCCGGCGCGATCGGCGACTCAGTCGCCTGGACGTCGACTCGATGCGGCTCCTCCTCCGGACCGGCGGTGATCGCCTCCTCAACCGATGGTTTTGTCGATTCTTCGGCTATTTTCTGAACGATCTCCGGCGTTTCTTCCTCCACCTTGGGCTCTTCCGTTGGCGCTTCTTCCTCGGGCTGGTGTCCCTCCGTTGGCACTTGTTCCTCGGGTTGGTGTCCTTCCGTTGGTGCTTGTTCCTCGGGTTCGTGTCCTTCCGTTGGTACTTGTTCTGCGGGTTTGTGTTCTTCCGTTGGCACTTCTTCCTCGGGTTTGTGTTCTTCCGTTGGCACTTCTTCCTCGGGTTTGTGTTCTTCCGTTAGTACTTGTTCCTCGGGTTTGTGTTCTTCCGTTGGCACTTGTTCCTCGGGTTTGTGTCCTTCCGTTGGCACTTCTTCCTCGGGTTCGTGTCCTTCCGTTCCCACTTGTTCCTCGGGTTTGTGTCCTTCCGTTGGCACTTCTTCCTCGGGCTGGTGTCCCTCCGTTGGCACTTCTTCCTCGGGTTCGTGTCCTTCCGTTGGTACTTGTTCTGCGGGTTTGTGTTCTTCCGTTGGCACTTCTTCCTCGGGTTGGTGTCCTTCCGTTGGCACTTGTTCCTCAGGCTGGTGTCCTTCCGTTGGCACTTCTTCCTCGGGTTTGTGTTCTTCCGTTGGCATTTCTTCCTCGGGTTTGTGTCCTTCCGTTGGCACTTCTTCCTCGGGTTGGTGTCCTTCCGTTGGCACTTGTTCCTCGGGTTCGTGTCCTTCCGTTGGCACTTCTTCCTCGGGTTCGTGTCCTTCCGTTGGCACTTCTTCCTCAGGCTGGTGTCCTTCCGTTGGCACTTCTTCCTCGGGTTCGTGTCCTTCTGTTGGCACTTCTTCCTCGGGTTGGTGTCCTTCCGTTGGCACTTGTTCCTCGGGTTGGTGTCCTTCCGTTGGCACTTCTTCCTCGGGTTGGTGTCCTTCCGTTGGTACTTGTTCCTCGGGTTTGTGTCCTTCCGTTGGCACTTCTTCCTCGGGTTCGTGTCCTTCCGTTGGCACTTGTTCCTCTACATTGGGTTCTTCTGTGGACTCAGTTAATTTGTGTTCCTCCGTTGGTTCTTGTTCCGGAATTGTGGGGGCTTGCGTCGGTTCTACCGCGATCGTGGACGCTACAGTCGGCTCTTCTTCCTCTGTTTTCGGTGGTTCAGTTGGCTCTTGTTCCTGTGTTTTCGGTGGTTCCGTTGGTTCTTGTTCCTCTGTTTTCGGCAATTCCGTTGGTGCTTGTTCCTCTGTCGTGGGCACTTCCGTGGGCTTCTCTTCCTCGAGCTTGTGCTCTTCCATTGGTGTTTCTTCTTCCGGCTTTGACTCTTCCGTCGATGCTGGCTCTTCTGTTTTCGGCTCCTCGGTCGGCATCTCTTCTGCAATCGTGGGCTCCTCCGTTGGTTTTTCCTCTGCCGTTGTGGGCTCCTCCGATGGCTTTTCTTCCGAAGTTGTGGTTCCCTCGGTTGGCTTCTCTTCCGCAATCGTGGCTTCTTTGGTTGGCTTCCCTTCCCCACTTACAGTTGCTTCCGTTGGCTTCTCTTCCGCACTCGTGGGCATCTCCGTTGGCTTCTCCTCCGCAATTGTGGGTCCTTCCGTAATCTTCTGCCCCTCCGTTGTCTCCTGTTCACCTATGTTTGTTGCTTCGGTTGGCTTCTCCTCTTCAATTTGCTGACCCTCCGTTGGCTCTTGTTCGGCAACTGCGGGTCCTTCCGTTGGCTCTTGTTCGGCAACTGCGGGTCCTTCCGTTGGCTCTTGTTCGGCAATCGCGGGTCCTTCCGTTGGCTCTCGTTCGGCAACTGCTGGTCCTTCCGTTGGTTCTTGTTCGGCAACCGCGGGTCCTTCCGTTGGCTCTTGTTCGGCAATCGCGGGTCCTTCCGTTGGCTCTTGTTCAGCAATCGTGGGCTCTTCCGTCGGTTTCTCTTCCCCGATTTTAGGTCCTTCCGTTGGTTTTTCCTCGGGAATCATCTCCTGCACTGTCGGTTCATGTTCCGCCACAGCGGCCCCTTCCGTTGGCTTCTCCCCTTCGACAGGTTTCTCTTCGGTAATTTCAGGCTTCTCCGTTGGTTCTTCTTCCGCGCCGGTGGGCACCTCCGTTGGTTTCTCACCCTCGACCTTGTGCTCCTCCTCGGGAACCGCACTCGGCTCAACGATCACGCTCACGGTTTGTTCCTCCTCGGGAACAGCGTTGCTGAGCTCCGTCGTCGCTTCCATCGAGATCGGTGTCACCGCTTCTTCGGGAATCACTTCCGTCGATTCAGTTTTCTCTTCCTTCGTAGGTTCCGTTGCGGCAGCCGGTTCACCGGTGACCTCGTTTGGCTTTTCTTCCGGAGCGACGGACGAAGCTTCCTCCTCCGTTTTCAACGTCGACGATTCCGGCACCGATGGAGTCTGCGGCTGTTCTTGCTCGCCCTCAACCTTGGTGGTCACGTGACCGGGGCTCGTTTCTTCTTCGGGAATCGGTGAAGTCTCCCCAGCCTCGCCGACGCTGCTCGGCGTCGTTTCGGTCTCTCGACCACCAGCGGTCGAAGGTCCCGGCGTCTCTTCGGCCTCGTGACCTCCCACCGTCGAGGAACCCTGCGTCGTTTCTTCCTCCGTGCCAGGTTCCGTCGCCGACGATTCCGTAGGCTCGACTTCCCCGGTCGGAGCGACGGTTTCCTCGGTAGCGTGCTCAACGGGCGCGACAGGTTCGACCGTCGGTTCTTCCGGTGGTCCCGTTTCCTCTCCGGCCGCGGTCACCTCCGGTCCCTCGGTCCGTCCCGGCGTCTCCTCCGCAGCTGCGGCGGCTACGGTCGTCCGGTCCTCGGCCGCCACGCTCGAGGTCTCCGTGGTTCCTTCCCGAGGTTTATCGGTCGGTTCTTCGGCGCTCGTCGTCGGAACTTCCTCGAGCGGAGCCACCGGAGTCGCGCCACCCTCCGCGGCAGGTTCCTCGGGTATTCCTTCCATCGTTCCTGTCTCTGCCGTTGCAGCTTCGGACGCGGCAACGGTAGTCTGTTCTTCGGCGCTCGGAACTTCAGGGACTTCGGCTGGACCGACCGTTGACTGTTCCTCGCCAACCGATGGTTTCTCGCTTCCTTCCTCCGCCTCAGTGGTCGCGGGGGTCTCTTCGCCCTCGGTTGGTTCTTCCGGAGTCGCGGGTTGTTCCTCGGGAGCGATCTCTTCGGTTTCCTTCTCCGTATGCACCTCGACGGGTGCCTCCGTTTCTTCTGTTTCGGGAGTCGCGGTCGCTGATTCTTCCGTGTGTTCCTCTGCAGCCGGTGAGCTAGGTGAGGAAGCTTCCTCCCGCGTTGTTCCTGGAGTCTCACCCTCGGCGGCTGTCACCACGGGCACGGAAGTACCCTCCGTGGATCCGATTCCTTCTTCGCCGGTGACCCCAGCGACGGTCGCATGCTGCTCCTCCTCGGCGACCGGCGCCTTCGTCGCTGCAGCCTCATCGGATGGTGTCTGGCTCTGTTCCGTTTCCATCGCAGCCGGTGCCGTCGTCGTCGAAGCTTCCTCACCTCCGACCGGTTCTTCCGGGGTCGAAGCGTTTTCCTCGGGTACGGCGGTTGCCGGGGTAGCCGGAGCCTCCTCGGTCTCGTCGGTATGCTCTTCCGGCTCTTCTCCTCCCGCCGGAGTCGAACCAACGGTAGTCGGAGCTCCTTCCTCCGGGGTTTGACCTTCACTCGTGCCCGCTACCGCCTCCGTCGACGCGGAAGCTTCCTCGCCTCCCGTCCGTGCCGGCGCTCCACCTTCGGTTACCGTTGGTTCCTCCGCTTGCTCCGTGACTCGGCTGGGTTCCGTTCGATGACCTTCAGGCGCTTCGGTAGCACCGGTAGCTTTCTCGGCTTCCGTAACCTTCGGTATTTGCTCGGTTCGTTCGGTAGAGATTTCCGTGACCGCGGCGGCCTCCGTCGTTCGCTGTTCCTCCGACGGAGCTTCGCTGGTGGTGGGTTCGGCTGCTTCGCTCGGAGTTTGTTCCTCGGTCGTCTTCGGCACATCGCCTGGCATTTCTTCGGTAGAAACTGCACCGGGAGTGACCTCTTCGGGCTCGATCGATGGAGCGACCTTGCTCGGTTCCTCGGGCCGCGTCGCCGTTTCTTCTTCCGCGGCAGTCGTGGGTTTTCTGGTCTCGGTGGCGCCGGCCGCCGTTTCCGTGCGGTCTTCGGGGGCGCCTTCGGTCGGCGCTGTTCCGGGGCTCGTCGGTACCGCCGCTTCCGTAGGCATTCCGGTCGCGACCCGATCCTCCGGTCTCTTCTGATTCTCGGCCTCCAGGGTCGCCGTTGGCACAGAGTCGCAGGAGTACATCGGACAGCAGGAGCCGGCCGCAGTGTTGTGGATCGGCATGCAGTTGTGGAAGTGGTTCGGTGGCGGAGGGCACTCGACGAGGCTGCACTCGACGATGCTGCTGACGCACCGGCAACCGGTCTGGCAGGGGTTCGACGGTGGGATCTTCGAATTGTTGGCGTAGGATTGGCCTTCGACCAAGCAGGTTCCCTCGCCAGGAATTCCCTCGGGTGGTCCGTACTCGGCGAATGGTTTTTGGCTCTCCCGATCGGCTTCGTTAACCATCGGCTCCGTGGTTTCCTCCTCGGGATTCTGAGGTTCGGAGGCTGGCTCCTCGGACGGCCCGGTCGGGACCGGAGTCTCTTCGAATGGCTTTCCGGACTCGGTCGCTTGTGTCGCGCCCTCCGTCGAGGATCCTTCGGCGCCGGCTGGCGTTTCTGTGATGGGAACGGTGACCGATGGCTCTTCTTCCTTCATGGTTTCCGCGGTACTCGGGGTTTCGCTGATTGTCTCCGTGGTCGGCTTCTCTTCGGCCATCGTCGCTGGCTGTTCTTCCTCGGCGGCCTTGGTAACGCCTTCCTCCGGCTCTCCAGCTGGCTTCGTCGAGGCTTCCTCCGGCTCTCCAGCTGGCTTCGTCGAGGCTTCCTCCGGCTCTCCAGCTGGCTTCGTCGAGGCTTCCTCCGACGCTCCAGTTGGCTTCGTCGAGGCTTCCTCGGATTCTCCAGTTGGCTTCGTCGCGGCTTCCTCGGATTCCCCAGTTGGCTTCGTCGCGGCTTCCTCGGATTCTCCGGTTGGCTTCGTCGTGGCTTCCTCGGGCTCTCCAGCTAGTTTGGTCACAGACGCTTCAGGCTCCATAGCTGTTTCGGTAGGTCCTTCTGTCCCCGTTGGCGCTTCTTCTGTGATCGATGGTTTCTCCTCCGGCACTGCTGGAGACGACTCGACTGGCTCTCCGGTAGATTCGGTGGGAACTTCGTTCTCCGCAGTCGATCCCTCTGTGGCCGGTCGTACGGTTGCCGGAGCCTCCGACTCGGCGGGAGCGGCTGGAGTCGTTGGTTCTTCAACCATTGCAGTCTCCGTTGTCTTTTCCTCAGTCGGCTTCTTCTCGATCGCAGGTTTCTCAGTCGGTATTTCGGATACTTCTTCCGTCACTGCTGGTCCTTCCGTTCCCGCTACTGTGCTCTCGCCACGATCTTCCGGAAGCGGCGACGTAGGCAGCTCGTTGGACTCTACAGAGGTAGTTGGCACCTCTTCGTGTTTTTCGACCGGGGCCTCCGTCGACGGCGCCGAGGTGACGGCAATCTCGGGTGTGGCTGTTTCTTCCATCGGAGTCTTCGCTTCTTCTTCCGGTATGACGGGTGTCTCGGTCTGCTGCTCGGACTCACCTGCCTCGGTCACCGGCGCCGGCTCCGTCTCTTCAATGGGTTTCTCCTCCTCACCGGTCTTCACGGTTGTCTCCGTCGTTCCTTGCTCTTCCTCCACCGTCGGCGCGGTCGACGATGAAGTGGTTTCTTGAGTTCCGGTCGTGGCCTCCACGCTCGGGACCTCGGTCGGCACAGCTTCCGTTTCCGGTTTCTCAGCCTCCTCGCGAACGGGCGTCGCTGTCGCGGCTTCGGTGCTGGTTTCCTTCAGCTCCGTTGTTGATTTCTCCGGCAGCGCCCCTTCGGTCGGATGTTCCTCGGGTTGAATCGGTGCTTCAGTCTCCTCCTTGTGACCGGTTTCCTCAACCGCTGCGGGACTCGTCGATGCTTCAGGCTTTTCTTCTTCTTGTCCCGGTTGCGTTGCGGCCTCCTCGGTCACTTCCGGTCTCGGCGTTTCTTCACCCGCCGGCAGCGATGCGGTCGTAGTTTCCTCGCTGCCAGAAGTCTCAGTGGCGATGCTGGTGGGGCTCGACGGTTCTTCGGTCACCAAGTTCTCCTCTGGTGCAGTTGCTGGCTTTTCAGACTCGTGGATCTCCGTCCGCGTAACTTCTTCCTCTTTCTGCGTAACTTCTTCCTCTTTCTGCGTCACTTCTTCCTCCTTCTGTGTGACCGAGCTTTCCGTGGCGCCTTCGGAAATGGCTTCCGGTGTTGTCACTACCTCGGATTCGGTCGGCAATTCGTTGGACTCCGTGCTACCGATCTCTGTTGGTTTTTCCGCCTCTTTCGTCACTTCCTCAGCCGTGACGGCTGCGGTGCTCGATTCGGTCACTTCTTTCGTTTCCTCGGTCACGCCTGCGGGTTCTTTGGGTACCTCAGGCACGGTTCCTTGTGGTCCCTCAGTGGCAGCTTCCTGTGGTCCTCCAATCTCAGTTTGTTGAAGTCCCTCGGTTGTAGTTTCCTGCGGTCCTCCAATCTCAGGTTGTTGAGTTCCCTTGGTTGTAGTTTCCTGTGGTCCTCCAGTCTCAGTTTGTTGAGTTCCCTCGGTTGTAGTTTCCTGTGGTCCTCCAGTCTCAGGGTGTTGAAGTCCCTCGGTTGTAGTTTCCTGCGGTCCTCCAGTCTCAGGTTGTTGAAGTCCCTCGGTTGCAGTTTCCTGCGGTCCTCCAGTCTCAGGTTGTTGAGGCCCTCCGGTTGTAGTTTCCTGCGGTCCTCCGGTCACGGCTTCCTGTGGTTCTCCAGTCTCGCCCTCCTGAGGTGCCTTAGTCTCGGCCTCTTGAGGTGCCTTAGTCTCGCCCTCCTGAGGTGCCTTAGTCTCGGCCTCTTGAGGTGCCTTAGTCTCGCCCTCCTGAGGTGCCTTAGTCTCGGTCTCCTGAGGTCCCTCGGTCTCGCCCTCCTGAGGTGCCTTAGTCTCGGTCTCCCGAGGTCCCTCGGTCTCAGTTCCTTGAGGTCCCTCCGGCGCAACTGCGGATTCCGTCGGCTCCTCGTGGACTCCCACTCCTCCCTCGGTCGTCGACTCTCCTGGCATGGTTACCTCGCCCGGTGCTCCAGTCGCTTCGCTTCCCAAGTCCTCGACCTCCTCCGACGAAGTTTCGCCACTCTCCATCTCGGTCACGCTTCCCGGGGCTTTCGAACTCGATTCCTTAGACTCCGTGGATTCTTCGCTGGACGACTCCAGAGGCAATCCCTTCGTCGGCACTTCTCCCTCCTTTTCGGGTTTGGCTTCGGGGGTCGTTGCTTCCTCGGCTGGTTTTCCCTCGGTAGCACCGGCTAACGTCGTCGCACCCGACTCCGTCGGCTCAGCTTCCTCCGTTGGTTTTCCGCCAGTTTCTTCGGATGGAATTGGCCGAACGTGTTGCCGATCCTCCGTAGGAGTCTCGAGGGGCGTTTGGCTTGTCGGTGCGCTCTCGGGCTCTACCGACATCGTCGACGCCTCGGTCCTCCGGTTCTCCTCCTCATCGCCAGGTCGGACCGATGGCTCCGTCGATTGTTCCGAACCCGGATGACCGGTTGTGACGGTCATGTCGCTGACCTCGGTCATCGAGCTCTCGGGTACGTGCAAGTCCGGGTGTTCGGTGTCGATGGTGCCTTGAGTCACTTGAATCTCGGCCTGGGTCACTGATTCGGTCGACGCGTGTTCATCCTCGGCCTTCGTTTCCGGCAGGCGCTCCGGAATCGTTATACCTTCGGGGCCCTCGGTCGGAATTCCTTCGTCCTTTTCACCTTCGACGACTTCGGTTGTCGTTCCCTCTGTGACTGCTGAGGAGGAAGTCTCCTCAGGCTTGGCGGAAGTTTCGGCTGGGACGGTCGTCTCCGAGGGCTCTTCTTCCGCTGAAGTTTCTGGTTGCGCAGTCGATTCCGGAATCGAAGGAGAGGCCTCGCTGGGACCGGACTCTGGCGCCAGGGTTGTCCGAACCGGTTCCGGTGTCTTTTCTTTCTCCACTTGCGCCGTTGGCTCGGTGCTCTCGGTCATCGCGGAAGGTTCTTCGCTCTCGGGTTCCACGGATTCGGTGGTAGCCTCTTGCGGATGCTGAGTGGATTCGGGTTCCCGGGGAATCTCGGCAAACTTGTCTTCCAGTGTCGGCACGATGGTCGCCTGTTTTTCTTCCTCGGGTTTCTCGGGGGTGATCTCTTCAGTGGCTTCCACGGGCGTTGTCGCAGGCTCCGTGGCACCTGGCGCTGGCGTGGCTTCTTCTTGTTCGGCACCGGCCGGTTCGGCCACTGCGGGCGCTTCGGTCGCACGAGGAACTTCCTCAGATGTCTCGGTTGAGCCTTCAGTTTTCTCTGGTTCACCTTCAGTTTTCTCTGGTACACCTTCAGTTTTCTCTGGTTCACCTTCAGTTTTCTCTGGTGCACCTTCCGTTGTCTCTGGTTCGCCTTCCGTTACCATTGGTTCGCCTTCCGTTACCATTGGTTCACCTTCCGTTACCTTTGGTACACCTTCCGTTACCTGCGGTACACCTTCCATAACCTGTGGTACACCTTCCGTTACCTGTGGTACACCTTCCGTGGTCTCTGGTTCGCCTTCCGCTTTCGCTGGTTCACCTTCCGTTGTTTCTGGTACACCTTCTGTTTTCTCTGGTTCGCCTTCCGTTTTCTCTGGTGCACCTTCCGTTTTCTCTGGTACACCTTCCGTTGTCTCCGGTAAACCTTCCGTTTTCTCTGGTTCACCTTCCGTTTTCTCTGGTACACCTTCCGTTATCGCTGGTTTACCTTCCGTTGTCTCTGGTTCACCTTCCGTTATCGCTGGTTTACCTTCCGTTGTCTCTGGTTCACCTTCCGTTATCGATGGTTCACCTTCCGTTATCGATGGTTCACCTTCCGTTATCGCTGGTTCACCTTCCGTTTTCTCTGGTACACCTTCCGTTTTCTCTGGTTCACCTTCCGTTGTCTCTGGTTCACCTTCCGTTTTCTCCGGTTCACCTTCCGGTTTCTCTGTTTCACCTTCCGTTGTCTCTGGTTCGCCTTCCGTTATCGCAGATTCACCTTCTGTTATCGCTGGTTTACCTTCCGTTGTCTCTGGTTCACCTTCCGTTTTCTCTGGTTCACCTTCCGTTGTCTCTGGTTCACCTTCCGTTTTCTCTGGTTCACCTTCCGTTTTCTCTGGTTCACCTTCCGTTTTCTCAGCTTCACCTTCCGTTATAGCTGGTTCACCTTCCGTTTTTCCTGGCTCGGTGGTCTCCGGGGTTCCGGCGGGGGATACGGTGGGTGTCGCTTGCTCGGGCTCAGGCTGGGCGGCTTCTTCGCCGTTCTCCGATGGCACTTCCGGTTGGGGCGTCTCGGTCTCCTGGCCCGGCGCTGCTGGCACAGTCTCGGTCGACTTCTCGGTTGTCTCCTCGCCGCTCACCGGAACTTGGGCCTGGTGGATCTCGGGAATCGCGTTGTCCGCTCCCGGGAAAGACTCATCGATCGGTAGAGTCGCCTGGGTCGCTTGGAGAACGTCGTTCTCGTCGTGGGACAGTTCCGTCGTGGGCTCCGGATGCTCCTCGGCTCCCATCGTCTGCTCGGTCTCCAACATTCCGGATTCGTCTTCTGAAATCGAAGTATCAATGTTCAGTATCTCATGTTTGGCATTTCTAAGAAATGTGGATATCGGGGCAAAATGGACCCGCGTTCTCCATTCGAGACGTGACTTATTTCTATGCTCCAAATATATTTTCTTTAATTATATTTAAAAAAAAATTGAGTCACTATTAATAATAATAATGATTATTATTATCGTTACTGATCGGGATTATATATTTTTTTAAATGATCCAAGTACGTTTTCCTCGCTTAATCTTACTTGCTGATCAAAAACAAGACAACTCAATTGATTACAAATTTCTCGGACTTGAATTGAGACGTTCGAAAGGATGTTTTTTTTTTTTTTTAATAGAGTATGTAATTCCGATGATGAGGTAAACGAATGAGGAAAATCCGCTTACCGCATTCGTAAGTGGTCGGGCAGCATTCGCCTTCGGGTGGCGCCAGAGCAGTGCAATTCTTTCCGTGGCTCCGCATCGGAGCTCCGCAGTCTTGTACCGCGCAGGCGATGTCGCCGCGGAAGCAGTAACAGTGCTGGCATGCTTCCTCGGAGGAAATCAACTGGCCATCCTCGTACGTCTTGCCTTCGTGGAAGCACTGGGGCGCAGCGCCGATACCGGGAGCCATCGTCGTCGTCATAATGAGGCCGGGCGTTGGTCCCATCGTCGTGCCGGTTTCTTCGTCGTATTCTGCGAAGAGAAAAATATATAAATAAATAAATAAATGAATAAATAAGTAAATAAATAAATAAATAAATAAATGAATAAATGAATGAATGAATAAATAAATAAATAAATAAATAAATAAATAAATAAATAAATAAATAAATAAATAAACAAATAAATAAATAAACAAAAACGAGATGGGTAACGCGTTCGATGGAAAAATTATTGGCCGATTGGATCATCGATCTTAATCGGATGATAAAAATATTCCGTCATTTTTTTTTTTCTCTCACGAAAAATAATTCAACAATAAAAGAGATGTACTCATAAAAAAATGTATTCATAAAAAAATGAAGTCATAAAAAAAATGTAGTCATAAAGAAAATGTGGTAATAAAAAACTGTAGTCATAAAAAAAGTTAGTCATAAAAGAATCTAGTCAATAAAAAGTTGGTCATAAAAGAAATGTAGTAAAAAAAAAAAAAACTTACCGCAATTGTATTTAACTGGACAGCAAACACCGGGCAGATAGACGGGTTCGCATCCGGCGACTCTGAGCGTGCATTCCTGCATAACGCAGGTCGTTCGGTTTCGTATGCAGTAGCAAAGTTCGCAGGGATTCCTCGCGTCGACTGGAAGCTGGGCGCCGTCGGCGTAAAATTTGTCATCGACGCTGCATCCGTAGTTGTCGTGAAAGCCGACTTCCGTCGACGATTCGGGGGGGCTCGACGTCGAGGTGAGCAATTGTACGGGCACTTGCGGGCACGTTATAACCGGACAGCACTGATCCGCTCGTTTCTCGACCTTGCAGTTCTGTCCGATCGCTTTCGTGAACGGGCATACGCGCAGATAACACATTAGCATTCGATTGTGACAGGTACAGTTCAGGCATGGCTCGTTCGTTATTATTCTGTCGCCCTCCCGGTAGTGCTGAAAGTTGTAGAAGCAACCGCCGATCGGCGCTCCCCCTCCCTCGTATTCGGCAACTTGTGTCGTGTCCTCGTCGTATACCGGGGCTGAAAATTTAAGAAGTCACGAATATATTATTTACACATCGTCATTGTTTTATCGATCATTTCATAGGTCTATAGATCGTTTTGGAGATCTATACATCATGGTGGAGGATTTAACCACTTTAGAGATCTATAGATCTACAGATCGTTTCGGAGATCTATAGATTATTTTAGAGATCTACAGATCATTTCGGAGATCTATAGATCATTTTAGAGATCTATGGATGATTTCAGAGATCTACAGATTATTTTAGAGATCTATGGATCATTTCGGAGAGGTATAAATAATTTCAGAGATTTATATATTATTTCAGAGATCTATAGATAATTTCAGAGATCTATAGATCATTTCAGAGATCTATAGATTATTTTAGAGATCTATTGATCATTTTAAAGATCTACAGATCATTTCGGAGATCTATAGGTCGTTTCAGAGATCTATAGATGATTTCAGAGATCTATAGATGATTTCAGAGATCTATAGATAATTTCAGAAATCTATAGATTATTTTAGAGATCTATTGATCATTTCAGAGATTTATAGATAATTTCAAACATCTGTAGATAATTTCAGACATCTATAGATTATTTCAGAAATCTATAGATCATTGCAGAAATCTATAGAGCATTTTAGACATCTGTATAGAATTTCTTTAATCTATAGATCAATTGAAAGATCCATAGATCGTTTTACAGATGTAAAGATCAGATAGCTTTGTCCCTCGTAAAAATGACTGTTACGCAGTTTTTTTTTAACAAAAAGATTCGGGACGTTTACCCTGCGTTTAATTTTTATGATTCCCTCCGAAGGGCGATAGAGCGGGGTGAAGGAAGCAGAATTCGCGAAGAGTCGATTGCCTGTCACGAGAAACGGAAGGCACACACAGGGTGCACAGACGAGAATACTCGTTAACAGCTCGCCTCCCCAGCAAAGCGAAATTGTATGCCATCGTACGTCGAGAGATCCCCCTTTTTTTTCCACCATCCCTCTACTCGCCTCGCTCCCGCGAGCACACACAGTTTCTCGCAATTTATCCGAAATTGGAGTGTCGAAGTACACAGAGCCAACACGAGCCCAAGCGCTTCCAACAATCGTTCGTCCCCCTCGACTGTATGTTTCTCTGCTATAACGGCTTTTACAATGGAGAGCGCCGTTCTCCCCATTCCTTTCACTCATAGTTTCCTACACGAGAGACTCTCGCTTCTACCAATTTCGTCCCTCGAATCATCAAAAGCACCCTCTTTTTATATATTTTTTTTTATTATGATCTACAGGATGGGATGAACAATAAGTCGGATTTTCTCGTTCCGGCAAGTGCTTGATGGATTCTTTTTTTTTTTTTTTTTTTTTTTTTACAGTTCTGAAAGGTGAAAAGCTGCGGAAGTTTGTTATCCGCGGAGAAACTGTTAATTCACTGTTACACGTGGTATTAAAAATATTTCGGACAAAAAAATGAAAATCCTTGTTTCGAGGGGAACAGATTTGTTAGCTAAAGATCCAGTGTTTCGCAAGTTTGCCCACGCACAAAAATTTCTTTTCTATTGGTATTAAAAAAAATATTTGTTCTAAGTAAATAATATATCAATACTATAAGATTTGATATTATTGGATAATGCGTATTACATTTCTTTGTAATTAAAATGAAAACTTCAATCTCTTTCTTTGCTTCTCAACGGCTTGACGAATCGTCGCGAAATTCTTGCAGCATCCTCGGCACGACACCAGCTCTGCACAAAACATTTTTTTTTTTTTTCAAAAATCCTCACAAGCTGTCCTCCCGGATTTTCAATATTACTTAAAAAAAATCCACCTAATTTTCCGCGTCTCAAACCACTCTCCAATAATCTCAAGAATATATCGATAAATCACTAAAATGGTCTATAGATCACTAAAATGATCTATCGATCTCTAAAACAGTCGATAGATCACTGAAATGATCTATAGATCTCCAAAGTAGTCTATAGACCACTAAAATGACCTATAGATCTCCAAAATGATCCATAGATCTTTAAAATGATCTATAGATCTCCCAAACGATCTATAGATCTCCCAAACGATCTATAGATCTCCCAAACGATCTATAGATCTCCAAAACGATCTATAGATCTCCAAAACGATCTATAGATCTCCCAAAAATCTCAGCGACTAAAAAAAAAAAAACGCATCTCCACGAGCCGATCTCGCGTGCCAAAAAAATCTCGCCGCCCAAAAAAAAAAAAAGTCCATCGATAGTGCGATAACACTTTTCGCCGTGCCGTCGGATTCCGATCGAGGAGTGCATGCGATCGATCCCCGCGCTTGGGGATTCGAGTCGTGTAAGGATCCCCCCCCCCCCCCCCCCCCCCCCCGTAGCCGACGTCGGCGCGGATTCCACGATCCTCCCACACGGACCCGGCAGGCGGATGGATCCGAAAAAAAAAAAAAAAAAAAAAAAAATCAGCATTCCAAGTCGACGCGCAACACCCGCAGACGGTTTCCAGCGAATCGAATTGTACTGGGAACGGTGCGAGCTCCATGAATGGGAAAGGAGAACCGTGGTGGAACGGGCATTGTGTCCCACGAGAGGAGCCGAGAAGCCGAACGCGGGCCGCGTGCCTCGGCGTGTCCCGAACGCTTCTGCACGTAGCGAGTACCGAGAGACGACGACGACGACGACGACGGATTCTACTGCACGTGTCGAGCTTTGCCGCCGTACACTCTCAGCTCTTCCCCCGGCCCGGCCGGCGCTCACCGCGGGAGAGAGGGCGCTGCCTCATGTAATATGTAACGCGAATAATCCTATCAGATGTGTATCGGCGACGATCGCAAACACTCCAATAGCGTTATTCACGAAAAAGCCGTCCAATGGACTTTGGATGGAAGGGGGGAAGAGGGGGAGGGTAAAAATGGAACGCCGGGGCAAGATGGACCACTTTTGCAAATTTTGCCCCATACCATTTTGCCCAATACCATTTTGCCCCATGCCGGTCTGCCGCGACTGTAACGCGAATAATCCTGTCGGATGTGTATCGGCGACGATCGCAAACACTCCAATAGCGTTATTCACGAAAAAGCCGTCCAATGGACTTTGGATGGAAGGGGGGAAGAGGGGGAGGGTAAAAATGGAACGCCGGGGCAAGATGGACCACTTTCGCAAATTTTGCCCCATACCATTTTGCCCAATACCATTTTGCCCCATACCGGTCTGCCGCGACTGTAACGCGAATAATCCTATCGGATGTGTATCGGCGACGATCGCAAACACTCCAATAGCGTTATTCACGAAAAAGCCGTCCGATTGACGTCCATGCATAGGCAATGGGCATGCACGCAGGCGTCGTTTGTCAATTATTCCCTCCGAACGCCAGCCAACAATCGGAAATTTTTCGTTTCGGCGCGTGAGGAGTTTGTGTAATTCTTTTTTTTTTCTTTCCTTTTGTGTGTTTTTTTTTTTTTTTTTTGACGAATAGCTTCGGAATCTGGAATTTAGGTATCGAGACGGGTTTCTGTGTTTTTTTTTTTTTTTTTTTTAAGAGTGGAATTTATGTCCCGTTTTGTGTGGCGGTTTGGCGTTAGGAACGGATGTGGAGAACGGGGTCGTTGACCTTTAGGAGGAAAAGAAATGTGATTTGATTGGGAGAGTCAATGTTTGGCGGGATTTGGTTTGGCGTTTGTGAATTTGGTGCAAATCGTTTGTGCTGTAGGGGGGAAGAGGCGGAAGGTGAAAATGGAACGCCGGGGCAAGATGGACCACTTTTGCATATTTGTTGGGGGACGTGGTGAGAAAGGTCTTATCGTAGATGGAGAAAATTACCGCCACTCAAACGGTTTTCAAGTTTCATACACATTTTTCTAATATTTTCGCGTAAGTAAATTTTTCGAAATATCACAGTGGTTCTACGAACACTGGGGGAAAATGGGCCCATGGTCGCCGTTCTGTCGTACTCCCTCCGAGTCTCCCAATACATTTTTTGAATAATCTGTCTCTACTCCATTTCGCCCCGTCCCATTTTGCCGCGCCCTATTTTTGCAGCGCCCCGTTTTGCAGCGTCCTATATTGCAGTTTTCTATTTAGTCCAGTCCCATTTTACCTGGTCGAATTTGTCGCGGCCCATTTCGCCCCCTCCCATTTTACCCCGTCATATTTAACCTCGGCCCATTTTACCCCGTCGTATTCAACCTCGGCCCATTTTGCCCCTTCCATTTTGTCAAGATCCATTTTGCCCCGTCCCATTTTGCTCCACCCCATTTTGACCAATCCCATTTTCTTCGCGTCCCATTTTGCCCCGTTCGCTTTTATCTCGTCTCATTTTGGCCGGTCCCATTTTTTGCAGTCTCATTTGGCCCCGTTCGCTTCTACCTCGTTTCATTTTGCCCCGTCTCATTTTCCCCTGTCCCATTTTGCCCCATCCCATTTTGCCGCATACCATTTTGCCCCATACCATTTTGCCCCGTATCATTTTGCCCCATACCATTTTGTCCCATACCATTTTGCCCCACACCATCTTGCCCCGTTCCATTTTTACCTCGTCTCATTTTTCCCTATTCGCTTTTACCTCATTTGATTTTGCTCCGTTCCATTTTTTCCGGTCTCATTTTGCCCAGTTCGCTTTTACCTCGTCCCATTTTGCCCAGTCGCATTTCAGCTCGTCGCATGCTGCCCCGTCCCTTCTAGCCTCGGTCTATCCCTTCCATCCCAAAGAAACAAACCGCGATCAAAATTCCTTCGAAATTTCTCTGCATCCGTAATCGTCCCGATCTGCATGAGCCACCGGTAGGCGTGAATCGATTCATTCGCCGAGTGTCCGAGGATGGCAATTTGCTGGTCCGGTGAGCGATGCTCTCCCACCGGAACGGGCCTTCGGGAAAAACCCACAGCCCGAGCGTTACATCAGTAGCTTCGACGAGTTATGATAAAGAAAAAAATGAAAAAAAAAAAAAAAAAAAAAAAAGATCGAAGAAAAAGAGGAAGAGTCATAGGAAGAGGAATACGAGAGGAATTCTCGCGAATCGCACGAAAGAAACGGGTTGATTCGAAGGGGAGTTCCGGGAACCACCTGTGAGACGATGTTGCGTTCGGATTAATTCGAGCATCTTTTCCTGTCGCGGCGCCGTTCTCCATTGAATAACAGACCGCGCCGCGGAGCGCCCCGCGCCCCTCGCCGAGCGGTTATGAAATCATCGTTCCGCGGCCTTGTCTCGCGAAAGGTTCATTACCATCAACCGCGAGCGAGAGCGGCGCGACGCGACTGCGAGCCCGGCCGGTCGCACTTTTGCACCGGCTCGCGGGACATTCCCTCGCGAGCGAACGCCACCGAGAAAGAGAATCTCACAGGTGTCGTCTCCGACGGGGACCCTGAGACCCGTGCATGCGCGTCCTCGCTCTTTTTCATTCGCCAACCATAGATATTTTGTATTCCGTGAAAGGAATTTCCGATCGAGCGCTCCCCGCGCGGATTCATTCCGGAGACGGCCGACGAGTGGCAATGAGCTATCGGCGAGATTTTTTTTTTTTTTTTTTTTTTTTTTTTCGTCGCGAAGTCTGGGTAGCGTTTCGAGGATGGCTCGCGATAGAAATTATTTTTTTTTTATACTTGAGATATTTTGTATGGTAAGATTATTTTTTTCATGGTTGAAAAAATGCAATTTAAGTATAAGCAATTTTTTTTTTTTTTTCGACGGGTAATCGGTAGAATTTTGAGGATGGTTTGCGATAGAATTTTTTTTTTGCTCCGACGTATTTTTCTGTAATATTTTAATCATACTCATTTGTATCATTCAATAATTATTATTGGATGATAACACTTTTTTTCTTTGCATAGTTGAAAGAACGGAATTTTGGGATCGGCGATTTTTTTTTCTCGTCGAATTTCCAAAGTTTCACGAAGATTCAAAAAATAGTCATGTGCAGAAATTTTTTTTTCTAGATTTTATGTATTATTATCATTATGTTTATTATTATTATTATTATTATTATTATTATTATTATTATTATTATTATTATTATTATTATTATTATTATTATTATTATTATTATTATTATTATTATTATTATTATTATCGTCATCGTTAATTTATTTAATTTTTCTTTAATAAAAATGTTCCCCACAAATCCGACGAAAGTCCATTCGAACGGGCAAAAATTTTCGTATCCGCAACGAAGCGTGGTCCCAAAAACGAACGTCGGCCGCGAAATAATCGGCGAACCGTTCTCCAGACACGGAGATTCTCTCCGCTCGCGAAAACCGGAAATTGTCGACCGCCCGTTCGCGCGACCTTCCCGCGACTCCGCACAACAAACAGTCCGCAACGACTCGCCGGCAACGGCAATAACGATATTTTCGTTTTCTTCCCATCCGAACGGAGGATCGGCATAATTGTGTAATCTCGAAGCGCTCCGCGGCCGGCGTCTCCTCCGATCGGCGGAGCTATTAAAACGTCACGGTCGAGACGCGCGCCCGTTCGCGAGATCCTTCCATCGAGGCGATCGCTCGCCGATCTCCCGTCCCAGTTTCTTCCGCGGCGAATAATTTCAAAGCCGCGGGGAGGTGTCGAGGTACGTTATTCCGCGTCGGATATCGTCCCGAGGAGCTCCCGCGGCGCGTTGGACCGGTAACGAGCGCCTCAATCCGTGTCACGCTGACGTTCCACCCACGCGTCTCGAACCCGCTACGTATTTCCATCTCTTCCCGGCCGCTCCGCCTCTCGGCCGGTCTCTCGACGTCACGAGGTATGACCGTCGTTGACCCTTCGCCGTTCCCGGCCGCGCGCCCCCTGCCGCTCTCCCGATCCCGTCAGGATTCCCGAGCCGGAGCGCGGCACGGAGAGCCGGCCAGCGTCGGAGGACGCTGCGAACACGCGCAAGAAGATGACGCCTAAGGCGACTTCCCTCTGGCGCTGCGCGTCCGCGCCGTTGAGCGCGAAACGTCCGACAATGGCCTCTTTCTCCCGTTCTCATGGCACCGATCGGTCGACGCCTCGTTCTTTTCTTTTTTTTTTTTTTTTTTTTCGCTTGATCCCTTGGCAAGGTTTTCCGGCGAGCGTTTTGTGGTGATTTATGGTGTCGAAAGGTAAGCAATGGGAAACTGTGGGGAATTCATGGGGAACATTTAAACGGTACTTTCTGTGATTCATTCTTAATGGGACTACAATGGTAGATCGGTGGAAAAATTTGAGTGGTGCGTTTCGGTATTCGTTAGCGATAGGAGACCAATGAGAATTTTTTGGGAACATTCAATTGGTACTTTTTCTTATTTGTTGTTGATGAGCCAATTCCAGATGACTGGGAAAATTGAAGTGTTGATGGTGGTCCATTGGAGGATAACCGGGACAGCTGAAATGGTGTTTCTTATCATTCGGAATAAACGAGAATCGAATCAAACGGTAAAAAGGTAGATGATCTTTAATGGCACGTCTACCCTTGGCAACGTTTTCCATCGAGCGTTTGGTGGTAACGAATGGTATCGAAAGGTAATCAATGGGATTCTGATGGAAATTCATGGGGAAAATATAATAAAAATATGAATAAATGGTACATTTTCCTATTGGTTACCGATAGGAGACCAATGACAATTTCCTGGGAATATTCAACTGGTACGTTTTCCCATTCGTTATAAATGGAAGTCCAATTCCAAATGACTGGAAAACTTCAAGTGGTTCTTTCCCCCGTTCGTTATTAATGAGAGTTCACTGACAACTCAATGGGACGTAACAAGTGGTACTTTTTCCATTCGTTATTAATGAGAGTTCACTGACGAGTCAATGGGACGTAACAAGTGGTGCTTTTTCCATTCGTTGTTAATGGTGGTCCATTGAAGGATAACTGGAATAGCTGAAATGGTTCTTCTTACCATTCGGAACAAATGAGAACCGAATCGAACGGTAAAAAGCTAGAGAATCTTTAATGGTCCGTCTAACTAATTGTAATTCAGGAGGAACGAGAATCGAGTCGACAAACACTAGGGAATCACGTGGGCAAGTAGGAACTTTCACTCAAATGATGTAAGCGATAATGAATTGCAGATAAATGAGTCCACGATAGTAGCTGTGAATTTAAGGATCGAAATTATTTACGAATATTAGGAGACATCTTTCGGTAGCATTACAGCTTTTTTGATTTATCATATATTTAGACAGTGTAGAAAAGTGGATATATAGTCTATTTAGCGGCGAATGGGAAACTGAGTAGCATATTGAATGGTATATTAAATGGAATTACAAGTGTGAATGACACCATTGGCAAAACCCCGTTAAGTTACCTTTAAAGAATAGTTAATGGTAATCCATGGGATTTAAATGGTAATTAATGGGAGACTTAGCCAAGGGCCCCTACGAGACTTGCGTTATTCCCGTGTGGTGAATTGTCCGCACGTTTTGTGAGACACTGAGAAGCGGCTCGTGAAGTTGAGGCCAAAGGTTTCATCCCTCTGGCGGTCAAGTTTGCGCAGTTGAAGCGTGCAAAACGTCCAACAATGGCCTCTTTCTCCCATTCTTATTGCACGATCAGCCGACACCTCATTTTTCGTTGTTGTTAAACATGTTCCTGCGAACCTTTCATTATTCCCGTACGGTAAATTGTTCGTTTGCTTCCAGGACAGTGGAAAGAGATGCGAGACGTTGAGATTGAAGGTTTCGTCCCTCTGGCGGTCAAGTGTGCGCAGTTGAAGCGTGCAAAACCTCCGACAATGGCCTCTTTCTCCCATTCTCATGGCCCCGATCGGTCGACGACTCATTTTTTTTACATCTTCCTACGAGCCTTTCATTATTCCCACACGGTAGATTGTCCGTTCTTCTTCTTATCAATCCATCCGGACCTTCAGCGACGCACTGAAGGATAACCGGATTGGTCACAGGAAAAACTGCGCCGGCCAATGTTACCACGTCAAAAATATTTGTAGCTGGTTAATACCGCTTGTTAAATTATCCGTTCGCTTCTAGAAGAGTGGGGAGAGATGCAAGACGTTGAGCCCGAAGGTTTCATCCCTCTGGCGGTCGAGTTTACGCTATTGAAGCGTCCATAACCTCCGAAAATTGCTTCTTTCTCCCATCTTCCTGGCCCGATCGGTCGATACGTCGTTTTTATTTTGCTCGCTCCTACGAGACTTTTCCTTATTCCCGTCAGGTAATTTGTCCGTGTGTTGAAGAGGAGCAAGAAGTTAAGGCAGAAGGTTTCCCTGACGGTAGATTTTGGCCTGCGCTACCAACCTCCAGCAATGGGCCCCATTTCCCATTCTGATGGCCCGATCGGTCGACACCCCATTTGTTTTTCTTTTTTATCCACTCGCTTCTCTTTGCAGCCTGTTCTCCAGTAATGCGTCACTGGAGAGCAGGCAAAGAATAGTTAATGGTAATCAACGGGATTTTCAATTGTAATTAATGGGAGACTCAGCCAAGGGTGACCTTTCCGTTATCCTCGCGTATTGAATTCTGCAGCTGGCAAGACGCGCAAGAAGATGGCGCTGAACGCTTCCTCCCTCTAGCGGTCATGTCTGCGAATTAGGAGCCTCTCTCATGGTCCCGATCGGTCGACACCTCTTTCGTTCAAACATGTTTCTTGCATCGTCCTTCATACCTCGGTAACCTCCGCCAATGGCCGCTTTCCCACATCCTCAACGCCCGATCGGTCCACACCTCGTTGTTTTTTCTCTCACCTCGCGCCTTCCTCTCACAACCCTGTCTCAAGTGCCGCCTCCTAATTCCTGCGCAGTTAGTTCAATTCACGAGATGGCTCTGAGTGCTTCGTCCCCGCCACTTCGCCACTGAATGTTCCCCCCTTCTCGTAGACCCGATCGGTCGACACCTCATTCCGTTCTCCTCTTCTCTTCGTCCTCTCCTCGCGATCCTTTCGTTATCGCCGGTGGATGCGAGAGGCAAAGGTGAGACGCGACTCAGCCGCGGTCCGATGAGATTACACCGGCGATAGCGACACTTTGCCGACATTAGGCATAAATATGGAACGTCACCGTGGAGGAGAACGTGCCCAGGGGCGGGGGTCAGGTGCGCTGCGAGAGTAAGGAAGCCAGGCACGTACGACCGGTGGGCAGCGGGGCTCGAGGACATAAGGAGCGGAGACCGCGTTGGTAGGCCGTTGTAGGCAGTGCTATAAGCCGCGGATCAGGAGAAATGAGGAGGGACGCTGGACCGTAAAGTCTAGGGAGCTGGTCCTTCCCGAGTTTGCTCCATGTGGTTTTCTCTCTTCGCCTTACAGGTTTGACCAGAATTCACGGCAATGCTCCGGCACTGAACCCGCTATGCGAATGGAGGACTCAGCTGTGTTCTTGCCGCTTCTGTTGCCCCCCCCCCCCCCCCCCCCCCCCTCCTCTCACCCCCCGGTATATTATATGATACTCTGGCCGGTGAATCCCGACCCGACCATGTATACCTTCCCGAGTTTAGAGCCCGGTTGGGTCATTTCCGGGAACGAATGGCCTCGAAATCGAAATCCTCCGCTTCCCTTCGCGCGATCCGTGTAACTCGAGATATTCTTTTCGTTTACGCGGATCTGGGGTCGTAATCGTAACCGGTGGAGATAAGAAGAAGCGCACTTTTTGTCTCGTACGGAACTCAAGGTAACCGAAATCCAAGTGCTTTGCGTAAAATGTAATGGATATTTTGCAACGAACGATGATTGCCAGTTTGTTGTTGAGTTCGTACCTGAGCATTGAAGGAAGTTCTACCGTAGGTTTGAGTCTCCGTTTGAACTTGGATTTGAACCTAGGCTTGAACTCAAGTTCGTATTTCCTTTGACCTTAAGTTTGATGTCAAGTCTGAGCTTAAGATTGATGTTAGATCTGAGCTTAAGTTTGATGTTAGGTCTGAGCTTAAGTTCGATGTTAGGTCTGAGCTTAAGTTTGAAGTTAGGTTTGAGCTTAAGTTTGGCGTTAAGTCTGAGCTAAAGTTTGATGTTAGGTCTGAGCTTAAGTTTGATGTTAGGTCTGAGATCAAGTTTGATGTAAAGTCTGAACTTAAGTTTGATGTTAGTTCTTAATTTAAGTTTGATGTTAGTTCTTAATTTAAGTCTGAAGTTAAGTCTGAGCTTAAGTTCGAACTTAGGTTTAAACTTAAGTTTGAATGAGCTTTGAACTTAGGTTTGAACTTAGGTTTGAACTTAGGTTTGTACTTAGGTTTGAACTTAGGCTTGAACTCTGGTTTGGTCTTAGGTTTGAACTTCGGTTTGGTCTCAGGTTTGAACTTAGGTTTGAACTGAAGCTTAAACCTAAGTGAAAACTCAACGATGAACTTATCGATTTCAATTTTGGTTACCCATGCGAAACCGGGAACCTATCGCCGCCGATTATCGGAGGAAGGGCGTATTCGATCGAGTGTCATTGAACACGAGTGACCAACAACGGGTCCTTGACCTCTCACGCCGCTCATAGGTATATACACGAAGAGTTGTAACTGGCTCGACGTAAACGGCGAGGGCGAGAACCCCGGTAAGATCGTGTGTTAGAGAACGTCGCCGCTTTACCGCGAAGAAGAACGAGTCCGCGAGTGTGTGCTCTCCGCGTGTGTGCCCGTGTGTGTCTCTATCCGTGTGTGACTCTTTATCTATCCTTCCTCACCCAGTCTCTCCTCGATGACCCGCGAACCAGAGCCACCGGCCGAGACCAACATGGACTATACCGCGAGTCGCGCATTCTCGCTATCATGGGAAAACGACAAGCGACACACGACACACACACACATACACACATACACACACGCGGGCGCACATGTGTGTCCCTTTTCCATTACGGGATTTCAAGTGCGGCTCGAGAGATTCAGGAAGAGAGAAGTACCAGCGGATAGCAGCGAGCGGACCGAGCGGAAAAGCGGAATGAGGGACGTGGAAGAGATGTTAATGGCGACGAGGAGGAAAATGAAGAAACGGCTCGGGATTGCAACGAAAAAAAAAAAAAAAAAAATGGTGACGAGTAGCGAGAAGGGATGCTGCGTGCCGCTTGGTCCACAGCCGTCCCTGTGAGACGCGCCTGCCCTATCCCGAGTGCGGGACTCCTACCCGACCGGCGACCCGAGTGAACTGTTTTGCCGGACAACAGTTCGTAACGGTTCGGCGAGCAGAAGGGTCCTTAAAAGGTGAAAACCTTCCGGATCAAAAACCTCCGGCGATCATGAATTACAGCGCGTCTATATATATGTATCTGTATACATATATATATGTATGTATCTGTATATGGCTCTGTATACATATATATATATGTATGTATCTGTATATGTATATGTATATGTATCTGTATCTGTATATGTATCTGTATATGTATCTGTATATGTATCTGTATATGTATATGTATATGTATCTGTATATGTATATGTATATGTATCTGTATATGTATCTGTATATGTATCTGTATATGTATCTGTATATGTACCTGTATATGTATCTGTATATGTATCTGTATATGTATCTGTATATGTATCTGTATATGTATCTGTATATGTATCTGTATATGTATCTGTATATGTATCTGTATATTTGTCTGTATATGTATCTGTGTATGTATCTGTATATGCATCTGTATATGTATCTGTATATGTATCTGTATATGTATCTGTATCTGTATCTGTATATGTATCTGTATATGTATCTGTATATGTATCTGTATATGTATCTGTATATGCATCTGTATATGTATCTGTATATGTATCTGTATATGTATCTGTATCTGTATCTGTATATGTATCTGTATCTGTATCTGTATATGTATCTGGATGTGTATCTGTATATGTATCTATATATTCATCTATATATGCATCTATATATGCATGTATGTGTGTAGTTCTTCGTTCGGTTAGATGGAACGTCAATCCTTGCTACAGTATTCGGATATTGGTTTTTTTTTTTTTTTATCGATTTTGAGTGAGCTTACCGGAGTGCGTGAATCGGGATCCCAGGAAGATCGCGAGGAAGATAATGCTCCCGGGCCGGCATAGCCCGCCGCTCAACGCCGACATTACGGCGCTCTTCCGTCTCCTGTAAAAAAAATTAAAATAATAATTTATTATTTATTCATTGATCATTTATTATTTATTCATTGATAATTTATTATTTATTCATTGATAGTTCATTATTTATTCATTGATAATTTATTATTTATTGGTTGTTTATTTTATTACTAATCGGATTGCTCCTTTAAGGTAGAGTTCTCTTGCTCGGTGTTCATTTCGCATAAGTTCGAGAAAAATTGCAAATACTTCTCGATGGTATAAAAATCTGAAAAAATGCATGCACATTAAAGGTACCGAAAATATTGATTTCGAATAACAATAAGTCTAAAATGTTATTGAAAAATTGATGAAAAAAAAAATTGCTCAACAAATATCCCGGAAACCCAACTTTTTTTTTTATGAAAATGTTTCGTTCATTTTTCTGAATACGTTTTTTTCAAAATCAGTATTTGCAGTATTTTTTTCCGTGCTCGTTCGCATCGAGCCACGAGAAGGGGGGGTTAGGGAATATGATTTTTCACTTTCCGAGTCAGCGATGCAACAGTCCGTGGAGGGATTCTGGCTGGCTAGACGCCGAGGGGAGAAGCTCGTCTACTTTCCATCTTTCGCATTTCCACTCTGTCGAACATGGCCAGACGGGCGTTTACCTCGTTTGTTCATGAAACCCCGACGCCATTTACACTTGCCCCGTTCGCTATCCCGCATTTCTAGCCTCTCAGCGCATGCGCAGCCCGGCGAAACGACGATCGGTAATGGTTATTGTTTATTTTTTATCTCTCGCCATTTCTTCCGCCACTGAATAGCCGATATTTTCTACACCAGCCACCGTAACGGCGCGGTACCGAGTTCCACGTGTCGCTCAGACTCCGTCGTATCGATTTCACTACCGAGAAGCCAAGAAACATCCACGTTCGGCAAAGTTGCGCGGCGCCAAAGATGACGCCGCCGCAAAAACCCACATCCGGTCTCAAAGGACCTCCATCTTCGAAACGAACCGATAAAAAATCACGAAATTTTCACAGTGTCCTGGCGAGGTCGTCAGGCGTGGCCGAGAATTTTTTCAATTTTTTTCAACGTCTGTTTTCAGAGTTACGTAATTTTTTCGACGCAGCCGCGAGACACCTGCCCGCCTTTCATCCGCCGATCGAATCGTCTCGCTGAAGAAATCGTTCGGACGCGTGTCGGTCTTTAAAAAAATAAAAAATAAAAACAAACCGGTCGTTGACAACCTATAACGACGTAAGTACCTCATCTACATAATCGTATCGAGACCTCACGACCGATCGTACGACCGTCGTATTTAACGATCCGCCCGAGATAGTCCCGTAATCGGCTCCTCATTCGAAGAACTCGGTGGGCGTTTATTCTTAACCTGTCCTCGGCCAATTGCCGCTTTATCTGTCCACGTTTCTCGTCAAGTCACTACCACCCATTCTTTTTCCCATATAATATTATATATATATATATATATTATATACCATTTCGACCTGGGTGTAACTTTTCACATCTTGGATTGGGTCTGAGATTTTTTATATTACTTAACTAACTCTCAAAAGCACTCAGATTTTTTTATTAGCTTAACAAATTTTTATAAATATTTATGACCAAAAAAAAAAAAACTTATTGATCGCCACAATAAAAAAAACGGAATTTTTTTTTTTAAATGCAGTGTTGCATATGAAAAATGTTCGAGCGATAACCCATGATGAATTGTCCTACGTGTCAATCAAATGGGAAAAGCGAAGATCCATTGCGTCGCCCCTTTAAAAAAATCGCACGGTCTTCCACTTCCACAACTTTCAATAGTAGTAGTTTTTCGTAAAATTCAGCCAAAATATTTGTAATTCTAATACCTGCTATTTTTATTATACAAAAAAAGTACATTAGCGTTCGATTAATGTAAGTACTCTGAGGGTCGAATTTAAAAACTTAAGATCAAGGTTTGGCCCGAACTTGATTTCATGCTTAAGTTCGAACTTAAGATCGAACCGAGTTCAAACTTAAGATCGAACCTGGTTCGAACTTAAGATCGAATATAATTCGACATTAAGATCGAATATAATTCGACATTAAGATCGAATACAATTCGAACTTAAGACCGACCCTAAGTTCGATCCCGATTTAGTGATCAAGACCGATCTTAAGTTCGAACTCAAGATAGGTCTTCCACAAGCACGCAATGAAGTTCACCCCAAACTTCGATCTCAACTTTGATCTCAAAATAGCGATCTTAACCTCAAACTAACGTCTTAAAATTCGACCCCAAGTAAGTTTCAAGTTCCACCACATTAAATAGCACAATTCATTTTTACAGTCCAAATAAATCCAGTCCGAGGCTTTCCAGTAAAAAAAAATCTGCTCGGTTCACAGAACTGTTGCCAGTGAGCGAGTCTTCAAACTGAAAAAAGTCCCATCAAAAAGAAGCCTATGATCGCGAAACTATGCGAGTTTTACGATCGGCAAGCGCCGCACATAACCTCACCTGCGCGCGCCGCTCTCCGCGCACGCGCCGCGGCGCGTCGGGTGTCGCGCGCGCAATACAAGATACGAGAGAAAGAGATTCCCCTCGCGGAGCATTAAACTCCGAACGACAAGGAGCTTTTTCACTCGAGCGTTACTCCGTCCCTTTCTCGTATCCCGGGAGACCCTCTCCAAAGGTCAACATACGGAGAGCTTAACTGTAAAACAGTCTTCGAACGAGAAGGATCCCTCTCTCGCCTCTCTTTCTCACTGCTAAGGTCGGAGGCGTCTCAACCCATCCTCGTCGTCGGGCACTCTGGAGTGGTTTTTTTTTTTTTTTTTTTTTCTCGTGCAATTAGCTGGGTGTGGAAGAGGAAGAAATAGGGAAGCTATACGCGGAAGATAAGAGGAAGAGGATGAGGCGGCTGGAGCATTAGCATGCAGATTGGGTAATAATGGCTCGAGAGAAACCGGGATAACCGGGCGATTGACCGTAAGAGAGTGACCGGAAGTCGAGACCTTCGAACAGTTCGGTTGGCCGATTTTTTTTTGTTTTACGGTCGTAGAGCGATCGCTGATCACGGTGTTTTTTTAGCGGTTTTTTTTTTTTTTTTGTAAATATAATTATGGGTAGTAATAAATAATGTGTAGTAATTTGTGATACTATGTCATAATGACCAGTGGGGGAAGTGTGCGTGGCGTGCGTTGGAAGATGTGTGTGTTGTGTTACATGTGTGATGAGGGGAAGAATTTATGTTTCCGTTATGTTTTGGAATTATGTGTTTTCAGATACGTGGCAATTTATGAGACGTGTTGATACTGCGAAAGGGTGAATTTAATGTATTTCGATTGTATTTTTGGGCATGTTTTGGACGATTTTTTCATAGAACTGTAATGTTTCATGGGGCCGGACATTTTTTTTCAAACACGCTGGTTCATTGTCGACACGAAAGTTTCTATGACAATTTCATCTCCGATTCGTACTTTTTTAGTTACGAATTATTTAAAATAATTTGTAAGTAAATTTAAAAAAATTGAACTCCCCAGTCGACCAGGCAATTGCTTTAGAAAATTAATAACTCCTAAACCACGTGGCTCAGGTAAAAGAGTCACAGGTCATTTTCTCACCACAATGGCCCCATAATACAGAAACAAAATACACGCCATTAATTTACACACCGATTCGATAAAAAATAAAAAATTAAAATCACAAAAAGCCCCAGTTAACCAGCCAATTTCTTTAAAAAATTAACAACTCCTAAACAACGTATCTTAGCCAAAAGTGTCGTAGGACCTTTTCTCACCACAATGACCCCAAAGTACAGAAAAAAAATACACGCCATTAATTTTCCCACCGATTCGATGAAAAATAAATGAAAAAGTGCAAAAAAATCTCCAGTTAACCAGCCAATTTCTTTAAAAAATTAACAACTCCTAAACAACGTATCTTAGCCAAAAGTGTCGTGGGACCTTTTCTCACCACACTGGCCTCAAAGTACAGAAAAAAAATACACGCCATTAATTTTCCCAACCGATTCGATGAAAAATAGCCGAAAGTGTGCACGTCGCCCGCGGCGTTTCCTGCCGGGGAGCTCGCGCACTACACATTCGCAGATGCAACCTCGGGGTCGCTTTTTAAAAAATTCCCTCGACTAGCAATAATTGCAAAGATCTCTCGCCCCGACCATCGTCTCTTCTTCTTCCTCCTCATCATCATCGTCTTCTCCATCGTCTCCTTCTCGAGGGAAAGAGATCGAGCACACACTCCCGAGGAACCTGAGACTATGAATCAGTACGAAGCTGCATAGAAAGGGGGGCGGGGGGGGAGGGAGGGGGGGCTGTTCAACAGTGCGGATTATTCCGTTACAGCCCGGAGGCTGCGTTAGTTCGTTCGTTCGTTCACCATTACCGTGGAACGCGGAATATGATTACCTTCACCTGGGAACCCGAGACTCTCCCGACGAGTGGAACCGAAGAGTCTCTCGCGATTTTTTTTACACATTTTTTAATTTTTTTAAAATTTCATCTCTCCAAGAGATCATCGATTGTCCTTCGCGGGGAGCGATTAAACGTAATCGCTCGCCGAACGGAAGGTCCCAACCCTATGGGTAAAAATATATTTGCTGATATACATGTATTTATGTACTTATTAAATATACTTTTCGCGAAAATTTTTATACACTTTAATGATAACTTTTTTTTAATATACTTTTTAATATATTTATTATGAGGTAGTGACGGTCATTTCGGAGCAAAGATACCTTTTATCTCATCG
Organism: Amblyteles armatorius; assembly: GCA_933228735.2. Lineage (NCBI taxonomy): Eukaryota > Metazoa > Arthropoda > Insecta > Hymenoptera > Ichneumonidae > Amblyteles > Amblyteles armatorius. Next base: position 878,626 of record OW121697.1, read on the forward strand.
GACTCGGCCCGTTTTCATTTCAATAAATAAATAAATGTATTCATTTTAATATATGTTTTGGCGTGTATGAAAATTTAATAATTTATACACCGAATTTACTTCCGTTGGAAAAATTAATCTTTTTTAATATATAATATACATATTATATAATATTATTATGGTTCTGATCATTATTATTATTATTGTTAATATTGTCACATATGCTTATTTTCCGTGTAGGAAACGAGAGGAAGCGATTTCGCGACTCCGCGAGTAATAAAATATACTTGCTGATATTCATCACCATGTCTTTATTAATAACTTTATACATTCATGTATTTATTAATAACTTTTTTAAATATATTTTTCAATATGTTTATTATGAGGTATTTGTGTCGAATATATCGGAGCAAAAATATATATTATGTTATTGGACTCAGCTCTTTTTCATTTAAATAAACTAATAAATAAATGAATAAATGTATAAAATTTTGTGATTTATACACCGAATATACTTCCGCGCGAAAAAATCATAATTTTCTAAATATACAATATATCTATTATATTATTATTAATATTAGTAATGTTTTTCGCGTATGGTTAGTTTGGGAAATGAGAGGAAGCAAATTTGCGACTATGCGAGGAATGACGATTGGACGACGTTTATAGACATTTGAGGATAAATTTTGCGAATAATATTCTTCGTGTATGAGGAAAAGGTTTCACGTAGGCGGAGGGCGGTGGGGGTAAAAATAATCTAACGGAGTCCATTGGAAAACACTTCCGGGTTAATGGAGTTACGTAAGAGGAGAGAAGATGGGAGCCGGTTGGTAAGCGATTGTTGATGTTAGGCTTTTATCTTATTATTTCTATTTTTTTTTACTTATTATTTTTTTTTTAGCGATGGCGAACGAGGACGAGTTGTTCGCCGTACGATTATCGATAAAAACGGGGCGCCGGGAATAATTGATAGCGGAACGCGCGCCGCGGCAGCCGCGACTGGATGACTGGTCGGTGCAGTCTGTGTTACGCGTGACGGTGGACCGTTGGACTGTTCGTCCGTTCGGTTAGAATGCACTCGTTTTATTTATTTTTATTTTATTTTATTTCTATTTTATTTCGCTGTAAAGAATAATCGGCTAATCGGAGATTTCTGCCGTTATCTCGATGAACGGAGCGGATAATAGATCGGCGCTATTTTTTTTTTGTCATCTCGGACCGTCGCCGAGAGAAAAGGTCCTATGACAATTTTGGCCAAAAACCGTATTTTCGGAGTTACGAATTTTCGAAGAAAAAATTACGTTTATCAAGAATATCGCTTTACTGATCATGAAATTGTATTCGAATATTCTAAAAATATATACATCAAAAAAAGTAACGTCATGATTTTATTTGAGATTGTAAAATTGTATCGGAAATATTTTTAAAAATATTGTAACAAAAATATTGTTATTGTTAAGCGCATAAAAATTATGAATATTAAAAGCATCGCGTAGACTCGATTTTTCATTTTCCTTTTTTGCTGTATTTTTAATTGTGATTAAGCGGCTGTATTTTTTTTCGGTAACCCGGGACCGTCGCCAAGAGAAAAGGTCCTGTGACAATTTCGTCCAAAAACCGTACTTTCGGAGTTACCAATTTTTCGAAGAAAATATTAGATTTATCAGAAATATCGTTTTACCAATTATGAAATTGTATTCAAATATTAAAAAAGGATATCTATAAAAAAATAACGTCAAAATATTATTTACGATTGTAAAATTGTATCCGAAACATAAAAAAAAAATATTGTTATTGTTAACCGCACAAAAATCATGAAAACAAAAAATATCGTGTCGACTCGATTCGTTTTTCTTATTTTTTTTAAGGTAACATTTTGAACCCGTGAAAATTATTAGAAATTGTGAGAATTAAATGAGGACGAGACAGCGTTAGCGTAATCGTATTCCGGTTATGTAAATGTTGGATTTTTCGTAAATGGTTTCCTGGAACCGCGGGAACGGTACCGCAGCTGTTTAGACCTTGAAATAGATTCGTCTCGGGTTCAAGAATCCTCGAGCTCGAACCGCACGTTAATCTCACTTCGCAACGGCGATAAATGACGTTATGCAAATTGGTCGTGAGGTGAGACGGTGCTCCTCGTGATCGTGTTACCGTGCATTAGCAGAGACGGGAACGACGTTCCTGTATATAAAACAGCGCGTTCACGACTCCGCTGGGAACTCTACCGCGGTTAATTATGACGATTAGCGAGAGCATCTTGTTTTTCAAACGCTCGCACAGGATGCTTCGCTCCACGGGCTTCGACTCGCTTTCGAACGAATTCACTGCGAAATTGAAACCAACATTTTTAACCCACTTGCGCAATTTGTTTTTTTTTTTTTTTTTCGTAGTAGAATCGATATCTTAGGAAGAATGATTGGGTAAATTTTGAAAAAATTGTGGAAGTGAGGTATCGATCACGCGAAAACGTCGTGCAAATTTCGTAATGATTTGTCAAGCGGTTCGAAAGATAGAGCTCTTTTCGACGACTCACTAGAGACGTTCGATACTTTTTCGACTAAAAGAAAACGGATGTTGAGAGGGAAAAAAGATTGGGTAAATTTTGAAAAAATTGTCGAAGTGAGGTATCGATCACCCGAAGACGTCGTGCAAATTTCGTAATGATTTGTCAAGCGGTTCGAAAGATAGAGCTCTTTTTGACGACTCACTAGAGATGTTCGATACTTTTTCGACTAAAAGAAAACGGATGTTGAGCGGGAAAAAAGATTGGAAAAAAAATGAAAAAATTGTCGAAGTGACGTATCTACCCTCTGAAGATGTCGTGCAAATTTCGTAATGATTCGTCCAGCGGTTCAAAAGATAGAGCTTTCTACAATGACGCAGTAGAGATGTTCGATACTTTTTAGGATTCAAATAAAACGGATGTTGCTTAGGAAAAAGGATTGGCAAAAATCTGAAAAAATTCTCGAAGCGACGTATCGACCATCCGAAGATGTCGTGAAAATTTCGTAATTACTCATCAAACGGTTCGAAATATAGAGCTGTCTACAACGACTCAGAAGAGATGTCTAATACTTCGTAGAATTAAAAAAAAACGGATGTTGCTTAAGAAAAATGGTTGCAAAAAAATTGCAAAAATTCTCAGAGGGACGTATCGGCTCTCCGTACATGTTGTGCAAATTCCTTAATAATTCATCGAATGGTTCGAAAGTTAGAGCTTCTTACGAATGCAGTACTGATGTACGTCAATTTTTGAATAAAAATAGAAAAACACTACATTACATTAACAACACACAACTCTAAATGACTCTAAATTTTGAATTCAAATGTGTGAAGTCAAGTTCGTAATTACGGTGTCGAATCGGTATGGCGTATTACGTTGCAGTAATATCGCTAGAGTTAATTGTGCAGTGCCAACGGTTTTGTATTATGTATGTAGCCGTCGGAGTTGATAAACAAAAAGAGGAAGAAGATGAGGAGGATGATGCACGATCGTGGCCACGAGGTGATCGGACACATTGCCGATGTTGAAGGTGAAATGCGCGTCGGCTCGCACATGAAAAGAAAAAAAAAAACAAAAACAAAACAAGTCGTACCCAGAGAAGGATGAGAAGGTGGACGTCTCGTGTATGTGGGGACGTCGAGAGCCCCGATGCGCGTATCTCGACGGAATTCTGCCTCGGGCACCGATCCGATCTTTTATCTCTTCTCGATATTAAACACGATATACAAGATTCTCGCGTCAGCGGCCGAGCCGAGTTATTACACGCTCTTACCACCTCACGTATTAGTGTACCTTACAGCAAACTTCCGAAGATACATATACGTCCTCGGGCACCGTGGAACGTTTCAATCGAGCTCTTTCTTCGAAACGGCTCGATGAATCATAACGAAATTTGTCCGACATGTTCACGTCGATGGTACACATCTTTCAAATTTTTTTCAAATTTTTCCTAACCTTTCTTCCAAAGTAACAACCAGCTTTTCTGAGTTAACAACAGTTTTGAATGTTGCGGCTACGCGATTAAAACGTTCTCGATCTCTGGAACCGCTCGACGAATCATCCCGAAATTTGTGTGACACATTCGGATGAACGACACATGCTTTTGAGATTTTTTTCAAATTTTTTCTACCCTTTCCTCCAACGTAACAACCACATTCTTTGAGTTAACAACCGTTTTGAATATTACGGCTGCATAGTTAGAAGGTTCTCGATTTCTGGAACAACTCGACGAATCATCACGAAATTTGTATGACACATTCGGATGAACGATATGTACTATACAGATTTTTTTCAAATTTTTCCTAACCCGATTTCCAACACAACATCCAGTTTTTCGATAACACGCCGATGCATCGTTAAACGAGCCCGATGTTTCGAACCACCCAATGAATGTCTATACCGTTGTATTTCATGTCTCCAAATAATGTGCATCGGTCCCTTTTATTTCTCACAGTTTTTGTCTTCGATTCTTTTTGTCCCCTTTCTCTGTCCCGTTTATTTAACGCTTGCGATAAATCCCGAGGCAAACAGAGGCCTGTTTGCCGAGAGCCATTTTCCACGGTGGCTCCGACTCTCTCGGCCTCACAGGACGCTCACCGGTGACTCTCCGGAGACGGACGGAGTTAGATTAGAGGCCGAGAGAGTCCTCGTCGAGGGTTTCGGTAACACGAGCGAACCAAAGCGAAGGCAGACACGAGGGTAAACAGAAATCTGAACGATCCCCGTTGGCAATGTTGTTCCTTCGCAAAGATTACTATGTACCGGAATCCGTGTTGTCCGATGTTAATAAAAATTTTAAGAATGATAAATTCTCAGACCAAAGGACCACTTATTTTCAATTTCCGATGTACCCCTTTTTGTTGATGCAAAAGGCTATGCAACGGTTATTTTCCGGGACCCGGAAACGGACTCCCGAGAATACGATAAGAGTGGAGTTTGATTTCCTCTGCAGTTCGCAAGCTGTCTGGAGAGAGCGAGATAGGAGCAGATGAAAAAAAAACGTCAGCGGGACTGGTTTTCCTTGGGGATCGTTCGGCGAGATCGCTATTCGGTCGGTATTATACGAGTCGGACGAACGGAGGAGAGAGACGGAGAGCCAACACGATCCCGATACTCGATAATATTCTAAGACCCAACGGAAATTATCCGTTATGCAAAGCAGGTGCAGCTAATTAATTATTATTCAAAGTAACGGGGTTTTGTGAGTCGGATTCAGAATCGTCCTTTATCCCTCTCGAGTGTGCCTCGGGGCTAGGAGAGATCGCGGGTACAGGCTAATCCGATAAGAATTATTAGAAATATTGAGATAATCTTCTCCCATAACAAAGAAACCGCATAAATGAGTTCAAGGCGATTTAACTCGAAACCGGTTGAGTCTAGAAGAAAAATTCATAGGACCTTTCTGTTAGAGGATTTCGCGCCCTTGAAGAAAGGTCCTATTCATTAAGACCGCCAGACGAAGGCTTACCCGTCTTTTCTTCGAAGATAAGTATGGAGTCATTTTCCCAAGGGTGCCCGCTCCTCGACGGCTTAGAAATTGTTTTTCTCCCAAACACTGTAATCTAGCAAAATTATGCTCTGAACCTTTTCGATGCAGAATTCTCTGCTCTACGAGAAAGCTCTCTTGCAAAAATATCCCCAGACGAGTCCTTCAAGAGTTAAACCTCTCCAAACATGGACTTCCTGTCCAACAGCTTATTCGCGACTTTCTCGTGACAAAAATGAACTAAAAAATGTTCCCACCTAGCTGCCACATCTCGAAAATCTCTAAATTCCACTCGGCTACATCGCGCAAAGGACACTTTCGGCCGGGAGTCAAAAGATCGCTCGTACGCCACCGGAGCTCCTCCCTTCGAGCGTAGGAGTCTAGCCTCGCTCGCGCTACGTACGCTGCGCACGCGCAACGAGCACATGAATTTATGATAATGCAAGCGAGGGAGGTTGAACAAATATTGTTCGATGGAATAATGAAAACGGCTTATTCGACAGTAGAAGATTCTTGTTGAAGTATCTGCACTCGAGAGGTTGTGCTCAGCATTTTTTCTACTTGTTAATATATATATATATATACACATTACACGGTATGGAGGCATGCCCCGGGTTGATTCTGAAAGTGACATCCCGAGAGAGGTAAAAAGGAAGGTTGAACGCTGGAAAGAAGATCCTTTCTCGGAGAAGCGAGCGAACACAGAGATCCGTCTCCCTCCATCTCTCTTCCCTCGCGTTGTATAGTTAGAAATGTTTGCGCATCTCGACACACCCGAGAAACCGCCGACGAGCGAGCCGGGACGGCTTCGCGCCAGACGAAGGAGAGGATATTTCAGCATCCGCCCTTCGAGGACGCCGGTATACACACGGAAACCCCCGGAGTGAATACATCGAGGTTTACTTTGCCCCGTGTGACGTGTTCCTTCTCTCGGCGGGTTTCCGAGCACTTAGCGCTCCCGCGAACCCAGCCTCTGGAAGCTCGAGCTTCGTCCATTGCAAACAGCATCCCCGATGCTTTTTTTCTTTCGTCTCGCCGTATCTCGGCATTTCGATTTTCAATTCTGTAACTTAGGAAATTTTTTACTAGTGCCGGCAACAGACGTTCCCCCGTGGCAAGTCGTGTTTTCTCTAGTTCTCGATATGTATCGAATATATCGATTTGCATCGAAAATACCGGTTTGTATAGATTTATATACATTTATATACATTTATATCGATTTATATTGATTTATATCGATTAATATCGATCTATATCGATTTATATCGATTTATATCGATTCATATCGATTAATATCGATTTATATCGATTTATATTGCTTTATATCGATTTACATCGATTTACATCGATTTATATCGATTTATATCGATTTATATACGTATATATCGATTTATGTAGAAAATATTGATATATATAGAAGAGAGAAAGAAAAAGTGTCTTCAACTCTCGTTATTACCAACTTTTTTTTGTGACGGAGAACGATTCGGGTAAGATTGCTTGATCCTTCGACTGAGTTCGGTAAACTTTACACAGCTGGTTGTCGACCGTGATTGTACTCGACATAATCGTTTCTTAATTGAACCAAAAGTTCGGTGTACACTCGACCATGTAAATTGCCTCGATGATGAGTAAGATTTCGGGTTCATCAAGGTTCGTCCTTAAATTACAAAATCAACTCGGAATTTAAGCAATTTCGGCCGCGCGTCGACCGATCGGGCGCCATTTTTCATGATTACCGCCCCGTGTGACTCCTCAGCGACTCTACGCTTGACTTTTCTATCCCGCAATCACTACATAAATAGGGGAACTAAAAAAAAGGCGAGAGGGGTTCGAAATCTCATGGAATTCAGCCGCGCGTCGACCGATCGGGCGCCATTTTTCGTGATTACCGCCCCGTGTGACTCCTCAGCGTCTCTACGAGTGACTTTTCTATCCCACAATCGCTATATAAATAGGGGCACTAAAAAAAAAGGCAAAAGGGATTCCAAATCTTAATGATTTCAGCCGCGCGTCGACCGATCGGGCGCCATTTTTCGTGATTACCGCCCCGAGTGACTCCTCCGAGGCTGCGCGCGTTAGACTTGTGCCCGGATCGAGACGAGCGCCTCATGATTCGCCCGTGACTCTACGTGTGACTCTCTTTTATCCTGCGGTCACTATACAAACAGGGGAGGCATAAAAAAAAAAAAAAAAAAGAAGAAGCAAAAGAAGTGGAAGTGAATCGAACGTTATAGGAGGCTCCCTCCTCTCACGGCAAAGCGAGAGAGGTTGGACATGGCTCGTGTGAAATAATGTGGACGGTGAACCGGATCCTGAGGCCACGACGAAGCCACCCAGAGTTTTGCCTAGTGCAAGGAACGCGCGAGCTACCAGCAGGAGCAGCACCTAAGCGATACAATCTGGCTTCTTCTTCGCCTTCTTCTTCTTCTTCGTCCTCTTCTTCTCTCGTCTGGTACAACGGGGCGTGCATCCCTGGGATGCAACGACTTCTGTCTACCGTGAACCGGCTCCGGGGCTCACCCGTGACTCCGACATTAAAGCCCCGGACTGCACACACCGCCGCTGCGGTAAACGCGACAAGTAGCCAGCCCGAGGACGCTAAAGACGTTCGAACGAAAAGGCGAGCATTTGGATCTCAGAATTCGACAATCGGTGCGTGAAGAAAAAGAAACCTCGGAGCGTTATTTTCAGGTTAGGTTCGGTCGATATGTATCGATTAGCGCGAATCGATATATATCGATTGGTGGGAATCGATACGTATCGATTAGTGGGAATCGATACGTATCGATTAGTGGGAATCGATATGTGTCGATTAGTGGGAATCGATATGTATCGATTAGTGGGAATCGATACGTATCGATTAGTGAGATTCGATATGTATCGATTAGTTGGAATCGATATGTATCGATTAGTGGAAATCGATACGTATCGATTAGTGGAAATCGATACGTATCGATTAGTGGGAATCGATATGTATCGATAAGTGGGAATCGATATGTATCGAATCGAGCGACGGCCAACGGGAGGCCCGGAAAAGCGGTGGAGTCGTTGCGATGGTCACCAATTTACTCTCTGAGGTTATGAAATAGTACATTACGACACTAGTGCAGAAAAAACTTCCAACGAGTGTGAGTTTGCAGGTGAAGAGTCAAAGAGCGAGTGTTGCAACCGCACGACTTACGAAAACGTTTTTCGCACGAGTACCCTACAAAATTCAATCTCACAAGGTCTTCGTAATTGAGTTTTACGCACGCGTGCCTAAAACCGCAATTCTCGCATCGACTCACATAAACATTTTTCCCAACAAATATTTTTTGCCCAAAAATTGTCAACGCCACCGCAACGACGAATCCCCCCTCCAGCTTCCACACACAAATTTCCCTCCTCCACTTCTCGCACTGAACCGCCGTTTCTCGCCCGCCCAAAACACCCACCAAAAAACCCATAAAAACCCCACAAAAAAAAAAAAAAAAAAAATCCCGCCTGTCTCTCCGCAATTAAACCGACGCATTGGCCGTTCATCCGACGATGCGCCGATCGGAGTAAAAAAAATATAAAAAAAAGGGAAAAAATACATAATTGCCACTGTACAATGGACGGCAAGTGTTATTTCTCACGGGAGCAGCTCCGGCGCTGCGTCGCCCCGCGTTATAAACTCTTCTCGTAATCTTTATCAACATCCTGAAATATAATGACTCTTGTTGGAGCTCGAGCGAGGAGAGGGGGGGGGGGGGGGGGGGGAGGGGCTTCCCCGTAGGATTTCCGAGGTTAGCTTGGCATGTCTAATGGCAGAGCCCGGCCACGGGCAGCGAAAGGAGCTGCAACAATACACGTAGCTCGCTGCTACCGGTGGTGCAGTTAGCGTACACGGGGATGAAGAGGGGGTGGGGGGGGGGGGGGAGAGAAGGAAGGAGGAGGATGACGGCGTGCTCGTCCAACTGCGACTCGGCGCTGCTCTCTTCCTCACGGCGAACCGAGGCCGCGGAGGAAAATGTAGCGAGACGAAACGCAATGGGAATAAAACTACACGGAGGGCCCGAGGGCCGCGGGACGGGCGGGCGGGCGGGGGGGGGGGGGGGGAAGGGTTACCCAGTCGCCGGGGAGAGGAAGCTCCTCGGCGAGTATGGGAGTCCCCGGGACTACGAGCGGTGAGTTACTATCTTATTACGGACCTCCGCAAATGGTCTTCATCAAGGTACATAGAACCGCGAGCGCGCTCCGTGGAGAACGCTCCCCGCTAGCGACGATTCCTCGAAGTCGATTTCTTTTTTTGTTTTTTTTATCGGGTTTTTTGTTATCGATGATTTTTTTTTTATTTGTTTTTTATGTGTGTAGGTTATTATTATTATTATTATTATTATTATTATTATTATTATTATTATTATTATTATTATTATTATTATTATTATTATTATTATTATTATTATTATTATTATTATTATTATTATTATTATTATTATTATTATTATTATTATTATTATTATTATTATTATTATTTTCTTCGTCGATAATAAAAATAAGGATATAATAGGAACATAGGGACATGTTTTTGTAACTTGTAATAATAATAATATTATTATTATTATTATTATTATATTCGTCACTAAGACGAGAGAATTTGAGGACGGAAAAAATGCGGGCATGCCAAATTATTTAATTTAAAAAAAATTGTTTTCTCAGAAGAGTGGCAAATTCGATCGGATTCCGTCGCGGAGAAAATGTTTAATGACTTTGGGTCGATAAAAAAGAATCGTGTAAAATCGATATAGGAAAATGAAAAAAAGAAATATGAAAACAGCGAACGTATCATCGTGGAATTTTTTTTTAACTCTCATGTGAGTTCGCAGCTTGAAATTAATTTCGGAATTAGAACTCGGATCACCTTCGAGCGTTGGCACTCGGTCACTGGCTGGGAAAGTATCGTTAAATCTGCCGATATTAATTCGAGGCTGCATTAAAAAAATAATGATAATAATAATTTTTTTAAACACAGTCTTCTCTGCGAAGGGTCGAATAGCTGGTGTAATCGAGCACCTGCGTTACCGAACGGTAAACAGCCGGTAGAGACAGCGAAACAATGGGCAAATGAGCGTAGGAGTAGGTAAGATCCTAATTACTGTTATTATCAACGGCGATCTGGTAAACTAGCGAAGGAGATCGGATCGCGATCCTAGGATAAGGTTTGTAGCGGTTATTCGCGTACGAAAGGATATCAGCGAGGATTGACGAAAACTTAAGGAGTTATACGGGATGAGAGCGGGGCAAAATGGAACCCCGGGGCAAAACGGACCCGTGCCCATAACTCGTAAAGAATGTTTTCATTTTTAAGTCATACGAAACGAAAGTGGTCCATTTCGCCCCGATGGTCGATTTTGCCAGAGGAGCGGAGCAAAAATAGAACACTGGGGCAAAATGGACCCGTGTCCTTCGCTAGCGATGAGACTTTAAATTTGCATGTCCGATGAGAATAAAATGGTTCGTTTTGCTACAGTTTCTCTTTTGACATAGGGCGGGGCAAAATGGACCCGTATGAAAGTTTTAATTTTTATGTTCCACGAAATAAAAAGTGGTGCGTTTTGCCCCGACGGTCCGTTTTCTGGCGAACGGAGCAAAAATAGAACACTGGGGCAAAATGGACCCACGTCCTTCAATCGAGATGAGACTTTCAATTTAGATGTTCCACACAAAAATAATGGTTAGTTTTGACCCATGTTCTCTTTTGGTGGAGAGTGGGGCGAAATGGACTTGTGTCCTGCACTCGAGATGAGACTATCAATTTTTATGAACGAAAAAAAATGGTCCATTTTGCCCCATATTCCATTTTTGCCGAAGAAACGTTAAATTTTTACCCCTGTGGCTAAAACGGACCCTCTTAATTCCAGATAAGATTTTAAATAATTTCTTCCCCACGATAACATTCGTCAGAATGGTCCTTTTTGCCCCCATATTCCATTCAGCCGAAGAAACGGTAAAGAATGACCCCCCGTGGATAAAACGGACCCCCTTCATTCGAGATAAGATTTTTAATCACTTCTTTCCCACGATAAAATTTTATCAGTATGGTCCATTTTGCCCCGCTCGCCCCTATAAATATTACAGTGACCGTTTTATAGTCCAGAAGTACTTCGGCACTCGTCTCTCCCCGTACATTGAATAACGAAAAGATTTTGTTGTTTAATAACGAAAAGATTTCGTTGTTTAATAACGAAAATATTTCGATGTCTAATAACGAAAAGATTTCGTTGTTTAATAACGAAAAGATTTCGTTATTCAATAACGAAAAGATTTCGTTATTTAATAACGAAAAGGTTTCGAGACTAATTGGCGCTGCGTGTAATACGATTAACCGTTCGTTTCGGTGGAACGTACCAACCAACCCCGGGGATTCCCCCCGTCTGTGCGCTCCTCTCATTTTACCTATCTCGTAATGTTGCCAACCTCGCGGGAGAGGCCGAGAGTATCTCACAATATTACCGTTAGACGAACCGGGCAAGGGAGAAGTGGGACGGGGGGAGAGAGCGAGAGATCGGTCCAGCAGCATCCGAGAGATCGATCCGACGATACAACTGACCCGCCACTGGCTTATCCACTATCAATTTCTTTTTTCTTTTTTTTTTTTTTTTTTTTTCCTAACGCAAAAGAGATTCTCTCTTGGTTGGAGCGACTCGCGCTCCACCGACAGGAAACATCGACGATGAGATCGAAGACAGTAAGCGATTAGAGAAACCCTTTGAATACCTTCGATATTGATTGGTACACGAGAACAAGCGCCGAGACGAGATTGCAGGGTGCATGGCCATTCGTAATCGCTCGGCTACCGTTATAATCGACCGATTTTAATTAAATTATTGTTATTTTTTTTTAAATCGATTTTCAATAAGTCAAACTTGGTTTTTTTTGCTTGCGGTTTGGACAAATTATATTAAAAAGAAAAAATGGAAAATCGGCTACCGTTGTAATCAACTGATATTAATTAAATTATTTTAAAAAAAAATTTGTCAATTTTCAATGAATCAGACTTGGTTTTTTTTTTCGCTCGCAGTTTAGAAAAATTAAACCGAAAGGAAAAAATTGAAAATCGGCCACCGTTGTCATCGACCGATTTTTATTAAATTTTTATTTTTCTTATTTTTCAATTTTCAATAAATCAGACTTGGTTTTTTTTGCTCGCGGTTTAGAGAAATTAAATCGAAAGGAAAAAATTAAAAATCGGCCACGGTTACAATCGACCGATTTTTGTTAAATTTTTTTTTCGTTCTATTTTTAATAAATCAGACATAGTTTTTTTTTGCTCGCAGTTTGAACAATTTGAATCAAAAGGAAAAAAAATGAAAAATCGGCCACCGTTATCGACCGATTTTAATTAAATTAGTTTCTTATTTTTCAATTTTCAATAAATGAGACTTGGTTTTTTTTTGCTCGCAGTTTAGACAAATTAAATCGAAAGGAAAAAAAACATGGAGCATCATTCGCGAAACAAATCGAGGAATTTTTTTTTCGAGATCTTTGCGAGGTTTGACAAAACTTTTTGAGCAATTGGAAAATATGATCATGATTAGAATTGAATCGAACGGTAGTGAATTTTTGCGAGAAAAAAAGAGGGGTGTAAGACATCGCAATTCCGTCCGCACTTCCAGTTTTAATCGTATTCTTTTCTCGCGACTTATTACGACGGTGCGAAGCCGTGCGAATACTGTAATGGCCCTTTGACGGCGGTGTCGCGCTTTTCTCAGCCTTTAAAAATTACGGTATAACGTCTTTCTCATGACCATGAGCTTCCTGAGTCGTCGTTGCCTTACAGTCAATTGTTTCAACGATAAGTAATTTTTTTCTCTTTCCCCTCGTGACGATTATTAAACCTTCGAAGAGGAATATCTCCTCGCTGTACGAACTGAAGTACCGAATGCCCCGAGCGTTTCGATTAATAAATTTAAAATGTATGAAAAAAATAAAAATTAAATATTTTTTATTACATTAGCTAATAGTGAAATTTTAATAGTAGTATTGATATTGATTTAATTTTTGTATTGAACCATCGAAGAGGAATATCTCCTCGCTGTACGAACTGAAGTACCGAATGCCCCGAGCGGTTCGATTAATAAATTTAAAATGGATGAAAAAAAAAAATTAAATTTTTTTTTATTACATTAGCTAATAGTGAAATTTTAATTTTAGTATTGATATTGATTTAATTTTTTAAAACATCAACATTGATATCGATTTAATGTCCTTATTATAAATAAAAAGATAAAAGCAAATTTTAGCCGGAATTAAAATGAGAAATTAAATTAGACAAGTCAGTCGATGAAATTACGTTTCGAGAAATTGTTCGCAGTCTCTTTTCTCAAAGATCGAACAAAATCGAACCAAAACTTCGACAAGTTCTAAAAAAAAATTTTTTTTAAATGAACGAAATTCTAATCCGTAGAATTTAAATTCCATTTAATCTAAATGTAGTTAAATTTAATCCATATAAAAAAATCTTAATACAATAAAAAAATAAAATAAAAAAAACCTTCAAGGTATTTCCGACGACAAGTTCCATCCCTATCTAGGCCAAGTCTGCATTAAATTACTTCATAATCGTAATTTTTAATACTCATATTGATATCAATTTTATTTTTTGTTGTCAATAAAATTAAAACAATCTTAATTCAAAATTCAGATGAGAAATTAATTATTCGTCTATCTTCTAAGCGATCGAACAAAATCGATCCAAAACTGAACCACCAAGTGCTCCAAAATAAATGACGTTCAATTATAATTTAAATCACATTTAGACTTTAGTTAAGATCAAACCTGAATTTAATTAAATTAAATCCACATTTAAAAAAAAATTAAAACCATAAAAAAATAAAATAAAATAAAACCTGCAAGGTATTTAAGACGACAAGTTCCATCGCTATCCAGGCCAAGTGTGCATTAAATTACTTCATAATAATAATTTTTAATACCCATATAGATATCAATTTCATTTTTTATTTTCAATAAAATTAAAACAATCTTAATTCAAAATTCAGATGAGAAATTAATTACGCGTCTCTTTTCTCAGCGTGCTCCAAAATAAATGACGTTCAAGTAGAATTAAAATCACATTTAGATTTCAATTCAGATCAAAATCTAAATTTAATTAAATATAATCCACATAAAAAAAAATATATTAATACAATAAAAAAATAAAATAAAATAAAACCTGCCAGGTTTTAAAGACGACAAGTTCCATCGCTATCTAGGCCAAGTGTGCAGGTTCACTAAACCAACAGGCGAGCGGGTTTGCAATGCCCCGCACGCCGATATCATTTCGTACATGCTCCGATCTCTCGAACACGAAACAGGAACGTTAAAAAAAAAAAAAAAAAAAAAAAAAAAAAAACCGGTACGATGACCGTGACCGTGTTAAAAATCGGTGACTTAACCCTCCCCCCCCCTCCCGGCCGCGAGTCAGGAATTCACCGGGACGATTGCAGCCGTTCGCCAAAGTGCGCCTCCGCCTCGAATCTTGATAGAAAATCATTTAAATTCGTCGACGTTTCACGTTCATTGAGATTCCTTCGTCACCGGCCAGATTATAATTTTTTTTTTTTTTTTTTTTTTTCAAAACGTCGTCGAACTCGCAGCTCGCCGAGCGCATTCAACGGGCCGTCCAGGAGAGCCCCAGAATCGGGAATCGTCTCGGCCGGCCGCCACTGTGAATATCAATTACCGCGGAAACGAGCGACCACTGGGCACGTCAGCGTCGCCGCTCCGTATCATTCGATAATTTTATTTACCTCGCTGGAATGGAAATCCGGATTGCAGTCGGCGATAACGATTTTTTTTTTTTTTTTTTTTTTTTAGGGAGACGGAAAGTCGATATTTTGGCCCGTCGATTATTTAACGAAAGGGGGGGGGGGTGCGGAAACGCTCGGAGGGGGGAGACGGATAGAGAGCAGACAGGTTCGGTGAACCTATGGACATTTTTTTTTTTTTTTTTTTTTTAGGAACTCATTTGGTATTCGAGGCGATAAACGCTGTCGCCGGCTTAGGAAATCCGAGGATTTCGGTTCCCTCGCTACAATGTGCGGCGATGAGACAGCAGACACGCTCGAAGAGACAAATGTCTTTCTGAAGAGTTATTGCGCGACGATAACGATTTTTATTTGACAATGATTTTTTTTTCCTTTTTTTTTTTTTTGCTCGGTATTTTGAGATTGCGTCGATGGGTGAGACGAGGATTTTTAAAAATTAATTTTGGGAAATCGGGCGAGTCGAAACATTTTTGGGGCAAAATCTGAGGCGCGAGAAAAAAAAATTAATATTTGAAAAAAAGTTCTGGATTTTAATTCTGCTATTTGAAGCATTAAAGAGGGTTCGGATTGGAGTTCTGTTAAATGCAATGCGGTAAATCGAAAGACTGACTGGCTGTTAATTGCGGAGATTTAAATGAGTTGTAGTAATAAAAAAAATGTTCTAACATAACTGCGATTTTGGTGAAAGACGGGGCTGTAAAAATAAATTGTGAATTCAATGCATCGGAACTCGAAATTTGTTTGCTTTACTTGTATTAATTCAACTTTAATGTACTTTTTTTGGTAACACCAAAAATACCTGGTATTAGAGTTAGAAATCTTTTGCCTGAAATTCACGAAAATGTTCATTTTAATAAAATAATAAATTACTGTTAAATTGCAAATGCACATCTTTTTGAAATTTCGGAAACGGTTTATGCAAAAAAGCTTTCAATAGCGTTCATTAATTTTCAAATCAAATTTTTTTTACAGTGTATCGAATAAATTTCAAAACTTAAAGACTCTCATTTTTAGGATGTGACGTGAAAGATAATTACATGAAAAATTCAAATATTTTACCGATTGCAAAGTCCTTTCTAACGATTTTCTAAAAATTAATTCTAAAATAGAGTGTAGAAAAAAAAATCTTGTACAAAACTGACTTGTTAATTACGGATATTTAAGTAAGTTATTGAAACGACGAAAAAAAGGTTTCAATACAATTCATTTAATATATAGAATAAATTGTAGAACTTGGATTATTATTTTATGATATGGCGTGAAAGATGATTTTATAAAAAATTCGAAAATTTTTCCACCCGCAAAGTCCATTTAAAAAAAAATTGTTTTAATACACTTTTAATACAATTTAATATACACAATAAATTGTCAAACTTGGCCTCTTATTTTTTAACATGAAGTTTAAAAAAAATCGAAAATGTCACCAACCGCAAAGTCCATTGAAAAAAAAAATTGTTTCAATACATTTTTAAACAAAGTGTGGGAGATAAAAAAAATAAAAATAAACATTGTTCGGCTCGTTCTACGCAAATTCGTTATTCGAACGCTCCCGACGGTTTTCACGGTTCCAAATTACTGTTAATCCTACCGAAGCCTCGGAACTCTAGAGACGCCTCGGAGGCTTCGCGGGGGCACAAAAGAGAGACGTTCAACGAACATCTCTCGGATATTGGTCCAATTTACATGTCGCCTTCTTTTTCGTTCCACGCAGCCGAAGCACCGTTCGTTCCGTTTGTATTCACTCCGCGGAGCAACGAAATTCCGTGCTCCCACGGGGAAACACCGGCGACACAATGGCCCGGCCAACTAATTTACACATTCGAAATTTCCACCCTCGGAATTTTCCTTCAAAAAAAAAAAAAAAAAAAATTTCAAATTTATAAACCTTGTAAAATTTATAAAATTTGTAGAATTTATAAAATTTATAAAATTTGTAGAATTTATAAAATTTATAAAATTTGTAGAATTTATAAAATTTATAGAATTTTTGAAATTTATAAAATTTATAGAATTTTGTTTCATAGAAAAATGTTCTATATTCTTTTCAGCATTTTCTGGTTCTAATTTTTTTTTTTTGGGTAGTTCGTAATCTTCGTATCTCGCGATTATGAAATATCGTACTGCACACTCTTATTTTTTTAGCGACCTTGCGAGACTTTCACGGTTCGTGATCGTGCTAATCGTTCGCTTCGTTAAGCAAGTGCCGAAAATCGCGGAGCTCTCGCACGCGGAGACCGCATCGCGCGGCGCGATCTCGTCGGGCGATCGACCAAGATTTCGGCGAGAAGATCGCCTCGACGATGATATAAATTTTTTAATTTTTTTTTATAATTTAATTTTTTATTTATTCATAACAATTTAATTTTTCATTTTTTCTTTTAATTCGATATTTTTCGTTATTCCGACTCTTTCGAGCGCGTCTTCCCGATCTCGGAGCGTTCGGCGAATCGTTACGAAATTTTCGCGAAACACTCGACGCGGTGAAATTTTTTTTTTTTTTTTTTTTTTAATTTGAATAAAAACTTCTTTCCTATTCGAATTTCGTAAAATTGTCCACTTTTTTTTACTCCGAATAAAATAATATTCGACGACCGAAACTGTTCGTCGATCGAGCGACTCAATTTCCATTCTCTTTCATTTCCATTATCGCAACTTTTACGCTCGGTCGAAAAAAATTCTTCGAAACAAATTCATCAAAATTTCGACTCCGAAAATTTTCGAATTTTTTTTTTCGTCTTTTCGTCAATTTTTTTTTTCACTAGCGTGCGACTATCTTACGTTCGACGTCCGCAATAATAATAATCGTCGTTCGATCAAAATTCCGAAAAATCGCACATCACAGATTTCACAATTTAAAAAAAATACAATTGAACAAAAAAAAAAAAAAACTTTCACTCTTCCTCACCACTTTTTTCATGATAAATTAATATTAAAAAAACAGCGACTGTTAAAAAAAAATTACGACTTACCCTTGCCGGTTAGTCGTTATCCCGTCGAATCCCCGCTCGTTGCGCGTCCCGACAAACAAATATTCGCGCCCGGAATAAATCTTCGTCTCCTCGCGAGCGAAACGAGCTTCTCTCGCCGTCTCTTCTTCACCAACTCGTACCCGTGAATCCTTGATATAGAATTATTTGTCGCGTATTAGGAACGAAATCCTCCACTTTTTTTTTCGTTTCTCGCAGTTCTCAATAAATATCGGGACAAAACAAAGCACGATAAAAAATTCTCAAAAATTTCTCAAGAAAAAAATCAAAACTCAAAATTTCGTCACAAAAAAAAAAACAAAAAAACAAAAAACAAATAAATTGTTGATCAGTCTAAAAAAAAATGTGTCGTAACTCGCGCGAGATTTTTCCTCGAAAATTTTTTGTTTTTAATTCTTCTTTTTCATAGATACGGACACAGGCTAAATTTCGTCAGAGTCGTCTTCGTCGTCGGGTTCGTAGTCGTCGACTGGTTGACGTTGTTCTCGCGCCCGGCTTTCGTATGTTTCGCGGATGGTGGGGAAGGGCCAGAATTTGTCGCTCACCCTCGATATCCGTGTGTATAAAAAAAAAATATATATATATATATAATATAAAATATATATATATAAAAAAAATATATATATATATACGATATATATATATATATATATATAAATTTATCGTAGCGAGGATTTTCGTAATTTTCCGTCGTGTGATGTATAACAGAACGATATTCGAGGTACTTCTCGAAACGTCACTTGCACCCTCTCCGTGGCGCGTGCGGTTCTCCTTTCACGCCACCGCACCAAACAGAAGTGAACTACTCGTGCGCCGCCGGTTGACGGTACCTTAAATACCTTGGCCGAGAGCCGGCACCGAGATATCCCCCCCCCCCCCTCCCCATGATCCTCCGCCGGTGCCGTCCTTATCCCCCGTGCACTCTCTGCGAGCCGCGCTCATTGGCGGGGGAGAGAAGGAGAAGAAGAGGAGAGAGAATAGAGAAGAGAAGGACTCGGCCGGAGCTACCGATGCCCGCGGCTACATCACCACCGCGGACCTGCAGCCCCATCCTACTCATCCTACTCATCTTCCTCATCTTTCTCGTCTTCCTCGTCTTTCTCGTCTTTCTCGTCTTTCTCGTCTTTCTCGTCTTTCTCGTCTTTCTCGTCTTTCTCGTCTTTCTCGTCTTTCTCGTCTTCCTCGTCTTCCTCGTCTTCCTCGTCTTCTTTGCCCTCCTTACCTTCCTCACCTTCCTCACCTACCTCACATTCCTCACCTTCCTCATCTTCATCATCTTCTCCTTCCACACCTCCCTCACCTTCCTCACCTTCCGAATCTTTCTCGTTTTTCTCATCTTTCTCATCTTTCTCATCTTTCTCATCTTTCTCATCTTTCTCATCTTTCTCATCTTTCTCATCTTTCTCATCTTTCTCATCTTTCTCGTCTTTCTCGTCTTTCTCATCTTTCTCATCTTTCTCATCTTTCTCATCTTTCTCATCTTTCTCATCTTTCTCATCTTTCTCATCTTTCTCATCTTTCTCATCTTTCTCATCTTTCTCATCTTTCTCATCTTTCTCATCTTTCTCATCTTTCTCATCTTTCCATCTCTCTCATCTTTCTCATCTTTCTCATCTTTCTCACCTTTCTCATCTTTCTCATCTTTCTCATCTTTCTCACCTTTCTCATCTTTCTCATCTTTCTCATCTTTCTCATCTTTCTCATCTTTCTCATCTTTCTCATCTTTCTCATCTTTCTCATCTTTCTCATCTTTCTCATCTTTCTCATCTTTCTCATCTTTCTCATCTCTCTCATCTTTCTCATCTTTCTCGTCTTTCTCATCTTCGCTCATATATCTCATCTTATTTATACCGTGCATGTTTCTCATATTCCTCATCGTGCTCTTCTTATACATCGTACTCTTTTTCATTCTTTAAAAGTAACTCGAATTTGGAATACCTAAGCCGAGTGACGGAGATGTAAGTTTGATAGGTGTGATTGTTAATGCCACGATGGCTCGGTTTATTGGACGAGAGGACAGCGGGCGGGAGGGGAGGAACTGACAACTGCAGCGCCCTTTGCCGAGAGACAACGGCTTAGAGAGGCTCTTGTGTACGGAGAGGAGGCTCGGAGAAGCACACGCACGCCCTCACGCACTGCACTCTTCACGTCAGGGACACGCGCGGCTCCAGCCGGCTTTATCTTCTTCTTATTCTTCTCTCGAGGGGTCCCGGGGCCTAGCGAACGAAGGATGTACGAACATTCGCTGTTTCGAGCTTGGTATTCAAGGGGAAAAAAAAGAAGAAAAAATCCGGGTAAAAAGTAATCAGCAATTACTTCGAAGCTTATTGTCTTTGAGGAACGAACCTCTCTCGGTATCCCTGTTCGTGCCAACGTAAAGCAGTTTCGTTATCGTCGGATTCGTCGGATTGTAAAGCATTTTGACGAATTTTGTCGTACCCAAGTACCCAAATACCCAAATACCCAAATACCCAAATACCCAAATACCCAAATACCCAAATACCCAAGTATCCAAGTATCCAAGTATCCAAGCATCCAAGCATCCAAGCATCCTAGCATCCTAGCATCCTAGCATCCTAGCATCCTAGCATCCTAGCATCCTAGCATCCAAGCATCCAAGCATTCAAGCATCCAAGCATCCAAGCATTCAAGCATCCAAGCATCCAAGCATCCAAGCATCCAAAAATGTGTACATCCACGCGTTCTCGATTTTGTTACTTCACGAGCAAATCGACGCGGAAGTGAGTCTCCTCGTTCCCATCTTGTGTATCGGCATATATGTGTCAGTTGTGAAAATATATCTCTATATCTATATCGAAATCTACATCGAAATCTACATCTATATCTATATCTATATCTATATCTATATCTATATCTATATCTATATCTATATCTATATCTATATCTATATCTATATCTATATCTATATCTATATCTATATCTATATCTATATCTATATCTATATCTATATCTATATCTATATCTATATCTATATCTATATCTATATCTATATCTATATCTATATCTATATCTATATCTATATCTATATCTATATCTATATCTATATCTATATCTATATCTATATCTATATCTATATCTGCATCTGCATCTGCATTTGCACCTGCATCTGCATCTACATCTACATTCTACATCTACATCTACATCTACATCTATATCTATCTCTCTATCTCTCTATCTCTCTATCTCTCTATCTCTCTCTCTCTCTCTCCCTCTCTCTCTCTCTCTCTCTCTCCCCTCTCTCTCTCTCTCTCTATCTCTCTTAGCCTTGCACTTGGTGGTTCACACGTTTGCACGGGGCTTTGGTAAATTACTGCGAGAGTCTCATACACAATTCGATTCCGTAACAAGCGCCCATAACTCGACGTCTTTACCGCTTTGAATAGGCTCGACGCGGCTCGGCACTCTCTCCCTCTCTCCGTCTGTTCACACACGGCGTTCACCACTACTACTATCTTTCCTCTGCCCCGACGACGCTTTCGCATAATACAACGATTTTCACGGAGATATTTATGCAAGAGACGCGAAAGCCCCCCCGTGCGCTCGCCGAACGATTTCGAAATTTATACGATTACGGTATTCTCACCCGAAACCAGTTTTCGAGCCATTGACTGAGTTTTTCGTGTTTTTTTTCGTCAAAAATCAAAGCAGTGTCGAACCGATGTTTTTTTTCTTCGTTTTAGGACCTTATTTCTGCGATTTGAAATTGGCAGGTTTTTTTAAATAGATTTTTGGCTTAAAATTTTATTTTTTTTGCGGACGAAAGGATTTGTCGTCAAGTATGTATGTTGTTTTTCAAAGAATTATAGCATATGTAGAATTTCATCCCAGAATATGTTTGATATTCGAAGAAACACCCAAACACCCAAACACCCAAAAACCCAAACACCCAAACACCTAAACTCCCAAACACCCAAACACCCAGACACCCAAACACCCAGACACCCAAACACCCAGACACCCAAACACCCAGACACCCAGACACCCAGACACCCAGACACTCAGACACTCAGACACTCAGACACTCAGACACTCAGACACTCAGACACCCAGACACCCAGACACCCAGACACCCAGACACCCAGACACCCAGACACCCAGACACCCAGACACCCAGACACCCAGACACCCAGACACCCAGACACCCAGACACCCAGACACCCAGACACCCAGACACCAAGACACCCAGGCACCCAAACACCCAGACACTCAGTACTCAGACACCCAGACACCCAGACACCCAGACACCCAGACACCCAGACACCCAGACACCCAGACATCCAGACACCTAGCCACCCAGACAAGCCAAACATCCAAACTCTCAAATTCTTAAATTCTTAAAATGACCAAACACGAAAACCCCGTACATTCGAACACACAGACACAGAAACTCCAAAATACCCAAACACCCAAAGATCGACAAAGCACCTGAAAAGCTGTTGAACTTTCCCACTTCCCGAGAATCGGCTCGCGACCAACTAATCGCCAATGTGATTTACAATATTTCTCTAATTTCCGCTGAAAAGAGGAGATCGGAAGCGGTCGTCGGGTGGCCGGAGTATAAAGGACCGAACGAGAACGCTCGCGCCGCCCCGAACGAGCCAAAGAAGAAATAAGAAGAAGGCCGATGAACCGGGCGAAAGTGTAAACGAGAAGTCTAACGAAAGCGAGAGTAAATTTTCTCTCACACAGACGCACACACTCACGCAAAGCCTGACGCACACACACACACACACACACACACACACGCACACACCACTTCTTCGTCTTCTTCTTCTTCTTCTCTCGTGTGTACGGCAGCAGTGCTCTCGTCTCGTAGCCTCGCGGTTGAGCATCCTTTCTCTCCTTTCCACGGGAGAGAGCACTCTTCCATTCTTTCTCCCTGGTGCTCGACGATTCAGGTCAAGTTCACGCTCTGCCTGTCTACCGCGGCTCGTTTGCGGCTCTCTTTCACTCTCGCCACATATTCATATACATATACATATACATATACATATACATCTACATATACATATACATGTACATGTATATGTACATGTACATGTACATGTACATGTACATATACATATACATATACATATACATATACATATACATATACATATACATTTACATTTACATTTCCATTTACATTTCCATTTACATTTACATATACATATACATATACATATACATATACATATACATATACATATACATATACATTTACATTTACATTTCCATTTACATTTCCATTTACATTTACATATACATATACATATACATGTACATATACATATACATATACATATACATATGCATGTACATATACATATATGCTCTCTCTCTATGCTGCATTTATATTTCTTTTTCTCGCACTCGAGGCCCACCGAGCGTTCACCTTGTCTCCTTTGCGAGCTCTCGGGACTTTACAATCAACCTCGCAGCGAGCAGCATCGACTTACACATTTTCTCTCGCTCGCCTTAAACACTTTTCAATCTCGGCGAGACGAGACGAACGGAGACTTATGCAATGGAACTTATCCGCCCCCCCCCCCCCCCCCCCCCCTCCATTACACCGACGGACGTTTCATTCTTGCGTAGCCGACCGGTGCCTCTAGCGCGGAATTGCGTGTATGACGATTATCCTCAATGTCAATGCCACGCGGAGCTTCGACCTTGATGGACATTGTTTTTTTTTTTAGGGATTTTTTAATGAGATTTCGGAGACTCCATACAACGAATCGGCGATAAGAAAGATTAGAGATAAAAAGAACTGGGGATTTAAAAAATTTGAAACAGACAGAATTGGCGATAAAAAAGATTGGAGATAAAAAGAATCGGCTGTAAAAAAAAAATTAGAGACAAAAAGGATTGGCGATAAAAAAAATTATAGACAGAAAGAATCGTCGATAAGAAAGAAGGGAGAAAAAAAATTTTATAAATAAAAACGATGGAAAATAAAAAAAACTTCTTTCGGGACGCTGCGAGAGTGTTCAAATTTTTTCGATGGACACGTTACCAGCCTGACACTGTGCTTCGGGGCTCGACCGATTGCACAAGAGGTGCCCAAGAGGGCATCGAACTTTGACGGCCATTTTTTTTTTTTTTTTTTTTTTAATTAAAATTATTCGTATTCATTTATTTTCCCTTCAGCGATAACCGAATCGATGACGCGATCGGGGAGATTCCCGGAGCGCGGATGACGAAGGTAATCGGAACGATGTTGTTCGATGACGTCGAGGTGGCCGAATTCGAGGAAGTTTCGACGTCCTCGAGGAAACTCGATATGCGAAGCCCCGTTGCGCGCAAATGGCGACTGTTGATCCGGCGATGTGAGCGGCTTTATCGCGGCGAGTTTGCGCAACAATAAAATCCCATCGGTCGAGGATGTGCATCGGTAGTATCGGAGTTTCGAGAAGTCCGGATTGCAAACGGATCGAGGAAGGAAGGAAGGAAGGAGGAAAATGAACGAGGAAAAATAAACGGGAACACCGGAATTCCCACAGAGCGCGGCTGACGCAGAACGAAGAGAAATGAAAATGGCCGGTTTTCGCGAGATCCGGCTTGAGGGATGATTGAGATCCTGGGAGTTAACCGGACAATTTGGCACAGTGTTAAAGGGATCGAAAAATTAGATTTTCAAACCAGACGTGATGTATTTCCGGTGTGAGGTCACTTTCGGTGGAAAAATTATATTTTTAAAGCGGAAGTGACGTATTTCAGGTGTAACGTCACTTCCGGTGGGAAAATTATATTTTGAACGCAGAAGTGACGTGTTTCAGGTGTAATGTCACTTCCGGTGGAAAAATGAGATTTTTTAATCGGAAGAGATGTATTGCCGGTGTGACGTCACTTCCGGTGGAAAAATGAGATTTTTAAACCGTAAGTGACGTTTTTCGGGTATGACGTCACTTCCGATCCAAGAATTACATTTTCAAACCGGAAGTGACGTATTACCAAAAACTGAGGTTTTCAAACTGAAAGTGACGTGTTTTCGGTGTGCCGTAACTTCCGATAAAAAAATTGCGATTTCGAAACCGGAAGCATCGAATTTCCGATACGGGGTCACTTCCGCTCGGCAAATGAGATTTTCAAAACGAAAGTGACGAATTTTCCGTATGACGTATTTTCATTCGAAATATGAGTATTTTATTAACACAATGCTGTCGTGCACCGCATTTGAGTGCGCAACTCACCGAGACCAACAGAATAGTCCTAGAATGGTACAATAGGGGAATATTTATCGGGACTTGGAACGAAGGATTTAGAATAATTAGCGCCTTAAGGCCCCTAAGCCACCCCTTGGATTCTTGAAAAATCGGTACAAATAAACAAAAAAATTAAAAACAAACAAACAAACAACTTTCCCTAACAAATAGTAAGACAGTAAATATTTCCGCATCGATCCGCTCGTGCACTAAAAAAATCGAATTCGGGACCTCAAAACATTCGTAAGGAAAAAAAAAAGGTAATAGTTTCGACGAGACGAGCGAGCAGTCGTGGAACGGTCGGTGACTGTAAGGGAAGACGTAGGAAATGCGTGAGTAACAATTCCGTCGGGACATATACTTGGTGGCAAAAGGCCCCGAGAAGGGAAGGAAGGAAATCAATAGCGTTGCTAGGCTAGCCTTGCCATGCGGACCGAGAGAGAGCACATCCGATGAAGCTGTTAAAATCCTTCGGAGAGACCGAGGGACGGAGGGACACACACTGCGTTTCGTCTACAACGTTGACGCTAAGAGCGTCCCCGATGGGGGCTCGTGGGGTAGGCCAATGGCTGTTGCGAGGGACCGCGGAACATCTTTCTTTATTTTCACGGTCGAAAGACACTTCTCAAGGTTACGCGGCATTTTCCTTCAATATTTCGAGACGCATGTTCGAAACAGTCGATACGCTCGTTTTCGCTGCCGTAACAATAATCTATCCGATTTGCAGAAATCTTTAAAAAAATTCAATTGTATTACATGCGGAGTTTTATAGTTATCGTTATGATTATCGTTATGATCATCGTTCTGATAATCGTTATGATTATCGCTGTGATTATCGTTGTGATTATCGTTATGATTATCGTTACGATCATTGTTATGATTATCGTTATGATTGTCGTTGTGATTGTCATTGTGATTATCGTTATGATCATCGTTGTGATTGTTGTTGTGATTATCGTTGTGATTATCGTTACGATCACGATTATTATCATCGTTGTGATTATCGTTGTGATTACCGTTGTGATTATCGTTGTGATTATCGTTGTGATAACCGTTGTGATTATCGTTGTGATTATCGTTGTGATTATCGTTGTGATTATCGTTGTGATTATCGTTGCGATTATTGTCATGACTATCGTTGTGATTATCGTCATGATTATCGTTATGATTATCGTTATGAAAATCCTTATGACAATCCTTATGACAATCCTTATGATTATCCTTATGACAATCCTTATAATTATCCTTATGACAATACTTATGAGTGTCCTTATGATTATCGTTATGACAATCCTTATGATTATCCTCATGATTATCCTTATCATTATAAACAAACTTGATTTCAAAAGATAATCGATGTGATTCGAACGACCATCGGACACGAATAAATATTTACTTCGACGGGAACCCTCTTCGACGAATGACTTTTATCCCCGTTCGTCTCGACCATCGACGCATCCACGTCACCGCAATCCCATCGACCTCCCGTTGACACCGTCCAACATCCTCCCCGCGCGCGGACCAAATCCCCGATTTCGCACTCGCCACACCTGTTCCCCTTTGTTCCTCCGTCATCGGCAGATTCTCTGACGAAATCGTAGCTCGCCAAACAAGACTTTTCACCCCCCCCCCCCCCCCCCCCCCCCCCCCCGCCCCCCCAAAAAAATCATCACTCTCCTCGCCGGTCTGTCGTGCCGGGACACCAATTGCTATTTTCTCGATTAACGCACGTGCCACCCCCCTCCCCCCCCCCCCCCCCCCCGAAAAGCGCGTCATCGGGCTCGGTCGTCATCGACCCCTCGTGAACGTCGAACACGTGCCCGTTCGACGTCCGCTCTCATCAATTGTCGCGGCCAGTAAACTCTCCCCCCCCCCCCCCCCCCTTACCGCAGAACAGGCAAACCCGTATCATCGGTGTCCGGGTTCGAACCCTCCGCGATCGGCGGGCCGCACGTACGAGGGAACCCTATAAATCGGCGAATCGACCGACCGTCGGCGTCGAACGTACGAATCGTCTTGCCGTACGATTATTACGCGCCGCTCAGATAATATTCCCCAAATTAATGCTGTGTACATCGATTCGGGGTCCGGCCCGAGCTCTCGGGGCGAGTCGGGGGGCCGAGAGAATGCTGTTCGGTGCGCTGTACGGAGGAAGCGGCGAGAGCGCCAGCGAGGGGTCGAAACACGGTCCGTTCGGATCCGCTCTCGCCGCCCCCGCCGGACGAAATCCACTTCGGGGGCGCGCGCGCGCGCCGGTTCGCCTCCTCCGTAACACGAGGGAAATCGAGTTTGGCCCGAAACGACGCCCGGAACGGAGAGCGAGCGGGCTGGAAATAGTGTGTGCGAGGGCGACGCACCGGAGAGCGGGAGAAGAGCGACCAAAATCAATACCGCGACGGTCGGGGGACCACACGGGCGTTGCGGTAGGTCCCGATTTTTTTTTTTGTTTTTTTTTTGTATCCGGGTGTCTCTCGCTTTCTCTGTCGTGATGGAAGCTTTGTCGCGGGGATGTTTTTTTTTTTTTTTTTTTTTATGAAAAAAGATCATCGCTGGAGAGGATTGTAATGTGAGGACGGGGGTGAATTGAGAATGACACTTAATGGGGGGATGTTGGAGCAACAATGTTCGTGTCACGATAGCCGGGATCGCCGAAGTAGATCGGGGATGTTTGTTCTTGTTATAGAAATAGACGGGATCGATTAGATTTATTAAATATATGAAGTGGGGCAGATGTATGAAGTGGGGGAGATGTATGAAGTGGGGGAGATGTATGAAGTGGGGGAGATGTATGAAGTGGGGGAGATATATGAAGCGGCCGGAATATATGAAGTGGCCGAAATATATGAAGTGGCCGAAGTACATGAAGCGGGCGAAATATATGAAGCGGCCGAATTATATGAATCGGCCGAATTATACGAAGTGGCCGAAATATGTGAAGTGGCCCAAATATGTGAAGTGGCTGGAATATATGAAGTGGCTGAAATATATGAAGTGGCTGAAATATATGAAGTGGCTGAAACATATGAAGTGGCTGAAATATATGAGGTGGCTGAAATATATGAAGTGGCTGAAATATATGAAGTGGCCGAGATATTTGATATTTAGCGTATATTATACCGCTTTCTCATAAAAGTTGGAAATTGAAATTATTATATCGCTTTCTCATAAAAGTTGGAAATTGAAATTATTATGTCGAAGAGGCTTCGCGAATGAAGGACCATCATGAGAAGGCGATATGAAAATTTCAGTTTCAAACTTTTTTTTAGAAAACAAATTCTAATACAGTAGTCTGGAAACATATATTTTTATAAAAATAATGCTGCTTTTGACGCGGCCCCATATGCAGCTCATGCTAAGTGACGCAATTTTAACCTTACGCATCTCGGAATCCAAGTGGACAAAAAATTATTAAAAATTCTCAAAAAAAAACCTTATCGATCGCTTTATAAAACTTGTCTTTTTTAGCTCCAAAATTAGAAAAGTCGTTGTGTGACGTATTCCCTAAAGTGCCTTTCAACTCTGGTTTCGAGTGAATCCCAATCGACCGACAATTTTAACCTTACGCATCTCGGAATCCAAGTGTACAAAAAATTATTAAAAATTCTCAAAAAAAAAACCTTATCGATCGCTTTATAAAACTTGTTATTTTTAGTTCAAAAATTAGAAAATTCGTTGTGTGACGCATTCCCTAAAGTGCCTTTCAGCTGTGATTTCGAGTGAATCCCACATGGTCGTCCGACGAAACACAGTCGTCACCGATAAAAGCCAATGAACCCGTGATTTCGGTGAGCGAAAGGTAACACATCGAATCCAGTGTATCCGCACTTGTCGTACGAGATCCAGATAGTCCGCCGGCGGAGATCCTCGGCGTTGCGGAGTCGCAGCGAGGAATCGCGGCGCCGGTGGCTCGGAGGGCGATCGTCGGAGCGTGACGGAAATATGCGAGACACATTGCGCCTGGGTAATCCGAACGGGAGACGCTCAGGAACGTGGGCAATGCCGATACCGAGCCGAGAGTCGTTTGCAGAGCCAACGGCCAGCCCGCAACACCATAAGACAATTTTAATGTTTATTTTTTTTTATTTTTTTTAAATTTATTTATTTATTTTTATTTTTTATTTTACATTTTTTTAAATTTTTTTATTTTATCATTCACCTCTTTCCAGCCCGCAACACCATAAGACAGATTTAATGTTTATTTTTATTTTATTTTTTTGTTTTATTTTTTTATTTTATTTTTTTATTTTATCATTCACCTCTTTCCAGCCCGCAACAGCACAAGACAATTTTAATGTTTATTTTAATTTAATTTTTTTTATTTATTTTTTTATTTTATTTTTTTATGTTATTCTTTTATTTCATCATTCGCCTCTCCCGTTCCCGCGTCGACGGAGCGACCGAACGTTAATTACATTCGCGTCAATTGGAATCGGAGATGTACGAAACGATTCGGTCCGCGGCGAGATGGAGAAAACGTGATATCGCAGTACACGCAACGCGGACGGATTCGGTTTACGGTACATCGTTCTCCGTTGCGCACCGCTAGATCGATCGATCGAACGATATGAGCAATAGCAGCGGAACACATTTACGCATTGTGCCGAGTCATAGAGGAATCGTATCAAAATTCCGAGGGGCAACCGATCGACGCCGATCTCTCACAGCGGGCCGATCCTTAAGAGCTGAAAATGGGGGGGGGGGGGGGGGGGGGGGGAATCGCAAGAGGGGGGGGGGGGGGAAATCTACGCGTCGCCTCTTTACTCGCATACGCGATTCGAGGAAAAACCCGACCTTCTCATTCGCAGCCTCTGCCTCTTCTTCTCGTCTCTGCTCGGAACCGGTAAAATTTCAACCGGGGCGACATGGACATTATTTTTCGCTCGGTACGGAGGCTCGCGGGACGCGAGGTCGATAAGTTACCCACCGTGGCACTGAGATGAGACAAAGTGGTCGTAAATCGGTCCTCAATAATTTCGGTCACTCGTGTGTTATCTCGAAATTAAAGGCACGGAAGTTACCGGAGCTGGGGCAAAATATTCGAGAGTACTTAAAATATGAAATACAAAATGCTATATGTACTTAAAATACAAAATACTGTATGTATTTAAAATACAAAATACTATGTGTGTTTAAAATACAAAATACTTTTTGTATTTTAAATACATTTATAAGTACTTTTTTTTAATACTTCGTAAAAATCAATACGGGTGGATAAACGGACAGGGCGGGTGGGACAGGATGGGACAGGATGGATGGATTTTGGACGACTGAGTCGGTTTGGTCACATGGAATATTGTATCGGAGAGCAACGATACATAGAGTATTGTATCGGAGAGCAACAAAAAATATAAAATTGTATCGGAGAGCAACAAAAAATATAAAATTGTATCGGAGAGCAACGATACATAGAATATTGCATCGCAGAGCAACGACACATAGAAAATTGTATCGGAGAGCAACGACACATACAATACTGTATCGGAGAGCAACAATACATAAAATATTGTATCGGAGAGCAACAAAAAATTGAAAATCGTATCGGAGAGCAACGACACATGGAATATTGCATCGGAGACCAACGACACATAGAATATTGTATCGGAGAGCAACGATACATAGAATATTGTACCGGAGAGCAACAAAAAATAGAAAATTGTATCGGAGAGCAACGAAAAATCGAAATTTCTATCGGAGAGCAACAAAAAATAGAAAATTGTATCGGAGAGCAACAAAAAATCGAAATTTGTATCGGAGAGCAACAAAAAAAAGAAAATTGTATCGGAGAGCAAAAAAAAAAAGAAAATTGTATCGGAGAGCAAAAAAAATCGAAATTTGTATCGGAGAGCAACAAAAAATAGAAAATTGTATCGGAGAGCAACGATACATAGAATATTGCATCGGAGAGCAACGACACATAGAATACTGTATCGGAGAGCAACGATACATAAAATATTGTATCGGAGAACAACAAAAAATCGAAATTTGTATCGGAGATCAACAAAAAAAAGAAAATTGTATAAGAGAGCAACAAAAAATCGAAATTTGTATCGGAGATCAACAAAAAAAAGAAAATTGTATCGGAGAGCAAAAAAAAATCGAAATTTGTATCGGAGAGCAACAAAAAATAGAAAATTGTATCGGAGAGCAGCGACACATAGAATATTGCATCGGAGACCAACGACACATAGAATATTGTACCGGAGAGCAACGAAAAATAGAAAATTGTATCGGAGAGCAACGAAAAATCGAAATTTCTATCGGAGAGCAACAAAAAATAGAAAATTGTATCGGAGAGCAACAAAAAAATCGAAATTTGTATCGGAGAGCAATAAAAAAATAGAAAATTGTATCGGAGAGCAACGACACATAGAATATTGTATCGAAGAGAAACCTCGTATCGGAGACATACAACATGAAAAAAAAAAGTTGTATCGGTGAGAAACGACCCATAAAAAGTCTTATCGAAGAAACACAACGTAAGAAAATTCTATCGCTGAGAAATATCACTTTGCGAATATGAGATTACGCTACAGCGATCGAATAGCCGCACCATTTCTACAGCAAACGACAAACAATCGCAAACGCAACATTAGATGATATCGGTTGCTTTTCGACATATCCGACCAGACTTTTCGCCATTTTTCCGAAATTCGTTATCTCCGCCACTTCACATTTATTGCCCAAATCTACAGAACTAATGCGCGAAATTCTGTTGAGAGACACAGAAAAAAAAATTCTGTTAACAAACGCACGAGTCCCGTTTTTTGCTCCAGCGGGCAGTCGGGACTTAAAAGTGAAGAAATACGAATAGACTGTTTTTTTTTTTTCTACAGTGCTCGAAGATCATTGCATTCTTCGTACCGAAATGTATCCACGACGGCCCCCGAAAGAGAGAACGAAAGGATGGAACAAGAAAAAAAAAAAAAAAAAAAAAAAAAAAAAGGCAAACGAACGGATGGTCTACGTGAGGCAATCCGATCCCCGTTTTTGTGGTGCTCCGCGCGCGGAGCGCGTTCCGTCTAATAAGTGAAGTTTTTCAGGCGATCTACCGTTAACCGAACGCCCGCCCGACGTCGAGTTAACCGAGCCGACTCGCCGCCGTTGCCGGCAGTCCGAGGGCTCGCGGCATCGAACGGATAAAGCGAGGAGGAAAGGAACGAGATGTCTCTCGGAGAGGACGGGCTCGCAGGGGGATAGCAAAATACACACTTCTCCATTCCGACTCTTCTTCACCGACGATAAACATACGCACGTTGCGTACGGCCAGGTTGTTCACCGTCGTTCCGTACCGCGGCTCGCCGCGATATTCCACACGGGTAATGCGACGAAACTCGTGTCGGATGGACCTACCCGCCTTGTAGCGTTAACATTTTTTTTTTTTTATTATTTAGACAATTTGACGAGAACCGTGTGTACATTTTATGAAATTTTTCTGAAAATTGTATAAATGTTTTTTTCGAAAATGGTTTGAAAATGGTTTGAAAATGGTTTGAAAATGGTTTGAAAATGGTTTGAAAATGGTTCGAAAATGGTTTGAAAATGGTCTGAAAATGGTTTGAAAATGGTTTGAAAATGGTTTGAAAATTGTTTGAAAATTGTTTGAAAATTGTTTGAGAATGGTTTGAAAATGGTTTGAAAATTGTTTGAAAATGTTTTGAAAATGGTTTGAAAATGATTTGAAAATGATTTGAAAATGATTTGAAAATGGTTTGAAAATGTTTTGAAAATGGTTGGAAAATGGTTTGAAAATGGTTTAAAAATGGTTTGAAAATGGTTCGAAAATGGTTTGAAAATGATTTGAAAATGGTTTGAAAATGGTTTGAAAATGGTTTGAAAATGGTTTGAAAATAGTTCGAAAATGCTTCGAAATTTTTCGAAAAAGGTCCGAAAATAGTTGACAATAGTTTGAAAATTCGATACATTCATGGTTTTGACATTTAAGAGACACGACACTTACATCTGAAAACTGTTCAAAAAATGTGAAAAAAAAACCGTATTGTTTTTTGATAATTCATTCCGCTTAACAACATCATCGAAACCTCGTGCATACCGAGTCGTCGGTACTTTTCGGTAAGATCGACCTCGAAATCGACGCGAAAAAAAAAAAAAAAAAAAAAAAAAGCTTTCATCCCGAGAAGATCGTTCCTCGAGCGTTGCATAACGGCTGCCGTCTTCGTGCCACGGCCCATTGGTTCGCCGCACCGCGGATATCCGCGTCGAGGATGTATCGCGAATCGGCGTGCGATGCGAATAACTCGGGGGGGGGCTCTTCGATTCACCCGCGCCAGAAGCGTCATTACGAGAAACACGATCTTGGAAATGAAGATTACGGTGAATTTTTCCAGTTTTTTTTTTTTTTTTTTTTTTTTTTTTACTAATTTTTTTTCCAACTCCCTTCGAGCGAAGAATGAAAATCGGGAGGCGGCGAGGATTACGTGCTCGTCGGTTGTGCACACTCGACCGCGGGAGAGAGTATCGCCCGGTGTTGCCGACTCCGTACGTGCGTACTTATTACGTTTGGAATTCTCTCGCGGGGAGGGCGCCGAGTTGAAGCGCGCGCGCTGCACGGCACGCCGTGCGGCGAGGCATTACGGCGGCGATCCGATACCGATCTTCCTGTGTGGAAACGTCGGGGATACGGAGGGAAGAAGAAGAGGAGGAGGAGGAAGCGGACGGAGACGCGTCGATCGACCACCGCAAGGGCGCGGGGGGTGGGTTCGATGCCCGATGGAAAATAACGATGTAAACACGATGGCGAATCGATTTTTTCGGTTTCGTCGGCCGAATTTGTGGCCGTTGTCGCGAAACGTGAGCGAGCTGTGAGGTTCTCGAACAAACTAATTTATCTGTAGCTCGAGCAAATCGAGTTCGAAGTCGAGCGAAATGAGTTCAAAGTCGAGCAAATTGAGTTCAAAGTCGAGCGAAATGAGTTCAAAGTCGAGCAAATTAAGTTCAAAGTCAAGACAAATTAAGTTCAAAGTCAAGAAAATTAAGTTCACCGTCAAGACAAATTAAGTTCAAAGTCAAGACAAATTAAGTTCAAAGTCAAGACAAATTAAGTTCAAAGTCAAGACAAATTAAGTTCAAAGTCAAGACAAATTAAGTTCAAAGTCAAGACAAATTAAGTCTAAACTCAAGACAAATTAAGTCCAAACTCAAGCAAATTAAGTCCAAACTCAAGCAAATTAAGTCCAAACTCAAGCAAATGAAATTCAAACTCAAGCAAATTAAGTCCAAACTCAAGCAAATTAAGTCCAAACTCAAGCAAATGAAATCCAAACTCAAGCAAATTAAGTTCAAACTCAAGCAAATTGAGTACATACTTAAACAAATTGATTTTAAACTCAAGGAAATTGAGTCCAGAGTCAAGCAAATTAAGTCCAGACTCAAGCAAATTGAGTTCAAACTCAAGCAAATTGAGTTCAAACTCAAGCAAATTGAGTCGAAACTCAAGCAAATTGAGTCCAAACTCAAGCAAATTGAGTCCAAACTCAAGCAAATTAAGTCCAGACTCAATCAAATTTAGTTCAAACTCAAGCAAATTGAGTTTAAACTCACGCAAATTAAGTCCAGACTCAAGCAAATTCAGTCAAAACTCAAGTAAATTGAGTTCAAACCCAAGCGAATCGAGTTCAAACTCAAGCGAATCGAGTTCACACACCAGCGAATCGAGTTCCGTCGCAAGAGAATGGAATTCCACCCGAACGCACACCTCGAGTCGTCGACCGCGTTCACAAATTCCTTGCCCAATTTCATCCGGAAAGACGAAAACTCCGAATCCGGCGCAAGGACCTCGAATCTCGAAACCGAATCGTCCCCGTGCCTTACGGTTTTTCTCGGCGATTCTCTCGCGTTTGTTGTTCCTTATCGAAGCGGGCCTCGCGCGTACTCTCGCCGTACAATGCGCCGCGTGTTACGGCGAAAAAGAAAAAAAAAAAAAAAAAAAAAAAAAAAAACCGCGCGCGTCCGAAATACGAGCGAGTTTGAACCGCCCGTCCGGGCTGCGTCCGCGGTCCTCCGCCCCGGTCGCCTCTCCCGGCCTTCGGGGACGCAAAGTCCCCCGGCCGAACGGTACTTTCGTTGCCGACGAGACGGTCCCGATCGCCGGTCGGCACCACCGTGCGTTCGCGCGAGACGCAAGCTGTGCGACCGCTGTCGAGGTCTCTCCGTCTCTCGCGGGTTTCCTTCTCGCGGGGGGCCCCCCGAAGAATCTCATCCGACGCCCCCCCTCCCGCGGTATCGGAGCGAGGATAAGGCCATTACACTTTGTTGGACGGGGTGGCCCGCGCCCCTCGATCTTCGTCTCCCAACTAGGGCTGTACAGTTGAGCCGTCTTGGCCGGCTAAAAAATCTTATCCGGCTAATGGGTGTTATATAGTTTGGCCGGCTAAGCCGCGTATTTTTAGCCGGCCAAACGATCTTAGCCGGCTAAGCCGCGGCTAATTGTTAGCCTGTCGAACCATCTTGGCCGACTAAGACGGCCCAGCCAGCCAAACTATATAATATCCATTAGCCGGATAAGATTTTTTAGCCGGCAAAACTGCAGCTAATTTTCAGCCGGCTAAACGATCTTAGCCGGCTGAGCCGCGGCTTATGTTTAGCCTGTCAAACCATCTCAGCCGACTAAGACGGCTTAGCCAGCTAAACTATAATGTTCATTAGCCGGACAAGATTTTTTAGCCGGCAAAACTGCAGCTATTTTTTAGCCGGCCAAACGATCTTAGCCGGCTGAGCCGCGGCTAATGTTTAGCCTGTCGAACCATCTTGGCCGACTAAGACGGCCCAGCCAGCCAAACTATATAATATCCATTAGCCGGATAAGATTTTTTAGCCGGCAAAACTGCAGCTAATTTTTAGCCGGCCAAACGATCTCAGCTGGCTAATCCGCGGCTAATGTTAGCCTGCCAAACCATCTCAGCCGACTAAGACGGCTTAGCCAGCTAAACTATAATGTTCATTAGCCGGACAAGATTTTTTAGCCGGCAAAACTGCAGCTATTTTTTAGCCGGCCAAACGATCTTAGCCGGCTGAGCCGCGGCTAATGTTTAGCCTGTCAAACCATCTCAGCCGACTAAGACGGCTTAGCCAGCTAAACTATAATGTCCATTAGCCGGATAAGATTTTTTAGCCGGCTAAACCGCAGCTAATTTTTAGCCGGCCAAGATTCGGCTAATTTTTAGCCTGTCGAACCATCTTGGTCGACTAAGACGGCCTATCCAGCCAAACTATATAACATCCATTATCCGAACAAGATTTCTTAGCCGGCTAAAACGGCTCAACTGTACACCGAGAGAAAAAATTCGTCGCATCAAACAAGAATCGCGCCCACATACGTTCAAATCCCTTATTTGTACGGTACAAACAATACATCGTTTTGCTAAACGATCATTCGCTTCAATTCGTTCGAAATTCGTCGAAACAAACATTTTTGTTGCACCAACCAAATACACCTTCGAACGTATGTCACACATTCGCTCGATCCAACAATTTCTTTTTCTCGACTGTACAGCCCAACTCCCAACCGATCGTACAGGGCGGAGAGAACGAATAGACGACGAGAACTAACGCGGATGAGGAGGGTTCGAGCGGGAGGGCGATGCAGAGGCGGCGAACGAGGACTCGTCTCGAACGAGGCCGTTATCGTTGTTACCGATTACGTTGACTCACCGCCGGGCTCGATAGATCGAGAGGGGGGGGGGGGGGAGGAGGGGGGGGGGTGAGAGACACTGAGAGACGGACGAACCCGATGATCGGCGAACGAGCTAGCGATCCGGATAATGAATACCCGAGTTCGCGATTGCAGAGCGATGTCCCGCGGCCAGGAGGCGGAAGGAGAACGGGCGGACGGAGGACCTCGTGGAACAACGCCCGGGGAAACCTTCGGGAGTTAGTCCGACCCCCCCCCCCCCCCCCCCCTCCCCCCCCCCCCCCCCCCCCCCCTCCCTCCTGCGATGGATCAGCCTGATCGAGATGATCGACGCCGCCAAGGGCCGCAGGAGCTCGATCCTTGTGGCCTTAGTCCACATACGAGCTCCGCGGTCCGCGCGCACTGGTGGTTCGAGGTCCGCTAGGAAACTGAGGTCGAACTGAGGTTGAGGCTGCATTTTTTTTTTGTCGGGAGACTTTTTTTTTTTTTTTGGACACGCTTCGAGGGAGAATCGTTCTGGGGAGGAATCCGGTGTCCGGCGCGGTTTCGGGATGGCGACGAAGGCTCGAGACGTTCATAGTTAGTTTGGCGGTAAGACATTTTTTTTCGGGGCGTCCCGAGTCACGATCGGACTCCGATAGGGATTTGTTGGGGATTCCTCGAGCGGGATTTCCCTGTAAGAATCTGGAAGTTAAGATCGGTGGATGTAAAGCGAGTAAAGCAAGTAAAGCAAGTTAAGCAAGTAAAGCAAGTAAAGCAAGTACAGCAAGTTAAGCAAGTTAAGCAAGTTAAGCAAGTTAAGCAAGTAAAGCAAGTTAAGCAAGTTAAGCAAGTAAAGCAAGTTAAGCAAGTAAAGCAAGTAAAGCAAGTAAAGCAAGTAAAGCAAGTAAGGCAAGTAAGGCAAGTAAGGCAAGCAAGGCAAGTAAGGCAAGCAAGGCAAGTAAGGCAAGTAAGGCAAGTAAGGCAAGTAAGGCAAGTAAGGCAAGTAAGGCAAGTAAGGCAAGTAAGGCAAGTAAGGCAAGTAAGGCAAGTAAGGCAAGTAAGGCAAGTAAGGCAAGTAAGGCAAGTAAGGCAAGTAAGGCAAGTAAGGCAAGTAAGGCAAGTAAGGCAAGTAAGGCAAGTAAGGCAAGTAAGGCAAGTAAGGCAAGTAAGGCAAGTAAGGCAAGTAAGGCAAGTAAGGCAAGTAAGGCAAGTAAGGCAAGTAAGGCAAGTAAGGCAAGTAAGGCAAGTAAGGCAAGTAAGGCAAGTAAGGCAAGTAAGGCAAGTAAGGCAAGTAAGGCAAGTAAGGCAAGTAAGGCAAGTAAGGCAAGTAAGGCAAGTAAGGCAAGTAAGGCAAGTAAGGCAAGTAAGGCAAGTAAGGCAAGTAAGGCAAGTAAGGCAAGTAAGGCAAGTAAGGCAAGTAAGGCAAGTAAGGCAAGTAAGGCAAGTAAGGCAAGTAAGGCAAGTAAGGCAAGTAAGGCAAGTAAGGCAAGTAAGGCAAGTAAGGCAAGTAAGGCAAGTAAGGCAAGTAAGGCAAGTAAGGCAAGTAAGGCAAGTAAGGCAAGTAAGGCAAGTAAGGCAAGTAAGGCAAGTAAGGCAAGTAAGGCAAGTAAGGCAAGTAAGGCAAGTAAGGCAAGTAAGGCAAGTAAGGCAAGTAAGGCAAGTAAGGCAAGTAAGGCAAGTAAGGCAAGTAAGGCAAGTAAGGCAAGTAAGGCAAGTAAGGCAAGTAAGGCAAGTAAGGCAAGTAAGGCAAGTAAGGCAAGTAAGGCAAGTAAGGCAAGTAAGGCAAGTAAGGCAAGTAAGGCAAGTAAGGCAAGTAAGGCAAGTAAGGCAAGTAAGGCAAGTAAGGCAAGTAAGGCAAGTAAGGCAAGTAAGGCAAGTAAGGCAAGTAAGGCAAGTAAGGCAAGTAAGGCAAGTAAGGCAAGTAAGGCAAGTAAGGCAAGTAAGGCAAGTAAGGCAAGTAAGGCAAGTAAGGCAAGTAAGGCAAGTAAGGCAAGTAAGGCAAGTAAGGCAAGTAAGGCAAGTAAGGCAAGTAAGGCAAGTAAGGCAAGTAAGGCAAGTAAGGCAAGTAAGGCAAGTAAGGCAAGTAAGGCAAGTAAGGCAAGTAAGGCAAGTAAGGCAAGTAAGGCAAGTAAGGCAAGTAAGGCAAGTAAGGCAAGTAAGGCAAGTAAGGCAAGTAAGGCAAGTAAGGCAAGTAAGGCAAGTAAGGCAAGTAAGGCAAGTAAGGCAAGTAAGGCAAGTAAGGCAAGTAAGGCAAGTAAGGCAAGTAAGGCAAGTAAGGCAAGTAAGGCAAGTAAGGCAAGTAAGGCAAGTAAGGCAAGTAAGGCAAGTAAGGCAAGTAAGGCAAGTAAGGCAAGTAAGGCAAGTAAGGCAAGTAAGGCAAGTAAGGCAAGTAAGGCAAGTAATCTGATTGGCGTAGTCTGTCCACCGGTGAGAATGCCAGGGAGGCGCGTGCGGCTCTTCGCGTTCGTGCTACCGGCTGCAGCGACCGGTAGCTCGGCGAGGGAGGCAAGAGAAGCGTACTGGAACGGAACGAAGGACGTGGTCGCCAAGCCGTGAAAGTATACGGACGGCGTACAAGGGCCTTATATTCCTCGACGGATGCTGGGAGACGTAATTAAACTCACTCGAGCCGAATGGCCGAGCGATGCGCGCGTGTTCCCTCGCGGATCTTCTTCATGCTCGTGGACGCGGGCGCGTCTTTCAAGGGGACAATGCTCGATGCCACCGGAAAAGGAATCCAGCCTTCCCCGGTAAAAATTTCGGAGCGTCACATCGGAGGACGAGGCCTTGTCGGGGCCTTGTCCAACCTTTTTCAACCCTCGTCAAGGTCTGAACCAACCCTCAAAAATTGTCTTTGGCGTTGCATCGTTCGAAAGATCTAAAAAAAGTTGAATCATCGAACCCCTAAAAAACGTTGAATTGGTCCAAAAATACAATACAATAAAATAAAATAAAATACAATACAATAAAATAAAATAAAATAAAATGAAATACAATAAAATAAAATAAAATAAAATAAAATAAAATAAAATAAAATAAAATAAAATAAAATAAAATAAAATAAAATAAAATAAAATAAAATAAAATAAAATAAAATAAAATAAAATAAAATAAAATAAAATAAAATAAAATAAAATAAAATAAAATAAAATAAAATACAATACAATACAATACAATACAATACAATACAATACAATACAATACAAT
The DNA here is from genome assembly GCA_933228735.2 of Amblyteles armatorius. NCBI lineage: Eukaryota > Metazoa > Arthropoda > Insecta > Hymenoptera > Ichneumonidae > Amblyteles > Amblyteles armatorius. Next base: position 918,916 of record OW121697.1, read on the forward strand.
ACAATACAATACAATACAATACAATAAAATACAATACAATACAATACAATACAATACAATAAAATACAATACAATACAATAAAATACAATACAATACAATACAATACAATACAATAAAATACAATACAATACAATACAATACAATAAAATTCAATACAATACAATACAATAAAATACAATACAATACAATAAAATACAATACAATACAATACAATACAATACAATACAATACAATAAAATAAAATAAAATACAATACAATACAATACAATACAATACAATACAATACAATACAATACAATACAATACAATACAATACAATACAGTTTGCAATATTTCAATATTCAACAAATTTCGTAAGCATTCGACTCGACCGACCGATCGAGACTCGTTAATTGATAGAATTTTTTGTTGTACACAATTTTTTTTTTTTACGACCCGCCGTCACCGGTCTCCGCACGCATTGCCTCGCGTGGTACGAGCCTCGTTGTTGTAATTGGCTGGACACCGATATATAGCCGAAGCTTCCCGGTAATTTTTCGTTTCCAATTAATCCGTTCAACAGTCAAATTCGTTTCGCGTATACTTTCTTCATCGTCCCTTATTATTTCGATACACCGTACCGTGTTATACAGGCGCACCGAGTGCGATACTCGATCGCTACCGCCTACCAGGGTTTCTTCGTCGCCGCTATCGTAACACTTCTCGTCGCGGCCGCGGGGGCAAAAAAATATCTCCGAAAAAATGGCAGCCGCCGCTTCCTCGACCGACGATGAGCTCTCCTAGGATTTGATATCGAACCCGATTTCCTGATTAAAAAAAAAAAAAAAAAAAAAAAAAAAAAAGAAAACAGCATTGCCTACGATGCGAAGCCGAAGAAACTCTACGACGCCGAGGCGTCTTCTTGTGTGGCTACGCCGAAGAGCCACACAAGAAGAGCCCTCGAGCCACACTTTTTGCCGTTCTTCACGAGGAAGCCAAGCCCGATTGATTTTAAAAAAAAAAAAAAAAAAAAAAAAAAAAAAAAATGACGCATGTTCCCCGATTCACCGTTTACGAAATTTCGTCGGCTCCCGGTCGACGGGCATTCTTTCGCCACCTACGACGATCGAGCCCGCTAGAGTGGGAGCGATAATTGAAGAACGGTGAAAAATTTCGTGGCGCGTCGGAGCGAGGAAAAGATTTGTTCGTGATGTACACGCCGGCTTTCACGTGCGCGCTTGACGGCTGAGAAAAAAAAAAAAAAAAAAAAAAAAAAAATGGTGTCTCGCAGCCCGAGATCGTGACGAGGCGGAAAGGGAAGCGGCGATTCGGGCGGCCATCGAGAAGCCAAGGACCTCTCGCGGGCGGAAAGGGTTAAAAGTCTTTGGCTCTTTTGATTCACGCTGAAGCCCGCACTTTCTCTTCCTCTTCATCTTCTTCTTTGCGTATCGCGAGGCCTTTTTCGACGGCTCGTCTCGGCCTTATAAATAGAAGCTCTGTGGTTCCCGATCGAGCGGCAGCTCGTCGACAGCGGACGACCGTGTCGGCCCTTTCTTCGTCTCGTGTCTTCTCATCTTCCTTTCTTTCCGCCTTCTGCTGCCGGGCCTTCCTGTTTTACCGACGAAAATAGGCGATTTCTTAGTTTTCACTGTTCGTCGTTACTGTGCGACGCGTATGCTTAAAAAAAACGCAGGCAATTACTTATGCGTTGCAAAATACAGTTGAGCCGTTTTGGCCGGCTGAAAAATCTTATCCGGTTAAGGGGCTGTTGGGCCTTCCTGTTTTACCGACGAAAATAGGCGATTTCTTAGTTTTCACTATTCGTCGTTACTATGCGACGCGTATGCTTCAATAAAACGCAGGCAACTACCGATGCGTTGCAAAATACAGTTGAGCCGTTTCGGCCGGCTAAAAAATCATATCCGGTTAAGGGGCTGCTGGACCTTCCTGTTTTACCGACGAAAATAGGCGATTTTTCAGTTTTCACTATAAATCGTTACTATGCGACGCTTATGCTTCAAAAAAACGCAGGCAACTACCGATGCGTTGCAAAATACAGTTGAGCCGTTTTGGCCGGCTAAAAAATCATATCCGGTTTAGGGGCTGCTGGACCTTCCTGTTTTACCGACGAAAATAGGCGATTTCTTAGTTTTCACTATTCGTCGTTACTATGCGACGCGTATGCTTCAATAAAACGCAGGCAACTACCGATGCGTTGCAAAATACAGTTGAGCCGTTTTGGCCGGCTGAAAAATCTTATCCGGTTAAGGGGCTGCTGGGCCTTCCTGTTTTACCGACGAAAATAGGCGATTTCTTAGTTTTCACTATTCGTCGTTACTATGCGACGCGTATGCTTCAAAAAAACGCAGGCAACTACCGATGCGTTGCAAAATACAGTTGAGCCGTTTTGGCCGGCTGAAAAATCTTATCCGGTTAAGGGGCTGTTGGGCCTTCCTGTTTTACCGACGAAAATAGGCGATTTCTTAGGTTTCACTATTCGTCGTTACTATGCGACGCGTATGCTTCAAAAAAACGCAGGCAACTACCGATGCGTTGCAAAATACAGTTGAGCCGTTTTGGCCGGCTAAAAAATCATATCCGGTTAAGGGGCTGCTGGACCTTCCTGTTTTACCGACGAAAATAGGCGATTTCTTAGTTTTCACTATTCGTCGTTACTGTGCGACGCGCATGCTTCAAATCTCGCAGGACTGTGTTAATAACACAAACGATTCGGCGTGCACTCGATTTTCGGTCGAAATCTACCGAAAAATAAAGAAAATCGAATATTATAAACAGTCGCGAAAACCAACATGGCCGCTGAAATATTTACAGCATCCGTTCTGCTGGATATAAAAAAATGCTGGATCTTGCATACGTCATATTCCTCATATTCCTCATATTCTCTCATCTTCCGAATCGTCCTCACCTTCCTTATATTTTCTCATCTTCCTCATATTCCTCACATTTCTCACATTCCTCACATTCCTCACATTCCTCACATTCCTCACATTCCTCACATTCCACACATTTCTCACATTCCTCATATTCCGAATCCTCCTCACCTTCCTTACATTTTCTCGTCTTCCTCATTTTCTTCGCTTTCCTAATATTCCTCACCTTCCTCACCTTCCTCATATTTTTCGTCGTCTCCATTTTGTCCCGCTTATTATTCTTCTTCCTCTCTTCCTTACTCCTCTTCTTCTTCTTCGTCGGTCCGTCGTCGAGGGCTGACCGCTCATCCGCTCTCGGGCAACCTGTTATTTCAGGATTGCGAATCGGCCGCGTGTTCTTGCGTGGCTCTCCCCGGGGGCGCACGGCACGCACTATAAATACAGTATACGCACTGTACAACCCGCGGTCGATGCTCAACGCTCGTGGCTGAAGACGAAGACATCCCCCCCCCCCCCCCCCCCGCCCCTCCATCTTCTCTCCGTCTTCCCTTCTGGAGGATATAATCCTTCTGGAGCCGATTCTTCCGAGAATCGGTCGAATTTCCATGAACATTTATATCGCCCGCGACGCGGATCGGCGCGGCGGCACGTGGAACGGTATAATTGCTCGCGGGAACACGGCACGAGACCGTGTAGTCCCACGGGGTAGAAAACGAATTTTCTGCAATTCGCCGAGGGTTGGGCGGAGGGAAAAAAGCCTCGCGGCAATATGGCTGATGCGTTTCGCGCCAGTCGTCACCCGGTCGAAGCTCGCGCTTTTGAGACGCGGCCGTGCGAACTCGCCTATGCAATCGGTACTGTGATCGAGTGTGTTTCTTTGTTAATAAAAAAAAAAAATGTGATCTTTCATCGAGGGCGACAAATTTTAAGGGAACGTTTTTTTTTAACTTGTTGAAATAACGATTGAAAAAAACTACGGATGAAATTTTTTTCATTTATTATTATTATTGTTAGTCACCCGGTCGAAGCTCGTACTTTAAAATGTGACTGTGCGAACTCGCCAATGCAATCGGTACTGTGATCGAGTGTGTTGCTTTATTAATGAAAAAAAAAATGTGATCTTTCATTGAGGGCGAGAAATTTTGAGGGAACGTTTTTTCAACTTGTTGAAATAACGATTGAAAAAAACTACGGATGAAACTTTTTCATTTATTATTATTATTGTTAGTCACCCGGTCGAAGCTCGTACTTTAAAATGTGACTGTGCGAACTCGCCAATGCAATCGGTACTATAATCGAGTGTGTTTCTTTATTAATAAAAAATAAATGTGATCTTTCATCGAGGGCGACAAATTTTGAGGGAACGTTTTTTCAACTTGTTGAAATAACGATTGAAAAAAACTACGGATGAAATTTTTTCATTTATTATTATTATTGTTAGTCACCCGGTCGAAGCTCGTACTTTTAAGACGTGACGGTGCGAACTCGCCTATGCAATCGGTACTGTGATCGAGTGTGTTACTTCGTTGATTTAAAAAAAAATTACGATCCTTTATCGAGTTCGACAAATTTTCAGAGTACATTTTTTTAAGTTGTTGAAATAACGACTAATGAAACTACAAATAATTTTTTTTATTTATTATTATTATTAGTCACCCGGTCGAAGCTCGTGCTTTTGAGATGCGACCGTGCGAACTCGCCAATGCAATCGGTACTGTGATCGAGTGTGTTACTTCGTTAATTTAAAAAAAAATTATGATCTTTTATCGAGGGTGACAAATTTTGAGGGAACATTTTTTCAACTTGTTAAAATAACGATTAAAAAAACTACAAATAAATTTATTTATTTATTATTATTATTCGTCACCCGGTCGAAGCTCGTACTTTTAAGATGTGACCGTGCGAACTCGCCAATGCAATCGGTACTATGATCGAGCGTGTTACTTCATTAAAAAAAAATTATGATCCTTTATCGAGCTCGACAAATTTTAAGGGAACATCTTTTCAACTCGTTAACATAACGATTAAAAAAACTACAAATGAAATTTTTTATTTATTATTATTATTATTGTTAATTAATTAATTTATTAATATCAATTTAAGAAAGTAACAAATAAGCGATTATATGTTAACTTTCTTTCGGTTCTTTCATCCCGCTTCAGTATTAAAAAAAATTCTCATCGGATCTCAGACTCGGCCTGCAATGTTGTGCGCGACGGATCAATTTTTGCATATCTCGCCGTCAAAGAAGAAAGAAACAAAAAAAAAAATTGTCGATTCGGGAGCGAACGACATCTTTTTTTCGAACCAATTTATCGCGCCCGATGCTTGAATGTTCGTAGAGTGACATAAAAAAAAAAATAAAAAATTATTCACCTAACGAATAAACGATGAAACAAAATGATACGCTAAATGTGTATTTATAATGTGAGCAGTGCCAAGTATGGAAGCGAGTTTTGCTAGTCGAGCGTGCCGAATGACCTCGGCGTAGCCGCGATTCACTCAACCTCCTACCGGCAAGGATCAGTTAACCGTTAACTACGTCGCCGCGTGCACAGGTTGCCCACCGAGAGACGTAGCGCACACGGGCGGGCACGTAGGGAGAGACCGCGGCGGAGAGCTGGAGCAGGACTCTCAGGATCATGACTCGGAGAGAGGAGAGAAGAAAGGCCCCGTTTAATCGGGCTTTGTCTCGGGCACATTCAACACAGAGACGTCGCACGAGATACGATCGGCCCGGCACACTTGCCAAGCATCTTCCCGATATCGAGCAACGCACTCGTTCGAACCAATTTTTTTTCGTTGAAAGACGGGAAACATCATTCACATGATGTTCCTCGTCTTTGCATGATTTTTCTAAATTTTTCAATCTTTTTTAATTCAATATAATATAAAAATAAATAATTAATAATTTACTTTCATTTGATTTATTAATGAATATATTATATTGTATTGTATTGTATTGTATTGTATTGTATTGTATTATATTATATTATATTATATTATATTATATTATATTATATTATCTTATCTTATATTATATTATATTATATTATATTATATTATATTATATTATATTATATTATATTATATTATATTATATTATATTATATTATATTATATTATATTATATTATATTATATTATATTATATTATATTATATTATATTATATTATATTATATTATATTATATTATATTATATTATGTTATATTATATTATGTTATGTTACATTATATATTTATTAATTTGAATAAATTAACTAAATTAAATTTTTTTTTCTTAATGCAGTTGTTTCGCTTGATGTTCATTTCGCATAAGTTCGAGAAAAATGAGATAAAATTGCAAATACTTCTCGATTGTATAAAAATCTGAAAAAATGCGTGCATATTAAAGGTACTGGAAAGATTGATTTCGCATAATAATAAGGTCGAAATTTTATTTACAAATTGAACAAACAATTAATTGTTTAACAAATTATCCGGCAACCTAATTTTTTTTAGCACCTAAATGATTCGTTCATTTTTCTGGATACGTATGAACTTTTTCAGATTTTTTAATTTGCTTTGAATTTTGTAACTTTTTACACGTTTTTTCCCATATAGAAAAAAAATCTACTTGGTTGCTTCATTTCTTAATCCACCATTTTATAAAATGCATTATTTGCTACGATAAAGTAATTTATCCTTTAGCAGACTTTAATAAAAGGTCTTTTATATATAAAAAAAAATTTACCGGCAACCAATCACATATGCTGGCAAAAAGCCTACGAGAAAAGACTTGTAGGCTTTTATTTACCTCATTTGTCAATGTATAATTTGAAAAAAAAATATGTATATTCTAGTACGACGAATCAATTTGTCATTTGGCACAGATCGAGATACGATCTTTCTCCTTGCAAAAAAAAATTCCGAAATCTCTAGGCAATTCCATTTCATTTGTCGGAAGACTTCGACGTCTCGAGATGCGACTGACGCGTGTAATTCGAGCCTCTCCGATTCCTCACAATTCACGCGGCATGACCAATAAATAAATGAATAAATAACTAATAAATAAATAAATAAATAAACAAATAAATAAATAAATAAATAAATAAACAGACAAATAAATGAATAAATAAATGAATAAACAAATGAATAAATAAATGAATAAATAAATGAATAAATAAATGAATAAATAAATGAATAAATAAATGAATAAACAAATGAATAAACAAATGAATAAACAAATGAATAAATAAATGAATAAATAAATGAATAAATAAATGAATAAATAAATGAATAAATAAATGAATAAATAAATGAATAAATAATCGAACAAGCAGACAAACAAACGAATAATTGAATAAATCTGAATTGAAGCAATGAATTAACGAAATTTCAAGTTCGCGTGCGAGTTTGAGGGAATGCAATGTTTCCTGGAAAATAGCGAAACGGTGTGTTGTGTCTCGGCGGGACTGGCCCGATGTACCGGTTACACATAGTCCACCGCGGGCCAAGTGCGTCGTGACCTAGCGGATTTTTTTTTTTCTTTCTACGTCGACCATTTGATGCTGTATGTGTAAGTATGCGAGCGAGTTAGCATCGTTGATGTGTCACAGCGCGCGTCGAATGTTTCCGAGGTAAACTAGGTAAATGGATCTGGATCATTGGAGCGAGCCTGTCGCGAGTTACCGCGGGGCAACCGACTCGCGAGCCTCTCGACACCCCATTATTACATTACATCCGCGTTTGTCATCGCTCTTATAGACGTTTTATGTGTATGCCCCATCGTGTACGCGATTCCTCGATTATCCGAACCGTCCGACAGATGTTCACCGGGCAAATCTTCACGGTTCGTCTTATCCTCCTTATTGACGAATTTATTTAATGTGTGTTTTTTTTTTTTTCAAACGGAACATGACGAATCCCAGATGGAATTACTTGAGTCGAGAGTCAATTTTTAATCACCCATATCTGTTAATTATCAGACTATATGCATGTTACCCATTAAATCTCAATTTGAACGCGTTTGGAAAATCAAATGTAGGTGCATAATAACAATAATAATAATAATAATAATAATAATAATAATAACAACAATTTTCAAACAAAGCAACTATTATATGACGTTATACTATATTATTATTTTTTTTGTAAAAAGAAAAAAAAAACAATGTATACATTTAAGCAGCAACAATAAATAGTATTAATAATAATAATAATAATAATTATTATTATTATTATTATTACCATTATTAATAATATTAATATTATTATTATTATTATCATAAAAGCTTTCGTTATCATCGCGATTGCGATTTATGTGCAGCTTACACAAATTTTTCTTTCAATTTTGATGCATTATGAGCGCCTCCAAAATTTAGTTTTTGAGTCTACAAATTACAGGATATTTTTTTCCACAGGTGAGCTAAATGCACGATGGTGTTGATTTCATTATAATCTTATTTTTTACAGCCGTACACCGTGCGGTCGAACCCTCTCGATGTTTCCGTCGGCGTGTCTCGCGTCCAAGGTCACCCGAGTGCCCTCCTACCCCGCGGAAAGGGAAAAGAAAAAAAAGACCCCGAGTATCGGCGTGCGAAATCCAAGACCCGAAATTTGCACACTGAAAAGTCTGTTTCGCAGTCTTCTGCGAATTCAAGCTCGTGTATAGAGAGCATCGTTTTCGGGACCGCGGCAAGGGGGGGGGGGGGGAAGGGGGCTGAGATATTCTATACCGAAGCGCGCATGTGGTAACGATCAATCGTCCTTTCTCAAGCTTTTCGTCTGTATCCTTCACATGGAACGTATCGATTTCCGAGAATCGAGCAACATATCAAAGGGTATCTCGTCGGAGAGTCGATTCTTTGATGTCCCATCTTCGGGATATCGGACTTAGCTCGGGTGCGCAACGGCCGCGGGACGGGGAAGCCTCAAGAGCGTGCGAATTTACCCGGTCGGTAAAAAAAACTGTAATCAATTTAATTTCGTTATTGCCCACGATTCCGAGAGAACGAGCGAATATTTTTGTTGTTGTTGTACGCACGGGAGCGGCGTTGAAGAAACTAAAGCTTAATGAGATGTTAGGATGCTGCATTACGATACTAGTGCGAGAAAACTTTTTATGTAACTCATGCATGAAAAGTGCTACTTTTCGTGCTTGCAGAGAGAGGGGTAAGTGGCGCTTCACAGCCAAGTGTTACTATAAATATCCGGCGCGTGCGTGCATTGAGCCGATGTTACGTTACGCACGCTTCTCGTACTTTACGCACGATTTCGTACTTTACGCACGCTTCTCGTACTTTACGCACGCTACTCGTACTTTACGCACGCTTCTCGTACTTTACGCACGATTCTCGTACTTTACGCACGCTTCTCGTACTTTACGCACGCTTCTCGTACTTTACGCACGCTTCCCGTACTTTACGCACGCTTTTCGTACTTTACCCACGCTTCTCGTACTTTACGCACGCTTCTCGTACTTTACACCTGCTTCTCGTACTTTACGCACGATTCTCGTACTTTAAGCGCGCTTCTCGTACTTTACGCACGCTTCTCGTACTTTACGCACGCTTCTCGTACTTTACGCACGCTTCTCGTACTTTACGCACGCTTCTCGTACTTTACGCACGCTTCTTGTACTTCACGCACGCTTCTTGTACTTCACGCACGCTTCTCGTAATTTACGCGCGCTTCTTGTACTTCACGCACGCTTCTCGTACTTTACGCGCGCTTGTCGTACTTTCTGCACGCTTATCGTACTTTACGCACCGGTCTCGTATTTTACGCACGCGTTTTTCGCGCGAGTATCGCACAATGGTTTATTTCACAAAGTGTGAAGTAAATTATCATCTATACCCGCGAACGACACTAATTTTTGTTATTTTTCGTTTTTCAATTTTCCAAAACTATTCACACTTGCATGCATTTTTTTTCGCAATTATTTGTATTTCAGATTGACCGATTTTTCTCACTCAGGCGAAACTGCCCGGTCCTCTATATCGACCCCACACAATATAAATAAACAATATTACATCAACGGAGTGACACGAACTTTACATTTTTATCTCCATAAAATTTTTTTTTTTAAAATCCACACCATCGTCAATTTATTCGCAATAATTTGTCCCTCACTCCGGACAGATTCTTCGGCAAGGAAAAAAAAATCTCCTCGAGATCTTCTTCGCGGAACGCCGATGAAAAAAAAAAAAAAAAAAAAAAGATCATGTACGCCTATATTTTTAACGACTTACCCGGAACGCGTTTATTCCCCCCCCCTCCCCCTACCGTGACGCTCTTTCGCGCTCGATTAAAAATTTATTTCGTTTAATAACCCACAACAACGTAGAAAAAAAAAAAAAATCGTACCCTCGACTCCCGGTCAATTTTTTCTCCCCCCCTCTCGAGAATTCGGCTCGGGCATAAAACATGCTACAGTCTCCCCTTCCCCCCCCCCCCCCCCCCTCTCTCCCTTTCTGTGTACCCCTCGAAATCGCGAGATCACGAAACAGGATCTCATCGTCTATCTCCGACGGGTTTGCGTGTCCTGCATTCGCACACTTCTCTCGTCTTCCTCTTTCCCCTCCGATAATTCGCCAAAGCTTCCCCTCCCCCCCCCTCCCTCCCCCCCGCCCTTTGAATATTGATGAGGGCGTGAGAGGGCGAGAGCTAAAAAAAGATGGAGTTCCGAGCCGGCCGAGAGTCGAGTGAGCTCTTATAAAAAATGCAATAAACTATAATCCAATAATCCGATCGAAAGAACTCTCGGAGGTTCGAAGCTGCGGGCCGGCGCCGGGCCGGCGTCCGGCGCCGCGGCTGAATTATTTAGGTATTCGGGTATCGGAAATTCTGTGCATCCGAGGCGAAAGCCCGAAAAAAGTAGCGTCGGAAACGCCGATGTGACCGCCGGGGCGTTCCGAACCGCGGCGCAGATGGTGAGTTTGAAAAAAGAACGATATTCTTTACCGACGGTCGGTAAGGGAGAGAGCGGCGCGAGGGAAGGGTGATCGAAAAATCGTCGGGAAAGGCGGCGAGGTTTTTTTTGGGAAATTTTTTGCTCGCTCCGGGTTGCGAATGGGCGGTGAGAAAAGGGAGAAAAAAAAATTGTGTACAGGCGTCGATGGTTTGTGTGGAATTGTGGTTCGGTGCGGAAAGGCGCACGGGTGGACTGAAAAGAAAAAAATTTATATGTCGGATTGTTAACCGTAAGATGTACTGTGGAAAATAATTGTAGATTTGATGGTGCGGACTGGAAGTTTTTATGGTAAAAGTGGTACGTTAAAGTTAATGTAAAATTGTGGTGGAAAATAAGTGTACTTTTTCGTTGATATTAAAGTAAATTACCACATAAACAATGATTATAAATTGTTAGTAATTATTAATTATTATCATACATTTTCAATAATTATTAATTATTATTATACATTTTCAATAATTATTAATTATTATTAGACTTTTTAGTGATTATTAATTATTATTATTAATTATTATATACTCAACAAAAAAAAAAACATAATATTCGGCAAAGTCTCGAGACAACGTAGTCATTGTTTCCACCGGATGCGGCGTGGCGCTGATGCGTTCCAAAAAAAAAAAAAATCACGCGCCCCGCTCGACGGTTAAACGATTGTGAAATCGTTTAACCGTCGAGCGGGGCGCGTGATTTTTTTTTTCACCCATCGACTTGTCGATCGTCCGATAGATTTTCCCAAATTAATGATCCGCCGATCATTGCCTATCTGTTTCCCCCTGGAAAAAAGCACACACACACACGCCGCGCGCTGGCCGACGCGGCTCGTTCCTTCGTCATCTTCCCTCGCGGCATGCTCGTCTTCCCTCGACCGTCATCCGTTCCCTTCTCTCGCGTTTAGTCATTCCGCCTCGGGCGATTGTCATCTCCGTCCTGGCCGACGCGAATAAAGAATAGCGCCAAGTCAAAGGACAGTAAAAAAAAAAAAAAAAAAAAAATTAAATAAAATTTTAAAAGTATAAATAAAAAGAACTGAAAACACTAGAAACGGCAATTTTTTAGATGACTGTCGTTCGAACAACGCGCATCCTCTTCGGCGCGCCCAACTCTTACACATCTATTATTATTGCGAATGATTGTTATTTTTTTTTTTTTTTTTTTCGTTTGTTTGTTTGTACGGTTTCTTCTTCTACCCTCGTCTAACCCGGCCCGAGCGTTACCGACCGGTTCGTGACATCACGATGTATTTCCGTTTTGAGAAAAATATCTGCCGGCTTCTCCGACGTTCCGGTTTATCGCCTCGGGGCTGTGTTTACAACGATCTACGAGGATACGCGCCGATGCGACGATGACGATGACCCGCTAAGACGTTGCGTCATTCCTAACAATTTTTTTTTCATTACGATAATAATTTCAGTTTTTTATTTTTTTTATTTAATTTGTTTGTCGGATTTTTTTTTAAATCGATTTATATTAAACCCGATGCAGAGCTCAGAATATAAAATCATTAAACTTATGAATAAAAATAGTAAATATAAAATATGAAAGAACATTTGATTCTAGACTACATAACATACTAAATTACTAAATACATTAACGGCCTATAGTTATCACGCGACTAGTCCTCCCAACACTTCTATTTCTTCTCTCTTTACCATAATCTGGTTTATTCATATTTAAGCACTGCTATTATAGAATAATTATTGTTATTATATTATAATAATATAATAATAGCATTATATAATTAAAGCACATACTACAAGTAATAAAAAAATCAATCCAATCAAATCGTATATCAAAAAGTTATGAGAAAAAATCTAGTACGTGTTACCTTTATGAAAACATCTATATTTATAACATACCTACGATTGTTAAACGTGTAAATCATTTGTACAAAGAGGCTTGTCCCCGTTAAACTAAATAAATAAATAAATAAATAAATAAATAAATAAACAAGTAAACAAATAAATAAATGAATGAATAAATAAATGAATGAATAAATAAATGAATGAATAAATAAATGAATGAATAAATAAATAAATGAATAAATAAATAAATGAATAATTATTATTAGTATTATTATTTTTCTTTGAGGTCCAATTAGGTTTGTTAACGTCAAATAAGAAACGGCTATAGAGATCGCGAAATTCAAACGTTCGATTTCGATATAAAGTGACTTTGCATTCGACAGGGTTTGTTTGGCTGATCAAAACGCATGAATTTTGAGTATCGACATTGTAACGATAGTTGCGTAATGACATATAATTAAAACTGGAATTATATGTCATTACTCAACTGTCATTACAACGTTACTACCCAAGATCAACGTGTTTCGAGCAGCCAAACACAATAATAGCTATAATTATAATTACAATTAGTTTTTCTTTTTTTTTTCTCCTGAGGCGATACAATTTTTGTTCTAGGGAGAATTGCGTCGTATAGGTATGAGGAAGAGGAAGGACCTGGAATTCTTTGCTTTTTTGCGAGCGTTTGGGTTTTTATTTTAATAGACACAAGAGTAGAAGTTTCTTTCGGTGGGAGACGAAGCTCTGTGCAGGAGGTCTCGGAGGATCTAGATTGATAACGGTGTCCCTGATGCAGCGTTCGACGAATCATCGGGGCGAGTCTAATCGGTCGTCACGTCGAGAATACAGACTCGACGAGGTGAACCGGGAGAGATTGTGGGCTTAATCGTAAGATGCGGACGAACAAAAAAAATCAATTCCAGATTTCCAGATCGTAATGGGAACACGTCGTCGAGCTGACACGCTGTGGACCGCGCGTCTACGCTCCGACTCGTTGAATAGTAGATGGATTTTTTAATCTGTTCTGGCTTAACTAAATTCTGTGTTCCTGACTGAAAAAAAAAGAATCCTTATCCCAACTTTATTCAATTTTAATAAAACTATTATTCCAACCGTATTATCCATCCTTACACAAGGGATTGGTTTTGGGTTGGTTTTGGGTTGGTCTTGGGTTGATTTTGAGTTGGTCTTTGGTTGTCCTTGGATCAGTTTTGGGTCGGTTTTGGCGCGGTTTGGGTTGGTTTTGGGTTGGTTTTGGGTTGGTTTTGGGTTGGTTTTGGGTTGGTTTTGGGTTGGTTTTGGGTTGGTTTTGGGTTGGTTTTGGGTTGGTTTTGGGTTGGTTTTGGGTTGGTTTTGGGTTGGTTTTGGGTTGGTTTTGGGTTGGTTTTGGGTTGGTTTTGGGTTGGTTTTGGGTTGGTTTTGGGTTGGTTTTGGGTTGGTTTTGGGTTGGTTTTGGGTTGGTTTTGGGTTGGTTTTGGGTTGGTTTTGAGTTGGTTTAGGATTCAGTGAAATTCAGTGACAACGGTTTATCGGATTGAATTTTTGTTTCGGTCCTTGTGATATCAATCACAAGGACCGAAACATCATTCAAAAAATGACCCAACCATAATCATCTGTATGCAAAGCATCCAATCACCATTCAGTGACGTTCATTTTTCTCGGTCTACAATTTTTTAATTTTTTTTAAATTCCTTGCGACTAATATAGAATACAAAAAATGCATCGAAACTCTCGACTCGAATTGCGCGCGTGAGAACTCGTTTCTGATCGATGACATACACAGATCGTCAGTCCGAGATAGAAACGAAAGGGAAGCGACGAGAAAGAGAGAGAGACAGACGAAGAGGGAGATCGTGGCTCGTCGGTGGAGAATGAAGAAGAGAGGCAGGAGGGTCCCTCGTTCCCGAACGTCGCTCGCGTTAATAGAGCAATTCGCAGACCTTGACTCCGCCGCCGGTGGTGTTTGTGCCTCCTGCGAGCTGGTGCCGCCTAGGCGAACGCTTGCGGACCGTATAGAGCCAAGATAGACACGTTTGTATTTTTTTTTTTATATATCTCAGCTCCTTACGCTCGAGTTCCCGGCTTGACGCTAGAGAGGACGGACTCTCTCTCTCGTTTGGCGAAGCCAAAGTGTGGTTCGCCGAGCGCGCTACGAGAGACGCGAGCATCCGGTGCGCGGTGTCTGTGTCATTCAACTCCTCTCTTCTCCCGCTCGGGGGAGAGCTCATCTGCTTCCCAGCAGGAAGACCGAACAGGCGCTTTTTTTCGCTTCGCGTCTCGCGGGAGGGTTCGGTTATTGGCACGGTCTTTTACGCAGTCCGGATACTGTGGTAGTGAGGTTAGATAGGCGCAACGACTTTTGGTTGTTCGTCCAGCGCCCACCGGGCGGATAATCACTGAACCTACCGCAAAGTGTTGGTTTTGGGTTGGTTTTGCGTTAGTTTTGGCTTGGTTTTGGGTTGGTTTTGGGTTGGTTTTGGGTTGGTTTTGGGTTGGTTTTGGGTTGGTTTTGGGTTGGTTTTGGGTTGGTTTTGGGTTGGTTTTGGGTTGGTTTTGGGTTGGTTTTGGGTTGGTTTTGGGTTGGTTTTGGGTTGGTTTTGGGTTGATTTTGGGTTGGTTTTGGGTTGGTTTTGGGTTGGTTTTGGGTTGGTTTTGGGTTGGTTTTGGGTTGGTTTTGGGTTGGTTTTGGGTTGGTTTTGGGTTGGTTTTGGGTTGGTTTTGGGTTGGTTTTGGGTTGGTTTAGGGTTGGTTTTGGGTTGGTTTTGGGTTGGTTTTGGGTTGGTTTTGGGTTGGTTTAGGGTTGGTTTTGGGTTGGTTTTGGGTTGGTTGTGGGTTGGTTTTGGGTTGGTTTTGGGTTGGTTCTGGGTTGGTGCTAGGTTGGTTCTGGATTGGTTCTGGGTTGGTTCTGGGTTGGTTCTGGGTTGGTTCTGGGTTGGTTTTGGGTTGATTTTGGGTTGGTTTTGGGTTGGTTCTGGGTTGGTTCTGGGTTGGTTCTGGGTTGGTTCTGGGTTGGTTTTACTAGCATCAGCAAGTGACTACCAGGTTGCCAAACGGTAAGTCAGCCACAAGTACGATCACGAGACGAAGCTCTGTTACTCACGGTCACTGATAATGCAATCTGCACCACTGAATCAGGGTGCTGGTTTTCAGACCTATATGTAAGACCGTGACCATTAACAACAGGGAAACGCTAATTGGTCCAAGAACGGGCGCGAGGGACGAAGCAATTTTACACTCCAGCACTGTCGGAGGTATCCCTGCGGATGGGAAGGGACCCGGGAGGAGGATTCGCGGGTTCGTAAACTCCCGGTGACTCAGGTGTCTCGACACGGTGCGGCGAACCGCGCAGGAAGGAACACGGAGAATCCTGAATCCCGGGTTGTGCCGGCTTGCCGGACGATGCGCCGAGCGCGTCAGTCGGGCGAAGATGATTCACGGGGGAAAATGAACAGGCGGAAGAATAAGAAATCCACGAAGAGGAGGATGAAGTGGAAGGAGAAGGCGAGAAGAGTCTAGGGTATCATCGCCTATAAATACTTTGTTCCTCGCCTCCGGCAAGGACGCTTCTTTGCCACGGTTCGAGATTATATTCGCCGTCTCTTCCATACGATACCGCTGACGGTACTGCCGGCTCCGTACAGGTGTCCGAACGGACGAAGATTCTTCTCGGCAATGCAACTGTGTGGCCACCTCGGACACGCGATTGATTTAAATTAATCGCGAATTGCGTCAACTTCTTCAGTTCGACGACGCAGAGACGACAGCTTCTTCGCGATTTATTTCTGTATGGATCGATACTCATGCAATTTCTTTTGTTTTTATCGAAATAAAATGACCCAACTGTTTTAACAAACTACGAGGATGAACTCTCCGCCTGCGTGTCGAATTTCAGCTTGACTGCTCGAGCCCTTTGGAACTTGTAGGCGCTTCACTTTTTCAGGCAACGTCGCACGCACAAGAATGCGCAGGCGCGTGCGCAGTTGGGCGCGCAAGCGACTGCTCATGCGCACTTGGGCGGGCACACGACCACGCATGCGCGGTTGCGCGCGCAAGTGCATGCTTACGCGCATGCGCATGCGCACACACGCATAGTTTTTTCAAACGCAATATCCTGACATTCTGGATAATTCTGAAGGCGTTCACACGAAAATCGCGAAATCAAAACAACAAATTTTCTCATTAAAACGAAGTTTCCGCCACGAAGAGGCGAAGATGAATTCTTGATCAAAGTAAACCGTTTTTTTCTGGAAACACCGGTCTCCGTTTTATTCATTGCTTATTAATCTCTCTTCTCACGATGCTCTCCACAAGAATGCGCGGGCGCATGCGCAGTTGGGCGCGCAAGCGACTGCTCATGCGCAGTTGGGCGCGCAAGCGGCTGCTCATGCTTACGCGCATGCGCAGGCGCGCACGCCCATAGTTTTTTCAAACGCAATATCTAGATATTCTGGATAATTCTGAAATTCGTTTCACATGAAAATCGCGAAAACAAAACAACCAATTTTCTTATCGAAACAAAGTTTCCGCCACGAAGAGGCGAAGATGAATTCCTAATCAAAGTAAACCGTTCTTTCCCGAGAACACCGGTCTCCGTTTTATTTATTGCTTATTAATCTCTCTTCTCACGATGCTCTCCACAAGAATGCGCAGGCGCGTGCGCAGTTGGGCGCGCAAGCGACTGCTCATGCGCAGTTGGGCGGGCAGGTGCATGCTCACGCACATGCGCATGCGCACACGCGCATAGTTTTTCCAAACGCAATATCCTGATATTCTGGATAATTCTGAAGGCGTTCACACGAAAATCGCGAAAACAAAACAAAAAATATTCTCATTTAAACAAAGTTTCCGCCACGAAGAGGCGAAGATGAATTCCTAATCAAAGTAAACCGTTCTTTCTCGGGAACACCGGTCTCCGTATTATTTATTGCTTATCAATCTCTCTTCTCACGATGGTCTCCGGCTCGTTCCGAGGGAACGAAGCGGGTCTTATCCGCTCCCCGGAGGGTTGCCGGGCGCATCGGCCGCCGCAAATAAAAGGAGGATTAGACTGCGAAGTTCACAGAAGGGAAGACGAGAATCTTAACGCAAAACGGACGAAGCCTCGGCGAAGTCTTAGCGAGGCCTCGACGAACTCTCCCCCCTCCCACTTTCGTCCGCCCCCCCCCCCCCCTTTTTTTTTTTCCGTGAAACATAACAACGCGCCGCTCTCGAACGAATCGCTGCTAGTTTTAACGACTCACGGCCGATGCTCATGTATATTCTCGGTTCTCCTATCCATCCCCTTCCGCCGGCCACATCGACGGTCGGCTACTTCAAGGATCGACGCCGAATGATCCTTAAGCTTCGGTCTGCAACGCCCCCCCCCCCCCTCCTTCCCCCCTTCCCCCCCTCAGCTCCTGTCCGGGGAATTGCTTTTCTCGAAATTCTACTTCTTCGTACTTTTGCGCGAGAGGAGGCCGATTAAAGTTTCATGGAAATCGCGTATCTCGAGATATCGAGCGCTCGCCTCAGGGCTCACTGGAACAACGTTGCTTCTATTAGGAAATTTTGCACGGTCGACTATTGATCGACCCACCGATTCTATGGACCCAGAAAAATAATTTGTTTTACGGGCGACCAGCGAATAAATGTTTATTTGGCTTGAAGGAATTTTTACTTGATTTAAATGAATGTTCGTTGAAATCAATAAAAATATTCAGTTCAACCAAATTAACATTTATTTAAACCAAATTAACATTTATTCAAACCAATAAAAATGTTTATTCAAACCAATAAAAATATTTATTTGAACCAATAAAAATATTTATTTGAACCAATAAAAATATTTATTTAAACGAATAAAAATATTTATTTAAACGAATAAAAATATTTATTTAAACGAATAAAAATATTTATTTAAACCAATAAAAATATTTATTTAAACCAATAAAAATATTTATTTAAACCAATAAAAATATTTATTTAAACCAATAAAAATATTTATGTAAACCAATAAAAATATTTATTTGCGGGTGCCTTTCGAATAAATTATTTTTCTGGTTTTGGCGAGAGGGACTGGTCGGAACAATGTTACTTCTGTTAGATATTTTCGTACGGTCGATTATCGATCGAGCCGCCGAGTCTCTGAAAAAACGACCCATTCTCAACCTAACAATTGGTCTTTATTTCGGTCGTTATTCCGGACGAAAAGTGTCACAGAATGACCAGTCGTTTTTTGGGTCTGTCGATGGTCGCTTCATTTGCCAGGGAATTCTTCTTCTTTTTTATATTTTAACTTTGTGATTTTCACATTATTAAACTTTTCTCATTACATCACATTGTAATTAGTTTGGATTTGTGTTAGATCTGTGTTGAATGTGTGTTGGAATTGGGTTGGATTTGGGTTGGATTCGGGTTGGATTCGGGTCGGATTCGGGTTGGATTCGGGTTGGATTCGGGTTGGATTTGGGTTGGCTTTGGGTTGGATTCGGGTTGGATTCGGGTTGCTTTGGGCTGGATTTGCGTTGGGTTTGAGTTGGATTTGGGTTGGATTTGGGTCGGATTTGGGTTGGATTTGGGTTGGATTCGGGTTGGACTCGGGTTGGATTCGGGTTGGATTCGGGTGGATTCGGGTTGCTTTGGGTTGGATTTGGGTTGGATTTGGGTTGGATTTGGGTTGGATTTGGGTTGGATTTGGGTTGGATTTGGGTTGGATTTGGGTTGGATTTGGGTTGGATTTGGGCTCGATTTGCGTTGGGTTTGGGTTGGATTTGGGTTGGATATGGGTTGGATTTGGGTGGCTTACTTCGGAGGAATTGTGCCTGGGTATCTCAGGGAATTAAAAAACCACTTTTCGATTCTCTCACATACCCAGGATTTCCAAGTTTTCCGCCTTAGTGGCCACTATTTTTGTATTCAATTTTTTTACTATTTATTATAATTAATCTTTTTGATTTCCACATTATCGAACTTTTCTAATTACACTGTAATTTCTCAATCCATCTCCGCTGCTAGTGACGGCGAAGAGGACTCGGACTCCGAGAGAAGAAGCCGAGGAGCAGGTAGTCTCGTCGCAGGAATCGACGCAGCAGCGGAGAAAAATAATCTTGAAAAAAAAAAAAAAAAAAAAACAGGATGGTAGGTAAAAAGGAAGAATCATCAAAGGGGTAAAGACGCGGCGGGTAGAGTGCGTGGTCATCGTGGGCTTCGCGAGGACGATGACCAATGGCCTGTGCCGGGCTCGGGATATTCACGAAGGCATTGAGGCTGCCTCGCAGTGCGACAACGGTGATTCGATATCGGGGGAAGAGAGCCCTGTCACCGCACCTGCATAATTCCCATTTTTTTTTCTCGTCCCCCTCTCCCCCTTCCTCACCCGACTCGATCCTTCGGAGCGGACGGTGCGACAAAAGGGGAGTCGGCGAAAATTACGAAATATCGTACGTTCGCGGAACCGTTGCGGTAAAGAAGGAATCCCGACGACGAGACTCGCAGTCCGCTCGTCATCCCCGGGTGACGCAAACGATGCGCCGCAAGGGTCGGAGAACGAGCTGAAAAAAGGCGATATTTTTATATTCTCCTCCAGAATTTAAATGTCGTAAAGGTTTTTTTTTTAATTTTTTTCTCCAATTTCAGTTGCAGTTAAGATTTTTTTTTTTTTGTCACAATTTTTTATTAAAAAAATGTTTGACGATTTTTCGCGTGGTTTGAAAATTAGGTGAAATTCTTATGCGACCGACATTAAAAACAAAAGAGCGGCTAAGCGCGAATCGAAAAGAAAAAAAAATTCGGCTCTCCGGCCCGAATTACCTTCGAGACTTTTTTTTTTTTCTTTTAAATTGAGAATCGTGTCGCTGTCGTGAGAAACGGATTTGTCGTATTTCGGGTGGATTTATTGAATGTTGTAATTTCGGCACCACGGAAACGTCGTTTCGCGACCCTGACGTATCGATTTACGTTCGAACGAGCTGTTGAATAATTGTCCTTATCGAAGTAACCCGACGATAATGACAAGAGTAAAAATAAATGTACCCAGAGAACGCAAAAGTGTCGAGGGTAAAAAAAATGCTTTTCAATCGAAAATAAAACTCTTTTCATTTTCTTATTATTACTATTTAATAAATAGCAATAGCAAAATGCACGACAATAGCAAATGGCACGACAATAGCAAATAGCACGACAATAGCAAATGGCACAACAATAGCAAATGCCACGACAATATCAAATAGCACGACAATAGCAAATGGCACAACAATAGCAAATGGCACAACAATAGCAAATGGCACAACAATAGCAAATGGCACAACAATAGCAAATGGCACAACAATAGCAAATGGCACAACAATAGCAAAAGGCACAACAATAGCAAAAGGCACAACAACAGCAAATGGCACAACAATAGCAAATGGCACAACAATAGCAAATGGCACAACAATAGCAAAAGGCACAACAATAGCAAAAGGCACAACAATAGCAAATGGCACAACAATAGCAGATGGCCCAACGATAGTAAATGGTACAACAATAGCAAATAGCACGACAATAGCAAATGGCACAACAATAGCAAATGGCACAACAATAGCAAATGGCACAACAATAGCAAATGGCACAACAATAGCAAATGGCACAACAATAGCAAATGCCACGACAATAGCAAATGGCACAACAATAGCAAATGGCTTAACGATCGTAAATGGCACGACAATAGCAAATGGCACAACAATAGCAAATGGCACAACAATAGTAAATGGCACAACAATAGCAAATGGCTTAACGATCGTAAATGGCACGACAATAGCAAATGGCGCAACAATAGCAAATGCCACGACAATAGCAAATGGCTCAACGATAGTAAATGGCGCAACAATAGCAAATGGCACAACAATAGCAATAGCGCAATGGCAATAATAATTATTAAACGATTTCATTACGCAGTCCAAGAAGTCAAAGAGTAACCCCTCGCCGCGCTCTTCCAACAGAGGTGAGTCTGAAACGGGCGAGGATATTTGCAAATGGGAGCTCTGCGTGTACCCTCTCGGCCAAGTAACTTGGCCGAGCGTCCTGCGGGGAGAGAGGGAGATGGTCTCGGACACACGGCCGAGGTCAACGACGTCGCTCGTTCCTACACGCAAACAACTGCGCAGCTCGCGCTTCGACGATACTGTTCGTCTCTCCCTCGTCGCACTGATAATAACCCGGGAGAGTTCTAATTTTGATTAATCTATCGAATAATTTACGATCAAAGTTTCTCGATTAACGCGAACACACGCATCCCCTATACGGATGCGGCTTCGCTAACGAAGCCTAAAAAAAGTATCCTTCGAAATTGGCTTTTTTTTTTTGCCGTATTTTCAAAATGATGGCATCTTTTTTTTCGAAAAAATTTTAATCTCACGTCCGACACGATTCATTGCTTTCTATGATTTATTGCAGATTTACGATCAGCGAGGGGACAAAAAAAATACATCGGAGATGCCTCCGTGACGACGAGATACGAACATTTTTAACGACGCAGTATATACAAAAAAATGAAAAATGTTGCGACAAGTTTCATAAAAGAAATTATATTACAAGCATCCTGTGTGAGGAAGCCAAAATCGGACGGGTGAAATGTCTACGCGCAAAACGAAAAAAAAAAAATTAAGGAAGCCGCGTACAAATTACTTCTTTTTTTTTGCCGAATCGATCGATGTTTTAACAAAAGTAGCGACAGCGACGGCGACGGCGACGGCGACAGCGACAGCGACAGCGACAGCGACAGCGACAGCGACAGCGACAGCGACAGCGACAGCGACAGCGACAGCGACAGCGACAGCGACAGCGACAGCGACAGCGACAGCGACAGCGACAGCGACAGCGACAGCGACAGCGACAGCGACAGCGACAGCGACAGCGACAGCGACAGCGACAGCGACAGCGACAGCGACAGCGACAGCGACAGCGACAGCGACAGCGACAGCGACAGCGACAGCGACAGCGACAGCGACAGCGACAGCGACAGCGACAACTGCAACGACAGCGACAGCGACAGCGACAGCGACAACTGCAACGACAGCGACAGCGACAGCGACAGCGACAGCGACAGCGACAACTGCAACGACAGCGACAACCGCTACGACAGCGACAACCGCTACGACAGCGACACCCGCAACGACAGCGACAACTGCAACAACAGCAACAGCGACAGCGACAGCTTCAGCGACAGCCACAGCGACAACTGCAACGACCGCGACAACCGCTACGACAGCGACAACCGCTACGACAGCGACAACTGCAACGACAGCAACAGCGACAGCGACAGCTTCAGCGACAGCCACAGCGACAACTGCAACGACAGCGACAACCGCTACGACAGCGACAACCGCTACGACAGCGACAACCGCAACGACAGCAACAACTTCAACGACAGCGACAACTTCAACGACAGCGACAACTTCAACGACAGCGACAACCTCAACGACAGCGACAACTTCAACGACAGCGACAACTTCAACGACAGCGACAACTTCAACGACAGCGACAACTTCAACGACAGCGACAACTTCAACGACAGCGACAAATTCAACGACAGCGACAACTGCAGCGACTGCGACAACTGCAGCGACTGCGACAACTGCAGCGACTGCGATATTTTCGAGTTGATCAGGTATAATCGTATGACTAATCCGTTTATCGCGAGACATCGTTTCTTGTTTTGCCTCTTACAAAGGATCCGAGAGAATTTATCGAGATCTTAATCGAATAATGAAGTAAGCGCATCCCCCCCCCCCCCTTCTCACACTCTTTCTCTACGTCGTATAAAATGGTCGATGTTGCTCGTCCACTTGCCGAGAGGCGACCTTTCCGATAATCTTCGAGGGAACGACGCACGATCTCTCGTCGTTTTTCTTAATCGTTCGGCGGGATCGGGAATTAATTAAGGAGGTGTGCGGCGACGAGGGCGAGGAGCGCGTGCGAGCGTTGCGGGCTCTGAAAAAAGAAAACCGGATACGGAATCTGGGAAGCGCGCGCGTAAGATGGGAGCCGCGCGAAGCGGCCGATCGGCGAACCGGTAGCAGCACCGTCGGCGGCGACGGAGAGATGCTCCGCGCGCCGGGCGCCGTCAACGCTCGCCGGACGGAGAATACATCCTCGCGCATTCGCCGTGAATCAATCGACGCGAGATGAGATACGAGGGGCGGGGGGGGGGGGGGGGGGGGGGGGGGGAAGATCGGCGGGGAACGGCTCGGGAGGAGATAAACGATACGTCGATATAATACGCCGAGCCCCCCGCGCATAACCTTTCATTCGACGACCCGTGACCCAATCGACACGACGCGCGGACTCGGAACCCTTCGGACCATTTTTTTTTTTTTTTTTTTTCACACAGGGAAATAATTTGTTTGGCTTAAATAAATATTTTTATTTATTCGAATAAAGATGTTTTTGAGACATTTATTTAATGAAATTAATGTTTATTCAAATGAAATAATTATTTATTTCAATGACGAATATTTAATTAAATGAAATAAATTTTTATTTAGAGGGAGTGGGTGTTTATTTATAATTAAATTATTTTTGTGTTCAATTAAATGAATGTTTGTTTGAATGAAATAAAAATGTATTTCAATGAAAAATATTTATTTAAATGTAATGAATATTTATTTGAAGAGAGTGGGTGTTTATTTATAATTAAATTGTTTTTGTGTTTAATGAAATAAATGTTGATTAAAATGAAATAAAAATTTATTTCAATGACAAATATTTGTTCAAACGAAATGAATATTTATTTAAAGAGAGTACATTTTTAAAGAAACTCACATTTTCGGCGATATAAAAAATGCAAGGACATTAGGTGAATTTCAAGGACATTAGGTGAAATTCAAGGACAATTTCAGCACTCCAAGGCCTTTAATGACCGCTGGACACCACATGTTTACGAGCTCTAATCTCCCTTAAATTCGAATCTCCATGAATTTAAATCGATGTATGCATTATAAATAGCCGCGGAATTGGAGCGGCACGGGTGCACGCAATTATCCTTCCGCAAGGGCGTAGATGGAGGATCCCCGTTAAAAGTAGGTGCAACTTCGACACTCAGCCAACAGGTTTGCGTATCAGGCTCGGGTAGAATCCGGATCGAACTCGACAATTTAAAAAAAAAAAAATCATTAATTTTTTGAAATCAATAAACGTTTTTTTTTTTACGACACCGATAATAATTATCGCTTACCACGCACTCCGGTATAACCAGTCCGAGATGCAATCTTCGCCAGTCCTAGAATAGATCCTAGGCTAATTCTGTATCGCGTCCCGTGAATGTAACGGTCATTCGATTGCATTACGAGTGAATAAATCGTGGATAACCACGCGGTAAAGATAATTCAGGATTTTCCATCATTGCAGCGACACATTTTTTTTCCTTAAAAAAAAGGATTTTTTTTTTTTTTTTTCGTAAATGAAGGGATTTTACGGGATGGGGAGGACGAGAGCTAGGTTGATGGGCGACTTCTAAGAAATTACTTCTATCGACTTCTGAGAAACAAAAGAGCGTGACTTATACGCGTTAATGCGGGAGATACGCCCTTTTGTCTTTTAGCAGTCGGTTCACGTATGAGGCATTCTTTATCAACGGGGCCACTTTTTTCGGTCGACCTCTCAGATGTTTTTTTTTTTATTTGCCAGTTTGTAGTACTACTTGAGAAGTCCTTCTGTGATTTTTTTAGATTTTAAAGTGCACCCTTCAGAATTTACGTTTTTTTTTTTTAAATATCTGTATATCTCAAAAAATATTCGTCACTCAAAAAATTCGTAGGAATGTCAACTTTTTAATTTTTCATCAACTTTCGAATGACGTTAGAGTCATAAAAAACATGTAGAATAATTGAAAGAAAAATTCAGTGGATTATTGATTATTGCTTGATCATTTTTATATGCCACACTGCAATTTTTCAAAAAATTTCAGAATTTTTCAGAATTGTTCACAATTTTTCACAATTTTTCACAATTTTTCACAATTTTCACAATTTTTCACAATCAATAAGTTAATTTCTTGAATCACAAATAATAATAAACAAATTTTAAAGATCCATTAAAAAATCTGAGCGCTTTTGAGAGTCGTTCAGTCGCACAAAAAATCGCGGATCCGATCCAAGATGTGAAGGGTTAGACGCAGGTCGAAATGGTGCGGAATGCCCGATACGTGTGCCCGTTGAGAGACAAAAGGGCGTATCTCTCGTGTCAAAGAGTACGAGTATACGCCTTTTTGTTTCCCACAAGTGAACGTTTCTCTATACCTATATGTGTGCGGAGCGTGAGCATCGAGCGCGTCGCGCACCAGCTCATTAACCAGACGGCGTAAGGGAGACGCAGTTCAGATCCCCGGGGATAAGACGGCGGAGAGGTTCACCGTCGCGGGGGAAAAAAAAAAAAACAAAGACGAGTGTTCACACGTGTGACAATGAACCTGGAAGAAGGAGAGGCTCGCGATTCGCAGCGAGTCTACGAACTGTTCAGTGTCCCGACGACGGGACGAGCCAACTTTTATCTTCGCGGCTGATTGTACTCCGAGGAAAAACGTACCGTAACACCGCGGAACACCCTCACTCTCCCGAGAAACCCGCGCTCCGTTGTACGTGATTTTCTTAGACATTCGGATCGGCGCCCAGCGCCACGGGTATATCGGGATTCCATATCGTTCGGTTTCATCGTTCGGTGCCGAGCTGCTAAGAGACCACCCAACGAGGATTTTCTATTTTTAGCGAAGGAGACATCGAAAGCGCTCGAATAATGATTTTCTTAAAAAATTTTTAGACATGTTTTTTTTTTTTTTTTGTCATGGAGAGGGGTAAGAAAATCGGAAAGATTCTGGAACTCGAGTGAGGAGTCTGGGAGGTTGTGATAAAAATTTCGTAATTTTTTGTCGAGTTGTTTTATTGATAGAGCACTTGGGAGGGGAAATGGGGGTGTGAGACTGAAAAATCAAAATTTAAGGTGGGGTGTTAGGTTGTAAGGAAGGGTGGATAAATTTTGAGAAAATTGCCAAACGAGCGGGTCTATGTTACGACGGACCACCGCAAATTTCGTGATGATTCGTCGTGCGGTCTCGAAGATTGAGGCACATTAACGAAACATCGGAGATCCGGGCAGCACCTTTTAGGAGTTAAAAGGACAACCGTTACTTTGAAACGGGTGTCGGAAAACTTTTGAAAAAATTCTCGGACGAAGATATTGATCTGTCGAGTGCGTCATAAAAAAATGCATGATAATTCGTCGGGGCGTTTCAAAGTTTGAGCCCTGTCAACGAAACACCCTAGTCCCGCAAAACACCTTTACACCGTGAAGGACATCTTGACTTTAAAAAAGTCGCAGTTACGTCGAAAAAAAAGATCGTAAAAATTTCGAAAAAATTCCCTAACAAAGTTGTCAACCTTCCGAGTGCCTCACAAAAATTTCATGACAATTCTCCTACCCGTTCCAAGGTCTCAGCCACTCAAACAAAACACCCTAACCCCCTAAACACCTTTCCCCCACGAAGTACCTCTCTTCCCAAATAAAACCGCGGTAACATCGAAAAAAAGGTCGTAAAAATTCCGAAAAAATTCCCGAACAACCTTGCCAACCTTCCAAGTACCTCACAAAAATTTCACGCCAATCCCCCCAGCAGTTCCGAAGTACCGACCGTTTCGACGAAACCCCTCAACACCGCGAAACACCATTTTCGCCGCGCAAACGGCCCGTCGAAAGCTCCCACCAAAATCGTTCAGCGCCTTAAAAAAAAATGAAAAAAAAATGCAAAAAAAATTCAATCGCCTCCGGCAACCCTCCGGGGCCGTCCCCGAGGCAGGATCGTTTCCGCGGCTCTAACTGGGAAGCGGAATCATAGGAACGAAAAGGATTATCGTCGGGAGGGAGCGTCGGTCGAACGCTCGCGGACGGAAGAAGCGGGTCTCCCGTTCGCTCGTGAATGTACGCTCGGCATGAACAATCTGATCGTGGGGACAACGCTTCGGAAGCGTCGGGCCCGGTTGACAGTAAATTATCAGCAGGTACAAGATTTAGAAAGGTTTTTTTTTTTCTGCACTTTTTCCTTTCCGTTCATTAATCTTTATGTTTCACTTCACCTCGATGAAGTACAGTTGGTCATATACCGATAATTTCTATTATTACTTTCTACTTTTTCATTTCTAAAAATAAAGAATTTTAAGCAAACGAGATCTGTATATGACAGACATACTTGTTCAAACACTGTGATGTGTAGGCGTTTTTTTTATGTATTATCGTAGCCTAGAGTTATAAGATTTGTAGCTGGAAACAATAAACAATTTTATTTAAAAAAATAAAAATAAAAATCAGCAGGTACCACTCACCGCCGGCCGAGATCGGATCGAGGCGGGTAGCGGCGGAGAGGCTGCGGGCTCGCGCCCCCGTTCGGATATTCCTCCGCGGGCGGCAACAGCGCGCCGGCGGCTCTCGCACAGTGCGGAGAGCATAGCGAAACGCTCACGTTCCTCCGTCCTCCGCGGCTCCGCGGCCTGCTCGATACCTCGAATACCGGTAGGTACTGTTAACCCGGCCTCCCGATGAACGATAATCCCTATCGCGATACGGCCACGGCCGATACAATGGTCTCCGGAGGAGAATCTATTGGTCAGGAAACCGGGCTGTGCGCGACCCTCCGCTTCGAATAGAAACACCATTAACGGCGATCGATCATCTTGCGCGGCGCTCAATATTTATACGTTAGTCTCTGCGTTGAGAGGGGAATTTAAATACTGCTGGATTGTTCATATTTTTTTTGTTTTTTTTTTTTCGGACCGGAAGTGTGCGGGAGGAAGATAAATGAATGAAATAATTTAACGTAAATAAATTAATTTAAATATATTGATAAATTAATTTTGAATAAATTGATAAATTAATTTTAAATAAATTGATGAATTAATTTTAAACAAATTGATAAATTAATTTTAAATAAATTGATAAATTAATTTTAAATAAATTGATTAATTAATTTTCAAAAATGAATAAATTATAACAACAATTAAGGGAGGTTTTGCGTACCTTGGAATACAAAAAAGCGTTTTCCTGTATCCGTCCGTCCCGTAAAAAATGTATGACCCTCCGCTTCAAATAGAAGCACCAATAACGTCGATTAATCATCTTGCGCGTCGCTACATATTTATACATTAGTCTGCATTAGAGAGGGATTAAAATACTGCGCGATTGTTAACAATTTTTTTTTTCGTTGACCGGACGTGTACGATGAGAGAAAAATAAATCAATAAATAAATAAATTAATACATAAAAAATATAATTTTTAAAAATGTGTTAATTATTTTTAATTAATTCATTTTTTTCATTTATTATCCTCTCGTCGTACACTTCCGTCTGCCCCGTCCAAAATGTGATCTTCCGCTTCAAATAGAAATAGGTTTTTTTTCGATTTTTTCGATTTCTTCACCGATTAATCATCTAGAGTTGAAAAAAAATTATGCACTAATGTGTATTAATCGAAAATAAAAAAATTGCTCGATCGTTGACAGATTTTTCTTTTTTTTTTAAGGTGGACCAAAAGTATACGAGGGAAATTAAAGCAAAAACATTTTTTGAAGATGCACACCTTGAAGGTTTGGAATACCTCAGAATCCAAAAAATAAAATAGAAAAAAAATGAAAACGACTAAAAAATAATCTTACAAAAAGATTGAGATAATTATTATTCATGTACTCACTAGTCAGGGGACGTCTCCCGACTATAGTGAAAAGCGCTGCACTGGAGAAGGCCCAAGAAAATGCGAGAACTCGCGGAAGGGTCTTAGGATCGCGGCCAAACTTGCTGCATGACCTCTGCATGCGAAATGTGGCTGTGCAATTTCCAATTAATTCGTCCACGCTCGCCGGCACTTTACCTTAAAAAAAATAAAAATAAAAAAAAACAAAATAAAATAAAAGAAAATAAAATAAAACAAAATAAAATAAAATAAAATAAAATAAAATAAAATAAAATAAAATAAAATAAAATAAAATAAAATAAAATAAAATAAAATAAAACAAAATAAAATAAAATAAAATAAAACCGCTTTGTATACAACTCGAACAAAATCCACCACATAGTTATAAATATCCCATCCATACAACATACCAACAAATATAGGTGTAAAAAGAAATTTACTATTAGGTAGAAAATAATCTTTTACATGTTGTGTATTGTCAATAAACTCAAAAATAAAATAAATTAAAATAAAATAAACTAAAATAAAATAAAATAAAGTAAAATAAAATAAAATAAAATAAAATAAAATAAAATAAAATAAAATAAAATAAAATAAAATAAAATAAAATAAAATAAAATAAAATAAAATAAAATAAGCTTTTAAGTCTTTCGTAGGATACCAATTTCTCGACAATTAGCCCTTCAGCGAATCGCAGGATAAACCCCGCGACCGGTCTCGGTCATCCGCATCGAGACGCGTTTACGACCGCGTTGCGCCCGACCCGCTGCATCCGAATGTGAGATAATGTCTCCCAGACGTACATAGTCTAAACCAAAAAAAAAAAAAAATAGTGATCGCAGCTCTGGCGTAACAGCTGAATCGAACGTGTAGAGAATAATAGTTCGCAGGTCGTCTGCACTGTCCGCTAAAAAAAAAAAAAAAAGCAAAACATTCCGAATTCTTCTCGATCGCTCGATTCTGCAAATTAGCCACGAAAGCGAGGAATCACGTTCTCTTTATATTGGCCATTTGTCTGATAGCTCGAGCGAACTCTTTCGCCCCGACGACCTTGACGATCCGTTACGTTTCAACCTTTGTTTTTTTTTTTTTTTTTTTTTTTTAAATTCGTCACACAACATTCCCGAAATTTGCTCGAACTTCGGAGAAATACAAAATCGTCTTTTCTTCGCTTCGGAGAGAAAAAAAAAAGTGATGTAAGCGATGAATTTCTTCGCTGGAGTTGAATGGACTCGAAGAGCGCGGAGCGATCGAGATAGAGCAGCGTGCGCGTGCGTTTGTGTGTACGTACATATATATATATATATATACGCACACTAAATACACACACGAACACACACATACAAATATATATATATATATATATATATATAAATATATGTGTGTGTGTCTCGCATTAGATCCAACGGCTCTTCCGCTTTCCTCATCGACCTTGAAGAACCGTTACAGACTTCACGGAAAAAAATGTACGAACATAATAGTGAAGTAACAGTCGTCGTTAGGACGATTCGCTATGACGGTCGGCGTAGCTCTAGCCGGGGTTCCATTGTCGCTAGGATTTTTACACGGATGCTTACGTGTTGCGCGGAAGCGTTGAAGATAGCTTTGGATGTGCGCACAGGTTGGAGCGGGGCAAAATGGACCAGTGTTCTCTATTCAAGATGAGACTTTTTTTTTACTTCAACATGGGAGGAAATGGTAAAAAAAGGCCGTTTCGCCCCATTTTCCCATATGTGTGCATATATGTATGTTTGTACATATTTGGGTAGCAGGTTGTTTGGGCTCGGGCGATTAGAGACGCGAAATTTGGATTTCTGAAGATTTAGCGGAAATACGTTACTTCCGGTTCGAGAATATTTTTTTTTTCCGTAAAAAACGCCACTTCCGGTTTGAAAAACGGATTTTTCGAGCGAAAGTGACGTCATACTGGGAATTTTACATTTCCGGTCCGTAAATCGGATTTTTCAACCGGAAGTGACGTCATGTAAGAAAATACTTTATTTCCGGTTTGAAAATATAATTTTTTGACCAGAAATGACGTTACAGGAATTTTTTGAATGACCAATATTTTCTGACATATTCTGATATTTAAAAAAATCTAAATCCTGAACGGTGCACTTTCAAAATCGAAAAGAAAATCACAGAAGCCTCTCTCAAGTAGTACTACAAACTGGCAAATTTTAAAAAACCTCCGAGAGGTCGACCGAAAAAGTGGCTCGATTGATTTAAAAAAATGCCTCATAAGAGACACACTTCCGGTTTGAAAATTTCATGTTCGAGCGGAAGTGAGGTCATCGCCAGAAGTACGTCACTTCCGGTCGATCGGAACGAAAGACGAAACGAACAAACAACTTTCCAAAATACTGTAAATAATAATAATAATAATAATAATAATAATAATAATAATAATAATAATAACAACAACAACAACAACAACAACAACAACAACAACAACAACAGCAACAACAACAACAACAACAACAACAACAACAATAATAATAATAATAATAATAATAATAATAATAATAATAATAATAATAATAATAATAATAATAATAATAATAATAATAATAATAATAATAACAACAACAATAATAATCCAATACTATGAATATAAGATATGTCGGAGGGAGCGGGAAAAAAAATGTTCCGTATTGCCCCTCTCTCCCGAAAATCTGCATATGCGTCTAAGCAATTTCATTGACGACGTGCCTCAGTGTCGACGACCCATTTCGTGACTTTCAGACCGGGAGGCTGACAAAAAGAATCGTGAAACCTCGTCGACCGGATGTGCACACGCGATGGAAAAGTGGCCGAAACCGCCGAGTCTTCCCTCCCCGCCCCTCACACAAAAATTCTTAATATTTCTCTCGGCAATTGGCCTCGTGGGATTTTTGGTGCATCTTGAATATATATATTTTTTTTAATGAAAAAAAAATCATCACAAAAATAAAATACAGAAGTAAAAAATTTTAAAAAAAATTGAAAAATTCGACGCCCGGTTCTTCGACTCGTCTCGCGTGCTCGCAGCCACCTCAATCAACCACGCAAGATAGTTCGGGGCTTCCGAAATCCAGCGTACACGATCGGACAAATTAGACGATTCGTTCCGACAGCAATCGTCGAGATCGGTGAAAAGATGTGTAAAAAAAAAAGACAATTCGATGAAACGTTAAATTAGAAACGGTAGTTGAAATTGGTGTGTGATTAGAGTTTGTAGAAAGTGAAAGAGTAAATTACAGGTGGTCGGTGAAATTTTGATGGACCGTCGCGAACGACTGTTTTTCCGAGGGGTCATCGGAACGAGAGTTAACGCACTCGCTTGGGAAAGATTTTTACCGTTCGGCGAGTGTCAGCAAGAATTTTTTTTTGTTCTTTTGTTGTTGTATTTTTTGTTGTTTTTTGTTTCGAACAAAAAAAAATCTTTTTTAATGTGTGTTTATTTTTGACGATAAATCGTAAAAAAATAAGCACACATTAAAAAAGCTTTTTTTTTTGTTCGAAACATTAGAGATTTTTTAATTTTTTTAATTTTTTTTTTAACTTTATTTTTGGCTCGATTTATGTTAGCTGGAACGATTGCCGATTTCTGTATCGATGTTCGGGCCCGATCGTCGGCTCGACTGCTCTCGGCCATGCGAGTCCGGCTCGTGTGCGCTAACGTCGTCGTACGAAACACGTTAAGTGCTCTTTACGAGCTGACAAGACGCAATCCTCCCTGCTCAATCAGCCGGTTACCGGCAATTACCGATCGCTTCGATCCCTCTTTATAAAACCGATTACTCGACGGACTAGTTTTCACGGGGGGAAAAACTTTAAAATCTGTTTTTTTTTTCGTCGACGCCGCGAGCTATATTTACCCGAGCGTCGTAGCTTGGGCATCGAAGTTCGAAGACGACTCTGCAAGACGTCCACCGATTATTAATTTTAGTCAAATAGCCTCGAGTAAGTCTGAAATAGTCTGAATGAGTCTGGAGGAGTCTGGAGGAGTCTGAAGGAGTCTGAAGGAGTCTGAAGGAGTCTGAAGGAGTCTGAAGGAGTCTGAAGGAGTCTGAAGGAATCTGTAGGAGTCTGAAGGAGTCTGAAGGAGTCTGAAGGTGTCTGAAGGAGTCTGAAGGAGTCGGAAGGAGTCTGAAGGAGTCTGAAGGAGTCTGAAGGAGTCTGAAGGAGTCTGAAGGCGTCTGAAAGCGTCTGAAAGCGTCTGAAAGCGTCTGAAAGCGTCTGAAAGCGTCTGAAAGCGTCTGGAAGCGTCTGAAAGCGTCTGAAAGCGTCTGAAAGCGTCTGAAAGCGTCTGAAAGCGTCTGAAAGCGTCTGAAAGCGTCTGAAAGCGTCTGAAAAAGTCTGAACAGGGTGTTGCCACAAAAAATAAAAAAGAATCTGTTGATAAATACATTTTTATGGGTACAAACGATTTTCCGAGTGCTCGATCGCTATTTTCGCTGTACCGCTAGCTGCCACTCGGCGACGCATCGAATACCTAAAATTCTTCTCTTAACCCTCTCGCAGAGCGTTCACCTCATTCCCTCACGATCCTCGATCGCGATTAGCCTTCCGGGGTACAAATACTGTACCGTTGTTCGCGGAATCTCGACAACCGGAGAGTGTACTCTCGAGATCCATCGAATACGGCCAAATGTGCAAATATTCCTAACTATTCTCAAGTCTCTCCGGCGAGAACTTCCGGTAAATTCGTTGCTAATCGTTTGTAGATTATTCCAACGATTCTCATTGTCTCAACGCGAAGCGACGAGATGAAGGGGAGCTGCGCAGGCCGAGCGACCACTTCGGAAGTGAAGCTTCTCGCCCGGCCAGGAGCCACGCATACGCCGCATTCCGGAATCTCGTACGAATGCTTCCCCTATTAGCGAGTAAGCCGAGGGAACTCCATTACCGAGTAGCGCTCATCGGAATTTACCACGTGTGTGCTCATACACTTTCCGAGGAGCGCGCCGATACTCGGAAGAAACTCGGATGATCTATGGGCGCGAAATCTTCGAATAAGAGAGTGCGGGGCAAAACGGACCACCTTTGCAAATCTCGTTGCGGGACTTGAGAAAAAAAGTTTTGTCTAAAATGGAACACTCGTCGAGTGTGACAATAATTTTTCGGGAGAATTTTTTAGATTTGGGGAACTTATCCATTCTACTACGGTTCTCGTGGGGTGATTCAATGAATTTTTTTTTTTTTTTTTTTTTTTTTACGGAAATTTTGTTTCGGGCCGTTTTACCCCGTGCGGCATACAGTTGGAAGCTGCTCCATTTGCGGAATGTTGTGAAATGAATTTTTCTGGACAGTGTTGTGGTAAGCCATTTTGCCCCGCGTATGCGGTACGGAGCTACTCCATTTTGCCCCAGTCACTCCGAGTGCAGGCAATCATTTTTTTACGCGAAACATTGTGGTAGACCATCTTGCCACTTGTATGCAGTCTGGAGGTATCCCATTTTTTCCCAATCCTTCCGACTGTCGCGACACATTTTTCTTGAATGATTTGTCGTACACCGTTTTGCCCCATGGATGCAGGTTAGAGCCACATTTTGTCCTAATCCATCCGAGTGTTTGAACGAATTTTTCCGGACAACATTATGGAATCCCATTTTGCCCCGCGCAAGAAGTCTATAGCTATCCCATTTTGCCCCAATCCTTCCAAAGTCTTTCAATGCATTTTTCCGGAAAACATTGTGGTACCCCATTTTGCCCCATGTATGCAGTCTAGACCTATCCCATTTTGCCCCAATCCTTCCAAAGTCTTTCAATGCATTCTTCCGGAAAACATTGTGGTACCCCATTTTGCCCCATGTATGCAGTCCAGACCTATCCCATTTTGTCCCAAACCTTCCAAAGTGTTTCAATGAATTTTCCCGGAAAACATTATGGTATTTCATTTTGGCCCATGTATGCACTTTAGAGCTACCCCATTTTGCCCCATGTATGCAAATTAGAGCTACACCCTTTTGCCCGACTCTCTACGCCTTTCCCAATGAATTTTCCGAAACATTTTTTGGTACCCCATTGTGCCCCGCGCCTCGGTTTCGTAACTACCCCATCTTACCCCACTCCCTCCGATTCGTCCAATTAAATTTTCCCGAATTACGTCTCCCCCATTTTGAGCCGGCCGCCCTGTTCAGGCCTACCCCATTTTGCCCCGCTCCTCCCCGTAACGCAGAATCGCGATAGGAAGAGTTTCCCGCAGTGGTCCGTTTTTTGGTACCCCATTGTGCCCCGCGTCGCGTTTCGTAACTACCCCATCTTACCCCACTCCCTCCGACTCGTCCAATTAAATTTTCCCGAATTTCGTCTCCCCCATTTTGGGCCGGCCGCCCTGTTCAGACCTATCCCATTTTGCCCCGCTCCTCCCCATAACGCAGAATCGCGATAGGAAGAGTTTCCCGCAGTGGCGCGCACGCACCGCGGTGTTTACTGTTCGGCTCGGGTTGTAGATCGCACCCTATCTACGATCTGGACCCCATCCGCCCGTGAGCTTCGGCTCAACGCCGCGACAGCTTCTAGAAACAGGAGGAACAAGAAGAAGAAGCGAAGAATACGAGGAGGGGAAGAGACGAGGCCACGAGTGCCGGACGTCAGTCCGAAGAAATTTACAAGCGAGTCGGGTTCATCCTTTATTGGATGGCCATTGGCGTTCGACAACGAAAAACCTCCGAGGGCGATCGTCGTTCCTCCGCTGTGTAAACGCGTCGACGTGACTACTCACAAACCCGCTACCGGGCCGTCCGTTCCGTCGAAGCCTCGCGGGCGCCCTGCGAGAGAGCTTCCCGCTGCAGAAAACCGGCCGGCGAGCGACGATTTACGACGATTTATACACAAATCGCACGACCCGAGATACAACCCGGCAGCCGAGGGAGCTTGCGGGAGCTAAACAAGTTTGGCGATTTTATAGAATCGAGGATGCCGTACCGGGGACGCGTGACCTCACCTCTCACCGGACAATCTTTTTTTTTTTTTTTTTTTTTATCGCTCCTCGTCTCGGGCTTATCTAACGAATAATCCGTATACGCAACTGAGAGCCTCGACGAATGTGCTCTTGTTGAACACGCGACGTTATTCAACGATTCTCCCTCTCTGAGCGGACGAACGAGAGAGATTCATGCTCGCGTGGGCGCGACTCGCGGACGGACGCTGACCTGCATCGCTTCGTATGCATCTCTCGAGGAGCGGACACGAAAGCTCTCGAGGATGGATATTTTTTTTTTTTTTTCTTTGTGGTTGGAACTAAGCTGTGAATGCTGGTATGGAGGGCTTTCCGATTTTGCGAGTACGTGTGGTGTGGGGTGATTTTTTTTCTTTTTTTTTACCAAAAAAATCTCTCCACGGTTCTGGCTGAGCGAGGAATGCGAAAAAAAATTGAGAGACTTGAGCGAAAAGATCGTAAGTGGATAAAAATTGGAGTGATTTTCGAAGGATCGAATTACGATAATGACGGGAGGAGTGTAGTGCCTCTATCGGAATGGAGAGTAATTTTCGGCAAGGGGAGGTTTCATGAATCACGATGAGGCTGCGAAGACGGGGGGAGAGAGGGGGGAGAAGGAGAGAGAAAGGGGCAAACGCATGGCGCATCAGCAGGTTGATCGGCTCGAATCCCAATTAACTGAGGGATTCCTCCACGGAATTTCCGAACGGGCGAGAACAAGAGGACGAACGTTGACTGGCTCCATCGCGTGCAGCCAATGCGTTTGAAACGATACACGAGGCTGACGCAACTTCTTCTCCTCCTCTTACTTCTTCTCCTTCCTCTCCTTCCAGCACCACCACCACCACCGACACCACCACCACCAGCACCAGCACCACCACCTTTTCCAACACCAGCTCCAATTCCAACACCAGCTCCAATTCCAACACCAGCTCCAATTCCAACACCACCTCCAGTTTCAACACCGGCTCCAGTTCCAACACCAGCTCCAGTTCCAACACCAGCTACACTTCCAACACCAGTTCCAGTTCCAACACCAGCTCCAGTTCCAACACCAGCTCCAGTTCCAACACCAGCTCCAGTTCCATCACCAGCTCCAGTTCCATCACCAGCTCCAATTCTAACACCACCTCCAGTTTCAACACCAGCTCCAGTTCCAACACCAGCTCCAGTTCCAACACCAGCTCCAGTTTCTACACCAGCTCCAGTTCCAACACCAGCTCCAGTTCCAACACCAGCTCCAGTTTCGACACCAGCTCCAGTTCCAACACCAGCTCCATTTTCGACACCAGCTCCAGTTCCAACACCAGCTTCAGTTTCAACACCAGCTCTAGTTTCTACACCAGCTCCAGTTCCAACATCAGCTCCAGTTCTAACACCAGCTCCAGTTCGAACACCAGCTCTAGTTTCAACACCAGCTCAAGTTCCAACACCAGCTCCAGTTCCAACACCAGCTCCAGTTCCAACACCAGCTCCAGTTCCAACACCAGCTCCAGTTCCTACACCAGCTCCAGTTTCTACACCAGCTCCAGTTTCTACACCAGCTCCAGTTTCAACACCAGCTCTAGTTTCAACTCCTTCTCTTATTCTTATTCTTCTTCATCCTCAATTTTCCTTCGTTCTCTTTTTCGTCTCCTTCTCCTTCATCTTCCGCTTCATCTTCATGTTTTTTCTTCACCTGCCTCCGCTTCTTCACGAATCTCTACCTCGTCTCAATCTCGCGTTCCTCCGCTGACCTCCTGCAATTTGCCGGGGCACCGGGAGCGGCCGTCCTCGACGCACCCTCCAGCCATCCCTGCCTCCGTCAAATTACGCTTCCTCCTTACACCTCTCCAACAAACCACCCCACACCTCGCGCTCGCTCCCGACCCACGATTACTTCTCCTCGTGTACTCAACTCCGCTCACTTCATTTTGCAACATGCAAAACCTGCAAAATTATAAAATTCCCGGAAGTTCTGGAATTTTATCGTCACGGCACGTTATTATTCCAGCGATTTCTTGAACGCAGCGGCGGGCAAGCTTCGTTACAAAAAAAAATCAAAAATGTTATCCATCTTAAATTTATTTGGTTGAGGAAGCTTCACTTTACGACTGAGAAATTGATGTTTTCCCTCGGATAGCCAATATGTGCCCAAGGATCTCCTACGGGAACGACCGCACGCGCATTTTCCACCAAGATTGCGTAGCTCAACGACAGCCCGAAGCTACATCGACACGAGAGATGCGCGTTGAAGAGGGACGGAGAGGGGGGGGGGGGGCAGAAAAAAAAATGAAGATATTCAATTTGCTGGTTGCCTTGACGGCTAATCTCGTTCAAGGGCCAAGGGGGTTGACTGGTTGATAGGGGGGTGTTGCCCGCCACTGATGCCGATAGATCCCGATCGAACGTTTACCCGATGCGGGTTTTTGCTCGAGGCGCGAGATCTACAAGTATCCGGAGAGAGATTCCAAGCATCTCGTGCCCCCCCCCCCCTCCCCCCCCCCCCCCCCCCCTTTCCGACACCGCGGACAGTGTATAATTATTTATCCTCGTCTAGTTGACCGATCGCGGAACGAAAGTGTTGAATTTTTTTGCCGTATTGCATTTTTTCTTAATTTTAATCCTGAAGAAGTCGCGGGACAAATCTTATGGCAAAAAGAAGAATAAACGGCGTTCGTTTCGTCTCCCGAATTAAATGGACGGGTGCAGGGGCATAAAAAACTTAATTTTATTTTGAAAAAAAAAACCGTTACGAGAACAAGTGAGAGGCGCCCTCTTGGACGTCCCGCCAGCCTTAGAGTTTTGCGCGGGCTCGTCGCGCCGCTCGTGAGATTCCCATCTTGCGAGTCCCTCAGACGGACTAACGGACAGATCTACAGATGGATGGACAGAGAGCAATGGTAAAGTAGGAGATGCGTGCGTAAAGTACGAGAAATGTGCCTAAAGTACGAGGAGGGTACGTAAATGACGAGAAGCATATGTAAATGATGAGAAGCGTATGTAAATGATGAGAATCATATGTAAACGACGAGAAACGTGCGTAAGGTACGAGAAGCTTGCGTAAAGTAAGAAAAGCGTGCGTAAAGTACGAAAAGCGTGCGTAAAGTACGAGAAGAGTCCGTAAAGTGCAAGAAGCTTGCGTACAGTACAAGAAGCTTGCGTACAGTACGAAAAGCGTGCGTAAAGTACGAGAAGCGTACGTAAATGACGAGTGGCGTATATAAATGATGAGAAGCGTATGTAAATGATGAGAAGCGTATGTAAATGATGAGAAGCGTATGAAAATGATGAGAAGCGTATGTAAATGATGAGAAGCGTATGTAAATGATGAGAAGCGTGCGTAAAGTGGGATCGCCGCGATGTACGTATGCAATTCAGTACACTCGACTGTAAAGCGCCACTTACGCCACTCTCGACAGCCACGAAAAGTACAACTTTTCACGCATGATTTACATAAAATAATTTCTGTGCATACTACACGTAAAACATTTTTCCACCCCGTTACCTAACACCACAATAAATAAAAAAATAAAAAATGAAAACATGTTAATTACAATTCGTTTCATTATTTCGACGGTAAATGTTTGAGCAGCCTGTATAACGTACGCGAGGAATTGTAGGCCGAGTCGGCCGAGGGGCTCATTAGAGTTGACACCGCACTCGAGCAGTGATAGAGTACCGATGTGATTCTCTGCAGTGTGAATTCCTCGTCACGAGCACTGTGCATTCTCCCACTCTCCCTTCGTCTCTCCTTCGCGGGTATTAAAAATCGGGCTGGACGGAACGGGCAGGAGCGCGAGCAACGAGTACGAACCGGAGCGCGTTCGTGCGCCGGTCCAGGAGAGCTTCGGTTTAAGCGAAGTACTCCGTTGCCGGTGGTTCGAACAGAGGCGTCCGGGGGTGCCGACGACTCAATCGAGTCCGACTCCTCCGAGCCGACGAGGAGCACCGAGGATGATGGAGCCGAACGATAACATTCATGAGGGACCGCGAGGGGCCGAGGAGAGCGCATGCGCCCGCGCATGCGCTCTCCAACACGCGAGCGATTAGCATAAAGCACCGCGCGGCAGTCTCATTAGCACCAGCCAAAATGTCAAAGACTTAAATCCACGAAGAGTTAAACCGGAGACCCGGCTTATTGTCTTCTCTTCCGTTATCCTTTTTTTCCACCCGCACACCCGGAACTAACGTATTCGCGAGGTGACTCGAACGAGAAGACGCAACTCTGGGTTTCAGTCGTCTTTCAGTCGTGTAGTCATCGGGCTTCAATTTAAAGTTAAATTTTCTTCGGAAACTATCAGTTTTACGGAATATTTGGTGAGGACCTTTTTGTCGGAGAATTCTTCGCTCTACAAGTCGAGTCCTATGCACTTGGAGCGTCGGAGCAGGCCTTGTGGGTGCAAATTGGATTGGAGACTCTGAGTACCGATCGGATGTCTTGTTTCGAAGTTAACTGGTGATTATCTCATGATTGGCTCGGTTTAGGAGATAAATGGTAAGGAGCTTTTTTGTAGAGAATATTGTCGTCTACAAAAAAAGTTCTATGACGTTTTGCCGTCAGATGAGGTCTTAACCTTCTTTTCTACGATAAAAGGCATTGAGAGTTCTTTCGTCCAAACGGATTTAGGATAATCAGGGCCTGGGTCGGCCTGGGTCGAGATATTTTTACCCAGGAGGACTTGGAATGATCAGGACCTGGAACAGCTCTCGGGGGAACTTCTGCCCAGGGTGCAGAAAGAATCCGGACCTAGCTGGGCCTCTGAAAAGGACGTAGGATTGTTACAACCTGGGCTTTGATCTTTCTGGGACTTGGAAAAATCAGGACCTGGGTCGTCTCTTGTGGAGATTTTGGCCTGGGAGGACAGAATAATCAAGTCCTGGGTGACGCTCTTAAGGGGAACGTAGAATAGTTACGACCTGGGAGTGAAGATGACCCGGGAACTTAAATCAATCAGAGCTTGGAAGCCTGGGACGAAAGGTAGTGAACATATCTTCACATAAATACAATCTTAGTGAATCCAAGTACCCGTACTCAATGATTTTTATATATATATATAATTTTTTTTCAATCAACCCTTCCTTAATTCAATCGGGAACAAAAGTCCAACCACAATATTTCACCAGAGGAGATTAAATTCGCTCCACTAATGAAATAATGTCTTTACATAAATGCAACCTTAATGAATCCAAGTACCCGTACTCGATAATTAATATTCATATATATAATTTTTTCTTTCAAACTAATCCTCCCTTAATTCAATCGATAACAAAATTCCCACCAAAATATTCCACCGGAAGAGATTAAATTTGCTCCGCTAGTGAAAAAAATCTCTTCACATAAATGCAATCTTAGTGAATCCAAGTACCCGTACTCAATGATTTATATATATATAATATTTTTAAACCATCCCTTCCTTAATTCAATCGGTAACAAAAGTCCCACCATAATATTTCACCAGAGAAGATTCAATTCGCTCCGCTAGTGAAAAAATGTCTTCACATAAATGCAACCTTAGTGAATCCAAGTACCCGTACTCAATGATTTATATATACATATAAATATAATTTTTTTTAACCAACCCTTCCTTAATTCAATCGGTAACAAAAGTCCCACCATAATATTTCACCGGAGGAGATTAAATTAGCTCCGCTAGTGAAAAAAATGTCTTTACATAAATGCAACCTTAGTGAATCCAAGTACCCGTACTCAATGATTTATACATATATATATATATATAGATTTTTTTTTTAACCAACCCTTCCTCAATTCAATCGGTAACAAAAGTCCCACCATAATATTTCACCAGAGGAGATTCAATTCGCTCCGCTAGTGAAAAAATGTCTTTACATAAATGCAACCTTAGTGAATCCAAGTACCCGTACTCAATGATTTATACATATATATATATATATAAATTTTTTTTTTAACCAACCCTTCCTTAATTCAATCGGTAACAAAAGTCCCACCATAATATTTCACCGGAGGAGATTAAATTAGCTCCGCGGTACCGTAAGAGTACACCCGACTCCGAGTCCGGGATAGTCTCGGTCGAGGTAGTACACAACAATGAGCGTGACAAATCGGGTATCCTTTATTCACGCTGTCGCAATAATAAAGTGGTGGAGATGAGCGGCGCGGAATAGTCTTTGCGGTCGATTAGTAACGATTATGCGCGATTAAACGGATGCAATTACCTCGGCTACCGCGCTCGGTCGGACGTCCTTGCCAAGGATGTGCCTCCATGCCGATCTCGGTTTTCTCTCCGCCGCGCCGGGCCGAGGCGAGGAGGTGTTGAGCTATGCCCGGCGAAGGATTCGCCTCACCGCCACGCTGCGCCTTCGCTCGGACGACGCGAGCCACGGCCGATGTGTTCAATCGCAGACGCCGAACGATTGAAACACTCTCTCGATCGGTGAAACGATCGGCAAAAAAAAATCTAGCGATTATCTGTAAAAAGAAAAGTCTGTTGCGTTTGGAAATTACTGGAAAGGATTGAAAAACTCGCTTGATCGGTAAAACGATCGACAAAAAAATCTAGCGATTTCCTGTAAAAGAACAAAATCTGTTACGTTTGGACATTAATTGAAACGATTGAAAAATTCGCTTGATAAAACGTAAAACGATCGGCAAAAAAATCTAGCGATTCTCTGCGAAAATAAAAAAATCCGTTGCGTTTGGACATTATTGGAAAGCATTGAAAAACTCGCTTGATCGGTAAAAAGATCGGCAATGAAATCTCGTGAATCTGCGTTAAAAAAAAAAAAAAATTGGAGAAGCGAAAGGATTGAAATATTCGCTCGAACGGTAAGACGATCGGCAAAAAAATCTATCGATTTTCTGTAAAAAAAAGCTCTTGCGGTTGGACATCATCGGTGCCGATTTAATTGGAGACGTGAAAGGATTTAAACATTCGCTCGATCGGTAAAACGATCGGCAAAAAACTAGCGATTTTCTGTAGAAAAAACCTCTTGCGGTTGGACATTACCGCTGCCGATTTAAT
Source organism: Amblyteles armatorius (assembly GCA_933228735.2). Lineage (NCBI taxonomy): Eukaryota > Metazoa > Arthropoda > Insecta > Hymenoptera > Ichneumonidae > Amblyteles > Amblyteles armatorius. The sequence continues at coordinate 962,136 of OW121697.1, forward strand.
TGGAGACGCCGAAGGATTGAAAATATCGCTCAATCGGTAAAACGATCGGCGAACAAAAATCTAGCGATTCTCTGTGATAAAGCTGAAAATTGAAGATTTCATATCGCTTGTTCATAAAAGTTGAAAATTGGAATTTTTATATCGCTTTCTTATAAAAGTCAGAAGTTGAAATTTTCATATCGCTTTCTCGCAAGGTTCCTTTATTCGCGAAGCTTCTTCTATGAGGAAGCATTTTCTGTATTTTTGGCTTCCTCATAGAGGAAGCTTCGCACCGACATTTTTGACGAAATGGAAAATGGCGTATAAACAAACAACTGCAAATTTTTTGACGAAATTCCGACCAAATGTTGATTATTGATCACACATGATGTGTTCCAAATTTCAGCTTGATCAGTCAACGCGTTCTCGAGTTACAGCGTTTTGAATTTTTCACGTCTGATTCACACGCACGCACGCACGCACGCACGCATGCGTGCGTGCGTGCGTTGATTAAAATCTCAAATTTTTTTTTTTCACCGTCACAAAGCTTCCTCTATGACGAAGCAAAAAAAAGAAGAAAAAAATCTCTTGCCCTTGGGCATTATTGACGCCGATTTAATCGGAGATAAGAAATAATTGAAACACTCGCTTGATCGGTAAAACGATCGACGAAAAAAAAATCTAGCGATTCTTCGTATAAAAAAAGCTCTTGCGGTTAGATATTATCGATCCCGATATAATCGGAGACGCTGAAGGATTGGAACATTCGCTCGATCGGTAAAACGATTCGCGAAAAAAAACACGCGATTCTCTGTAAAAAAAAAAAAAAAAAAAAAAAAATCTTACGTTTTGACATTATCGGTGCCGATTCGTGGAATCGACCGATATCCATAATAGGGCAGTGTTGCCACGGTGTGGGAACATCTGTTCGTTTTCTCACTGTACATACCGATGACACGACACACCGGACAGCGAATAGCGCGCACATGCGGCCATCAATAACGGATACCGATCTATCGATCTTCTCCTTCTTGCCGATCGAAAAAAGAAACATGCTCGCGCCGATCGATAAATCTATCGCGAGAATTTTTTTTTTTTTACTTCCTTCGGATTAGGGGAATCCCCTTGGAAGCGGGGAAACACGAGATGGGATAAATTTACGGACGGTTCCGCGGAGCGCATGCGCGGAACGATTCGAGATCGCATTTCGCCCATCGCAATATCTCGATCGCGATCTTTAATTTTTTTTTTTTTTTTCAAATGCGCATAAACGGAGGTGCAGCCCGAGTTTCGAACCGGAAATACCCAAGTTAACAAATAAAATAAATAAAATAAATTCGATGAATTCAATGAATTCAATGAATTCAATGAATTCAATGAATTCAATAAATTCAATAAATTCAATAAATACAATAAATACAATAAATACAATAAATACAATAAATACAATAAATACAATAAATACAATAAATACAATAAATACAATAAATACAATAAATACAATAAATACAATAAATACAATAAATACAATAAATACAATAAATACAATAAATACAATAAATACAATAAATACAATAAATACAATAAATACAATAAATACAATAAATACAATAAATACAATAAATACAATAAATACAATAAATACAATAAATACAATAAATACAATAAATACAATAAATACAATAAATACAATAAATGCAATAAATGCAATAAATGCAATAAATACAATAAATACAACAAATACAATAAATTCCAGACGTTTTCGAGGCCGGAACCGAGGAACGGAGCGAGCCAGTAAAAAAATCCAATCAACGGCGCGACGATAAAAATTTACCGAACTTTTAGGGTCGGTGACGACTTCTGATGTCAGACCTGCGAATATTCCTTTCTCAGCGAGCCAAAAAGTGACGAATTTGGGCAAAAAAAAAAAAAAAAAAATGGCCGCATAATTTTTTTTTAACGAGCTGCACCAACCAAGAAGCGCTCATCTCCAGGCCGTTCGATCGTAGAAGCGCGAATCGCTATCGTAGCTCCGTGTCAAAGGTCGAGGCGAGGATGACGTCGTCGTCGTCCGAGTGTTCGCCGCAATCGCAGCCAAAGAGACGCGTCCTTGGTACGTCCCTCCGGCGCTCGATCGTCGATCGACGAACCGGTCGCTTCCGAGCAAAATTTCATCGCCCGTCATCGCCTTCGAACTTCCAAACAGCGGGAAGAATAAAAATTTGGTCAACCTCAAAAAAAAAAAAAAAAAAAAAAACGATCCATCAAAGCAATGACACGATCGTCGGACAACGATTTTCCTCTCCGCTATAAATAACGTGCGAACTCACAAATAGTGACGAGTCCCTGGCTCGTAATTTTGCGCAATGCCGCACGTTCGCTAATATTCTTAATATTACTAGATACACTACAATGCGTTATTATTTATTGATATGGTATATATATATATATATATATATATATATATATATATATATATATATATATAAATAAATAATATCTCACTATAATGGCGAAGTTATTACCATGTTTCTAATTTCTATTTTTCTATTTTAATGTACACGGAAGTGTTAATCTTATATAGAGATTTTATGAAACATGTTCCTATTACGATTGCAATCCTGCTTATGAATATGTAAAACGGCTGGACCTGTAAATAAATTAAATAAATAAATAAATAAATATATAACATGAAAAGATTTCGCTGCCGACGCCGTGTCAAGAATTGAGAGGGGGGTCAGTAAGAGAGTCAGAGGGTCAGTAATAGGGCCAGAGTGATCAATAACCGGGTCAGACAGGTTAATAATATTACCGTCATAGTGGGGCTTAGAATTGCAAGGCTATATATTGCGTTTTTTAAAGGGATTTAGAATAATAAGGGTTCAAGTCCATAAGGGATTCAGATTTAGTATAACAAGGGTTTAAGTCCATAAGAGGATGCGAGCTCCACCAGCTCCACTAGTATATTATATAAATTTGTATATAAACTTCCAAACAGCAAGAAGAATAAAAATGCAGTCACCCTAAAAAAAAAAATTGTATATTGTGCAACAAGGGTTGCAATCGCCAATTCGACCCTCGTTACACATAAATATTTTTTGTTACAAGTGCATGAATCTGCGGCACTTGGAATGGCAGTCGAGCGAGACGAATACTGAAAAGTGAGGCTGTGTCTCCAGGGACAAAAAAGTCGGAAGTAAACTCCCAAGGGACGAAAGTGAACGAAATCCGAACTGCGCATGCGCGACTCTGTCGTTTCACCACAGGCTCACCTGCGAACCTGTGTTTATTACCGTTTATTAAGATTAAGTAAAATATTTACTTAATTTAAATATTTATATTTAAATTAAAAATATTAATATTAATTAATATCTTTTAATATTAATATTTATATTATATTAATTAATATCTTTTAATATTAATATTTATATTATATTAATTAATATCTTTTAATATTAATATTTATATTATATTAATTAATATCTTTTAATATTTATATTTATTTAAATCAAACAAATATTTTATTTAATCTTAATACACGGTGGCCGTCAAATAAATTTTTTTTCTGGGTGCACAACTGGCATGCAATGGGCCACTTTCGGCACGCAAGACTTCCACGTAAAGTGCCGCGATTCATGCACGTGTGAAAAAAAAAAAAAAAAAAAAAAAAAAAAAACGATCCATCAACGCAATGACACGATCGTCGAACAACGATTTTCCTCTCCGCCGTAAGTAACGCTCGAACTCACAAACAGTGACGAGCCGGCGGCGCGTAATTTTGCGCAATGCATCGCGTTCGCTAATATTCGCAAAGTTACTAAATACACTGTAGTGCCGTATTATTTATTGACCCTTAACCGTGGCCCAACGATTGCCGGGCTATCCAGTGACTATTTATAGTCACGTTTCTCGCGTCCGTTCTTCTGTCTTTCCATTAAACGCTATTTTACCTCCGCGGAATCGCGCGAATTATTTCGCAATTTCTCTACGATGTCTCGTCGGAGGAAGTGTGAAGATGGTACAGTAGAGCGTCGCTTATCGCAGCCTCGACCGACGCGATGCGCCTCGACCGCCTTCAACTCGGTCGGTAACGAAAACTGCAGTTGATTTTTTTTTTCACGCTGCTGACCATTTCTGGTTAAAAAAAATTTTCTCCTTATGCGACGACTCGGTCGGTAACGAAAACTGCAATTGATTTTTTTTTCACGCCGCTGACCATTTCCGGTTACGAACATTTTTCTCCTAATGCGACGACTCGGTCGGTAACGAAAACTGCAATTGATTTTTTTTTCACGCTGCCGAGCATTTCCGGTTAAAAAAAATTCTCTCCTAATGCGCGAGTCGATTTAGCTTCGGGTGAGAATTTATTTTCGACCGCGAATCGTCGGGATGGTTGAGAATAATTGATTACAGTTTTTATTACCGACCGCGATAAATCGGATGCACCGGACGAAGCGGCGATGCTCACGAAATGAAGTTCCCTTGAATCCGGCTTGAAATAAATTATCGTTAATATAAATGCATATTTATCCAAATCATATAAATATGTACTTATAATTTATTGTGAGTAATATAAGTATTATACGTATTATTCTAGGGATGTGGAAATAATCAAAATTTTGAATAATTTATTATGAATATGAATAATTAAATTCGAAATTTGAATTGAATATCCGCATATTTCGAATAATTCAATTTTTTATGAATACTCATGAATAATTTGAATATTGATGAATAATTCGAACATCAAAATGTGAGACCATGTGCGATCAAAGCCGGGTAAAATACTCGAAAATAGTCAAAATACAAAATACTTTTTGTACTTACAGTACATCTATAAGTACTTCGTTGAAGTACTGTTTAAAATACCTTGTAAAAATCAAAGTATTTAAATAAAGTACCTAAGTACAAAAGTATTTTGTATTTTAAATACAGATAGTGTGGTATTTTGAATATTTTCGAAAATTTTGAATGATTCGTATTATTCAAATTTTCGAATATTCAATTCAATTCAATTCAAGTGGTATTCGCAGCTCCAAGTATTTAAGTATTTAACGCAAAGAAACTTAAAAAAAGAATTGTTTACGACCGGCCGATAAAAAAAAATACATGACAACGACAAAATTGAATGAAAAAATTCCTAAACCCTCTCTCATATATCCTCCTTCCATCCCAAAAAAAATTAAATCGATAACGCGAAATATGCACGAAATATGCATGCCTTTTTACCCATTTACCGTAACATAGATATTAAGTAAAATAAATATTTCCCTCAAGCAAAGAAAAAAAATTAACTTTAATGAAAATAAATGTCGACTTTAATTAAAACGAATATTTACTTTAAATTGAAAAAATAATAATAATTTGCCGGAGAATCCGTCAAAAAATAATTTTATTTTCTGCCCCAATATTTCCCTTATCATCCGCAATTTTTGCTCATCCGAAGCTAAACGAGCTTCTACTGTAATTATTATTATTATTTTTTTTTATATTAATTTTATTTTACCTCGTTTTTATTGTGACCGCTCATTATCGGTACCAAAGTCTCCGAGCCAGAGGTGAGCCCGCTCGGATCGGCGAGTATATTGAAAGTCGTTGGTAACGCGCCGCGCTGTTCCATCTGTACGAGCGGAGAAGAAATTATCGGAGAGACGAACGATGACGCGACCGCGTTAATTGCGTTGATGCGTTAACCCGGGAATGATTTGCCGACGGAGTGATCTCAACAATAAGTCGCGTCCGTCGGTAGTACTACACGTACCGTTACGTTACATCCCACCGCGGCGTCGAGCGAGCGTTTCTATACGCAGGCTTTCCCCCCCCCCGTTCGACGACCGATTCATTAATGCGCCTCCTGGAAAATTGAAATTATTATGTGACAGTGAATTAATAAGAATAAACCGCGAGGCACGAAGTTACGCGAAACGGCCGAGGTGCGGGAGAATCCCGTTTAATGTCACCGTGTGCAATTCTTTTTTTTTCTTCTTTACCGACCGAGCACAATTATTCGCTTTTCTACCGTTATTTTATTTTTTATTATTTTTCTTATTTTTTAATTTGTTTACTTCTTTTTTATTGACGAAATGTATTTTTGAGGGAAAAAATGAAATTATAAATTTAGCCGGGAAAAACAAAAATCGCGGACAATAAATGTATGTTTTCTTTTGTTACTGTTATTGCTTCTTTTTTTTATTCATTAATTTTTTGTTTTCTTTTGTTTTTTTTTTTTACCGGCGAACCGTATCTTTAAGGGACAAGAAATGACACTGTAAATGCGGTACGGAAATAATGATTCGAAAATGTTATTAACAAATCGATGAAAAATACAATTGTTCCAAAAATCTTCCGTAAACATAATTTTTTTTATGATAGAAATTATTCGTTCATTTTTCTGAATACGTATGCATTTTTTTAGATTATTAAATTAACTTTACATTTTTTTTTTATGTGCGAAAAACCCTAAAAAGTCACAAACATGGGCTTTCCCGTATCGGGAAAATTATGACTCTAACATCGTTCGAAAGTTGATGAAAAATAAAAAAGTTTATGTCCCTCAGAATTTTTTAAGATATTTAGAATTTTTTAAGATATTTAAGATATTTAAAAAAAAACGTAAATCCTGAAAGGTGGACTTTACAAATCTAAAAAAAATCACAAAAGCTCTATTTTCTGAGACATATTAAAATTTAAAGAAAAACGTAAATCCCGAAGGGTGGACTTTAAAAATCTAAAAAAAATCACAAAAGCTCCTCTCAAGCAGTACTACAAACTGGCAAATAAAAAAAAAAAACATCTGAGAGATCGACCGAAAAAAGTGGCCCAGTTGATAAAGAAAGCCTCATAAACGACATAATATTGTCGATAAATGCACTTTTACTCCCACATAAAAAAAAAATTAAAAAAATATAATTTGACGATTTTTTTTTCAACTTTTTTCAGAGCTTTTTTTTCAAAGCTCTTTTTACCGTTCATAAGAATGCCGTGGGGCACATCCGAGGTCGCTCTCTCCGGTCTCTCTTCCCCCGTCCACGGAAGATTTATCGCGCATTAGACGACCTGCAGCCGCTCTCATCGATACCCGGCGCAAATAATTAATTCCGAATAAAATTGATCGAGCACACGTTCCATCGTCCTGCCTCGCTCGCCGACGACTCTCGGCTCTTCCTCGCTCCCTTACAACCCCTGAAAAAAATTGAAATAAAAAAACTTTGAGAGTCTCGAAGAAGATCTGCGGTGGACATTTCTGAAAGCTGCCCGATTAGCGATCCCAGTCACGGCGGGCACTATCTCATTGTTCTACGAGAGACCGATCTCCTCGAGTTACCTTACCATTTCTCGGAAGGAACGCATCCGCTGGATCAACTATCCGCGGAATCCCGGAGGATAGTTGCCCGGCGATCAGCGTAGAAGAAGAGGAAGAAGAGGGGCGAAGGGCGTGATAGAGAGAAGAGAGCGAGGTTGGATCGGTCGAAGCTCACGGACGATGCAAACGGACTTGTTCCTTAAATACTAAAATACTGAAATACTGAAATACTGAAATACTAAGATACTAAGATACTAAGATACTAAGATACTAAGATACTAAGATGCTAAGATACTAAGATACTAAGATACTAAGATACTAAGATACTAAGATACTAAGATACTAAGATACTAAGATACTAAGATACTAAGATACTAAAATACTAAAATACTAAAATACTAAAATACTTTCGAAATTAAACAATTATTTTTAGCAATTTGTTAATAACTTTTTGACATTATTATTACGAAAAATTAATGTTGTTGGCACCTTTGATGCAGTTGATTTTTTTCAGATTTTTGTACCGTCAGGAAGTGGTAAAATTCTTACTGAATCTCACTTTTGGCTGGGACCGTACGTTTGAAGCGTCCTTAAGCTGTATGGTTAATGGCGAAGAAGGAGCGGGCAAAACCAGCTACGGTATAAGAAGGATCTGTACTGGATGTCGTGCCCCGGAAGGATTCCGCTGGGAAACGAGCGATGGCAAACCGGGGGGAGAGAGAGAAGAGTCTGAGGATCGCCGATTCGGAATGGCCAGCCAGCTGCTTCTGGAAGGCGGCGTGGGCGAGATGTAGTCTCCTTATACGGTTCAAAGGTAACCAGCTAATTCATTTGGAATAAGCGTGCCCTCGACTAGCTGAGGCGCACGCATGCGGAGGTTATAAAGTCCGCATTGCTGCCTCGGAGGCTATTAGACTCGTTTATGTACTCCGGTTTAAATCTCTTACGGAGGGTTGAGCTGCAGCGGCTAGTTACGTTATTTTAATTTGTGGAGGGGGAGGGGGGGGGGAGATGTGCGCGCGCAGCGGAGGAGCTGGAGGGAGGTTACGTACGGGCGGTCTCACCTCGAAATTTAAAATCGGCTTTTCTCGGAGATGGGTGAATAAAATCTGACAGGCTTTTGAGGATCGTTTCGGAGGCATGGCACGATAAGAGATCCACCTTCAATTTATTTTTTTAATCGCAGGAAAAACATCGCAGAAGACGAATCATCTGTTTGAAATGGGGTTATGTGTGGGCGGTCCCACCTCGAAATTTAAAATCGGCTTTTCTCGGGGATGTGTGAATAAAAGCGGACAGGGTTTCGAGGGGGCAGGATCGGAGATCCGCTTTTATTTTATTTTTTTGTCGGAGGAACAACATTGCAGAAGGCGAATGATCTGTTTGGAGTGAGGTTATCCACGGGCGCTCCCACCTCGAAATTTAAAATCGTTTTTTCTCGGAGATGAGTGGATAAAATCGAACGAGACTTTGACGAAAGTTGCCGAGTCATGGCACGAACGAAGATCCATTCCCATTTTCTTGAAAATCGAAAAAAATTAGCAGAAACCATATAACGAAGAATCCGTGATCAGAAAACCGATAATCAACGGTATTTACGCTTCAAGGAGGTTTATAGTGACGGAAACTATAATCGATTTGGTTTTCAAGAGTGCCAAACCAAGGTAGCCCAAAAATTTCACTTCTACCTCGAATGTAAAATACCCTTTAAAAAAATTAATTACAGTTTTCTTTTTTACCGACTGACTACACTTTACATTGCCTCAACAGCTCGCTGCGCTCCCTCCCGTAATATAAACTATATGGAAACAACCACGAGAGCTCTCTTACGATCGTCGTAATACGCCTCGGTTGTTAGTTTTATCGACTCGTAATTTTGCCCGTAAATGCATGGGGTTACAGATGATCTACTCTTCTACTCGTGTATGCACCGCACAAGAGTATGTTTGGACTTACTCGACGTTCTGTTAGGATTTTCAGTTTTTTTTTTTTTTTTTTTTTTTTTTTTCTCCGTTAATTCGCTTCAGCCCGAAGCGCCCTAAACACTGCGAGGATCAAAGAGTGATTTGTCACCGTCGTTAAGAATTCCTTCGCGAAGCGGAGGTCATACGCGCCGTATAGGAAGACGCCGACGGCGAAGCGGCACGGGAAAAAGAGGAAGAAGAGGAAAACAAGATATCGACGCGAGCCCGAACGACTGCCAAGGGAGAAAATATTATTTACGGCTCGACTAATTAGAAGCTAATTATCAACGGGGGAAAAACCACACTTCGTAATTATTCCGAGTGGTTACAATTAATGTCCAATCAGCTTCGTTACTGCGTTTTGACGCGAGTAGTCGAAGCCGACGGCTCCTGCAAAACATACGACAATGCGTCGATCGAAAGAATAAAAAAAAATTCACCGGTTTCCATATTTTTTCAAATGGAAAAAATTAATTTATTATTTTAAGATTTTTAAGAGGGATGTGAGAATAGCACTTGAATTTAATTGAATTGGATATTAGAAAATTTGAATAATATGAATGATTCTTGAATGAACTGAATTATTCAAATATTCTGAACAATTCCAGAGCGGGGCAAAATACTCGAAAATATTCAAAATAGCAGATACTATCTGTATCTAAAATACAAAATACTTTTTGAATTTAAAATACATTTATAAGTACTTCGTTTAAGGATACTTTGATTTTTAGAAGGTATTTTAAAAAGTACTTAAACGAAGTACTTCTAAATGTATTTTACGTGCAAAGAATCTTTTGTTTTTTTAGTTTATTCGAGTATTTTGCCCAGCTCTGACCGCATATGGTCTTTGATGTTCGAATTATTCGTGAATATTAATAAAAAATTGAATTATTCAAAATTTTGATTATTCTCACATCCCTGATTTCTGAATTTTTTAATTTTTATTACATAAATATATATATCTATATTTTATATATACATATATATTTTATATACATATATATTGTATATAATATTTATTATGTAATATAAATTAATTTTAGGCTTTGATTAAAAAAGTATACATAAACATTTTTATAGAAAAAAATGTTTATATTTTCAACTTTTTCTATCTTAAAATGTTTTTATTATTTCTTCTTTTTTAAATATTCGAATCGATATTTCGCCGGCGCCGACTCGTCGAAGAATCAACAACAGAGTACACAAAAATACTTCGAGTTGCAATCTCGTTCCCGTCCTCCGTTTGAACTTTGCCGAGTGATAGTAGAATTTTTCACACTTTCGACTGAGAGAGAGCGATAATGAGTTTAAATAACGCCGCAAGTAGCGCGGGTCGCATTGATCGACATAAATACGGAAAACCGGAGACGCCGCGAGTCAGTCGATCAAAAAATTTTGTCGCATACGCTAGTCTGGGAGTGTGAAAAAAGTGACAAAAAATATATAAATATTAATTGTTATTATTTTTATTTTTCCTAATTTGTTCAAATTATGAACATCCTCGTGCGTGTGGTTTTTTTCGTCGCTCTAACTCAAGCCGACGAAATTTCGCCCAGAGTCCGAACTCCACTGGGATCTATCAGAGGCTTTTGGCAATTGTCGCGCAACGGAAGAGAGTTTCAGAGCTATGAGGGAATACCCTACGCCCAGCCGCCAGTTGGAAAACTTCGGTTCAAGGTAAATGAGTATTATTAAACAATGATTTCCAATGATTTCCAACGATTTCCAACGATTTCCAACGATTTCCAACGATTTCCAACGATTTCCAACGATTTCCAACGATTTCCAACGATTTCCAACGATTTCCAACGATTTCCAACGATTTCCAACGATTTCCAACGATTTCCAACGATTGCCAACGATTTCCAACGATTTCCAACGATTTCCAACGATTTCCAACGATTTCCAACGATTTCCAACGATTTCCAACGATTTCCAACGATTTCCAACGATTTCCAACGATTTCCAACGATTTCCAACGATTTCCAACGATTTCCAACGATTTCCAACGATTTCCAACGATTTCCAACGATTTCCAACGATTTCCAACGATTTCCAACGATTTCCAACGATTTCCAACGATTTCCAACGATTTCCAACGATTTCCAACGGTTTCCAACGATTTCCAATCATTTCCAATTATTTCCAATTATTTCCAATTATTTCCAATTATTTCCAATTATTTCCAATCATTTCCAATTATTTCCAATTATTTCCAATTATTTCCAATCATTTCCAATTATTTCCAATCATTTCCAATTATTTCCAATGATTCTTAATGATTCCTGATGATTCCTAATAATTATTTGTTTGCGGATCTATGGACGTTAAAATTTCTTGAAATTTTTTTTTTTTTCTTTCTAGCCTCCTCAGCCTATCGGCGCATGGGTAGGTGAACTTCCAGCGACAAAACCGGGCTCGAAGTGTCTTCAGTACTTGCACATTTACAGCGATCCGAAGAATCGGGTAATCGGTTCCGAGGATTGCCTGTACCTCAACGTTTACACACCGCTGGAAGAGATATCGCTGAAGAATCAAGGAAAATTATTGCCGGTTATTTTTTACATTCACGGAGGTGCCTTTCAATTCGGCGATTCCACGGACGAGCAGCCGCACTACATGATGGACCGGGATATCGTTCTCGTCACTCTGAGCTATCGGCTTGGGCCGCTCGGTGAGTCAACGTGCCTTTTCGGTTCATCATTGATTCATAAAAAAAAAAAAATGTATAAAAAAAATTGATTCGTAACAAAGAATTGATTCATAAAAAATAATTGAATCATAAAAAATAATTGATTTGTAACAAAGAATTAATTGATAAAAATAATTGATTTATAACAAAGAATTAATTGATAAAAATAATTGATTTATAACAAAGAATTAATTGATAAAAATAATTGATTTATAACAAAGAATTAATTGATAAAAATAATTCATTTATAACAAAGAATTAATTGATAAAAATAATTGATTTATAACAAAGAATTAATTGATAAAAAAGAATTTATTCATAAAAAATAATTGATGCATAAAAAAAATTGATGTATAAAAAAAGTTGACTTATTTATAAGGTTTTTTGAGTACCGAGGACGCCATAGTACCGGGAAACATGGGCCTGAAGGATCAAAATCTGGCGTTAAAATGGGTCTCGGAGAACATCGAATGGTTCGGCGGTGACGCGAAACAGGTGACGCTCGCTGGCCTCAGTGCAGGTGGTGCGAGTGTCCATTACCACTATCTCTCGCCGATGAGTCGAGGATTATTTCACCGTGAGTCTCTTTTCACTGCATGTTTTTTTTTTTTTGAATTTCTTTGACTCTTCATACTTAGTAAAGAGTACCTAATATTGACCGACTGTTGGCTTTATTGGCGATACCTCTTGCACACGCGCAGGTGGAATGTCCCTCAGTGGAACGGCCCTGGACTGTTGGACGCAGACGGAAGCCTCACTCGAGAAGGCCAAGAAACTCGGTGCCGTAATGGGATGTCCGACGAGTAGCAACAAAGAGTTGATTCGCTGTCTCAAGACTCGTCCCGCCAAAAGCATCCTCGAGGCCGAAGCCGAATTCATGGTGAAGATACATAAAAAAATTTTTTTTTTGTTTTCAATGGAAAATTGAAGTGATTCGAAAGATTCGAAAGATTCGAAAGATTCGAAAGATTCGAAAGATTCGAAAGATTCGAAAGATTCGAAAGATTCGAAAGATTCGAAAGATTCGAAAGATTCGAAAGATTCGAAAGATTCGAAAGATTCGAAAGATTCGAAAGATTCGAAAGATTCGAAAGATTCGAAAGATTCGAAAGATTCGAAAGATTCGAAAGATTCGAAAGATTCGAAAGATTCGAAAGATTCGAAAGATTCAAAAGATTCGAAAGATTCGAAGGATTCAAAAGATTCGAATGATTCGAATGATTCAAATGATTTCACAAAAAAAGAAAAATTTCGACCATTTTACAATTTTTTGGACGAAAATTGAAAATCGTGTGAGAAACCAATTTCATATCTTTCGATCTCCGTTTGTATATTTATCGTATTTATTACAATTAATTTTTTTTTTTTTTTTTAATTTTGAAATTTTTGATTTTGAATTTTTGAATTTTTTTTTAAATCTTCTATTTTTTTAATGAAATGTTTTTTAGGGATGGCTGTACAATCCTTACACTCCATTCGGTCCGGTCGTGGAGACTGATTCGGTGACTCCGTTCATCGACAAATCGCCGATCGATATAATAAAGAGCGGCGAGGTGGCGGACGTGCCTTGGATGACGAGCGTCGTCACCGAGGAGGGTCTCTACCCGGCGGCGGAATTCGTGGCGGACAAACGGCTTATGAAGGAACTCGACGACAACTGGGAGCTCATAGCGCCCCATCTACTGGACTTCAATTACACGATCCCAAAATCCGATCACGTGAGAGTCTCGAGGGAAATAAGGAAGCACTACTTGGACAACAAACGGATCGAGCGACTTACCGCTACGGCCCTGATACACATGATTGGCGATCGGCTCTTCGTCGTCGACGCCGAGAAAGCCGCGAGACATCAGGCCAAAGTTAACAAGAGCCCGGTCAGATTCTACCTGTTCAGTTATCGGGGAGAACACAGCCTCAGCGACGTCTTCACCCATACCAAAGAAAACTTCGGTAAGATCGAGCAAAACTGTCAAAAACGTTATTTTCGATCATTTAAAAAAAAAACAATTTTTTCGAAAAAAAAATGGTTGGATCGTGTTCGGGATTCGGAGGTGAACAAACTTTGTCTTTGGAAAAAGTCTCTATCTCGCATAATTCTCGATAAAATGAGAGTTGAAGTGTTCGTCTAATTGTACCGAAAATCGAGCATTCTGATTGGTTGAAAACTTCATCGGGTTGTAACTAGAAAACCGTGCATCGTACGAAATTTTGCGAAGGGACAAATTTGCTCAGTTTCTAAAGGATAATAAGCTCCACCCATTTCCTTAGACAATTTTGGAACTTGTTGTTTAAGGTGTTTCACATTCCGACGATCTCTCTTATCTCTTCGCTGAATGGACTTCTGCGCTGACAAACAAGCAGGATGTCCAGATGAGCGAAGAACTGGCCCACATGTGGACGTCCTACGCCACGACGGGGTAAGCAAAATGATGTATTTCTTAATCCAGAAAAATGTGGCTCATCGTCAACGAGATAAAACGAAAATTGTTTCAAAGAATTCCTGACGTGGGAATCGACTGGCCGAAGGTCGATCCGATGAAAGAGGAGCTCGAGTACGTTCTCATATCGGGACCGGGCAGATACAGTGTCGAGAGTAACCTCAATCTCGGCGAGAAGGACTTTTGGAAAACCATAAACTTCAACGAGAACAGGCTCGCCGGAAATTCTGGTAAACCGAGAGATGAATTCTGACGTGAATTTATGTAAATAAAACGTGTATCCAGTTGTGCAGAAAAATCGCGGAGATGGATCGCAGAGCCCTCGATCGAACTTCAATGAGGCGAAGACCGGACAGATGTACGACTATTAGACCTCGTGTGGATTTTAATTGTTCCATCGAAGACGCAAATCCATCAACAACCAAAATGTCTTCTCAAACAAGTACATTTTCTTGTCTGTTAAAAAAAAAATGTAATAAAAAATAACGGCCGAATTGTGCTCGAGAGCATGGATCTTATGCCAACGCGATGTCCCAAGCTCGGCAGCTTCCGCTATCCGGCCGCCAGATGGCCGCGCCGCCAGGCGCTTCTCGCAAGCGAACGGTCGGTGCCAAGCCTATAAGTATCTTCACCGGTCCTATGCTTCGCGTACTCTTACCAATCCTCTCCTCCGGATTTTTGCCCTTCCGAAGTTTATGATAAATATTCCGACATTATCTTTGACTATAAAATAGAAGGCAGAAATATTACCTCACTTTTCTCCGCCGCTTCAATACATAACTGGTCCAGAACTCAAACTCTACTAATTTCTCTCGTCAAAAGGTCCCAAAAATGCTGGTTCCAATATTTTTAATGTATTCATCGATGCATCGAAACACTTCGGATCGAAGGACACATTCAATTGCGGAAATTCCATAACAACGCCACTCAGAGGCAGATCGAGGTCGTGGGTGGAGGAGGTTCGAGGCAAAATGTGCAATCCCGTTAGGGCGTGTTTGCAGGCCGGAAACCGCGCGCGGTCCCGAGAGAGCGAAAGAATTAAATAAATAAAAGTGTATCTCGTTGCGGGTTCCTGTTGGGGATCTTCCTACGGCCAAACAAGGCGATGAAGAGAGGAAGAGGAGCGAGAGAGTCGGTGGAATCCGTGCCTGGGAAGCGCCGAGGGCAATACCGGTTACACGCAACTGTTTCACTTGCAGCCCTCCTTCGTGCGTACATTATAACATAATATAGTTATGCGTCCTGTAAAGCTGAGTTTCTATGGAGCTAAAAAAAAAGAGGTAAAGGGGGCGCTGCAGTAAAAAAAAAATCACCTAACGCTGTATGCAGTCAGACGAGTGTCGTTGGCGTGAGTCACACCGGATTCTTCTTATCCATTTTTTTTATCATCGCGCATTATCAACGTCTATGATTTTAATTCCTTTTTATCCTCATTGGACAAGATACTTGATATTTTTATGCGCACGTTAATTTCTTTTTTTTTTTTTTTTTTTTAGGTCCCTCTTATTATATTCCGATTTTATAGAGAAAATATCCAGGCTCGGATATACCTGTGAGGGGACTTCGATCAATTTAGCCTGGCGTTCTCGCGCGCTGCAGTGGCAGCGGCGTCGAGGATGGCGCGTTCCTCGCGAGCCATCGTAATTACCTCGCGGCCTGGCTCGAACGTCGGGCATTAATTGGACGTAACAAAATAATTAATCTCACGAGCGCGCGGGTTAGATCATCGCCCAGCGGGTGGAGAATTCAACGGCCGCCGCGTCTCGGTGGCTATATCGGTGACAGGAGCTTCTTCAACAATTTTCATCTATTCTGTTATTAAACGTCGAGGTACATCAATGGCATTTATCACCTTCCATCCCGGTAATTAAGTGAATAATATTTCGCAATAGATTTATCTTGAACCGGCTTGAACATAGCATCGATCGACTCGAGCGTTTCAAGAATTCTTTTTAGCTACCACGTGTTTGGGATTCTTTGTGCCGTGAGTTTTGACATTGACATCGTACATTTTCATAAAAATTGTTGCATCGTCTTCAGCGTCGAAAACCGAACAAACTTGTCCTTTGAAGTTTTTTTATCCTATCAGCAGTTTCGGAGATACAAGCGGTTGAAGGTTTCGGCCAATGAGAGCGCTCCGGTACTCGTGGCGCCATCTGTAGCGTCGCTCCTCATTCGCGAAAACTTTATCTGCCCGTAACTCGGTAACCGTTCACTCTACGAAAATTTGCCAGAAGGCAAATTTGTTCAGTTCTTAACCGCGAAGACGATACTGTAGTTTATGTTCACAAGTCTTGCATTCGAACATATTTTTGCTTCCTCATAGAGGAAGCTTTTTTTTAATTTAAAAAATAACATTTTAGAGATTTTAATGAAAACGTGTTCAGAATGTTCCAAAACGTCGAAAAATTACATTTAAAAAATGTCTGGATAGATGTGTATGTGTGTGTGTGTGTGCCACGCCTGCAATATTCAAACGTCTATAACTCAAGAACGGTTTCATCAAACGGGTTGAAATTTAGCACGCATGTAGAGCAGTTGGTTGCCTCTGTTTGTTACAATTTAGGCAATAATTGAAACATTTGTTCAAATTTTATCCAATTTTAACGTTTTTGAAAAAACTATGTTCGCGCTCTAGCTTTCGCAAATTTTGAGTTATCGCACTGAAACTTTCTGTAGAAGTAGACCAACATCAAGCAATGTTCGATATTAAATTTGGTAAGAACTGGTCGAGAGGTCTCAGTTTTGTGACATTTGCAATTTTTCAAAAGATATGATTTGCACTCTAGCTCTCATAATTTTTTAGATATTTCCCTAAAAAATTCGACATAATTTAATTATTATGGATCTATCTTCCCTATTAAATTTTGCAAGTGTCAATCCAACCGTTTAAATTTTACAAAATTTTGAAAAAAAAAAAACAAAAAATTCGCACCTCACAACAGACGCCTGCTTTCGTTTCAAATATTGCTGGAGAAGCCAAATAACTGGTAGATTCGGGATCAGTGTGAACAACAGATTAAATATAGTTCCTGAGCGACAACCAAAGAAAAACTTTTTTCCTGTAGCCACTTTTTTGCCTGTAGCAAATAGGTGGCAAATTACCTATTTGCTCATCGATATTCATTGCCTCGACAATTAATATTCGTTTATCAGAGTCCGTGACCCGGACATTTAAAGGACCAAGAGTACCGAGATTAAAAAAAAATATCTACGTTATCACAATATGGCAGTTTTATTTTTCGTATACAAACTCGAAAAAAAAAAAAAAAAATAAGAAAGCCGCGGCAAGAGCGGAGAGTACTTTGCGTGTCCATGAACGAAGATAATGTTGGCGTTCGGCCTCATCATCGAGAGTACACAATACCCAGGGGCTTCGCTAAACACGTGTTAAATAAACACGAGAGTCACTGTGAACGGCCGATGAATCAGCCATCCGATAGTCCACACGTGAAATCGAACTAAAGACTCGGCCAACAAAATTTGCTTTACTGTATCCTTGCTTTTTTAATTCTCGAAAAAAAGAGGAAAAAAAAAGAGGACACGAAAATAAAACAAAAATTTAAGAAAAAAATATGTGTCGGCCTTGCGATTCGCGATTCTTCGGTACTTACGGTGTTCAAGTGTCTCCGCACGCGAGTACCATTTTGTGAGTGAAGAATAATAAAAAAGAACGCAGTCACTTTAATATTCCTGCATTCGACATGTAAAACAGCATAATTGGGCGGATATGTTTAGATGCGCCAGCGCACATACCACGATTAGAAATCACTCGGCTCGACTTTGTCTTGCGAAAGATCTCATCTCGTGGGATCCTTACGCTCTCGCTGACAAATACTTTGTAAACGGAGAATCGTGTCTATCGGTACGTAGTACTGAGGCGTTTTGCTAAAAATGTTTATAAAAATGTTTATGAAAATGTTTATAAGAATGTTTATAAAAATGTTTATAAAAATGTTTATAAGAATGTTTATAAAAATGTTTATAAAAATGTTTATAAGAATGTTTATAAAAATGTTTATAAAAATGTTTATAAGAATGTTTATAAAAATGTTTATAAAAATGTTTATAAGAATGTTTATAAAAATCTTTATAACAATGTTTATGAAAATGTTTATAACAATGTTTATGAAAATGTTTATAAAAATGTTTATAAAAATGTTTATAAAAATGTTTATAAAAATGTTTATAAGAATGTTTATAAAAATGTTTATAAGAATGTTTATAAAAATGTTTATAAAAATGTTTATAAGAATGTTTATAAAAATGTTTATAAAAATGTTTATAAGAATGTTCATAAAAATGTTTATAAAAATGTCTATAAGAATGTTTATAAAAATCTTTATAACAATGTTTATGAAAATGTTTATAACAATGTTTATGAAAATGTTTATAAAAATGTTCATAAAAATGTTCATAAAAATGTTCATAAAAATGTTCATAAAAATGTTCATAAAAATGTTCATAAAAATGTTCATAAAAATGTTTATAAAAATGTTTATAAAAATGTTTACAAAAATGTTTACAAAAATGTTTACAAAAATGTTTACAAAAATGTTTACAAAAATGTTTACAAAAATGTTTACAAAAATGTTTACAAAAATGTTTACAAAAATGTTTACAAAAATGTTTACAGAAATGTTTACAAAAATGCTTACAAAAATGTTTACAGAAATGTTTACAAAAATGTTTACAAGAATGCTTTTCACGATTTCGACATCCGCAATTTTTGACCGAATTACACCAACTTAATTGTGATTCCCGCGAAATCGGTAGAACGAGACCGTCCGCCGTTACTGAAATCTCGATCGGAGTCGAGATCGAACAGAGGTTCGTATTAACATTCGAAAAATTTAATTCCTCCACGTACTTATCTGCTGGCTATCTCGGGATCTATCGGGCGATCTATGACCGTAACAAATCCATTGGGAGCCCGCCGACCCGAACCGTTACCCACAGTGTGACGCGCATAGGCGATCCACGATCCCATCATCGATGCCAACGTCACAGATTCAAATTATCATAATTCCGTAGAATTTCGACGAATTCTACCGCAAATTTTTTCACCTCTACCTCCCATCTCACAGACTCGCGTTATAATTTTTTAATATTTTTAATTCCAACCTACCACCAGAAAAAAAATAAATAAAAAATTCCGCTAATTCACTCAAAATGAACGACGCCGCCCGAGACGGATCATGATTGATCGATGACGCTCAGGTACAAAAAAAAACTAATCTACCGGTTAACGGATCATTCCCTGCAGCCGAGTCTTCCCTTTCGTCGGTGCACTCGGAGGAAAACGAGACGGGCCATATATATATATTTTTTTTTATTTTTTCTTACGTCTATTTATAATCGTCAAGCCTGGAGGCGAGTCGGAGACGCGGACCGTTAGAGAATGAAAAAATTTTCGTCCCGCGCGCCTCGTTCGACTCGAGTAGATCGAGCTGTGGAGCAACGCAGAACCGCACGCTGACGTTACAATTTTATTTGTTTCCGGTGTTAGAGAGAGGCCCGCGCGGGATAGAGCCTCGCTTATCTCGGCTCGGGATCTCACCTTAATTAGTGCTCCTTTAATAAATTATTTAACGGGCTCACTTCCTCGGGCTCTGTCCACGCGGGACCTTTTTTTTTTCTCGCGCTGAGCTACGGCCCGGGCTCTCGAGATCCCACGAACATTTGCATCTTGCCAGGACTCTCCCGCCGCGGGACGAGACGAAAAATATTTTCGTTCGAGGCGGTTTTGATGCAAATTTTTTTTTTTTCGTATATCGTCAAATTTAAATATTAAATATTAATAACCATGATATAACATAATGTAGTAATAATATATTACATATATATTAGATATTGTATATGTATTGATAATATAATATGATGTAATAACAATGTATAATGTTATTATTAATATTCATAAATTATTGAATTTAATATTTTATTTAGACCATTTTTTTTTTCCATTTTTTTTGTTTTTGACTTTGATGCAACGACAAATAAAAATTATCTTCGTTGTTGCTTTGGATAGGGTTTGCTCGAAATGGTCAATTTTTATTTGTTTTTTTTTTTTGCGAAGCAACTTTTCTGTCTAATAAAATATTTATTTATTATTGAAAAAAAAAAATAAACAAATGGTCTTCAAATATTTGAATATAGTATCAGAAAAGTTCAAATTTCACAGATTATTAATGTCTTTTCATTGTAAAAAGGTTCATAATAAATAAATAAATCAATAGATACAATGTTCTAAAATTTTGTTCTCGGTATGGAATGGTCTTAAAATTTTTGCGGATTTTTTTTGTTCAATTGAGAATGATGAAAGTTTTTTTCTAAAACAGCCGTTTTACCAAGCGAAGATAAAATCTGTATTAAAAAAATTTATTAAAGAAATAAAAAAAATAAGTGGAAGAGTTTAATCCGGGCAACTATTGCAAAATAGTATCCGAACAAAAATCTAATTTATTTTTTCAATTTTGGATTTTCAAACATTATAAAAAATGTTTGATATACAAGTTAAAATTTCATAGATTGTTAGTATTTTTTTTTTTTTTTGTAAAAAGGTTTTACGTTAACAATAAATAAATTAATAATAATTAATAATAAATTAATAAAAATCAAGAACGATAATTTTCTGAAACAGGCCTTTTAGCCAACGATGTTAAAATGTGTAGTAAAATAAATAAAAATGTCAATTAAAAAAAAAAATAGAAAATAAGCGGAAGAGTTTAATTCGGGCAATTATTGTAAAATAGCTATGCGAAGGATTCGGCAATCTATCCACCACCTCGGTGCCCGCGGAGTCTGCGTACGAGAACCTCCCGATGATGCTCGCGAAATTACGAAAATTGCTGACCGCTCGGGCCGCAGTGCTTGACCCCGAGGTCGAGCAACCCACTCGAGGGCAGAAACGTTTATGCATACTCGTTACCGACCATCCTTGCCAAAATAAACTCCACGATCTTTCGCACCCCCCCCCCCCCCCCCCCCTCTCGCCCATCTATGTATCTCATATAAAATACTTTTGAGATATTCGAATAAAACTGACGTAATACGGCTGAAGAAAAAAATTTATTACCGAACCTACAAAAAAATAAAAAAAAGATAAAACGACGATTAATAATTAATTTTTTTTTTCTAACTAATATTATAATACTCTTAATGTTTCATTTTTGTAATTTCATAATTTAAGAAATTATGAAAATGAATAACAATAATAATATAATAATTATATTTATTTTGAAGAAATTACCATTATTCTAATAATCATTTTTTTTATTTGAGAAATTATGAATTCATAAAAATGACTATTCATTTATTAATAAATAATTGTTTATAATAGTTTTATATAAATAATAATTAATTGATAATTTTGTTAATAAAAATTCCGATGTGCCATTTTGGCTTCCTCATTGAGGAAGCTATACTTAAAACGCAATGAAAAAAGTTTTAAGGCAATTTTTAATCTAATCTTCAGTGCCGATTACGTAACTATAACTCATTTTACTCTTTGCGTGACGTTTGATTCAGAAACGCCTGTCAAAAAAATTTGAGAAAAATCCAAAGTTTTGAAAAACCCATAAAATTTAAACGGTCGGATCAATTTTTGCTAAATTTAATACAAAACATTGTACAGTGTTAGTCAATTCCTGTGCCAAATTTGAGCTCAATACATCAATATTTACTCAAATCAGACCATTTTTAGTAATTATTCAAAAAAATCAAAATTCGATAAAATCTGATCTCTTAGGTAGATTTAGGCCAAATTCAATACCAAAGGTCTTCGTTCATAATATTGTATTTATATGTACTTTTAGGACGATAGCTCAAAATTTACGGAAGTTAGAGCTACGACAGACTTTTTTTAAAAATTTCGAATTCGCGTAAAATCTCGAAACGGACCTCAATCTCCATGAAAATATATCGAAGGAAGAGACGTGACCATTCTACTAGTGTACAAAATTCCAACCGGCTATCTCAACCCGTTTCCGAGTTATAGTCGTTCTAAGCAATTCACGCTGTCACGCACACACACACACACACACACACATACACTCACACATCCGGACGCCAGCTAAAAATCACATTTCTCGACGTTTTCGACCATTTCTAGTACGCTGACATTAAAATTCCTCTATGAGGAAGCAAGATGAATAAATTTTTGTTTGTCCCCGACGGGAAAAAAAGTAGCCGATGGAAATACCTGCCGGAAGGGATAAAAAAAAGTTTTACAAATGGCACAAAAAAAATTAAGTATATCGATACAAAAATTTATCATTCCACTCCGGGTAAAAAATACATATGAATATAAGGCGAGTCGCCGCGGCAAAAAAAAGTCACGGTAAGGCAAATTAAGATCCGGCGAACGAAAAATCGAAGTCGAAAAATCAATGTTTTTTCTTCGAATAAAAAAATATCTTTGAATTAAAAGTTGAGTGCGGGATTATTTTTCCAGCGCCTAGTCGAGAGAGAATTCCGTCCGAGGAAGATCGCCGGTCCGAACAACGCGTGTGTCCGATGACTCGAGATAGACAGATCTTCGTCTTCTTCGTCCAGGAATGAGGATATTGCGTAATCGCGATGACGAGTACAACGAGCGTTAGGCCAAGACGCCGCTGAGGTTTATGACTGGCGTCATCGGACTCTGCAGGCATTTTTATTTTTATTTTTCACCTATCGATTATACACAGTGTAGTATACATTCGATCGATAGTTTTTCTGAAAGCCCGTACAAAAGATAGCTGTACGCTTCTTCTTCTTGCGGACGAGAGACGATGTCGTCATTGAGTGATGAGTTGAACACGCGATCCGCTCGATGCGTACAACAGTGGGGCGAGATGGACCGCGGTCTATCTGAGGTGAGTCAATTTTTATCACCGTCGAAAAAAATGGGTAAAAATTGACCGTTTCGACGCACACTCCCCCAATTACCCTCAGTTATTTCATCTACAAGCAATCCAATTGATAAAGTGGGACGGGGCAAAATGGACCATTTAAGATGAGTCATTTTTACGTCCGCAGAAAAAATAGGTAAAAATGGTCCTTTTCGCCTCACGCTTCCCCGATTATCCTCAGTTTTTTATTTATAAACAACCCAGCCGATAAAGGCGAGGGGGTCCAAATGGACCACGGTCCATTTCACGCGAGTCATTTTTATGTCCACAGAGAAAATTGGTAAAAATGGTCCGTTTCGCCACACGCTCTCCCAATTACCCTCAGTTATTTTATCTATAAGCAAACCAGTCGATAAAGTGGGAGGGGGCAAAATGGACCACGGTCTATTTAAGATGAGTTATTTTTATGTTCGCGGAAAAAATTGGTAAAAATGTTCCTTTTCGCCACACGCTCTCCCAATTATTTTATCAGTTATTTTATCTATAAACAATCCAGTCGATAAAGTGGAGGGGGAAGGGGGGGGGGCAAATTGAACCTTCCATTTGAACCGATTTATTTGAAACTCCCTCGAATAAAAAATTGGTAAAAATGGTCCGTTCAGTTCCGCCCTTCCCTATTTAACCTCAGTTATTTCATCTACACGCGCCGCAGTCGATAAATGAGACGGGGAGAGGGCGGGGGGTAAAACGGACCAGGTTCCTTCTTCTCGCAGATAAGAGAAAATCTCCTAATTCATCGTTGACTCACGAGTCAAATACGCGGCTCAGTCGATTCACGAAAGAGTGGGGCAAAATGAACCACGTTCATTTTGAGATGACTCATTCGTATAACCAACGAATAAAAAAATGGTAAAAATGGTACCTTTGGTCCCCTCTCCCATTCACCCTCATTCACATAATCCACCCACGACCCAGTCGCTACAGATGTGAAGGGCAAAGACAGGGGCAAAATGGACCAGTGTCCTTATCAAAGAGAATTTTTAATCTTCCTAAAAAAAAAAGAAAAAAATCGTAAAAAATGGCCACACCCTCCCCTAACAAACCTCTTCTAATTTTCTCCACAAAACCTAAAGAAAAAAAAATGTTAATATACACATCGACAATGTCGAATAATCGAGTGATGTGAAATAATAATTCGATGAGTAAGAGGCCCATCTCCGTCCGTCTTCTTCTTTCTCTCGGTTACAGTGTCGGGGAACGCGAGAATGCCGGAGGAACGATCGTGACCTCGGGACGGACCTTGACCGCCCGCCACGACGAGTTTTGCTCTTCCTCTCCTCGCTGCTGGACCTCTCCTCGTCGTCCCCCATCCTTCTCTCCCTGTGGTGTGTATCCCGTGCCGTGGCAGGTTTCGTTCCCCTTGCCTGCACAAAATTAATTCCCGAGACTCGAATCGCGAGCCGCGCTCGCGATTCGAGACTCTGTGGTTTTCAGGTAGTACGTCGGGGCTCCGCGCGAATATGCGTATATATATATCTATACATACGCATGTGTGTATCTATATATATATATATACATACATGTGTATAGACGAGAACCATTGAAACAGGTAGACGAGAAGAAGAGTCTCGATTCCTCGACGCCTGCATCGTTGACTGGACCCAGATGGCTTTTTTTACACCAGAGAGATATAGTATAATAATAATAGATATATTAGGTTGAGAAAGAAGCCATTTGGTGCAAGCGGGGCAAAATGGACCAGCTTGAAAAATTTTAGAACCGGTCCGTTTTGCCCATCTTGATCGAAAATTCTATATGTATTATGTATATGTGTGTATGTATAGACGATAGCCATTGAAACAGGTAGACGAGAAGAGGAGTTTCGATTCCTCGAGGCCTGCATCGATGATTGGAACCGGATGGCTTATTTGCACGAGGGAGATATAGTATAATAATAATAGATACATTACCTTGAGAAAGAAGCCATTTGGTGCAAGCAGGGCAAAATGGACCACCTTAAAAAGTGTTCGAACCAGTCCGTTTTGCCCCGCTGATTTCTGACTAGGTTTCTTTTTCTCTGACGCCAAAACGTCGGCTAACGGTGTAGAGCGAGCCATTGGAGGTCGTGAGTGGGGCGAAACGGACCACGGGGCAAAATGGACCATTTTAGCCGATTTTCAAACTGGTCCATTTTGCCCCACTCGATCACCAGGCAGTCGCTCCTTGTTCTCCCAACACAACATCCTACCTTTTTTTTCAAAAATTCTCATCGAAATTATCAATTTGATTTTTAAATCAGTTTCTGTTTTCTTTTTCATTTTTTAAAATATCTATGTTGTCAAAAACGGGTAACAAAAATTCGGGCTCGTGTTGCTCGTTTTGATATTCCGTTGTCCGCTCGCCGAGCTCAGATACAGAGGGAAACGGACGGACGATCGTCTCGACGATCGTCGATCTGTCTGCTTGAATCGCGATCTCGCGGCGGCCTCCGCGAAACAGGAACACGATAATTGCGTAGGGTAAGTTATTGCCGGCGGAAATGACGACGCTAAAAAGGCGCTCGGTTCCCCCCCTTCTTATTCTCGGGCTGATAAAAGGTTTTTAACGAGAGACAGTCTAAGCGGCTCCGCGGAGTGCGCAGCCTTCCGAGGCACGGTTCAAACGCCCCGAGTATGTGTACAGAGCGAAAGTGGGGCAAAATGGACCCCCGTGGTCCATTTCAACCCCTCTCCGTCAATGTAGGTAGCTGCACTTGTAAACGGGTTTTCGCTCGGTATCTCATACGAGAAAACGCGCCGGAAGTGGTACGAACATTTTTTTTCGATTTTTTTTTCTTGGTTATTCGTAGGGTCGAATTTTAAGACATTAGTTTGGACTTGAGATCGAACTTAATATCAAAGTTTGGCTCGAACTTCATTGGGTGCTTAAGATTTATCGTGAGGTTAAATTTACGAACTTTAGTCGCACTTGATTTCGTGCTCAAGTTCGATCTTGAGTTTGAACTTCAATTTGACATTAAGTTTGATATTAAGTTTGATGTTAAGTTTGATATTAAGTTTGATATCAAGTTTGATATTAAGTTTGATATTAAGTTTGATATCAAGTTTGATATTAAGTTTGATATTAAGTTTGATATTAAGTTTGAACTTCAGTTTAAACTTGAGTTTGATCTTAAATTTTTCACTTGAGTTCTAACTTGAGATCGATCTGGAAGAACAATCAAATTTGAGTTCAGACTTAAGTTCGAAGGTAAAATTAATCTTAAGTTCGAACTCAAGATCGGTCTTAAGCATGCAATGAAGGGCCAATCATCGATCTTAAGAGCGACCATAAGTTCAACTATCGTCTTAATATTCGACCCTTAGGTTTCTTAGTAATTCTTAATAATTCTTAGTGATTCTTAGTGATTCTTAGTGATTCTTAGTGATTCTTAGTAAGTCTTAGTAATTCTTAGTAATTCTTGATAATTCTTGATAATTCTTAGTAATTCTTAGTAATTCTTAGTAATTCTTAGTAATTCTTAGTAATTCTTAGTAATTCTTAGTAATTCTTAGTAATTCTTAGTAATTCTTAGTAATTCTTAGTAATTCTTAGTAATTCTTAGTAATTCTTAGTAATTCTTAGTAATTCTTAGTAATTCTTAGTAATTCTTAGTAATTCTTAGTAATTCTTAGTAATTCTTAGTAATTCTTAGTAATTCTTAGTAATTCTTAGTAATTCTTAGTAATTCTTAGTAATTCTTAGTAATTCTTAGTAATTCTTAGTAATTCTTAGTAATTCTTAGTAATTCTTAGTAATTCTTAGTAATTCTTAGTATTTTTTACAGAAATTTTTCTTAACAGTTTTTCATCTAAATTTTTCTCAGTAATTTTTTTTCTCCAAAAAAAGGAATAAAAAAGCATAAAAAAAGAATTAAGTTTCTCCATAGACTATAGAGTCAAATTGTTGCGGCAAATGTTGAGGCTGTCGGGAGGATCGGCGACGAAGTTGCAATACGTGTTTTCGGCGGTTCAACAGGATATCCGTTCAACTGTAAGTTTGGTCATTAAAAAAATACGCCGATCCGGGGAAGCGAGTGAGAGGGACGGACAAGCGAGTTTATCGAAGCGGATCGCTGCTCGGCGGGATTTTTCGGCTTACAGTAATAAAAAATAAAGTAAAAAAAAAATGGGAAAAAAAAGACGTTCGGACGGAGGACAGGTGAAACTCTCGAGTCGTTGCGCCGCGATACCGTAACGAGACGTTGACCTATCGCAATCTTTCCAAATGTATCTTCAACTCCGTTAATTCTTCGGCATAACACTTTTTAGCATAACGAATTAGCGGCTCGTCTTGTTCGTTTTTTTTCTACCATTATGTCTCATTACTCAACTAGCGTGTGAAAAATTATTTCTCGTTAGATAATAGTGTGAATAATAAGTCGGGACGAGTCGTGCGGCAAAAAAAAAAATACCTGTAATTCCTTTTAAAAAGAAGCAAGTAAAAAATTTTTTTAAATTTCTTCATAGGCAAAACGAAAATTCGCATTTCATAAGACAATTCTTCGCTTCGGTTTGAATGTAATTTTCGTTTGAAAAATCGGACCAGCGATTGAGAAAAATTATAATAAGCACGATAATTATAACATCAAAGATTTATCGTGTTATTAAATAGAGACGGAATGTTTTCCCGTCCACGAGTAAATTAATAAATAGGTATCACTTGTTATAATTGTCTTACCTTTAGACAACTTTTTTTATTACGACATTTTCATTACAATATCACAATATTACATAATATTATGTTGGATGAAAATTATAATATCAATTATTATAATCATCTTTTTTCCGACTATTTTTTTTATTATAATATTTAATATCAATGGTTGCAGTCAATTTTCCATTCGATCATTTCTTTAATTATTACATGAAAATTATTATTTTCATAGAAATTATAATTAGAATGACAATGAAAATTTACTTTTTCCACATATTTTTCAAAATTGTGATATCTAATATTAATATCATCGTAATAATTTTTTCATCCTACCATTTTTTTGCGTACGCTTCGACCGATGGAGAAAAAAAATCTTACGGTAATACGAATCGTGAAGAACAAAAAAAAAAATCCTAAAAATGACATCTCACACGTTCGAGGATGTTAAAGGAAATATCCGTGTTCCCCGAGAGGTCGAGAGGTTCATGCGCGGGGCAAGATGGTTGATAAATCACTCGAGTCCTCTCGGGTGTGAGAGAACATGAATTCTTTCGAATATATCGCCGATAATGATGATTTATCGGAGTTCCCTAGCCGAATCGTCGAATGTCCGTGAGCAACTTTATCCAAACTAGCACCGTCGCTTATTTAACGTCGGCAAGTGCGACGGTCCCGCGTGCTCCGCCGGTACGGAAAATTTCGCGAGTGGATTACCGGCTGAGCCTGGGTTGTCTGGTCTGGGAAGGAAATCCTGTTTAGCTTCGCGCGCGCATTAGGCAAAAGTTAGAGTCGCACTGTAGGGGAGAGCGGGGCAAAATGGGACAGTGGGGCAAAACGGGAAAGTGAGGTAAGATGGAAAGGTGGGGCAAAACGGGACAGTGGGACAAAATGGGACCGTGGGGCAAAATGAAACCGTGGGCAAAACGGAACAGTTCGGCTAAACGGGGAAAGTGGGGCAAAACGGGACAATGGGATAAAATGGGACCGTGGGGGCAAAACGGGGCAGTTGGGAAAAACGGGACAGTGAGGCAAAACGGGACAGTGAAGTAGAACGGGACATTGGGGCAAAACGGAACAGGGGCAAAAAAATCATTTTTTCAATCATTTTTGGATGTCTTATTTTGCTCCATCGATACATCCGAAATTTCTGCCCCGTTTTACCCCACTTTCATATCTAAAAATGATCGAAAAATCGCGTTTCGACCCACTGCACCGTTTTACCCCAAATGTGGAAGCGCGACAGTTCGTAATTTCCAGTCATTTTTTTTTGTCCCATTTTGCCCCACGGATACATCCGTAATTTCCGCCCTGTTTTCCTCCACTACCACATCCAAAAATTATCGGAAAATCGCGTTTCGACTCACTGCACCGTTTTACCCCAAACGTGACAGTGCAACAGATCGTAATTTCGGAGTCATTTTTTTATGTCCCATTTTGCCCCATCGACGCATCCGTAATTTCTGCCCCGCCGTTTCGTCAAAAAAATTCTTGTAAAATTGCTTTTCGACCCACCGTCCCGTTTTGCCCCACGGGGCCATTTTGCCCCGCCCGTCTCTGCACACGGACGTAAATATATATAGTACGACAGAAGCGGAGAAGTTTGTTCGGCGATGAAGTAGCGCGGAGATGCGGCCCTGGTGCGGTGTCGCGTGCTTCTTCGTCCTGTCCCTGAGAGCCCGGTGGAATCCACTTTGCGGTCGGTCCGTGTCGCCGGGGCAAGGTCAACGCCCAACAACTTTGAGCATCTACTCCCGGTGGCTCCTCTCCGGGGCTTCTAGAGTCGCCCCTTTTCAGCTAGAATACACGCGTCGGTTGGGAGCGAGGCGTTACCCGACGACTCGCGATACGATTATTCAATCGCCTCTCGCGTTCCAGAACACTCTCACGGCGATGCACAGGTTTTAACGCGAGTCACCGCTCGAGCGCGACTTCAAACCCGAGACAGAGCTCGGGTACGATGTCGAACCCGGGTTTAAACCCAAGTCTGAATTTGAGAACGACATCAAACCTAGGGTTAATAAACCTAAGTCTGAACTCGAGAATTACGTCAAACCTGGGTTAATAATTAACCTAAATCTGAACTCGAGAATTACGTCAAACCTGGGTTAATAATTAACCTAAATCTGAACTTGAGAATATCGTCAAACCTGAGGTCAATAATAAACCTAAGTCTGAACTCGAGAATTACGTCAAACATGGGTTAATAATAAACCCAAGTCTGAACTTGAGAATAACGTCAAACCTGAGGTTAATAATAAACCTAAGTCTGAACTTGAGAATATCGTCAAACCTGAGGTTAATAATGAACCTAAGACTGAGCTCGAGAATTGCGTCAAACCTGATGTTAATAATAAACCTAGGTCTGAACTTGAGAATAACGTCAAACCTGAGGTTAATAATTAACGTAAGTCTGAACTTGAGAATATCGTCAAACCTGAGGTTAATAATAAACCTAAGTCTGAACTCGAGAATTACGTCACACCTGAGGTCAATAATGAACCTAAGTCTGAACTCGAGAATTGCGTCAAACCTGAGGTTAATAATAAACCTAAGTCTGAACTCGAGAATTACGTCACACCTGAGGTCAATAATAAACCTAGGTCTGAACTTGAAAATTGATTTCAGATCTGAGGTTAAATCCAACTCTGAACTTGAGCACGTATTCGAACCAAAGATTAAACCGAAGCTTCGACGTAAGCATTACTTTTAACTTAAGTTTGAACTTGAGCACAGTTTCAAACCTAATATTAAACCTGCGATCGAATTTAAGCACCGTTTTGCAACTAAGATCAACACCAACTTTGACCGTGAACACAATTTCAAACGCAACGTTGACCGTCAGCATAGTTTCAAATCCAAGTTTGACCTTCAGCATGATTTCAAACCTAATTTTGAGCTTGAACGTGATTTCAAACCCAACTTCGACCTTAAGCATAATTCATAACCCAAACTTTACCTTCAGCATGACATCAAATCCAACTTTGATCTTGAGAATGAATTCCAACCCAACTTCAGCACGATTTCAAACCCAACTTTGACCATCAGCGTGATTTCAAACCCAACATGACCGTCAGCATAATTTCAAACCCAACATGACCGTCAGCATAATTTCAAACCCAACTTTGACTTCGAGCATCATTTCAAACCCAATATTGACCTTGAGCATAATTTTAAACCCAACTTTGACCTCGAGCATCATTTCAAACCCAACATTCACCTTGAGCATAATTTCAAACCCAACATTGACCTTGAGCATAATTTCAAACCCAACTTTGACCTGGAGCATGATTTCAAAACCAACTGTGACCTTGAGTACGATTCAAAACCCAACTATGACCTTGAGTACGATTTAAAACCCAAATTTGACCTTGAGTACGATTTAAAGCCCAAATTTGACCTTGAGTATGATTTCAAGACTAACACTCGACCCATCTTTGACCTTGAGCATGATTTCAAAACCGACATTTGACCCACCTATGACCTTGAGCACGATTTCAAGACCAACATTTGACCCACCAATGACCTTGAGCATGATTTCAAAACTAACATTTGACCCACCTACGACCTTGAGCATGATTTCGAAACTAACATTTGACCCACCTATGACCTCGACCATGCTTTCAAAACCAACATTTGACCCACCTATGACCTCGACCATGATTTCAAAACCAACATTTGACCCACCTATGACCTCGACCATGATTTCAAAACCAACATTTGACCCATCTATGACCTTGAGCATGATTTCAAAACTAACATTTGACCCACCTATGACCTTAAGCATGATTTCAAAACTACGATTCGACCCAGGTTCGACCTCAAGAGCAACATGCAAATCCAACTCTGAACTCGATCGCGAAACCGCGCCCGAGCTCATAATCCCCCCCCCCCCCCAGCTCTCATCGCTCCGAACTTTACGATCCGCCGCCGTATAACTTTCCCTCCTCGCCTATCAACAAATACAATCCATAAGTTCGGATCATCACCGGCGCGACCGCCACCGACACTTGACCGCGATGAGTTAAACGCGGTCTACGCCAAAACGCCGTAAGACGTTCGAGAGTCATCGCCGTTCGCGGGCTCTCGAACCACCGGGCACAAGAACGACCGTATAAACACGATCGGCCGAGACTGGTTTACCCGGTGCGCGAGCGCCGCGGCTGACGCGATTCGCCGAATAATTGATGCACGCCCGGGAGAAGCGGCGCGCTCCTCCGTGCTTCTGCAAAGCCTCCGCACGTCCCCGGTAATGACGGGTCTTTCCCGCGCTCGCGCGCCCTTCGGTCCGTCCCTTCGGCCGCTCTCCGCGAGAGATCGAGGAACGGCGCCGGACCCGCCACGAGAGACGATGCTAAATTGGATGTAGCGCAAAAAATTGACGACCCTCGCGAAACGGGCAACGACGATGCGGCGAGGAAGCGAATAAAATGGATATACGTATGTGTGTGCGAGGTGCAGCCGCGTTTGGGATATTCTCATGATCTCGAGTTTATGGTTGTAACGCAGAGTTTATGGTGTAAGAGGGCGGAGGGAACGACGCGTCGGACCGGGCGTTACATAGTTTCATCTCGTGCAAGAGCGCGGCGATGGGGAGAGGAACCGGGGACGCGATAGCGTGTAATTCGCGATCGGGAGCGCACGCAATTGCCGTACGAGCACTCGACGATGACTTCTTGTTGCGTGATGCGGTGGCGTTTTTTTTTTTTTTTTTATGAGTTAATGAAAATGAGGGACGATAATTACTATCGATTATTCGCTTGAGAAGGAGTAAAGACGAGGCGCGAGTTGACCAATTTTTTTTTTGTGGTATTTTGCTATTGATAGAAAAGAAATGGACCGATTTTTTTTTCTGGCAATTTGCTATTGCCAAAAACAAAATAGACCAATTTTATTTATTTTTTCTGATTTTTGCAATTTGCTATTTGCAATTTCCAATTCAATATCGATATTAAATTCAATGTTCGAATTGAATATTGATATTAAATTCAATATTCGAATTGAATATTAATATTAAATTCAATATTCGAATTGAATATTAATATTAAATTCAATATTCGAATTGAATATTAATATTAAATTCAATATTCGAATTGAATATTCGAAAATTCGAATAATAGGAATATTTATTAATAACACGAATTATTCAAATATTCTGGGTAACTCTGGAGCTGGGAAAAATAGTCAAAAATATTCAAAATACCAAATACTATCTGTGTTTAAGATAGACAAATACTTTCTGTACTTAAAATACGTTTATGAGTACTTTGATTTTCACAAGGTATTGTAAAATAGTACTCAAACGAAGTACTTATAAATTTATTTGAAGTACAAAAAGTATTTTGTATTTTGAGTATTTTCGAGTATTTTGCCCAGCTCTGATCGCACATGGTCTCACAATTTGCTGTTCGAATTATTCAAATAAATTCAAATTATTCATAAATATTCATACAAAACCAAATTATTCGAAATGTTCATAAATATTCGTAAAAAACCGAATTATTTTAAATATTCATAAATATTCATAAAAAATTGAATTATTTGAAAAATACATGAATATTTATAAAAAATTTGAATCATTCGAAGTCTTCGAATATTCAATTCAAATTTCTAATTGAATTATTAATATTTAATTCACAATGAATTATTCAAAATTTTGATTATCCGCACATCCCAACGATACGCCGAGAAAAAGTACGACGGTTCGGAGAGAAAATGGGAAGACAATATTTTTTTTGTACACCGTAATCAATGACCGGGCGATTTGAGGTTCGCGAGACTCACCGATTCTCGAAGCTATCGATTTATCCGGAAATAGCTTTTATTCCATTATCATTCCTGTCCCCTGGAATATACCGGTGGCCTCTCCACGACGAGGGGAATCGATACCCGCGACGGCAACGAATTGTCCTGGCTCCATTCCAATTCCCGGCGCTTCGTTTCGCTGTCTTCTTCGAAGAGGCTGAATTGTAGAACCCTCTCTCAGCTCTGTCTCTCGGAGGCTATATTAAATCTCTATCGACTTTTTTTAACGCGGTGACTCTCGCGTCCCGAAGAGATTCGAAGCTCCTCGCGTATTACTTTCCCATAGAGAACGGGGAGGATTCTACCTTTCAGCATCTGCCGATTCCTTTGCGTGCAGACGGATAAAATTTGCACGAAATACGACCACAAAAAAGTATATATAGATGTTAAGAAACAAAATCGGAAATATTTAAGCGTATTGTGGAAACGTACGAACGTACGAACGTACGAACGTATAGATGTACAAACGCAAGATCGTTATAATCGCTCGATCGATATAGTCGCTCGATCGTTAAAATCGCACGATCGTTAAAATCGCACGATCGTTATAATCGAATGATCGTTATAATCGAACGATCGTTATAATCGAACGATCGTTATAATCGAACGATCGTTATAATCGAACGATCGTTATAATCGAACGATCGTTATAATCGAACGATCGTTATAATCGAACGATCGTTATAATCGAAAGATCGTTATAATCGAACGATCGTTATAATCGAACGATCGTTATAATCGAACGATCGTTATAATCGAACGATCGTTATAATCGCACGATCGTTATAATCGCTCGATCGATATAGTCGCTCGATCGATATAGTCGCTCGATCGTTAAAATCGCACGATCGTTAAAATCGCACGATCGTTAAAATCGCACGATCGTTGTAATCGCTCGATCGTTATAATCGAACGATCGTTATAATCGCTAGATCGTTATAACCGCACGATCGTTATAATCACACGATCGTTATAATCGCACGATCGTTATAATCGCACGATCGTTATAATCGCACGATCGTTATAATCGCACGATCGTTATAATCGCACGATCACTATAATCGCACGATCATTATAACCGCCCGATCATCATACAATCATACTTTGGCCCATCAGAAACTTGCAAACTCCATCGAAAAGAATTGACACATGTCAAGATCAGCGGCGTGGGTTGAAGCGGCATCGTTCGACGGGAACAGAGAGATGCACGAGTGTGCAGGGGCCGGCGGGACGGGGGGGGGGGGGGGGGGGGGCAATATCGTGCCTGTAAATTCTGACGAGTCCGCTCCGAGGTCGAAGCAGCGTCCATCAGGAAGAGTTCATCCAAGATAGAGAGCCTCCTCGCTCGCTCGCATCGAGTGAGATTGATGGTCATCACGATGGACCCTCTCCACGTCCATCATGCAAATACTGCCAAGTCGGTGGACGGCTCGGAGGACAGAGAGCCCGCGCGGAGAACGGGCCAACGCTGGCAACCGCGTCTCTCGCTCGCTCCCCCGTTACCGGAAAATCCATGCCGAGCCGGTGTGTTTCCCATGTACCACATAAGATAATGACGTATCATCCAGGCCGTTACAAACCAATAAGCCCCCCCCCCCCCCCCCCCTTTACGAACTTATACGTGAGTCTTATTCGTGGCCGGTACACATAAAAGAAGCCTTTTCAGCCTCATAAACCCGGTAGCTTTGCCCGCAGCGCGATGGACCAACGCGCCGGTGGATCTATCATTCGATCGCGCGTGTATATTTCCACCTTAAGCGTCGCGGTACGTCTTCCTACTCGACCGAATATCCACGCCTGACTCCGCGGGCCCTCGATACGAGATACGTGAGGAAAATTGATGGGCTTTCGACGCCGTTGACCCTCTTTCGCCGATTCCATTGGGGAGTTACACACGCCCATATTAACGGTGAGACCTTGGAACAGCTTTTTTTTAGTGTGATATTATATGTTATTTTGAATTACTTGAGGATTTTGGGATTCGAGGGTTTTGGGATTCGAGGGTTTTGGGATTCGAGGGTTTTGGGATTCGAGGGTTTTGGGATTCGAGGGTTTTGGGATTCGAGGGTTTTGGGATTTGGGGGTTTCGGGATTTGGGGGTTTTGGGATTTAGGGGTTTTGGGATTCGAGGGTTTTGGGATTCGAGGGTTTTGGGATTCGAGGGTTTTGGGATTCGAGGATTTTGGGATTCGAGGGTTTTGGGATTCGAGGGTTTTGGGATTCGAGGATTTTGGGATTCGAGGGTTTTGGGACTCGAGGGTTTCGGGATTTGAGGGTTTTGGGATTTGAGGGTTTTGGGATTTGGGGGTTTTGGGATTTAGGGGTTTTGGGATTTGGGGGTTTTGGGATTTGGGGGTGTTGGGATTTGAGGGTTTTGGGATTTGAGGGTTTTGGGATTTGAGGGTTTTGGGATTTGAGGGTTTTGGGATTTGGGGGTTTTGGGATTTGGGGGTTTTGGGATTTGAGGGTTTTGGGATTTGAGGGTTTTGGGATTTGGGGGTTTTGGAATTTGAGGATTTTGGAATTTGAGGATTTTGGGATTTGAGGGTTTTGGGATTTGAGGGTTTTGGGATTTGAGGGTTTTGGGATTTGAGGGTTTTGGGATTTGGGGGTTTTGGAATTTGAGGATTTTGGGATTTGAGGGTTTTGGGATTTGAGGGTTTTGGGATTTGAGGGTTTTGGGATTTGAGGGTTTTGGGATTTGAGGGTTTTGGGATTTGGGGGTTTTGGGATTTGGGGGTTTTGGGATTTGAGGGTTTTGGGATTTGAGGGTTTTGGGATTTGAGGGTTTTGGGATTTGAGGGTTTTGGGATTTGAGGGTTTTGGGATTTGGGGGTTTTGGGATTTGGGGGTTTTGGAATTTGAGGGTTTGGGATTTGAGGGTTTTGATATTTTGGGATTTTAGAGTTTTGTGATTTGTGGGAAGAACACGGTCATCATGTTTGTGGTGGTTTCATTGGTATAAATTTGGCACAAGACCACTACCGTCTTTGTGGTGATTTCCGTGGTAGTTCCACGCAATCGCTAAACCCACTAAGACATCATTGTCAACATCCAATGGAACAAAGCTCAATTTGTCACATCAACCCTATCGATGCGATCAGAACGCTGCTTTTCCCATTCAAAGAACACCCTACCGTGTGTTCACGATCCACCACACCACAAGCCAAATCTTCGTCATCAACGTCGAACAACAACAAACTTCTCGCTCGTTGTTTCCACCAGTCGTCCCGATCAACCAGCGATCAATCTTAAAAAAAAAAAAAACCTCCTCCTCCCCCATCAAACCCAACCCAAAAAAAACCACAAAACAACACGAAAACCCCCTCTTCTCCTCCGAGTCCCTAAAAAAAAAAAAAAAAAAAGATTCCCAACCACCCGAGCAAAAAATATTCTCGCACGTTCGTTCCCGGACTTTGGAATCGAGCAGTCCCGCGA
This sequence comes from Amblyteles armatorius, assembly GCA_933228735.2. Classification (NCBI taxonomy): domain Eukaryota; kingdom Metazoa; phylum Arthropoda; class Insecta; order Hymenoptera; family Ichneumonidae; genus Amblyteles; species Amblyteles armatorius. The sequence continues at coordinate 999,278 of OW121697.1, forward strand.
AGAGGTCTCGTTCGCAATCTAAACGAGTGCGGGACGAGATCGCCGTCGGTCTGGTCGCGCGAACTTACGGTCGGCGATCCCCGCGCGCGCGCGTAGGACTTGTCATGCGGGGCCCGTGAGCTCGTAGCTTCACGCGTGACTCGCCCGCGGGGCTCCGTTCGTCCTGGCCCGTGTCCCGCGACCGTCGCCCGGTCCCGCACGGAATCGCCGGCGTCGCCGCGAGCGCCCGCTAGCGGGCGACTCGCACGCTCGCTAGCGACTCGCACGCACGCGCGCTGCCCTCCTCGTGAGAACCGCGCTCGTGCCTTCCCTGTTACGACCGTAACACCGCGTTAAACGCACCGACGATACACGCGCGTACGCACACGCTCACAAAACAGACGCCGTTGAAGGGAAAACCAAGGGGAAAAAAAAAAAACAAAAAAAAAAAATTGTGAGAGACTCGATTTGCACTCGTTGCGGCGCGTATTGGCGCCACTACGGGGGGCGCCGTGAGACTGTTGGCTCGATGTACAAAAATGTCCCCGGCCGAGGTGCGCTGAGACGCCGGCCATTACGGGATTACACCCTCTCGCCGTGCAACCTCCGTCCGGTAATAAGACGCGGTACGTAGGTCGCATTATGGAGATTCGAGGGCGTTCGATTAAATCGAAGACGGAGCGGTGATTTTCTTTTTGTTCCGTGTTCTTCGGTGCGGATCGACCGGTCGGGACTGGAATGTTTAGGATACGGTAGGTACGGTAGTTCGACTTAAGTTCAACTTAAGTTCAACTTAAGTTCAACTTAAGTTCAACTTAAGTTCGACTTAAGTTCGACTTAAGTTCAACTTAAGTTCAACTTAAGTTCGACTTAAGTTCAACTTAAGTTCAACTTAAGTTCGACTTAAGTTCAACTTAAGTTCGACTTAAAGTTCAACTTAAGTTCAACTTAAGTTCGACTTAAGTTCAACTTAAGTTCGACTTAAGTTCAACCTAAGTTCGACTTAAGTTCAACCTAAGTTCGACCTAAGTTCGACTTAAGTTCCAACTTAAGTTAAAACTGCAGTCCATACTCGGGACTATAAATCGACCCTTAATTCGTTCGACGATTCCTCCTATGACTTCTTTCCCTCTTCTGTATTCGTTCTTTTAATAAAAAGGTCTATTCCTTAAATAAGAAAAATTACGGACAAATAATTAACAAAAGAATATCGAAGGATTTTTTGTTGCTTGAAAGGAGTCGATGTCTCCAAAGTTACCGCAGAGAGATCGGCAGACTCGTTTGGCGGCTGCCGAACCTCTCGCCAGCCGGGAGTCGACATTCGCCCCGCGCGTGGCCGTAGGAGGCTTTTGATTCACTGGGGCATTGTCTCCCGAGTGAAACGATACGCATACAATGCCTCGGCCACCGATTCGAATCTAATCAGTGACTTATGGCCCGACCGAGGGAGCCCTGCCGGCGCCACTCGCGCCGGTGTCCCTTCGCACTTGAAGATTCGTTTTAACGGCGAAAATTTGTTTTAAAAATTGAATCCGGTGGCTTTTTCTTTATCTGCACAGTCAGCTGAGCTTCGAGCTGCCGCAGACTCGCTTTTCTGTCGACCCTTTTTCGTGGTTCTATGCCGGAGTACCGGTCGTACAGATCGTTGCCGCTAGACGGCAGAGTTGTTTTTTTTTATTTACAGGAGCATCTTTGTGATGCGCCTTTGCGATGCGTCTTTGTGATGCGTCTTTGTGACGCGTCTTTGTGGCGCGTCTTTGTGATGAGTCTTCGTGATGTGTCTTTGTGACGCGTCGTTGTGACGCGTCTTTGTGATGAGTCTTTGTGATGCGTCTTTGTGATGCGTCGTTGTGACGCGTCGTTTTGACGCGCTTTGTGATTCGTCTTTGTGATGCGTCGTTGTGACGCGTCTTTGTGATCTGTCTTTGTGATCTGTCTTTATGATGAGTCTTTATAATGAGTCTTTGTGATGAGTCTTTGTGATGACTCTTTGCGATGAGTCTTTGCGATGAGTCTTTGCGATGAGTCTTTGCGATGAGTCTTTGCGATGAGTCTTTGCGATGAGTCTTTGCGATGAGTCTTTGCGATGAGTCTTTGCGATGAGTCTTTGCGATGAGTCTTTGCGATGAGTCTTTGTGATGAGTCTTTGTGATGAGTCTTTGTGATGAGTCTTTGTGATGAGGCTTTGTGACGAGTCTTTGTGATGCGTCTTTGTGATGCATGTTGCAATGCGTATTGTGATGCGTTTCACGATGTATTTTGTGACACATTTTATGGCGCATTGTACGATATATTTTGTAATACATTTTGCGATGCATTTTGCGATATATTTTTTTAAATGCATTTTGCGATGTATTTTGCAATCTATTTTTTTAATGCATTTTGCGATGCATTTTGTGGGCTGGCTCATCCCAAACAAAAAGTCTTTAAAAAATGTCCGTTACCACTTTTTCTCCGTTCTCTTGCAGTTGAGAACGAAAAAGAATAAAATAATATCAGTCGGCTAAAACTGCAACGATGAAATAGAGAGTTGAACGCACGAGTGGTCCGTGCGTAATAGGTCCTCCGAGTTACGACTGCCGCGCGGCGGCTGTGTGTGGTCTCCCCCAATTGGCTCTCAGCATTCTGGAGCTGGTTAGCTTTTCGGGACTCCCAAGCTAATGTGCATATTGCAATGAAAAAAAAGGGTTTGCGTGCTTCTCTCTGCGCATGCGCCCTAGACGGAGGGCTCTCGAGGCACGTTCGCCCAGACGAGACTCGTGTTAACACGAGCTTCCCTTCGATTTATTGCTACGAAACTCCCGCGTTGCGTCCGGAGATGAGCCGAAGAGCAAAAAAAAAAATAATAATAATAATGAAATATGAAGCTGGACGATTTTATGTTTTTTATGTGCGCACACTCTCGAAGTCAACGAGCATCGAGAGGGCCCTCGAGAACAGCAACGAGTACCCTCCTTTTTTGTTTAATTTTGCCATTCTGTATTTACGAAAATTCAGGCCGGGTATCGACGGAAATCGATTCAGCATCGTCAATTTCGGCTCGCGGGGAGCGCAATTTTGAGCGCTTGCACAATTATAAATTATAAATTATAAATTATAAATTATAAATTATAAATTATAAATTATAAATTATAAATTATAAATTATAAATTATAAATTATAAATTATAAATTATAAATTATAAATTATAAATTATAAATTATAAATTATAAATTATAAATTATAAATTATAAATTATAAATTATAAATTATAAATTATAAATTATAAATTATAAATTATAAATTATAAATTTTTAATTTTTAATTTTTAATATTAAATTTTAAATTTTAAATTTTAAAATTTAAATTTTAAATTTTAAATTTTAAATTTTAAATTTTTAATTTTTAATTTTTAATTTTTAATTTTTAATTTTAAATTTTAAATTTTAAATTTTAAATTATAAATTAGACTCAGTTTTTGTTTGCTTCCTCAGGCTAATGATGGGTCATTGACCAGGATCCTTCAACCCGTATCTTTGAATTTGACTAAGGAGTAGCTCGTAAATGTGAAATAAAACCTTGTTTGTGGAATAGACGATACAATCGATTAATATATCATACTAAGAACTTAAGCCAGCGGGTCCCGTTTTATTCTAATGAGGAGCTCTGTTCCGTTTTATTTTAATAAGAAGATTATTTCAAAAAGTAGGGTCCGTTTGATATTCATGTTTTGAGGATGTCGTTTTTTGGGAACTTTCTAAATTGCGGATTCGCGATGTTGCTGTGCCAAGTTCATATGAGACTTTAATCTATTTTCGCGACACGAATTACGAATTGCGAATTACGAATTACGAATTACGAATTAAGAATTAAGAATTAAGAATTAAGAATTACGAATTACGAATTACGAATTAAGAATTACGAATTACGAATTAAGAATTACCAATTACGAATTGAGAATTATGAATTAGGAATTTTTTTTCCGGCGAGTTACATTGCCATCTTTCCAACAGCCTCGGGCGCCGAAAGCCGCCAGCTTCGAGACGACTCCGCAACAGCGCAACGCCCCCCCCCCCCCCCCTCCCTTTTTCGATGGTAAAACTTTGTTCAAAAAAAGAAAAAATTCAACGGACACAATTGAATGATTTACCGAGACGTTTTGCGGTATGCATAATCGAGGAGCCTCGTAGAAGAGGTTAGGGGGGGGGGGGGGGGGGGGAGGGAGGGGGAGCCAATACCGCAGCTCGCGACAAGAAATGCGTTCCCGAGTGTTCGAACGCGCGCGGAAGGCGCGCGGTAACGGTTCACTATACCTTTAAATATAAAAAGCCCCGAGCCTCTCTTTTCTCAAAGGATACCTGCTTCCTTTCTCGCTCCTCCGTCGTCTTGGATTTGCCGTTCACTCCGCGGGCTGCACAAATATTCCCTTCCGACTTGCAGCCGGCGGCTTCGCACGGCTCCGCCAGTGGGACGCGGTATGAGACGGAGCAGCGCCTCTTGCGGAGCGAACGCGCACTAGCGTTCCCGCGCGGGAACGCGTGCGCGCGCACGTTCCAATGTGTAACGGGCAGTCGTTTGGTTTCGATGAGTTTGTGAATTAAGGATAAATTAAGCGCCCGATTTTTTCGGTGAAAAATGAAACTAATTTTTTAGGTTTTAATTCGAACAGGGAAATTTCGGCTATGATGAGAAATTTTGGGTTTTTTTTTTTTTTTTTGAGATCTCCGAGGAATGTTTGGGAAATATTCGGGAAGTCGCACTCAGCTCTCAAAAGTCGAGAGCATTTTCGCAGAGGAATAATTTGTGAATGTTGGTTTTTTAAATATTGATATTCAAGGGTGAAGAAAAATGGAGGAAATTTGAAATTTCAAGCTCGCGGCGAGAGAACTCACTGAGAGACCGACCGACTGCGACGGCTTAAATTAAGCGCGCGTTACTCAATAAATCACGATTTGTTCGACGAAAAAGAAAATACATTTTTTAGGTTATAATAAGAATAGGGAAATTTCGTCCATTACGAGAGACTGGAGATTTTTTTTTTTTTTTTAATTCGTCAAGGATCAGAATATTTAGGAAATATTTGTTGAAGCCCGCCGGTAAGTACTTTTGCCGAGAAATAATTTGTAAATGATGATATTTCAAAATCAATATTCAGGGATGGACAAAAATGGCGGGAAATTTGAAATTCCATTTTATTTCCAACTCCTGTTATTGATAAAAAAATGCCCTGCAACTCCAACGTGTCGTCCTGGGGATGAACGGGTTAATAGTCACGTGATTGATTAAGACAATTAATTTTCAACATCTCTTCATTTATTGTATTCATAATTAAAGTGGTAACACTATAATAATAATAATGATAATAATAATAATAGTAATAATAATATGTATAGTGTAGCGACAAATATCGCGGGCATTTGTTTAACATTTGATTGCAATGATTATCTTATTCCGTCGTGAGATTTTTTTTTTTTTTTTTATTATGAAAAAAGGAGAGAAAAAAATGTTAAGAAATATCTCGGATCCTCTCGCGTGGAAATATCAGTGTTACAATATAATATATATATATATATATATATCCGTTGCTAAATATTGAGGTGTGTGTCGATTTTTCTCGTGAGTAATATTCAAAGTTATTAAAAAAAGAAAAAAACGAAAGAAATATATATTAAGGTACAAACTTCGCGTCCATCCAACAATTATTCTCAGTCGTCGCGAGATCGATGTGGTGATTGAATTATTAGTGTTAAATTGTTTTTCACATTTTTTTTTTTTTTACTTTTTTTTTCGTGTCGTTTTCTTTTACTTAGATATTTATAGATAATGTCTTAGGAGGTACTGAAAACAATGACGGTTTTTCTTTTTTTTTTTATTATTATTTTAACGACGTTGGCGCGAGTGTCGAATATAATTCAGGTATTAAAATTGAGCTAAAAGGTAAAAATAGCTTAAATTATTTAAGACTCGTACTACTCGCTATATATATAACCCTCGCACTCACATTCACGACAATACTCTAACACGGATCTCTCGATTATTAAGTAACTAATTTTTTTATTTTTTTTTTATCGTCATTTTCTGAAAAATAGGAATCCGTTTCATTTCTCATGCGGCATCCAAGTTTTTTTTTTTCTATTCGTCGAGAAGAGCACGTCGAACGTCCACTGGAATAATTTGTGACCTTTTTTTACGGTAATTGGCGTCGTCGAGGTCATTGCGAAAAAAATTCTTGACCCAAAAAAAAAAATTCAAAAATGTCAATTTTTGTAATTTTTAATAAATTTTTCTTTCATTTTCCGATTGAAAAAAAATTCTTGCCGCAAAAAAAAAAAAAATCAAAATGTCAATTTTTGTAATTTTTAATAAATTTTTCTTTCATTTTCCGATCGAAAAAAAGATCTACAGATTCGTAAATAATAATCTTTTTTTTTCATACGCTCCTCCCAGTTGCAATTCAGCGGAAAAAAATTATTTGAAAAATCGAAAAGAATTTTTTTCACTCGCTCGACGTCGACTTTTTTTTTATGCATGCGACAAATCGCAGACGGACAGTGGACGATCGAACGGTAATAAAAAATACAAAGGTCTATCCCGGTCTAGGGGATGTCCCGTCTATAATCGGTTAATCAATATCGCCCTCCCTCTTTTTTTTACTCTCCGTATACGATTTTTTTTTGTTTTTCAATGTTTTTTAATGTTTTTTTTTTCAATGACGTATCTCGAACACTGCAACAGTCCTTGGGACCGTGTTAATATCGCTACGAAATTTCTCGCACCGGTTCATGAGATCTAGGCACGATTGTAGAGAGAAAGAGAGGGGATTTTTAAAAAATTATTACGTATAAAGAATGAGGATTTTTTTTTTTTTCAATGCCCTTCGTTATTTAATATATGTATAAAATCTCCACCGCGAAAATTCGTTCCCTCGAGACTCTGCGCAGTGTCGTTCGCTCGGGGGCGTTTAAATCTCGAGCCCAGCAAGGTGGATTAATATCGAACCGCCGAACAAAACGATAAAAAAAACTAAGAAATTGTAACCCATTTTTATAACCCGAAAATAGATATAAAAAAAAATAAAAAAATAAATGAAGCGAAAATTTGTTTTTTTGGAAAACAAAAAATGTTCGATTTTTTTTTAATTTAAAAAATTTTCTCGGAGACGATTCTGTTTGGTGGAGCCGAAGATAGCGACGGAGACCGGCCGAGAGGCTCTCGCCGAAAATACTTCGATATTTTGTAAAATATTTAAAAATCGAAAAATTGATTTTTGGGAAAAAAATTTGTTCGATCTTTTTTTGATAAAAAAAAAATTTTTCGGAGTTGATTCACTTCGCGGGCGTTCACGACGAGCTCCCAACTCGCGCGCGACGCGAAGAATGCACTCAGAAATATAATTGGAATATAATTTGTACTCGTCAAGAAATCGATCTTAGAAAAAAAAAAAAAAAATGACAAAATTTCGAAAAGCATGTACAATATAGAAAAAAAAAAGATTTAATCATCATTATATACAGAAATGTGTACAATTCAGCCACAATAAATGGCGATGTCCAGGAATTAAAAAAACGAAAGAAAAATACGAGAAAATAACGTTTTAAGGTCGGTGGTAATAAATTGTTAGATTTTTTTGTTGTTACTTTTTTTCTGCTCGCTCACCTCGCGCGCAGTTTCAGAATCCGTTCTCTCGAGTAAGCTCGAACACCATCGAACAGGGCGCGATCGTTTCAGGGATCTTCCTCTTCCTCGATTTGGTCTTTATTTAATTTTTAATTTTTTTAAAGTGTTTTTTATTTTATTTTTTTAATTATTATTATTGTTATTTTTTGTTTATTGTTCTACTGCCTCATGCTGATCGGTGGAGCGGAGTTTTCCGGCGTTCGCGGGTCAGGACGGAGGCTCAACCCAGGCCGGCCCACTGGGTGAAATCCGGCACTTCCCTCACAGGAACGTCCCGGGCGAGAGCCTTCACTCTCAGGTTTCGGTCCTCGGTCAGCAGCACCACGTCCCGCTTCAGACGACGCGGCTCGCATTCTTCTGTCGAAAAAAAAAACCAAACACAATTTCGATAAAAAGAGATATTTAAAATGTTTCATTCCTGTAAAAAAAAAAAAAAAAAAAAATGTCGACAAAAAAAATTATTTAAAATGTTTCATTTAATTTTATAGTCAAAAAAAAATTATTTACAATTTTTCGTTTCATTTTACAGTAAGAAAAATAATTACTTCACGTTTCATTTCATTTTACAGTAAAAAAAAAAAATTATTTATGTTTTGGGTAGTACAAACTAATTTTTATTTCCCTTCTTTCTAATAAAAAAAAATTGTTATTACTTTTTTGTTTCTAGTCAAAAAACGAATTATTTGAAAAGTGTATAAGAATAAATGGATATTCCCAAGATTTTTCCATAAAAAAAAAAAAAAAAATGCGTTGTTGAATGAATTTATTAATGGAACTGTATTTATTAATTTAAATATTATTTTTTCTGATAATTCGATGGGAACGAACGGCTATTTTTCCGCGGTCGAGCCGTGGATACCGAATGTGTCCCTGCTCACTCACCACTGCTTTGTTGATCCTTATTCCCAGATCTGCAGAGGCTGAGGCAGGTCGCCAAAATTCTATCGTCGTTTCTCGTCACTTCGTCCTGCGAACAAAAAATAAGCCCGAGTGGGCGACGGATATGTTTATATTTTTATATTTTTTAAAAATATTTTTTTCTCCCGACTGCCCGCTAGGGCAAAAAAACGGGAGTTTTGCGTTTCACCGCGATTAGCGATTCCGTTGTCCGCGATGTTCTTGTAAACGGCTGCAAATTACTTGACGAAATTTGATACAGCTATTCTATGACGTACCGTCATCAACGTTTTCAAAGAAAAATCAAAATCTGTACAATATTTGTAGAAATAAATGCAAAGATTATGAATGAATTGATATAATTACGATTAATTAATTATGTTATCATTCTACATTGTTAATTATTGCTATTATTGTTTACTGACAATATTAATTATTGTTACATATATGAATTATTTTATTCTTCTTGAAGTTACTTTTTATTAACCATTTTTTTTGTACTTTTTGTAAAAGATGTTTTTTGTTTTCATTTTTATTCATACTTTTTTTTGAGATTCATTTTTAAATAGTTAACAGTTTTGAATAATTTTTTTACGAATATTTTTTATATTTTCATATTCATTTCGATTTCAGAAAAGTATGCGGGCGAGCGCGGTTTCGGTGGGCAACCACACGCAGCGCCGCGACATCTGGCGGTTTCCATTTGAACTGAACCGACAAAGCAGTCGACATAACCTAAAACGATTACTCTTTCATCGCACACAAAGTACTTAGAGAGCGAGTACTTTAAAATCCGCGATCTAAGTCAATGTTCACACGGGAAGAATAGTTCCGCGCGAGAAAATCCGTCGAAAACGTTAAAACTTTGATGTACGGAGTCTGCAAACTCTCGAAGTGGTGTGAGCGTTTCGCGGCCGCCATTTTTTTTGCTGGGCAGGGGTTCTCAACGCGGATTTGTTATGATCGGCCATTACCTGAGCAACGTCCTCCTCGACGGTGAAGGTACTGGAGGTGAGAACGGTGCCGCGGGTGGTCAGGCATTTTATAGCCGGGTGTCGACTTCTGGCGAAGGCAAGAGCGGCTTTCGCGGATTCTCCAACCCTCGCTATGTGATCGGGATTGAGGGACGCTCTCGAGGCCGGCGGACACCCTCGGAGATCGCCACCCCTGGCGAGTCCCTCCAGCTCGTTCAGAACTGCAAACAGGAAGACAATTACCGCCGATAAACAAACACGTCTCAAAATAAATTCGATTCTAAATCAAATTATTAGAGTGTTACGAAACCGTATAAAGTTATAATGACAAATATATTTGACGCAATATAAATATCAGTGGCTCTGCTGGAAGAGTGGAGACGCAGTTTAGTTGCATTTTTGATACTCAAATAAATATTATAAATAATTAAATGAATAATTAATTTATGAATGTTTTGTTGTTCAAATAAATCGATTACAAAATTGAGAAAAAAGTCCGTTTTTTATACTCAATTACCGTACATATAGTAGTATTTTTTTTTACAAATAAACCGTATAAAATCGTTTGAAGAAATCTTGTTCATGCATTATACTTAAAATAACTAATAAAATATAGAAAAAAAATTACAACTTTTTTTTTTTATTAAAAAAACCATGATAGTAATCATATTCCAGGTCGAAGTGTCACCGAAAAATTTAGTTAACGTTGACGACACATTTGTCTTCGAATTTGCCTATGAAGTGTGTCCTCGCAATAAGATTTTCTTTATTTCATATTTATCGAAAAAAAAACCGTACGATAAAATCCTTTAGAAATTTCGCCCGTCCGACGATCATGAAAATTTCAAGACCACGCAAAAATGTACCCGATAATTCATATTATAGCCGATAATTCCCAGCCACCCCCGTAATTCCCGGCCGGACATGAATTATTACAAGTAAATTTGATTTTAACAAATTCGGCAAAATAATCCCTCGGGTAGTTAACGGGATTGCGAGGGGATTTCCTCTCGGTTTCTCGCTCGAAGCCCGCTCACAGATCTGGCTTATTAATACTAAGAGGATTCGGCGATATACATAGTACATAGCACACCGACCCCCCCCCCCCCGTACCCTCTACATGGCCCTAATATCGGAGGGGACGCAACCCTCGCTCCAGCAATAATGCACGAACTCGTCGACGTCGTTCCCGGGCGGCCCTCGAATCTCGATTCCCGGCCCTTTGTCCCGAACTCCGGACTCATCCTCGAAATGCGACGGAGCGAGAACAAACCGAACGTCATAGAAAATCGCTCGGCAGAAGCATACATTTCTCGAGAAATAGAATCTTATTTTTTTCTTTTAATTTGTGTACAGTTTTCGATGTCGAGATGTCGAAATAAAAAAATAAAAATTTTTTTTTAAATGATCCGAATTATTTTGAAAATTTCGAAAAAAATGTTTTAAATGACATCTTCATAACATGACTTTAAATAACATCTTCAACGAACATCTCCAACGAACGTCCCCAGCGAACATCCCCAACGAACGTCCCGAATGAACATCTCTCAAATTTCTCCAAATACGCGACCAAAAATTTGGCTTACGAGATCATACATTTCTCACAGAGTAGAATCTCATTTTCTTTTTCCACTCCGCAGTTAGTCTGTTAACAAAAATCATCGCAAATATTTCTTATCGATGTTACCGATATTATACATTTTCAAAAATAAACATGACGTACAAAAATGTCCAACAAAAAGTAAAAAAAAAAAAAACAAATTTCATCGCACCGAACATTTTTCCAATTCAGTCAAAACCCCAACAGGAAATTCCCGCCTCACACGATGACAATGTTCCACAAAAAAACGGTCTCGAATAAAAAAAAAAGTTTCGCATTTTTTCCTTTTTTTTACAATTTTTAAATTACTTAAATAAAATGTAAAAAAAAATTATCAGTAAAAATGTCTTCATAGTTTTTTCTTTTTTTTTTCATCTTACAATTTTTTTTCAAACTGCATTCTCGTCCGGAGCGTCGCGCGGAGGTGACGAATTCTCGAGATTCTTCGGGACTCGCAGAATTTCCAGGACGAGCGCGACGCCGCTCGCCCACGCCCGTTCGGACAAACGGACACTCTCCGCGTCTCTCCTCGCTGGCCGTTCCCGGTGCTCGAAGAGTCTCACTGGCCCACACCTAGTCACACAGCACACGCACTCGCCGGCGAGCCCGTGAGAAACCTAACTGTGAACACTACGGTTGTTGAGAGCCCGCTCGGGGTTGCCGACGCTGGCCGGTCTCCGGGCCAGGCCCGGCCGGTCAAAGGGCGTAACCGGCATTATTATTATTATTATTTTTAAACGTAAATTTTACAATTTTTTTATTTTTATTTTTATTTCCTCTTCATTAAAAGGCATCGACTTTCGTTTTTCAGCCGCCGGCGACGGTTCGGCACGGAGAAATAATACTCGGCTCCGGGCTGGGCCAGCGAAGAAATATCGCCGATCGGATCTGGACTCGCCTTCCTCTTCTCTCTTCCGGAGATAATTTTTTTTTTATACTCGCCGGCACGATTATCGTCGGTCTGGTAATAATGAAAAACAAAAGTAAATAAATTATGATAATTAATAAAAATAAAAGTATGGAACAATAATTATTACGAATAATAAAATAATAATAATAATAATTGAAAACAATATTTCAATCAATAACAGTTACAAAAAAGTCAAAGAATTAGAAAAGGTAATACTATAATAATATAATAATAATAAGTGCAAAGAAATTTTTAACAATAATTATGAGCGCAAAAATATTTTTTTCAATAACAATAAGGACAAAAAATGAGTGTGTCGGTTGGTGAAAGAAAGTCTTCGAACCTGAAGAATTTCGATGCAACCGATGGACGTTCTTCTTTTTTTTTGTTTTATTTTTTTTTCTTGCCTCCGTCTATTTCTCGTTCGCTTCCTGCTCCGAAATCCGATAATCGATCCGTACTGTGCCGGCCGACTCGCTGACCCGACCCGAGGATGCTCCATTGGCTCTTCCTCTGCCCCCGGTGCCCGTTTGGGAGATGCAGGGGAGGAGGGGGGCAAAATGGACCACCGGGGCAAAATGGACCAGTGCCATATCGCAAAATTGCAGACGCAATTTTGCCGTTCGTCACCGATAAGACAAATTGGTAACAAAATGGTCCCTTTTGCCCCACTGGACCATTTTGCCCCGCTGGGACATTTTTGGCCAGCTGAGCCATTTTGAACCGCTGGGCCACTTTGCCCGACTGAGCCATTTTCCGGCGCTGGGCCATTTTGCCCGACTGAGCCATTTTGCGCCGCTGAGCCATTTTGCGCCGCTGAGCTATTTTGCCCCGCTGGGCCATTTTGCCCCGTTGGTCCATTTTGCCCCCCTTTCCCTTTCCTCTCTCCAGAAGAGAGATCATCCTCTCTCCTCGGCGCGCAAATGGGATTCCAATCCTATTTGGAAATGTTTTCAATTGGATGAGCTCTCTCCGGCGAAGCTCAACGACATTTGGTATGCATTAGACCGCCTTCGATGCCTCCTCGAATTTCCAAGCCTCATTCACTTTCCGTGTCTGCGATACCCTTCGACGTATCGAACGTTTTGCGATCGGCAATGCGGCGACTATCAATTCGGGATTTTTTTTTTCAAGCCTTTTTTTAAGGCACTTTGGAGTTAATTTTTTTTTTTTTTTTTAAAGGAATTTCGTCCTTAATATCATTCCCCACGTTCGCGCCAGACAAAGTGGCGATTATCGATTCGGGATTTTTTTCAAGTCTTTTTTAAGGCTTAAAATTTACGAGTTAATTTTTTTTTTTAAGGTGGTGCAAATTAACCACGCTCGTTCGTCGAATTTCGACGTATGCAATTTTTTACGCCCGGTAGGACGACGACTATCAATCGGGATTTTTTTTTTCTTCAATGCATTTTGCACTTTTTTTTCTTCAACGAATTTTGCACTTTTTTTTTCTTCAAGGCATTTTGCACATTTTTATTTTTATTTTTAGAAGCATAGTGCGAATAAGCCTCGCACATCCCTCGAGTTTCGCCCTCGATTTCATCTCGCGTCGTGACTCCCGCTGCGGAACGCACACAAACCCACACAACCGGAGGTGAAGCCCGAGCGAAGAAAATTATTAGTCTCGCTTCGCGCACCCTCACTGGCGATGCAGTGAAAAAAAACCGCTTCGCTGGCAGCGAGGGGTCTTTCACCGCTTGTTCGCGGGACCTTCGGTCGTTTTCGGAGCGAGAGATGAGCGATTAGGGGGGGGGCTCAGATTTTTTTTGGGCTCTTCCGAACGAGAATTGAACGAGGGGACACATTTGTAGTCGAAAATCTCTCCCTTGAGCTGAAGATTGTAATCGAATGTAGCTACGCGTCTCATTCAATTTCGTGACCCGAAAAGGCTTTTTTAGATTCGAAACCTCCAAAATCTCAAATGAAAACAAACAAAACCGGCTTCATCGTATCGACGGTTCGAAACTGAGTAAACTTTGTTCTCGCATTTTTTTTCTCCGATCAGCGGTTGTCGAGTTACGGGAGATTTAAATCTCGACCAATGGAGGCCACTCGGTAGATGGCGCGCGAGTCGCCGGCGCGTCCGATTGGCTCGAAACTTTGGCGGCTCGTAACTCGGAAACGGCGCATCGGATCGAAAAACTTCAAATGAACAACTTGTCGAGCTCGTCGCCGCGAACAAGATGGAAAAGTACTTGATCTCGAAAAAACGACTCATGGATCAGACTACTCACCGACGAGCGGTATCATGAGGGTGTACAGAGGCTGAGTTCCCGATGTTGCTCTCGCGATGCTCTGCAGCTGCGGCAGGTAGTCGATGAAGCAATTCGTGTCCGGCACTAGCAGACGCGGGCGAACCTCTATGTCCACCGATACGGTAGATTTCTTCAATATCGCCTGAAAAAAAAACCAAAAATATTCTATAATCTCCACTATAAAAAAATGTTTAATGATAGAAAAAAATTATTGAAAAAATGTTTTAAAAAATGTTTAAAAAAATGTTTTAAGAAATGTTTTAAAAAATGTTTTAAACAATGTTTTATAAAATGTTTTAAAAAATGTTAAATTTTTTTTTTTTTTATTGTTTAAAAAAATGTAAAAAAACCGTTTAAAAAAATTTGAAAAAAGAAAAATGCTTTGCCACGACGATAGCACCTCGCCGGACTGCACGGCGATGGGCTTCTCTCTTTCGTACGCTGCCTCGTGAGAACTCGCCTCGGATCACGCACCGAGGAGTCCAACGCCCGCGCATATTAAGCGCAAACAAAACGCACGCACGCTCGTCTCGAACACACGCCCCGTTGAACATTCTGGAGATGAGACTTCGACTTTTTTAGTTTCGGTGCCTCCGCACCGGGGCAACTTTGACACTGACGGATGTGTCGTGGTCGAAGGTTGATAAAATTATTGCACTCTCTTCCGGATTGTTTTGCATTGCATATGCCATGAAAAAAAAAAAAAAAAAAAAATCAGCCAACCCTTTTTAAATTTTTTGCCAACTTTTTCCTTCTTCGCAAAAATAGAGGGGCAAGGGGGGGGGGGGGGCAATATGGCATCAAACGGCGGACCGCTGGCGGCGATTGGGAAGCGCTACGTTTATTATCGATCGTATGCGAGTCTGGACGGACGACCAGCTGGGACGCTCGTAAATCAGACTTATCCGAGGCGAAGAGGCGAGCCTGGGACGCATCTGTTACTTTCGGCCGCACATGAAACCGTAACAGTGTCGCACTTGATTATCATTATCGGTGCGTCGATAAACGGCATTCGGCCGTAAAGGGACTTCGTATAGATTTTCCGATCGGTATTTCTGACGCTTCTGTTTTTTAGATAATAATATATAATAATAATAATAATGATAATAATAATATTTATTGTGGCTGCTCAAACGTATACATTGCTTTTTTCTCTTTTTACAAAAAATATAATATAATAATAATAATGATAATAATAATATTTATTGTGGCTGCTCAAATGTATACATTGCTTTTTTTTTCTTTTTACAAAAAATATAATATATAACGTCATATACTAGTTGCTTTGATTGAAAATTATTTATAAATGCTGTC
Organism: Amblyteles armatorius; assembly: GCA_933228735.2. NCBI lineage: Eukaryota > Metazoa > Arthropoda > Insecta > Hymenoptera > Ichneumonidae > Amblyteles > Amblyteles armatorius. Next base: position 1,014,863 of record OW121697.1, read on the forward strand.
TTCTTGAGCTGTCCGCATAAGCCGTGAATGAGCTTGTTCGCGACCTCCAATCGCCTAACCTAACTTACTTACTAAATTTCATAAACATAGGATCTGCAAATAACATTTCAATTTTCGGCATTTCATGTCGTTCCTTCATAAAATCTAAATTCCTTATTCTTGACTAGTTGCATCGCGGCGGTACTTTGGTTTATTTTCGCAATCGGTAGAATTTTTATTTCATTTCATTCATCATCTTCATCATTTTAAAAATGATTTAAAAAATGATTTAAAAAATGATTTAAAAATGATTTAAAAATGATTAAAAAAATTATTTGAATCATGATTTCAAAAATGATTAAAAAAATTATTTAAATAATTATTAAAAAAATTATGCCTGGGCGGACGATCAGCTGGGAGCTCATAAATCAGATTTATCGGAGGCGAAGAGGCAAGCCTGGGACGCATCTGTTACTTTCGGCCGCGCATGTAACCGTAACAGTGTCGCACGTGATTATCATTATCGGCGCGTCGAAAAACGGTATTCGGCCGTAAAGGGAATTCGTATGGATTTTCTGATCGGTATTTCTGACGCTTTTTTTTTTTTTTTTTTTTTTTTTGCTTCTCGGTCGCTCTGCCGAGCGGGAGAGTGTGTCTTCGAGATCGCGTGTCTCGGCGTCTCTACGTGCATTCGTTCACGTACCCGGTCACGCCTGCTGTCTGTCTCGTTCGCTTCTACGTGTCCTTGCGCCCTCCACTCTGTGTGTCTGCAAATGCCTCTCTATGCGAACTACGCGTGGGACAAAAACGATCGAGCGACCGGAGCCAACGAGGATTCCGCTGCCAAGTCGATTATCCTATTTTCAGAAGTCGGATTTTTTTTTTTTAAATAAGATCGATTCGACACTTTTACTTATGTGCGATTTTTTAAATTATTTTGGTTTAATGAATTTATGAAAAAGAAATATTTCGCGAATTTAAGGCAATCCTTACGAATGGTGGTCATTTCGCATAAGTTCCAGAGAAATAAGAGGGTATTGCAAACACTTCTGGATAAAAATCCGAAAAAATCAAGCGCATTGAAGGGTCTTTTTCAGATTTTTTCAGATTTTTTAATTCACTGATTTTTTTTTTTTGAAAAATGTATAAAAAGTCACAGAATGCAAAGTGAATTTAACAATCTCGAGTCTCGGAATTGTGGACCTGTACAGCAAGAGGATTCATCGTAATAATTATGATAAATGATTGTTATAGCCGTTCCTAGGACTTCATTTATTTCCTATGTCAACATTTTGATGTTATTTCGAACTGACGTTTTAAGTCTTCAAAAGAATATATTTCTTCGTTTCCTGGTCTGATTTTGTGGACCCATTCACTTCGGCGATAATCCCATAAATTCAGAGTATTCTTCGAAGCAAGAGGATTCATCGTAATAATTATAATAAATCATTGTTATAGCCGTTCCTAGGACTTAATTTATTTCCTATGTTAACGTTTTGATGTTATTTCGAACTGACGTTTTAAGTCTTCAAAAAAATATATTTCTTGGTTTCCTGGTCTGATTTTGTGGACCCATTCACTTCGGCGATGATCTCATAAATTCAAAGTATTCTTCGAAGCAAGAGGATTCATCGTAATAATTATAATAAATCATTGTTATAGCCGTTCCTAGGACTTTATTTATTTCCTATGTTAACATTTTGATGTTATTTCGAACTGACGTTTTAAGTTTTCAAAAGAATGTATTTCTTCGTTTCCTGGTCTGATTTTGTGGACCCATTCACTTCGGCGATGATCTCATAAATTCAAAGTATTCTTCGAAGCAAGAGGATTCATCGTAATAATTATAATAAATCATTGTTATAGCCGTTCCTAGGACTTAATTTATTTCCTACGCTAACATTTTGACGTTATTTCGAACTGACGTTTTAAGTCTACAAAAGAATATATTTCTTAGTTTCCTGGTCTGATTTTGTGGACCCATTCACTTCGGCGATGATCTCATAAATTCAAAGTATTCTTCGAAGCAAGAGGATTCATCGTAATAATTATAATAAATCATTGTTATAGCCGTTCCTAGGACTTTATTTATTTCCTATGTTAACATTTTGATGTTATTTCGAACTGACGTTTTAAGTTTTCAAAAGAATGTATTTCTTCGTTTCCTGGTCTGATTTTGTGGACCCATTCACTTCGGCGATGATCTCATAAATTCAAAGTATTCTTCGAAGCAAGAGGATTCATCGTAATAATTATAATAAATCATTGTTATAGCCGTTCCTAGGACTTAATTTATTTCCTACGCTAACATTTTGACGTTATTTCGAACTGACGTTTTAAGTCTACAAAAGAATATATTTCTTGGTTTCCTGGTCTGATTTTGTGGACCCATTCACTTCGGCGATAATCCCATAAATTCAGAGTATTCTTCGAAGCAAGAGGATTCATCGTAATAATTATAATAAATCATTGTTATAGCCGTTCCTAGGACTTTATTTATTTCTTATGTTAACACTTTGATGTTATTTCGAACTGACGTTTCAAATTTTCAAAATAATATATTTCTTCGTTTCCTGGTCTGATTTTGTGGACTCATTCACTTCGGCGATAATCTCATAAATTCAAAGTATTCTTCTCACAACACATGTTACATGTGTTGCGCCAACCAAATGCACTGATAAAATACGTGTTGGTCGGCTTGCGTGTTGAAACAACACGCTTGAACGGCATCTTTCCTGGATTCCCTGTACTACACACTTCTTAGTGTTTTGCTATAGAACGCGCTTATTGGAATGCGCGTAATAGATGTTGTTTCAACGCGTTTACGGCCGAACAACTCACTTGGTGTACAGGTACACGCTAGGTATGCTAGATAGATAGAAATTCGTGTATTGCGTGTTCTGAGGCCTAAGAAGACCGTGCCACAAGATGCAAATCACTCCATAACAATTCCCTAAATCACTCAATAACATAATCACACGTTTTATGAAAGAAAACACTAGATGATCAACACACTTGCATATCCCATGTAGGTTTTGCCGATGGAACGGACGCGGCCGATGGTCGGGCTAGTGTTGGCTCGCCAATGTTCGGCCAAGTATTGGCTCGCCAATGTTCGGCCAAGTATTGGCTCGCCAATGGTTGGTTTAATCATTGGCTCGCCAATGTTCGGCCAAGTATTGGCTCGCCAATAGTTGGTTTAATCATTGGTGGCCAATGCTTAGTCAAGTGTTAACTCACCAATTGTTGGTTTGTCGATTTTAGGCCAGTGTTCGGCCGGAGTATGAACTCACCAAACATTCGAAAGTTGATGAAAAATAAAAAAGTTAATGTTCCTGCGAGTTTTTTGAGTGACCAATGTTTTTTGCGATCTACGGATATGTAAAAAGAGAACGTAAATCTTGAAGGTTGCACTCTAAAAACCTAAAAAAAAATCACAGAAGCACCTCTCAAATAGTACCACAAACTGGCAAATTTTAAAAAACATCTGAGAGGTCGACCGAAAAAAGTGGCCCATTTGATAAAGAATGTCTCACATTCAAGTGCCGAATGTGCTATTTTGCAGCTGTGTCTGATAATGGGCTATTGAAACAGGTTGTCCAACATCATCGGTTTGATGCGTCATTTAAAGTGCAGTGCAACGAATACGAATGTGGCGTCACGTTTACAAATTGGAAGGTCTTTCAAGCAGCATGTGTTTCGGAAGCATCCTCACGTCGACATTAACGAAGAAGCTACAAATATCTCGGATGTGGACAGAGATGACGTGGTTGAGATAGAAGGTAAATCATTGTAATTCATTTGTAAGATGGTTAATAGTTGGTAGAGCCTTATTTTTTTTTCGACACCCACGCACTACGGTGTCAACTGTCAACATGTCTTGCTGGAGGGGGGGGGGGGGGGTGAACACACTTACAACCGTGTTAAAAGTAACGACATGCGTGAATGCGTTTAAAGCGTGTTGAAACAATGCACGTAAAGCGTGTAAAATTTGCACACTTTGACATGTGTTGAGAATCAACACACCTTAAAGCGTGTAAAAAGACGATTCAACACCCGCACAAACCGTACATTTTTCTCCCTGTGATTCTCGAGTCTAACGACACATTTTCAACAAGTTGTGGGTAAAATTTAGAAAAAAAAGACTTATTCCTAAAAAAACAGACAAAAGTCTTATAGGGCGGGCTGCGACGTTTCGCTTGCGAGAGGCGCTTCTCGAAGTGGCCACCTAGCGGCGAAACATTGAAACCTACCGGCAAATCGGCGATTCAACACCCTTACCCACCCTAAATTTTTCCCTCCAAGATCCTCGATCCAACCACATCTTCACCAAATTCTCCACAAAATCTAAAAAGAGGATCCTCCTAAAAAAAAAAAACAAAAAAAGAATCAGAAAAAAAATACTCCACAAGTGGACGCAAAAAATGGGCGTTTCGAGACTCGTAACTCGGCACTGATTTAACTGGCCGCCCGTCCCTCTCCCTCTCCGCAGAATATCAACGGCACGAACGAGAGAAGAACGAGAACGAGACCGAGGTATGTTACTCTCCTCCCGCCTGGAATTAGCAAAACTGCAACGAGCCCGTACAACGACGATATATTAAGGGTAATCTCATTCATAAATGCAACAGTTGCGCTACAACGATCCCCTCGTGTAATGGCCCTCGCAAATCAGATCGGGCCGGGCTCGCTCGGTGATGTCGCTGCCGCTGGTGGTGCTGCCTCGTTCGCCGAGGGAGAGGATGTAGCTTCCTCGCTCGGGATAAACCATAAAGTACGCCCACGTGAGGTTCGACCGAGTAACTTCTCGAGCCGAGCGACGATAGTCGGGGCACCTGGCTCTCCACGGGACGAGTTCCGCCTTCGTCGTTCACCTCACCGGCCGGAACATCACACCGGTCGATCGTCCAACGAGGCATCATAGAATGCCGGAAATCCAACGACCTAGGAAAAATCTGACGATGGACCGCCGGATGTCGCGCGGATCTTAGAGATTCTGTCGCACGACGAAGTTTTTCGCGTATGGCGGAATTAATATCTTGTTTCGGTAGTGACGAATCTGGTATTCACCGGAGAACACTGTTTTAGTGTAAACAACACTTTTTTCATTTAAACAACACTTTTTCATGTAAACAATACGTTTTTCATGTAAACAATACGTTTTTCATGTAAACAATACGTTTTTCATGCAAACAATACGTTTTTCATGTAAACAACACTTTTTTCATGAAAACAACACTTTTTTCATGAAAACAACACTTTTGTCATGAAAACAACACTTTTTTAAAATGTAAACAACACTTTTTCATGAAAACAACACGCTTTTCATGAAAACAACACGTTTTTCATTAAATAAGATTTTTATCATGGAAACGACATTTTTATAATAAAAACAACATTTTTATCATGAAAACAACATCTTTGTCATGAAAACAACATCTTTGTCATGAAAACAACATCTTTGTCATGAAAACAACATCTTTGTCATGAAAACAACATCTTTGTCATGAAAACAACATTTTTTCATGAAAACAACTATTTTCCATAAAAACAAAACAAAATTCACGAAACCTCGCTCTCCACGGGACGAGTTCCGCCTTGGCCATTCGACTCCACAGCCGCGGAACATCAACACCGGTGATAGTCCAACTAGGCATGCTAGAATGCCGGAAACCCAACGATCTAGGAAAGATCCGACGATGGGCCATCCGATATCGCGCGGATAAAAAAAGGTTGCGTTACACAAGCTCGGTCTTTGCATATCGCTGTATTAATATTTAGTACCGGTAATGACGAATCGGTATTTATTGGAGATCGGAGCATCGAGGGGTATCGGATAGTACACTTCCCGTACGCCTATCGATGATTCGTGACGACGACGGAGGACGGGGAGGAGGTTTACGAGGAAGGTGTGTTCCCGAGAACGGATAATTGATATCCCATCGGCTTATTAACGACGAAGAGAAACGGCGAACAAACGTTCGATCGGCCCGGAGCTACGGGGTTCAGCGAACACGAGCGCTGATCCGAGCACCACTCGGATCGCGGATCCTTCCTTTTACCCTGGAATCAGCCTCTTTAAGGCGCGATCCCCGGGATCAAGAAAAATCTAATGAAATTCGAAAGTATCGATCTATCGCTGCGAAATTTCGCGGTGATTCGTCGGACCGTGATATCCCGACTTGGGGAAACTCTCTTTTTTCGTCCCGCGGATCACGTTTGTTAGTGGTGAAGGTTTTTTTTTTTTTTAAGCAAACTTAATGAGAAATAAGATTTCAATTGACAAATAAGATTTTTAATTGACGAATAAGATTTTTAATTGACGAATAAGATTTTTAATTGACGAATAAGATTTTTAATTGACGAATAAGATTTTTAATTGACGAATAAGATTTTAATTGACAAATAAGATTTTAATGGACTTAAGATTTTTATTGCCGTAAGATTTTTATTGACATAAGATTTTTATTGACATAAGATTTTTATTGACATAAGATTTTGATTGACATAAGATTTTAATTGCCATAAGATTTTAATTCGAAAGAAGTTTTTACTTGCAAAATAAGATTTCAATTGATATAAGATTTTAATTGATATAAGATTTTAATTGATATAAGATTTTAATTGATATAAGATTTTAATTGATATAAGATTTTAATTGATATAAGATTTTAATTGATATAAGATTTTAATTGATATAAGATTTTAATTGATATAAGATTTTAATTGATATAAGATTTTAATTGATATAAGATTTTAATTGATATAAGATTTTAATTGATATAAGATTTTAATTGATATAAGATTTTAATTGATATAAGATTTTAATTGATATAAGATTTTAATTGATATAAGATTTTAATTGATATAAGATTTTAATTGACATAAGATTTTAATTGATATAAGATTTTAATTGATATAAGATTTTAATTGATATAAGATTTTAATTGATATAAGATTTTAATTGATATAAGATTTTAATTGATATAAGATTTTAATTGACATAAGATTTTAATTGATATAAGATTTTAATTGATATAAGATTTTAATTGATATAAGATTTTAATTGATATAATATTTTAATTGATATAAGATTTTAATTGATATAAGATTTCAATTGATGTAAGATTTTTATTGATCAGAAGATTTTTTGTTGATAATTAAGATTTTTATTGACAACATTTGTCAAGACAAAACAGCATTTTTTTTCAAGAAAACAACATTTCTTCCTGGCAACAAAATGTTGTAAACGAAAACAACATTTTTTTCGTGTGATCAAAATTTTTTCCACGAAAACAACATTCTTTCACGACAACACCATTATATTAACGAAAACATTTTGTTTCACGAATGTTTTTTTTCATCGAAACATTTTCATTATAGTTTATTTATTTATTTTTTTAACAAAGCTTCCTGTATGACGAAGCGCGGAAGAGATTTCGAAAATTAATGAACCATCGGCGTGCAACAACGAGGTCTCCCTCGGCCGGCTCGAAAGTCTCCCGGGAGCGGAAAACTGCGACCTATCTTTCGCGCGACAGGAATTGAAGATGTATGGTCGGAGGGGGTTGTGTCGGACTGCGCGGGCTCGAGCCGGGAACGACCGCCCTGGCGGGCCCGAGGGTGGACCCGTAGAATCGGAGAAGGTCGTTAATATTCGCGCGTGTGCGGGGAGTCGGAACAATGAACACGATGTCCGAGGTCGGTGATTTCGAGGCGAGACGGAGAGAGCGGCGGCCGTTATCGCCGAGCCGCAGATGATCCCTCGCGACTCTCCGGCCGAGGGGCGAACCCTGCCTCGACCCACGGCCCTCCCCGGGGACGAAGGGAACCGGTCTGCGCAGTCCTGGACTGCGAAGCAATTTTTTTTTTTTTTTTTTTACATAAGTTCACTCAGATTCGCGGAGGGTCATCAAGCTGCTCCGAAAATGAAGAGATCCGAGATCGAATTTTTTATGAAGTTGGATTCTTTAAAAAATTTCTCTTTGTCCAGCTCAATGACGACAGAATTTAGTTAATCGACAATTATTTATTATTATTATTTACATTATTTATATTTATTTTTTTGAAAATTATTTGTCACTTTGATAAAAAAATCTTTCCTGGAATGCGAAGCAATTTTTTTTTTTTTTTTTTTTTCTACAGAAGTTCACTCGGATTCGCGGAGGGTCATCAAGCTGCTCCGAAAATGAAGAGATTCGAGATCAAATTTTTTATGAAGTTGGATTCTTTAAAAAAATTCTTTTTGTCCAGGTCAATGTCGACAGAATTTTTTTTTTTTTTTTTACTCGACAATTATTTATTATTATTATTTACATTATTTATATATATATATTTTTTTCTATTAGTTGTCAGTTTAATTAAAAAAATATTTCCTGTCGTGCGAAGAATTTTTTTTTTTTTCTACAAAAGTTCACTCGGATTCGCGGAGGGTCATCAAGCTGCTCCGAAAATGAAGAGATCCGAGATCGAATTTTTTATGAACTTTGATTCTTTAAAAAATTTCTTTTTGTCCAGCTCAATGGCGACAGAATTTTTTTTTTCTCAAATCGACAATTATTTATTATTACTATTTACATTGTTTATATATATTTTTTTATTATTTGTCACTTTGATGAAAAAATCTTTCCTGTAGTGCGAGGAACTTTTTTTTTTTCTTTTCTACAAAAGTTCACTCAGATTCGCGGAGGGTCATCAAGCTGCTCCGAAAATTAAGAGATCCGAGATCGAATTTTTTATGAACTTCGATTCTTTAAAAAATTCCATTGTGTCCAGCTCAATGTCGACAGATTTTGTTTTTTTTTTTAAATCGACAATCAATTATTATTATTTACATTACTTGTACATATATATATATTTTTTTTTATTTATTATTTGTCACTTTGATAAAAAATCTTTCCTGTAGTGCGAAGAACTTGTTTTTTCGTTTTTTTTTTTTTTTTTTACGAATGTTCACTTTCATTTTTGGAGGGTCATCAAATTGCTCGGGAAAATGAAGGGATTGGAGATCGCATTTTTTATGAACTCGAATTTTCTTTTTTTACATTTTTTTTTTGTCGAGCTCAATGTCAGAGTCATTGAACTAGAAGAAATGAGTCGAGAGATTTACGACAGGATTATTATTATTATTATTATTATTGTTATTATTCTTATTATTATTCTTATTATTATTCTTATTATTCTTATTATTCTTATTATTCTTATTATTCTTATTATTCTTATTATTCTTATTATTCTTATTATTCTTATTATTATTATTATACTTTATCGACAATCATTCACCGCTCTGATTGGCCGGCAATGGCAGAGTCGGGTTTCGATATATCGATCGATAGCTCGGTTTACCCCTTTTTTTTGCAGAAGTGCAGTGGCAAAGACAGTCTCGGAAGCTAATTAGTTTAGAGCAATTAGTGCAGTTTGTTTGTTTATTTTTTCTCCCCTCCGCTCACACCCGTTTCTGCAACGCTGAAAGATCATCGGCGACCTTGCGACCAGCCACTGACACAAGGGCTGTATAAGTCGAAACCGTAAAAGATAATTGCTTGGCTGTTTTAATTACACTCGTTCTCATTTAAACGGGAGACGACCGACGGTTAAAAAAAAAACGTCTCACCTCGTGCGGACTATTAAAACAATGGTCCGACATTGAATTAATGCATCGCGAAATAGAGCGAATCTTGAAATTTCTATATTCAACATTTCTTATTTAAAATTTTTTAAATTTGAAAATTGAAAAATTTTAAACTCAGAAAATGTAAAAGCTTTAAAATGAAAAACGAAAAATTTAAAAGTTTAAACACAAAAGTTTAAAAGTTTAAAGCATAAACACTTTAAAAATCTAAAAATCTAAAAAACTAAAAATCTAACAATCTAACAATCTAACAATCTAAAAATCGATAAAGCTATCCAGACAATTTTTTGACAATCTTTTTGACAATTTCAATTCAATATTAAAAAAATCAAAAAATCCACACAAAAGTATTTTTAACCAGACCCTTCGATCAAATTTTGAACATTTTTTATCGCGTATCTCAATACACAAACGATATATATATAAAAAATAAATAAATAACGATAGTTTCTTTTTTTTCAATTGTCTCTTCCTCGAGTTATTCGTCGGAACTTCGGGATGGAGAAGGGACCAGATTGCTCGTCGAGAGAGCGTTGCCAAGGGCCAAAAGTCCGCCTAAATCAAGAGATTACAGCGACAACGAAAGTCTCCAAGCCTTCGACTCATTCTCTCTCACACGATCTGTCTGTGCATTATTTTTTTCGTCCTTATTTAAAATTTTTTTTTTTCCTACTCATTTTTTCAACTGACCACCGGCCTGGCCTGCCAGCCGGCCAACATCGACTTTGGTTCTTTATGCCTCGGACTCGCACAACGGGATACTCTCCTGAGTTTATTCATTGCCAGTCTGCTTCTATAGTATTCTTCTTCCATTCTTTTTTTATTTTTTTATTCTTCCTCTTCTTCTTTTGGACGCATATTTATTATACGCGAGCTGTCCGATCCTTCTCCGGGCCGAAATATCTTTGGTCCAGTGTGAGGCCAGTCTCGCGTGAGAATCCTCGGCATTCCATCAGATCGGAAGTAACGTTCTGTTCCTTCGCTTCGAAGCGGTGCACTAATTTTTTTGGCCCTCGCTTCTCTAGCGGGTGACAACCTCGAAATAACACCGTGCAAAAAATAACTCATGCCTAATTGACATGAAAAAAACAAAGCTTCCTCTATGACGAAGCAAAATGCCAAAAAAAAATCATGGAACCGTTATTTTTATGTAATCTCATTTTCATGTTATGTTATTTTTGTTATCTTATTTTGACGATACGTTATTTCGACGTTGTGTTATTTCGGCGTCATGTTATTTTCGCGTCGTGTTCTTACCGCATCGTGTTATTTCCGCGTCGTGTTGTTTCCGTGCCGTGTTATTTCGGCGTCATGTTATTTTCGCGTCGTGTTCTTACCGCATCGTGTTATTTCCGCGTCGTGTTGTTTCCGTGCCGTGTTATTTCCGCGTCGTGTTATTTTCGCATCGTGTTATTTCCGCGTCGAGTTATTTCCGCGTCGAGTTATCTCCGCGTCGCGTTATTTCCGCGTCGCGTTATCTCCGCGTCGCGTTATCTCCGCGTCGCGTTATCTCCGCGTCGCGTTATTTCCGCGTCGCGTTATTTCCGCGTCGCGTTATTTTCGCGTCGTGTTATTTTCGCGTCGTGTTATTTTCGCGTCGTGTTATTTTCGCGTCGTGTTATTTCCGCGTCGTGTTATTACCGCGTCGTGTTATTACCGCGTCGTGTTATTTCCGCGTCATGTTATTTTCGCGCCATGTTATTTCCGCGTCGTGTTATTTTCGCGTCGCGTCATTTCCGCGTCGTGTTACTTCCGCATCGTGTTATTTTCACGTTGTTATTTTGTCACGTTAAGTTCGATTAGTTCCTCATACGCCCTTGAAACCGGCGTACGAAACCTCGCAAAATTTGTCACCAAATCCTCGGAAGATCAATATGCATGCTCAACTATATATGCATTTTTTTTTTTTCAAAATTATTCTCATCCTCCCCCCAAAAATCGATCACGGCCTTTCGCCTTCGACGATTCGAGGCAACGAAGCCTTTCATTCATTAAAAATTAATCTTCATTAATTTCGTATTATCGGCACGCATCTTATTAATCGATTCACATTCTCCTCACGCGATGGAAAAATAAATAAAACATCCCAGCCCGAGTGCTCGGCAATCGCCGGCCCGCGATTCACCACCTCGCCGTCCCGGTTTGTTACATCTTCGTGTAATGCTCCCGTTTACCGGTCATCATAATCATCATCATCATCGCAGTCGTGCCAAGGTTTCCAGGTCGAAAACTCCTCGAAACGCCACAACGCTCCGAGACCCGCAACGCAAAACAGTTGCACCAGTCCGCACCGTATCGCGACCCCTTTTTTATTTTAATTTTTTATTTTAATTTTTTTTATTTTTATTTTTATTTTTTTTAACCATGCAACACACTCGGGACCCGTCGAGCCCGTTCGCTCGGGATATCTCGTGCAGAAAGTATATTTAGCTAACTAATAACTCCCTTACGACCGAAGTGAGTCACGGGTCAAGTTCAAGCTCTCTTTGAACGAGAGCCGAGTCTACGAGCTCGAGACTCGGTTTTTTTTTTTTGTTTTTCTCTGTTCGGTAACTCTTTCAACGAGCGGAGAGGGAATCGTGCTCGAATTCCGGAGGTGGAAGACGACCGATCGGTGTGTGTGTTTGTGTGACTGGAGAGGGGGGAGGGAAGATTCGACTTGGCAATTCCCCGAGTGGAACGGCCAGCGAGAAATAAAGGAGATAGAGAGTTACGTGGACGACGAATAAAGTTCTAGCGCCGAGAGGGGGGGGGGGGGGGGGGGACTCTCGAATTCACTGGACGAAAGTCTCGAGCGTCGCTGAATTTTTTTTTTTTTTTGTTTTTTTTTTTAAGACAATATTAACGACCGAGGATGGCCGAGGTTGGGCCCGAGTCGAAAATTTATTTGGCGGGATCAACGGCCCGCGGGAACCACCCTCGACGGGGGAGACTCCCTGGCTCCGGCTCGCGTCGTTCGCCGACGCCGCACCGAGCGTATTGTACTCGGTACGAAATTCAATGGCAGAGATTTTTTTTTTTTTTTTTATGAGACAGCGATATGAAAATTTTAATTTTTATATGGCATGGAAGTTAGCAACGTTGCTCCAATGATATCGTTGACAAGTGTCAGCTTTCTCGAATAGTTTATTTTCCGGCAAAACAATTTGAAAAAGAAAGAAAGTCATTTCACCAAAATATTTTTGAGTCATGAAGGTACTTTTTTTGACCAACTATGTAATATATAATATATAATATATAATATATAATATATAATATATAATATATAATATATAATATATAATATATAATATATAATATATAATATATAATATATAATATATAATATATAATATATAATATATAATATATAATATATAATATATAATATATAATATATAATATATAATATATAATATATAATATATAATATATAATATATAATATATAATATACAAAATATAATATAACGTCCCTGCCCGAATCTTAGTTGTACTTCAAAAAAAGTACGTTTCACTGTACTTATTTATCGGTGCGGTGAAACGCATGAATCCGGTCTTTTTGCCTTGACGCGAAGTCGGGAATAAAAATTCGCCGACATGGAATTTCATCGGAAATTTTTAGCGTTACGGACGATTTTTTGCGTCATTCACAAATGTCTGGTCGAAATGCCGGAAAACTGCTGGCATGGTTTTCCGACGATATTCTGTAGTGAGTACGCGCCAGTTCGCTCCGTCGTTTTTTTTTTTTCTTAGATAAAAATTGAGACGGAAGGGTCGAGAGAGGCAAACAATTTGCAAGTTGGCAGCGACGGGAAAGCCCGTCGACGGATACAGATAGCAGTGATATATCGCAGTTTCCCGAATACACAAGCCTATTTTTTTTTTTTTCGTTCCGCATTCGCGCGTCTCGCCAGAGAGGAAAAAACGATAAACTTAGTTGGTAGTTTGGCAACGTTAGGCAGACGAGATAGCTACTCGGGTCGCTGTATTCGAGTCTTCAGCGATATAGCGCGCCGCCCTGCTTATCTCCGAACGGGCCGCAGGCGCTGCCTGATTTCATTCAATAGAAAGCTCGCCTTCGTCGCTTTGAAAAAAAATTATATATTTTTTAGCATGGATTTTTTTTTTTACATTAGTTTGTATTGTGTCATCGATGGTGAAGTTTCCTGGAAGTGACGTTTTTCGATGTAATATGACTTCCGGTGAAAGATCGCGATTTTCAAACCGGAAGTGATCTATTCTCGTACGAAGTCATTTCCGACAAAAAATAGAAGTTTTCAAACCGGAAGTGACGTTTTCCAGTATAATGTGACGTCCGGTCGAAGATCGCGATTTTCACATCTGAAGTGACGTTTCCCCGTGTGAAGTCACTTTCGGTAAAAGAAACTAAATTTTCAAGCCGGAAGTGACCTTTTCCCGTATGAAGTCACTTCCGATTAAAAAAAAAAACGAGATTTTCAAACCCGACGTTTTCCCGTTCAACGTCACTTTTGGTTTAATAAAGTCAGATGTTCAAACCGGAAGTCACAGTTACAGAGACTTCCGGTCTCTACTCATCTCTCATTAACCGCGTTAAAAAAAAAATATTTTCACTTTAGCATCGAAAAAAAATCCATAGTAAAAATGGATAAAATAATTCACAGCAAAAATGGATAAAACAATCCACAATAAAAATGGATAAAACAATCCACAATAAAAATGGATAAAATAATCTACAATAAACATGGATAAAATAATCCACAATAAAAATTGATAAAATAATCCACAATAAAAATTCATGAAATAATCCACAATAAAAATGGATAAAATAATCCACAATAAAAATGGATAAAATAATCCACAATAAAAATGGATAAAATAATCCATAATAAAAATGGATAAAATAATCCATAATAAAAATGGATAAAATAATCCGAAATAAAAATTTAATTTTTTTTTCTTTGAATTAATTCTAATTTTGTCATCGACGTTAAATTTACCTGGACCTGCTGACGATGACGCTCCTGCTTTCTCTGTCGCCTCTCGAGTTCGCCCTTTCGCTCGATGAGCGAGCGTATCTCGCCGGTCGGCGGTCCCGCGCTCGAGTTCTGACTTCCGGACCAGGACTCGCTCGGCGAGCGCAACCTCCCCGGGGCCTCGTCGTCCTCGTCATCGATGTCGCTCTCGACCAGCAGTTCCGAGTCGCTCTAAAAAAAAAAAATTCGATCGTTAAGCGAACAATTTCCAAATTCGTACAAAAATTATTTTTTTTCAAATTATTAGTAGTAGTAGTAGTAGTAGTGGATTTATTGACAATATTCCAGATGGAACAATTTTTGATACATAGCATTACATAGTGTAAGTTGTCTTAAGAATATAAATATATTGTCAATTGGCCATCGACCTAGGTCCTTCAGCCACCAAATTATTATTATTTTCATTGTGTCGATAATTATGTATTTTGTATTGTTATATATTATTCACTTGTTTATAAAAATATTAATATGATAAATCAACATTTATGCAAAAATTTTATTAAAAAATGAATAAAAACGAATAAAATTAAAATTGTATCATTTTGCGGAGAAAAAAAAATTCGTTTCGATAAACGAAAGATTCTAAAATTTATAAAAAATTGTACTTTGATTCACATTGATGTTTAGTTATTTATAAAATTATGCATATGATAACAAGACAAAATTTTGAAAATTTAATGTATGAAAAATAATAAAAGATAAATTTAGAAAATAAAAGAAAAAAAAATGAATCGATTTTGCGGAGAAAATCGATATCGTTACCTGCTCGGGCGGTGAACTCGGCGAGCTGGGGCTCGAAGCCTCGACGACGGAGACGTACTCGTTTAGTCCGCTCTCGCTCTTTTGCAATTTCAATACCGGAGTCTCGAGACCGCAGAGGAACACCTCGCCGAAGAATAGAATCTTTTGTATCCTCAGACACATCTGAGCTACCTCCTGGAATATATTGAGGAAGTGTATTAGCGGCTGTGCGTGCCTCGCAACAAACCCACGATAAGAATGGAGGCTCGGAATGAATCGCAAAATAAAAATTGAAATGCAGAAAAATCGGAACGTAGAAATTAAAAAAAAAATGTAAAGTAGAAAAGTTGGAACAAACAGAAATTTAAAAAATTCGGAATATACAGAAATTTAAAAAATTCGGGATGTATAGAAATTTAAAAACAAACGGAATATATAAAAATCGGAACGTATAGAAGTTAAAAAAAAGTTCGTAAAGTAGAAAAATCGGAATGTACGAAAATTGAAAAAAAAAGTTTTAAAATTGTAATGTCGAAAAATCGGAACGTATAGAAATACACAATAGAAATTTTTGAAATTCGGAATGTATAGAAATTAAAAAATTTGCAAATGCAGAAAAATCGGGATGTATTCGAGGAAAAAAATTTAAAAAACTGACCATGTCCTCGGATTTGTCGGCGTAGCATGGATCCTGAGGATTAGACATGAGCGGCGTGAAGCCCGAGAGTGTCGTGTCCTCCGGTAACTTTATCAGATCGACTTCTGCAATAAAATTTAAAAAAGCACAAAATTAACATCGTTGAAAATAATAATTGAAATAAATATATGGAATGTTATTAAAAAAAAAGGAAAAAATGCTTACCATTTTGTCGTCCGGCAACGTCCTTCGCCTGAATGACGATTTGTCTCGAGTACTCAAGCATCTCGAGGAGATTTACCATGGTCGCCAATCTGCTCCAAGAATCGCCCGGGGGTCTGGAACGAGAGGGAAACTCTGATTAACGACGGCGCCTAGCCCATGGCTTTTAACCCTTTCGAGCAACGAGTTTTTTAAGTTATTTTTTTAAGTAAAAATAAATAAACACTTTCATGCTTTAAAAATTCAAAAATAAAAAATCCCGCAAATCTGCACGGATCATGCATGAATAGCAAAATTTTTTTGAAAAATTGCATACGGCCGTTCAAATGATAAAGCACTATAGCGAGGTAATGCAATCATAAATAATAATAATAATAATAACAATATTTGTTATTACACGTATATTAAAGATTGTATCAATTCTACCAACATAAATAATAGTCATAATAGTAATTATTATAGATAATAATATATGATACAATATATCATATATTGTTGCTATGTATAGTTATTATTATTACTATTGTTTATCTTGGTAGAATTAATATGTTTTATTTAATTTATCATTTCATAAAATATAAACCTCCATAATATTCTGAAAAATTGTTATTTTTTTACTTTAAAAAACTTCAATTTTTTGAAAATTCAAGAAAATAATCTCGAAAATCTGCACAGGTCATCCAAGTATGGAGCAATTTTTTTTTTTTATTGCATAGGTCCATTCAAATAATATAGCACTATAACGAGGTTATGCAAACATAAATAATCATAATAATACTAACCATGGATAATATATGATACAATATATCATATATTATTATTATATATAGTTCTTATTATTACTATTATTTATGGTGGTAGAATTAATACAATTTTTTATTCTATTTATCTCGCACAAATAATTTATAAAAATAATAAGCCTCGATAATATAATATATTTTTTATTGTTTTTTTTTCTCGGTCTCTAAGGTCGACGTACCGCGTGTCTACGCAAGTTCAGGAGGCTCCCCTCTCGCTGGAAGCCAATATAGCGTAACATAGTAACCGGGCAACTCTGCGGTTACGGCCTATCGAGAATATTCCCGACCGCGTCTAGCCGGAGGCTATTTAATTATAATTTACATGAAAACCTCGGCGCTACAACAATGAACCAACGGGACCACAAAAACTTTTTAATTAACTCATGATTCACTTCCGGAGAGCAAAAATAAAAAATACAAAAATACAAAAATTCCATTCGCCTCGAGCTCGATGCATTTTTTCTTGCGTTGAATGTAAAAAAAAAATAAATAAATCAAAAAAATAATAGAAAAAAATAGAAAAAAATACTCACCCAACTCTGTAGTCCGTGCAGGATGGCGGTGGATTCCACACCGTACTGTGGCACAGCATCCAGTCGCACCAGATCTGCAAAATTGTAAAAAAAAAAAATAATAATAAAAAAATAAAAAAAATGAATTCTCTATTTACGTCTCTAAGTGCAGTTTCTTCGAAGTCTTCGGAGGAGAGGCGCTTCATCAATCCTGCTCTCTCGTCTCCGTTGGGTTTTATGCATCGCGTGTTTGCCACACGATGGCAACTTATCTTGGCGATTTTACCGAGCCAAATAATTAATGATCTCTCCTTCAACGCCGAGTGTAACGGAAGGCACGAAATATTACTCTGCGCGAAGCACGAGACACGATCGCTCGAAGATCCCTTATCGATCTCTCGGGACACGTTGGTTCAGCGAGCCCGAGAGCGTTCCTCTCTCGCCGGAGCGACGCGGGGAACGAGTTGTTCGAGAGTGAAAAAGACAACGGGGAATCCCCCGAGCAAGTTGGAACGGCGAGCCATCGAGGGAGGACCCACCGCGCGAGGACCCGGGACAAGGAAGTGAATGCCATCGACGAGACGCGTCATCGATCAGAGAGCACCCATCGCTGTCAGTTTCGCGATACATTGTTTGTGAGAACATTTTATGAAGTTGACAAAACTCAGGAAATTTGTAAAAATAAGAGTGGGAACGTATTGCGCGATCGAAACTGAACAATCTTTTCCTTGGCTAAAACTTCGTAGAGCGCATAGTTTTCGAGTTACGAGCGATTGAAGTGTCAGCCAATAGGGTTGCGCGAAGAATTTCGGAATAAAAATAGCGGAGGCTTGTTCCTCTTGCGAAACTAAACAAATTGTTTACCGGGCAGAACTCCGTGCGACGCGTAGTTTTCGAGTTACGGGCTGTTGAAGGCGTCAGCCAATGGGGGAAGCGCGAGAGGGTGCACGTTTTGGAGCGATCCGATTGGCTGAAAACTTCAACTGCCCGTAACTCGAGAACCATCGACCCTAGAAAAAAATGTCAAAGGGAAGATTTGCTCGGTTTTCAATACTGAATCCGAACTCACCATTGTTTCGCGGCCTTTATCGTCGCGTAGCCCTAAATCAAAGCCTTAAAAGTATGTTTGAAAAAAAATGTTGGAAAAACAAAAACGAAACCAAGCAATCGATAAAAACGAGCCCGTACCTTGATAGCCGGCAGTAAGACTTGCATGTCCTCGTCTACGATGAGCCTGTGTCGTTGATTCTCGTCGGATTGGCACTTGAGCAATGCGACGCCCCGCTCGAGTATGAGATTGAACATTTGCAACGATACGACCAAGGCGCGTTCCTGCACTTCCGATCTGTAGCCCTGCTCCATCTGGGAATCTGCCGGCAGAAAGCAAAGAATCGTCAAACGTTAGAAATAAAATGAATAAAAAATAAAATAAAAAACGAAAAAAAAAAAGAGAATACAACATTCGACGCGTCACGGTTCTGCACACACGCAGAATCCTCTGCGGGATGGCGGGTGAACAAGGAAGGGGGTTTGAGACGCGGAACTTTTCATTATCTCATATATCCATCGGCTGGGTAATCGGCATAGCGAACATTTCAACGTGCTCGTTTTCCATCGGTCGCGAGGGGATTCGCACAGCGGGACCCATCGGGCATTTACCTAAGCGCGCGTTCACCTAGGGTAAACCAACCGCGGTGCGCATCTACGACGAAAGATCCGCTCGTCCAGCTACTTTACGAGGGCGACATTGCGCGGTCTCTTTCATCCTCTTGGATAACCAGAAGCCGCTTTCGTTCCCCGGTGTAAATACTCGGAATAACCGTCGAGGCTCTCTCCCTCTCACGGCGACGCTTTATAGAAACCTCCCGCTGGCGTTCGCCTCGAGAAACTCGTGACGATTCTTGCACGTCTTTATTAGCGGAAAATAAATACCTTTTGTTGGATGATCTATCAGAATTATACGATTTACTCGTAGATCTTTCGGTATTGCCAATTTAATTTTCCGGTGAGTCTCTAAGCTCCGGAAACAAGCTCCAAAGTGATCCCGTTAAATTTTTGTGAGAGACACTCGGAGGACACGCAAAGATAATTCAGAGACCACTCAGAGATCACTTAAAGATCATTCAAAGATCACTCAGAGATCACTCAGAGATTACTGAAAGATCATTCAAAGATCATTCAAAGATCATTCCGAGATCACTCAAAGATCACTCAGAGACCACTCAAAGATCACTCGGAGACCACTCAAAGATCACTCAAAGATCACTCAAAGATCACTCAAAGATCACTCAAAGATCACTCAAAGATCACTCAAAGATCACTCAAAGATCACTCAAAGATCACTCAAAGATCACTCAAAGATCACTCAAAGATCACTCAAAGATCACTCAAAGATCACTCAAAGATCACTCAAAGATCACTCAAAGATCACTCAAAGATCACTCAAAGATCACTCAAAGATCACTCAAAGATCACTCAAAGATCACTCAAAGATCACTCAAAGATCACTCAAAGATCACTCAAGGATCACTCAAGGATCACTCAAGGATCATTCAAGGATTACTCAAGGATCATTCAAGGATCATCAACGATCACTCCAAGTTCACTAAAAGCTCACCGAAAGATCACTCAAAAATCACTCAGAGATCACTCAGAGAATCTTAGAGACACTCGGGCACACTCCGAGGCAACAGCTTGCTAGTAAATTCATAACTTGGAAACAATGAGAAATAAGGACCCGGGGCTTTGACCTTTTCATCTCAGAATAGTTCAAAGATGCTGAGGGAAAATTTATCTCGCAATAAAAATCTTGTTAATTGTGCATTTATTGAGTAAAAAGAATGGTGAAAAAAAATTTATTATTAAAGTAATTATTTTTAAGAGTAAATAAAATCGTTCTCATTGGTAGTGAATGAGACCGTGTTGAGAATAAATGCGTTCGTCAACGAGGGTCGGGGCACGAGGAATATGAGGGGAAAAAATGGTATATTCACTGTAAGAAGTTGGTTGGTAAGGGAAAGGCTCACGCCCTCGCTAATGATCGTCCCGGCAATTAGCCGTTGCTCCCTATAAATCTCTTTCTAACTAATTGCCCTTTTCACTGGCCGGGGCTCTCTCCTTCCCTCCGGAGAGAAAGACCACACGGCTGCTCCCGCCGATGCTCATGCTCGCGGTGGTGGTGCTCCTGCTGCTGCGAGCAGAGCCACCCGACCTATCGTTTGAACCGGCTAATTATTATCCTTGTCCGCGATAAATTAAACCGAGCTAAGAGACGCACAGGCTATCCGGAGTCGTGTACTTACTTACGTACGGTGTGTGGATGTGAACCGCGCGCGAGTACGAGTAACGACCGAGGAACGCAAGTGGGAGTCGGAGTAGGAGGAGTAGCGAAATGCGCACACAACCAAGAGTGAGCCAACCTCCGACTCGGGAGACGATCAAACAGCGGGTAAAGAGAATTAAGAGTCACTGGAACAATTGAATTCGTTCGGGGAATAAAAATTAAGGGGCTTGTCTGTCAACTTCAAGGCCACGCGATCCAATGAGAAAAAGTGCGGATTCTCGTTCGGGCTTGAAAACCGAGTAAATGTTCCCTTTGTCAAAACTCTGTACGACGCCGTAGTTCTCGAATAAGGAGGGTCCAATGTTACCAGCCAATGAAAGCGAGGCAAAGATTTTGCGGAAACAATTAGTGTATTCTTGTTCCTAGGTTCGAACCGAACAGATTCTTCCTCTTGCAAAACTCTGTGCGACGCATAGTTCTCGAGTTACGAGCGTTTAGAGCTCTCAGCCAATGAGAGCAGTGCGCGCGGGTGCATGTTTTCGAGCGCTCTCATTGGTCGGGAGGTTCAACGGCGTGTGACGCGGGAACCAGGCACTCTAGAGAGTTGCTCCAAAGGGATTTTTTGTTCGGTTTTGAGTCCTCTACACGCTCGTACAATTTCCCGAACGAATTTCTCGAAGACCACGTGAGTCTGTGACATAAATAATGGAGATCGATGAAAATCGAAACGATTGAAAAATCATTTATCGAGAACACGAATTGTACTGCGTTGCGTGCGGAACGAGGGGGGAAACGTCGTGACAGACACGGATGACTCAATAAGGCGAGCTCGAGGAGTATCAAGCGTAGTGGCAGATAAATCAGATTCACTCGTTAACAGTAAGTCAAGCTGACGGAGAAGAAGGTAACGAGACACGTCGTGGGGAATATGAAAAAGCCATTGTCTGGAGATAATGATGAAATAATGGTGGCTGGGAAAGACGGCGTGTTGCGAGTCGTTAAGGGACTATACACTAGCGCTACCTAGTAAAAGCCAACAGCATCAGCAGCGGCGTAACGTGCTAACGCGTGAAGAAGCCAGAGCGAAATATAGAAACCAAGCGCCGACGTTAACGACTACGAGTTCCCCTGGCCAATTACCCCCACCCATTCGCATTCTTCGGCTAAATCCCGCGTCCCCGGCAGCTTTGATTTCTCTCGGTGACCTCCCGGCCAACCGACGAGCACGGTCGATAGAGTGGCTTATGGATACCTTATCGATGCCCCAAAGGGCCTTTCAAAGTCATATCGAGCTCCGATAAATTTCTCCTTAACGAGGATGGACCAAAATTTCGTAGTTCACTTCGAGAAATCATTGTCCCATAAAGGACCTCTTTTCCGTCGCGCCGATTGGCTGTGGTTCTCGATTCGATACATATCGATTCTCGAAGAGGCGGCGTGTCTCGTGATTGGTCCCTTCCGGCGCGGTCGTTCCAAACCTCGTATAATTTCTTTTTTATTTTTTATTCGAGTAAATCGATGGAAGCGTCTTTGAGTGCTCAAAATACAAGAATCTTGGGTATTGACATAGAATTAAGGTTTTTGGCTCTTATTTCGCAAGCTGAAGAAATTCAAAGTTCAACAGTTCGATTTCAAAATTCAAAAGTTCGACTTCGATATGAATCTTGAGTATTGACATAGAATGAAGGTCTCGCCCAAAAGCGCGGGTTCATCCAAGCCTCATTAATCTTTTTCTGTTTTACCGATCGACAAATTCGAGTATACCGCTTAAACCTTCTGGTCGCTTCGAAAAGTAATCAACCTCTTCAAAATTGTTCTTAAAAAAATGTTATAAAAAAAAGTGTGTTATTGACGGTTACATAATTGAAATTTGCCTACCCCTGGTGTATCTGGCGGGGAACACGACAGAGGCGATTGAAGGTGCACGAAGAAGAAGTCGAGTCAGAGGCGAGAGGACGAGTTTGAAACGGCTGGTTGACGAGCGTGACGAAGCTGTCGATGTACGCAGAGAGCCCGTTCGGTTACGCATGTAGGTGCGAATACACTTGAACCGCCCTCCGGGAGCAATTTACTGGATTTATGATTTAACGCCCGTCTTTCACAGCGAGGTAAGAGAGCTACCGCTTCGGCTGACTCGTTTGGATTTATCTTGCTACATGGTTGTACGGTTTTACCTCTTCCCCCCTCCTCGCTCGCGCTATGCAGCAGCGTTATATTCAACGATGCGGGGAGAGAGACACGTTGATGCGGAGCCACCACGTGCCATCGTAGGGGAAGACTCGGATACCGAGGAAAATTGCAACTTGCTATCAATAAATCCATGTCATTGATCGAGAAAGGCGTGACGGAAACATTCGCCCTGATCGAGTCTGTGCACCGGCGAAAAAGAAATTTAGATTAGTCTTGAGTCTGTTTTATTTTTCATCTCCGCCATTTTTTATTAATTTTTATAACCTCCGTCGGTTTTTAGCGATATTACTTCATTGGCAGGCAAGGTGTATTTGTTTTGCGCGGCGGCGAGCGCGGAAGGGCTTCGTTTCAACGAAACTTCGGCGTTCGGCCGCTAGGTGGCCACACCGCGGAAGTTTCTCGCAAGCGAAATGTCGCAGCCGAGCCTATAAGTAGCTGCTCATAGTTGTCGTCTTTCAGATGGGAAACGCATTGCTGCGAAAGCTTTCAAAAGCAATTTTTCAACTTCCACCATCAACGCGGGGCTCGGTCGACAACAAAAACCGTAATTTTTTTGCTGAGAACTAAATTTTTGTCTTCAATCGCTAAATACAAACGCTGATAATTTGTCTCTCCTGCGGAACGATGAACGCCTCTTCAGAATAAAATAAAATGGATTACAGTTCAAGTTCCCCGACTGTGTCTGTTTCACTTCGTCTTAACGGGCTTACAAGAGCATCAAAGAGTTTTAGAAATTCGTTACAAGACATTTGCATCGACTGTACGCGAGGCTTAAGACGCCACGGGTATCAATGCAGCAAAATACACGAGTACAAGCCCTCCACCAATGTACCTCTTCCTGATACGTTTAGATAGTCGAGATACGCCACGTCCTTGGTTGCTTTTCACTCGGAGTGTGTGATAAGCCCAACGGTTTAGAACCCTCACGGTCCGGAGAGCGAATCCTACAACCCGAGTGTCCGTCCGTGCGTGTGTGACGTTATCGAAAACTGGTTATTATCACTGTGTCCCGCGACCCCGTGGATTCTTATGGTACGTGGAAACGATTCGAGTAGGAACGATTTAATAAAATAACCCGCGGAAACGATAGAGAAGATATTCCCTCCCCTCGGAGCGAATTCCTCCGAGCGAGAAATAAATGCCACGGGTTAGGGACCGACCAGTCTCTCACCGGAAACCAACCGGAGCCAACGACCCACAAGACAAACAACGCCTCCGAGGTCGCGTTCGCCAACATGCGACCGACCGACTCTACGGAAGCGAGACATATACTTCCTCCCATATCCACGCAAAGTCCTCACGATTCTCCCCGTCTCCTTGTTATTCCTGTTTCGCAGTCTCTTTCGAGCCCGTGGAAGAGGAAAGAATAAACCTTATTGCAATCTCCGGGTCTTCAAGGACGACGCAAATAGAATAAACGATGGAGTTTAGCATTATCGGAATCCCGCGAGGCTTTCGACTGGGTGCTCTAATCATCGTCTCGTACCTGGAAGACGAAGAAGAAGAGGTGGCCGGAGAGGAGAGTGAGAGGCGCGAAGCGCGAAAGGGAAAAAGTCATTGAACGTTCATTCGACCGCAAATGAGTCACGAAGTCGATGCTCCAAGTGGACGGAGGCGGACACGGTGGAAGGCGAACGGCCAACACCTTCTTCGTCTTCTTCTTCTTCTGCCTCTTCCTCCGAGACCATCCACCGAGGCTTCTCTCCTCCGCTCTCCCGGTGTATCTTCCTGGCGAGTTGTACGACCTTGGAAGGGCCTTGCGAGGTCACCGACATTGCAACCAGCCCTCCTGGCCAGTCCTCTAGCCTGGCTCTATCCGCCTATCTCGTCCGGGCGATGCACCGCCAGATACGCTTCACTGAATCTTCGTCCGCCGAGGCTCCTCCTCCGATTTCTTAACATCCTTTCAGCGAACGCATCTTGTTCGATGAAGTTTCGACGTTGAAACCAATTTCCGCGACTCCTGAGGGGTAACGCGCTTCGAAGGTAAATTTTCAATTTACATTCTCAACCGCCTTGTCGGGATTAATGTGCATGCACTGGCAACGGTCATTCGGGCACTTCGCGAAGATAAAGGTGGTTTCTTCGATTGATCCATCAAATTCTCGGCTCAAAAATCAGCGGATTAAAGCTAACGTCTCGTCTCTCGGAGAATCCTCTTGGGGGGACTCGCGTGGCGAACAGTTTCCATTTATTCGAGCTCGAATTTAATTACGGCCCGTAGTAAATGTAATTTCCGACCGGGAGCGAAGGAGGAGTGTGGACGGTTTCTGCATCACGCCACCGCGGCATCAGGGGCACGCAAGCCTACTCTTCGTCGTTGTCGTCTTCTTCTTCTTCCTCCTCCTCCTCCTCTTCTTCTTCTTCGACTACTACCGAGTCCCGTCCTCCTCGTTCCCCTACCGCTCTCAACCCGGTCGTCTTCTTCTTATCTTCCGCTCTTTCGCTTCTCTCATCTGGTGCACGTATCTTGAGCCTCGTCCGTAAGAGCGCCCGGGCGAGCCGGAGACTTCTCCGTACGGTATAATCATCCGTAGACCTGGAATGATACTCCGATATAATAATAATCGTAGACATTACCACCACCTCCGACTAATGACTCGTATACTGCTATTAGCCCTTCGACTCTTCCCTACAATCTTTCACGTACCACTCTCTCTCTCGCGCGCGCCACTCGGTAACAACTCTTGACAAATTTCTTCACCGTGGACGAGGGGGAACAAAAAGAAACCCCCCGAGAAGAAGAAGAGATGCGCGAGGGGAACGCTCGGCGGAGTTAACGTAATGATCTCTCTCTCCCGGCTATCGCAAGAAACGGTCTTGTCAAGGCTATTTCTGTCAAAGGAGCCAACATGCGACAAGTAAATCTTCCCAGAAGTAACCGGGACACGATAATCGGTATCCTTCGAGCCGCCACTTTTTCTCCGTTTGTTTTTGTTGTTGTTGTCATTGCGATTTTTGTTTTTTGTGTCGCCTGAAGCGAGAGTGGAAGATCTTTGCCAGTTCCTGGTGGTGTTTTTTTTATTGTTTCGTTGTTCCTCTTCGTCTCTTTGTGGTGGTTCTTGGGATCGGTGCTGCTGGTGGTTTTCCTGCATCCGAGCATTTTCGTTTCCAGCTCTCGACGCCCGAGGATGGCGGGGGGGCAGCACCGGTTGAAACCCGTGAAATATCGTTCTCTGATTACGGGGTGGTGAGCCATCCTGAGAGAGCTATAAACTCGGGACTTTCGCTGGAAGCCATGTGAATCATTATCTTCGCGAGCTATCCCGGGCCTTAAAGGCTTCCTTCGCGTTCCCCTCTGTCCTGCGGTGGCGGCCTCGGGACGGTGCAGTTACCGTCCCGCCGACCTTGTCCGCAGGTCGCGTGCGAATCGGCGGAGATGCGATTCTTGGTTGTTCGTCTTCCTGACGATACCGGGCGATGATGACATCTTCGAGGATTACCAGAGGCCCCGGCGAAATAAGGCAAGATGGCACGACGCCAGCGAGATCTGGATAGGTGGTTGTTTCGAGCAGTTTCCGTACCAGTTCCTTCGTTTCTTGGATACGTGAAGCACATTGAGGGTTTTTTTCCGATGGTTGAGAGAAACTAGGTTTTCATGTAGAGGAAAGTTGGGTTTTACGTTTGATGCTGATTTAGATTTTTGGTGTGCGAGCGAAGCTGAAGATGTTGGTATGGAACTTCCCCAAGAGACGAAAGAGACCGGATCGCCAACCGTAGCACAGGCAAACGAGGGCTGTTGATTGCCCTTCGTTGTGCCATTGTCATGAACACGCCTGCATGACGTGGATTCTCCATCGTGTCGGTAACTAGCGACAAAATTGCAACAACGGTTGCTAGCTAGATCCAACTCATAACTGAAAAACGGTCCCTCCATCTCCCACATTTGGGCACCAAAGAACCTTTTTTAAAAGACTCATTCGCATGTTTTATTGTGCCACAGAGAGGCTTGTTTTCCCCCAGTCTTGGATCTTTAAGGTTTGTTTCCAATTGTTTTAGACTATCGCTTTCCAGAATGACCAGTTGGCGAAGTTAGCTTTGCGCACCAAAGAACCTTTCTCAAAAGTCTCAGTCACAGGCGGGCTTGTTCTCCTCCAGTTTCCGATCGTTGAGGATTGTTTCCAATTTATAGACGATGGCTTTGCGGAATGACCAGTTGGCGAGGACAAACGCTGCACGCTGCGATTGCACACATGCAACCGGTTGTCCCGGCAGGTGTTTCACTCAAAACATACTGGCGATACCACACAAAAGAAGACCGAACTTTCTGCAATTACAGCACAGAGTCCTGCGGACAGATGGCGTTCGTTTGCTGACGCGTTGTTGGCGAAACGCTATCTGGAAGACGCTGGTTCTCCCACGTCCCTCCGCCCCGGGCGAGCCCAGGGATCGGAGATTGTGTTCTCGGGACTGCCCCGCGGTGAATCGCGGAGCCGGAAAAAGCGACGAAACAAAAAACACAGTACGGACGTGAGGATCAGACGAAGCCAATCTCACGCACGGGATCTTCGATTTGTGGTTTTCTCGCCTCCACGGGGCTCCTCTCCGAGGGGTTGGCTGGGTAGATGCGGCCGCACAGTCAGCGGGTCACAATCGCTCTCGCGATCGCACGCGACTCCTTTTAATTCGAGTTTGAGCGAAGCGGTTGTATCGTCGGATCTTCGGCGTTCCAGCGCCATGTCGAAGAGCACGGAAGATCCCGTGCAGAAATTTGGATAGGGATCCAGCTGGATTCTCGCTAGACTCCCTACTTGCAACTCGGGATCCAGTCGGATTCCCGAAGTGAGATGTAATGGTCGCAAATTGGATTCTGATCGGAATTCCGGACGAGGATCCTGGTCTGGAATCCCGATCGGAATCCAGTTTGAATCTCAGCTGAAAAGTTTGAAAATTAAGTAAACGGTACTTTTCGGAAGTAAAGTTTACTTTTCATTAAGTTACTCTATCGACAGGCTCAAGAATATCCCGGAAAAAAATGCTGTTAAATTTTGTCACTCGCCGGGGATCGAACCGTCGATTCTGGGTCGTCCAATATGAACATTGCGCCTTAACCCATTCCCCGGATGTCCAAAGCTACCAGCAAAGCAACACCTGATCTCAATTGTTGTTTGCGGTTGCTTTTCGCTTGTCTCACGAAAAGGCAACCAAAGAACCAAACACCCTCTCAATTCTCACTTCAGATTGCTTCTTGGTTGTTCCGCGAACGAAAAACAAACCGCCAAGCAACTCCTATCTATATTTCTCTCCGGTTTTCGTGGTTGCTCCTCGGATGTCCAAAGCTACCAGCAAAGCAACACCTGATCTCAATTGTTGTTTGCGGTTATTTTCCGCTTGTCTCTCGAAAGAGCAACCAACGAACCCAACACCCCCTCAATTCTCACTCCAGATTACTCCTTGGTTGTTCCGCGAACGAAAAACAAACCACGAAGCAACTCCTATCCATGTTTCTCTCCGGTTTTCGTGGTTGCTCCTCGGATGTCCAAAGCTACCAGCAAAGCAACACCTGATCTCAATTGTTGTTTGCGGTTGCTTTTCGCTTGTCTTTCGAAAAGGCAACCAACGAACCAAACACCCTCTCAATTCTCACTTCAGATTGCTTCTTGGTTGTTCCGCGAACGAAAAACAACCTGCGAAGCAACTCCCATCCATATTTCTCTCCGGTTTTCGTGGTTGCTCCCCGGATGTCCAAAGCTACCAGCAAAGCAACACCTGATCTCAATTGTTGTTTGCGGTTATTTTCCGCTTGTCTCTCGAAAGAGCAACCAACGAACCAAACACCCTCTCAATTCTCACTCCAGATTGCTTCTTGGTTGTTCCACGAACAAAAAACAACCTGCGAAGCAACTCCTATCAATATTTCTCTCCGGTTTTCGTGGTTGATTCCCGGATGTCCAAAGCTACCATCAAAGCAACACCTGATCTCAATTGTTGTTTGCGGTTGTTTTTTGCTCGTCTCTCGAAAAGGCAACCGACGAACCAAACACCCTCTCAATTCTCAGTCCAGATTGCTTCTTGGTTGTTCCGCGAACAAAAAACAACCTGCGGAGCAACTCCTATCGATATTTCTCTCCGGTTGTTTCCCACTTGTCACCGCAAGAAGCGACCGTGCAGCGAAGCTCGCTCGAAGCATTTCACAACCAACGAAAGTGAGCTCCTAGCCGTTCTCTGCGCAGGCAGCTCGGGATGACGGGAAGCCAAGTATCCCATCGTCGGACAATCGTACACGCTGTGAAGGCTGCAAATAGAAGACACGCACGGGGAGATGAGATTAAAATGTTGCCTTTTTGTTGTTGCCTCATCTGCCACAGCCGGGCGAACGCTGGTCGGACTCCGGCAGGACGAAGCGGACCGAGACGCGGTGGCGAGAAACGTTTCGAAAGCAATCGCGTTAATCCTCCGCAGAGTGTCCGGAGAAGTCTCGATGCGCGGACCGAACGAAGACGTTAGCGGTGAAGGTAGAACAAAAAAAAATACAAGAAAAAATAAGAATGAAGAGGGAAGGAAGAAAGAAATGAAAAGAAGATGAAGAGCCGGGTGAGTCTCGGCGAGGAGTTTACAGGTTGTGGCGTTTCACGACTCTGCTCATGCCACGAACACGATGTGCACGGTGGCATAAACTCGTGTGCTATTCCTGGCTAGATGAATTACAACTTGTTTTGAAGTGGTCGTTCTGTCGTTTTGCATGCCGACGTATGGGGACTTAAAAAAATAGTGTATATATATATCTCGAAAGGAAGGAATAAAAGGAATGGAAAAAGCCGCAGCACGGCGTACGCGAAGGGCCGAAGACACGAGAAAGACGAGAGTTGGCGCTACTCAGACTTCCGCTCTTTCGCACGATTGAACTATCATTTTTTTTTTCTGGCTTCCTAATAGCGCTCGAAGCAATCAAGGGTTTCTTCGCGAGGCGCGATTCACTCTCGGATCTAGGCACGAATGCTGTCTGTATATTCTCGTTATTATTGCTGTTATTGCACTCGATAATGTTGCGAGCTATGACCTAAAAAGTTGTTCTTTAGTTCGCTCTGCCGTATTTTTTTTTTTTTTTTTAACCAGTTCGTTATCTCGGTGATAATATTTGTTGAGGCTCGAGTTCCATGAGCTGCACTAGATCTCGTTTGTTCTTAATTGAGAGAATGTGAAATACGGCGATGACGACTGTAATCAACATTTATGGTTTTCATAGGGTTTGGTATTCGAGGAATAGAGAAAATCCTACACCGGAAGCTGACGTGATGTCCGTTTCCGCGGAGACTTTTTCTTTGACCTACGAAAAAAGTTTTTTATTGTTTTGTGATGCCGAGCGTTCCGGGGTTAGGTGGAGCGGTGTTTAGCATACTCATGGTGTCTAGTGTACGTTCGAAATAAAATTCAAGGACCTATCACGGTCATTTTCAGCGAATTGGAAGCTTGTGTCTAGAAATTTCCAAAATCTTTTAAGTTCATTTCCCAACTTTCAAGGTCATTTCCCAACTATCGAGGTAATTTCCCAACTATCGAGGTTATTTCCCAACTATCGAGGTTGTTTCCCAACTTTCGAGGTTATTTCCCAACTTTCAAGGTCATTTCCCAACTTTGAAGGTCATTTCCCAACTTTGAAGGTCATTTCCCAACTATCGAGGTCATCGCCCCAACTTTGAAGGTCATTTCCCAACTATCAAGGTCGTTTCCGAAACCTTTCAAGATCATTTCCAGAATCTTTGAAGGTCACTTTCGGAACCGTTCAAGGTCATTTGCAGAATTTTCCAGATCTTTCACAGAACTTTCCAACATCTTTTACATGACTTTTCAAGGTCAATTCCGGACCCTTCCAAAGCCAAGCAACATTCAAAACTGAAGCTCAAAATTCCATCTCAAACTAACGTTGCATCTCTTCGTTTAACCGCAATACTCAAGCTGGCAACGTGTGCTCGCCTAGAAAAGACAAACGCCTTCGATAAAAGATACCTACACACACACACACACACACATATATATCCATATATGTATGTACAGATATATATGTAGATAAAAAAAAAAAAAAAAAAAAAACAAGGAATTGTAAACGCTCGATCGACCTTCGAACGTCGGAGTCGAGACGTCGAATCGATTAGCTCGGAGAAGCGTACCGAGGGGGGTTCGCCGGGGGGTGGGGGGGAGGGTTTCCCGCGGAGCGGAGAAAGAGTTCCGCGGCGACTCCTGCACAATATCTCTCGCCGGGGTCCGCAAACTCCGACTGTGCGCGGCACACGGATGGTAACCGAGCGAGCGGAGAGGAGAGTAGTCCAGGATAGGGGAACACCTATCGGGCCTACCGGCGCGTTCGCCGTTCCCTGTTCGTTCACCCGACCTTCGCAAGGTCACGGGCATCCGGATAAAAAAGCGAAGAAACCGCGGGAGGGACGAGCGAGAGAGCGTCAGCCGACGGCGGCGGAGCCGGCGATGGGGGGAAGGGGGGAGTTAGCGCTTGAGCTAGCAAAATCGCTGGATGGAGGCCTAATCAACCGGCGTCATGCTCCAGAGAACACTGCGGGAAGAGAGCGACTCGGTTAATGCGAACTCGCGAGAGCGAGCGAGCCGACGAACGTATATAAATATATATATAAATATATATATATAAATATATAAATATAAATATATATATATATATATATATACATTTATGGCCGGGAATCGGAAGGGCCCGAGTCGGGTTTCGTTGGGTCGTTAGTGGCGGCAGTTACGCCCTTTTGGTTCTCGGCGCGCGATGTGTGCACGCGCGTCTGGGTGGAGAGACGCGGAGACTGACCGGTCGAGAGGGGACCAGAAGGGCGTACAGATAGGCTGTAGAGGACCTTCGCATCTACCGAGAATCACGATACCAACGGAACGACTGCTTACCATCCCTTCCTTGAAATCGCGATCATCGGGATCTCTAACTCGTCGACTCGGAGGACGGGGCGGTCGGGACGGTGGCGGGGGAACGTTTTTGCCGAAATCGAGGTGCGCGGTTGTAGTGGAAAATATCGGGATACGGGAAAGAAATGAATTGTTTAAGAAAATATTGTAGTGTAAATGGAATTGCGTTACGTATTTCGATGTTAATGGAATAATGTGATGAGCGTTTGTGGTTTTATTGACGTTCGGGTGAGGTGTAACGGAGAAACAACGTAATCGAGGTTTTTTTTTTAAATGTATGGAGGCGATTCAGCGGACTGTACGATGAAGCGGGCTGAGAGGAGACGTCTTCTGATTGTTGTTGAAATGATAAAGTGATGGTTGTTAGTTTGTTCTTTTTGTTGCTAAATGTGTGATGCAATTCTTTTTACAGTCGGAAGTTTCGTGGATTCTACCGTAGATTGGCATTTGAGAGATACGATGTTTAGAAAGTTGTATCGGAGAGCAATGTCGTAGAGAAAATTGTGACGAAGAGGTATCGGACAGGTCATTTTTAATGTGTCAGCAGTCTCCGATATAATTTTTTGTGTTGTTGGACATAGAAAATTGTATCGAAGAGAAATTACATGTAGAAAAGTGTATCGGAGAGAAGCGATACATGGAAAATTGTATCGCAGAGCAATAACAAATAAAAATTGGTATCGGAGAGGAATGATAGATCAAAAATTGTATCGGAGAGGAACGACACATACAAAATGGTATCGGAGACATACAACATTTAGAAAATGTTGTACATCAGAGAGGAATGACATTTAGAAAATTGTATCGGAGAGAAATGACACAGGCAAATGTATTGGAGAGGAATGGCACACAGAAAATTGTATCGGAAAGATACAACATCTAGAAAATTGTATCGGAGAGCAATGTCATAGAGAGAATTGGTTCGAACAGGTATCGAACAATTTTTTGTGTTGATACACACAGAAAATTGTATCGAAGAGAAATTACATGTAGAAAAGTGTATCGGAAAGAAGCGATACATGGAAAATTGTATCGCAGAGCAATGACAAATAAAAATTGGTATCGGAGAGGAATGATAGATAAAAAATTGTATCGGAGAGGAACGACACATACAAAATGGTATTGGCGACATACGACATTTAGAAAATGTTGTACGTCGGAGAGGAATGACATTTAGAAAATTGTATCGGTGAGAAATGACACAGACAAATGTATTGGAGAGGAATGGCACACAGAAAATTTAAGAGATATTTAAGAGATCGGATTTTAGAAAGATATATCGGAGAGCAATGTCATAGAGAGAATTGTGTCGAACAGGTATCGAACAGGTCATTTTTAATGTGTCGGTCCTCTCCGATACAATTTTCTGTGTTGTTACACATAGAAAATTGTATCGAAGAGAAATTACACATACAAAATTGTATCGCAGAGCGACGACAAATAAAAATCGGTATCGGAGAGAAATTATGGATAAAAAATGGTGTCGGAGAGGAACGACACATACAAAATGGTATCGGAGACATACGCCATTTAGAAAATGTTGTGCGTCGGAGAGGAATGACATTTAGAAAATTGTATCGGAGAGAAATGACGCAGACAAATGTATTGGAGAGGAATGGCACCCAGAAAATTTTATCGGAAAGATACAACATTTCGAAAATTGTATTGGAGAGGAACGGCACATAGAAAATTGTATCGGAGAGAAACAACATTTAAAAAGTTGTGTTGGAGACAAAAGGCACACAGAAAATTGTATCGGAGAGGTAAAACACATAGAAAGTTGTACCGGAGAGGAACGACACATGTAAAATCTAATCGGAGAACCATAACATTAGAAAATTGAATCTGAAAGATACAACATTTAGAAAATTATATCGCTGACATACATCGCTTTGCGAATACGACGTTACACTACAGCGATCGAGTTCAAACTACAGAACTACAGAACTATAGAATGCTTTGAGGATATAATAGACGTTAAGTGAATTCAACGTACGGTACGTATAAATTACCAATTACCTTGGTATTCTCATCTCATCGACTCATCGATACAACACCGCGAACTATTAACTTGTTTATCCGAACATCGTTTATTTACGTGTATTTTCACCTTGGCTTAATTTTTTTTTCTTATAAAAATGGATCATTCTATAGAGAATCAACATCCCAAATTAGTTGCAAGTAACATTTTCTCGTTTCGACAAACACTGGCGCCTTCAGAAAAACGCTTAAGTCTCACATCGCAGGGAATCGCATGAATCCCTCCCCACGTAGCAATTGGAAGACAACAAAAATGGCAGACTTCTTAGATGTGCTCTGAATCAATTTCTATATGAAGTCAGAATGTCCTCTGAAAAATATCGAATTCGTCGATTTCGGACCACTGGGAGTCATCTCAAATATCTGAACTTAAGTGAGTCTTTTTGTGGACTCTCTGTATGTCCTATACAATATTAATCCAGAATATTGATACAATATTGATACAATATTAATACAATATTAATCCAGAATATTAATACAATATCAATCCAGAATATTAATACAATATTAATCCAGAATATTAATACAATATTAATCCAGAATATTATTGTACGGTGCAATACGTATATAAAGAGTTCTCGAAAAGAATGACTTAAGTTCACATGTTTCAGAGTTCATATCGAAATAAATTCAGGGCACATTTAAGAAGTCCGCTTTTTTTACAATTCGTTTCCGACGCATGTATGTCGTCCAATTGTTATGTGTGATAATATTAATAATATAATAATATTTATTGTGGCTGATCAAATGTATACATTGCTTAGTTTTTTTTCTTTTTACAAAAAATATAACACATAACGTCATATAGGTGCTTTGTTTGAAAATTATTCATAAATGCTCCAATCCTCTAACCCAACTTCCTTACTAAATTTCATAAACATATAATCTGTAAATAACATTTCAATTTTCATAGAATCCCTTATTTTACCCGAAGGCCAGTCGGGACTTAAAAAAATATAATGACATACCCTTTATTCAATTTAATTTGTCTATCCTTTTCGACAGAATTAATCTAAAATCAGTCGAAATCAAGCTTACGAAATCCAACTTCTTATGTACAGTATTTTTTTTTTTTTTTTTTTATACTTCTTATCAGAGCAGTTTGGAAGTGGATTATGGAATCGATTTTCAGACATCGAAGAAATTGCTGGTCGCTCCGGGAACTGAGACAAGTCCGGGACATCGCTGGCGGAATGAGAGACGGCCCGAGGGGTGAGCCGAAGCACGAGGGCGAGGAGGAGAAGGAGGATGTTACGAGAAGAAGCGTGCAGGGATTACGTGGGTTCCGGAGAAACCCGTTTCTCGCTATTGCCGGTGAACCGGGGATCGGTAGCGAACCCCCGCCGGGGTTTCGAACGACCGACGAAGAGTCGCGGACCGCGAGTTTTCCTCGGCGTGCGCGCGCTCGAGGTTAAAAATAACACCTCCGAGGGTATTTATAGAGCGATCGGAGATCGGGATCGGGCCGTCGCGCATCGGATCGAACCGATCCACCGATCTCCGAGCCACTTTCCAGCGTGCCCGCTTCTTCCTCGTCCCTCCGCGCGCGTCCCACGGACACATTTTTTATTTTTTTTCATTTTTTCATTAATCAAGATAAATAAGAAACGTTGTATGAAATTGCGTTGAAATTAAAATAATTGACTGGTGAATTGTTCGCTTCTTTTGAAAATTGAATTTAAAATTAAATAAGATTAGTTGAAGATGATAATAAAGTAATTGAATGAAAATTATTGAGGAATTGAATTGAATGAAAATAATTAATTGTGTAAGATTATGTTGAAATTGAAGTGGAATAGAAATTAGTAATTAGCTCATTGATTTAAAAACTAAGTTTATAAATGATATTGATAGTAAAGTGATTGACTGGTCAATTGTATACGAAATTAAAAAAATAAATTCGAAATTGAATAAAATGATGTGAAGATAAAAATTAAAAATTAAGTGGAGATATTTTTTTTAAATTATATTGAAATTCAAATAGAATGACAATGATCAGTTAGTTCATTAATTGAAAGAATTAATTATACAAGTTGTATCGAAATCAAAACAATTGACTGGTCAATTATTTACTCAGTTTGTGAAAATTAAATAAAATTAAAGGAAGATAATTTTTGAAATAATATTATAATAATTCAATTGTGTTTTTTTTTTTATTAACGAATAACATTTTCCAAAAAATTAAAAAAAAACACCAGACCAACGTATGAGCGACTGAGGAGTTCCGCGGCAACGTCGGATTTCCACGTCCATCCAGAAAGGAATTAAAAAAAAGAAAAAAAAAGAAAAAAAAATCCATAAAAAAAATAAAAACAAGAAGAAAAAAAAGCGAATATAGATAAAGAAATTTCTGTACAGTGTAGTACATTTTACGAGGGATCTACCGCGGGTGCATTGCGCCCGGAGGAAGGTGGCCTTAAATAATCAGTTAGTTCATTAATTGAAAGAATTAATTATACAAATTGTATCGAAATGAAAACAATTGACTGGTCAATTATTTACTCAGTTTGTGAAAATTAAATAAAATTGAAGGAAGATAATTTTTGAAATAATATTATAATAATTCAATTGTTTTTTTTTTTTTTATTAACGAATAGCATTTTCCAAAAAATTAAAAAAAAACACCAGACCAACGTATGAGCGACTGAGGAGTTCCGCGGCAACGTCGGATTTCCACGTCCATCCAGAAAGGAATAAAAAAACAAAAAAAAAAAAAAAAAAAAATCCATAAAAAAAATAAAAACAAGAAGAAAAAAAAACGAAAATAGATAAAGAAATTTCTGTACAGTGTAGTACATTTTACGAGGGATCTACCGCGGGTGCATTGCGCCCGGAGGAAGGTGGCCTTGACGCGGGCCGTCCGGAGAGGGCAAGGACGACCGCCCGGAGGAGCTTCGCCATTTTTTTTTTTTTTCTTCATCCTCCACACAGCGGTGGCGATCGGTGGCAGGCAACGAGGAACGACAAACGACGACGTCGAACGGCGATGGGGAACGAACGCCCGGGACTGCTTCTGCTGGTACTTCGCTGCGCAACAACCGCGCCCACGTACCACCGATCGCGCGGCCGGAACGCTCGTCCCTCAACTTCTTCTTCGCCTTTTTTTTTTTTTTTTTTTTTTTTTTGCTGTTATTTCTCGGGTATGCGAGAGGTCCCTGAACGAGGGAGTCGAGCGGAGCCTCGGGGAGATACGCACGACTCCGGGACCAACAGCCGTTTTATAATAAGCCCTGTTGCGTGAGTACGATCGCTTTCAGGATACGCACTCACCGTTGTGTAATTCTCGCGCAAGGTGCCCCTTTCAGCCCTTCCTTCGGCTGCCGTTCGCCTCTGGCCTCGAAATCTTTTGTTCCGATCGTTTCGCTCTCAACCGACGGAGCTCGCGTCGCACGCGAGGCTGCTGAAAATTTTCACGACGAAATCGCTTTATTTCGAAGGTGGAAGATTTTCGAACGATTTCGTTCGACTCGGATGGTGAAAGAGCTTTTTGTTTTTTTTTTTTTTTGAAATTTGCATCGAGGATGCTTCGCGCGTAGATTGCCAGCCGAAAGTTAGATTCGGTGGGAATTTGAATGGTTTCTGTTTGGTATGAAAATTTTTGCTAAGATCGACTGCGTTGAAGGTGCAGAGAACGTTGATTTTGGATAATGAGAATGTGGAAGAGTTGTGAATGGATTGATTGAAAAAAAAAATTTTGGTGCAGGAAATTGTATCGGAGGGTTTTGGAAAGTTTCGTCGGAGAGGAATGACACGTGGAAAATGTTGTCGGAGAGATATGACATTCAGAGAATTGTATCGGAGATATGCAAAATTTAGAAAATTGTATCGGAGAGGAATTACGCATAGAAAATTGTATCGGGTAGGAATGACACATAGAAAATTGTGTTGAAGAGGAACGACACATAGAAAATTATGTTGAAGAGGAGCGACATAAAAAATTGTATTCGAAACATCAACAATTAGAAAATTGTATCAGAGACATACAACATTTAGATAATTATATCGGAGATATACAATATTCAGAAAATTGTATCGGAGAGGAATTACACATAGAAAATTGTATCGGAGAGGAATGACACATAGAAAATTGCATCGGAGAGGGATGACCCATGGAAAATGGTAATAGAGCAGAATGACACATAGAAAATGTTGTCGGAGAGATATAACATTCAGAGAATTGTATCGGAGATATGCAAAATTTAGAAAATTGTATCGGAGAGGAATTACAGATAGAAAATTGCATCGGAGAGGGCTGACCCATGGAAAATGGTAATAGAGCAGAATGACACATAGAAAATGTTATCGGAGAGATATAACATTCAGAGAATTGTATCAGGGATATACAATATTTAGAAAATTGTATAGGAGAGGAATGACACATAGAAAATTGCATCGGAAAGGGATGACCCATGGAAAATGGTGCTAGAGCGGAATGACACAGAAAATTGTGTTGCAGAGGAGCGATACATTAAAAATTGTATTGAAGACATACAATATTTAGATAATTGTGTCAGAGACATACAAAATTTAGATAATTGTATCGGAGAGAAATTACACATAGAAAATTGTATCGGAGAGGAACGACACATAGAAAATTGTATCGAAGAGGAGCGATACATTAAAAATTGTATCGGAGACATACAATATTTAGATAATTGTATCGGAGACATTAAAGATTTAGAAAATTGTATCGGAAAGGAATGATACATACAAAATTGTGTCGGAGAGAAATGATACACGTAAAATTGTCCCGGAGAGAAATGATATCTATGAAATTGTCTTGGAGAGTGACGGCACACAGAAAACTGTCTCTGAGAGATACAATAATTAGAAAATCACATCGCTGCCATATATGGCTTTGCGAATATGACGTTGCACTACAGCGATCAAGTTAGGACCATAGAACTACAGAATTGTTGGAGGATGTAATACACGTTGTCAAACCCCATTTGGTTAGTTACCGACCCTCGGTCGGTAACGAAAACTGGAATAATTTTTTTTTCAAACCTGCCGACAATGTCCGGTTACAAGGGAACTCTGACATTAACCGTGTGTCGATTCCCAGTTGATAAAGAATAACTCCTATATGACGTTATATATTATTTTATTGTAAAAAAAACAAGACAAAAATAAAAAAAAAAAGTGCAATTTCTAAATTTCAGCAGCCACAATAAATATTATTCTTTATTCATTATTTCGAAACTGTGCGAAACTGGATCGGTCGTTGCGAACCGATTGGAATTTACGTACGGTCCGAACGAGCTCGAAACTCGCGTATTTGCTTCTCGGCATCGAATCAGGCGAAAAAAAAAAAAAATACAAGAAGAAGCGAGTGTTTACGAGTTTTGAGAAGATACCCGGAAGGTGCCAGCGGAACATTTAACGGGCGCCGAGTCTCGTAATGCTCGAGTGTGTTTACGGACTTGCGAAGAATGTCGTAAGGGCTCGATGAAAAACGGCGAAGATCGGCGAAGCGCGAGAGTATTGGAGGGGGGAGACAAAAAGCTTACTCGGTCGGTAAGTTTTTTTTTTTTTTACCGCTCGAGACATCGAAATAACGGCATTCCTCGCTTGAAAACAGTCGGAGGAAGAATGAATATTCGTACGAACTCTCCGAACGTTCTCGTCGCTGTTATTGTAGTTTTTTTTTCTTCTTTTTTTACCTCCGAAAAAAACCGGCGCGAATTTGGGCTGACTCATTTTTTTTTCGGCTCTCGGTCGACTCTTTTTTTTTACCGCCGAAACTTCCGTCGGTATCTAAAATCGGAGAAAAAAAAAGGTTCTTGCCCTCTCTCGGGCGATCTTAACTCTTTGAAATATACGTTTATTGATTGATTATTTTTTGTTGTTTATTTAATTTTTTCTTTACAAGTATGAAATTTCAAATACATCCGTTGATTATTTGATTGATTTTTTTCTGCATTCGTGGTACACCGTGCGTCGAAGGGTTAAATGGCGTTATGTCGCGGAGGAGCAGCCAAGGGTCAAGATGCAATTGTTACCCCGAACGATTTTCATAATTGTTGTCAATAATTTATGTATTAATTTATATATTAATTTATATATTAATTTATATATTAATTTATATATTAATTTATATATTAATTTATATATTAATTTATATATTAATTTATATATTAATCTATATATTAATTTATATATTAATTTATAAAGTTGTGAATATTTTTCATGCTTGTCCCACCCCCTAGAAGGGCTGATTATTTCGGAACTGACGTATTTCCGGTGTGGCATCACTTCCGGTTAAAAAATAAGATTTCCTGATCGGAAGTGACGTCATACCGGAAATACGTCACTTCCGATCTTAAAGTGAAATTTCCGGATCGGTAGTGACGTATTTTCGGTGTGACGTCACTTCCGGTTAAAAAATGAGATTTCCGGATCGGAAGTGACGTATTTTCGGCGTGACGTCACTTCCGGTCGAAAAATGCTATTTCCAAATCGGAAGCGACGTGATTAAAAAAAAAAAAATACTCCGGTAAACAAAAATTACTGGATTCAAAATTTCACAGTCCAGGACTCGAAGAGGCCGAACCAGAACGACGCGCCAGTTTGTTGTATACAAAAATGTGTCGGATAATTTATAAAAATTGCTCGACGGATTTTTCGCTGGAAAATCAGACCCTAGTTCATGTTAATTAGATTTTTTTTTTTCTCCGTTCATTCGCGTCTTTGTGCCGACTTCGGGGTAGCGGATGTAGCGCTTGTCTAGTTGTGTTTGCCAGTTCTCTTTGCAGTTTGCGCCGCGCCGGAGTCTCGAGCGAGAGTGCGAGAGAGTTCGCCGGCTAAAAGATCTTTCCCGAGGCGATTCTAATGTTTGCCCTGGCGAAGCGCGAATTACGAGCCACTCGCCATGTCAATACCGCGTGTCAACCCGGACGTACCGACCGTCGGTAACCGGAAGGGCGCTTCTCGCGCCGTTTTACGTGCGAAGCGATGCGACATACGCCCCTCTGTTTCTCTGAGATCGACAACTCTCGCTTCCACGGCGCGAGACTGCGATTCCGCGAGTTTTCGT
This sequence comes from Amblyteles armatorius, assembly GCA_933228735.2. NCBI lineage: Eukaryota > Metazoa > Arthropoda > Insecta > Hymenoptera > Ichneumonidae > Amblyteles > Amblyteles armatorius. The sequence continues at coordinate 1,055,807 of OW121697.1, forward strand.
GCCTAGAACCATCAGCGAAAAAATCGAATTCACGCGACAATGCGCAAATGTTCGTTTTCGAAAAAAATCCTCTTTACCGACAGTAGGGTGTCTTTTTTTTTCTTTTTTTTTTTTTTTTAAGGGAATTTCGCGTGAGTTTTGAGACGATGAGGGAACAAGCACCTGCCCGAGGCGAGCTCGGTCGGTAACGAAACCTGTAATCGAGATGAATGGGCGCGATGCGAGACAGATTCGGTCGGTAATGAAAACTGTAATCAGGATGAAATGCTGTGGTTTTAAACTCAGTCGGTAATGAAAACTGTGATCAGGAAAAATGACTGTGATTTGAAACTCAGTCGGTAACAAAAACTGTGATCAGGAAAAATTACTGGGATTCGAAACTCAGTCGGTAACAAAAACTGTAATCGACCAAAACGATCGCAGAGCGAGACAGGTTCGGTCGGCACAGAAAACTGTCATCAACTAAAATTACTCTAGTTTCAAACTCAGTCGGTAACAAAAACTGTAACAGTCAAATATGATTTAAGTTTGACGTTCAGCCGGTAACGAAAAACTGTAATCAACCAGAATGATAGCGTGAAGCCAGCTCGTTCCTCAACGAAAAGTGTACAAAAACAGGTGCTTGAAGCGCGAAAATCGAGCTCGGTCGGTAAAGAAAACTGTAAACAAATTTTTTTTTCAAATCTCTTACCCGCAACTGTTCGCCAAATTATTACCGATCGCCCGACAGTCGCTCAGAGGCTGCAAATTCGGCATTTCTCGGGTGGCCCTCGTAAAAAAAAAAACAAAAAAAAATGGATTACAGTTTTCGTTACCGACCCCGGCCCGAAAACTCTTCGATTTATTTTCCCTTCGCGACAGACACGGAACGAATTTAAATTCCGATTTACCGACGGCGCGCTCGCATGGTACACAGCCTTGCCATGCAGTATGGTGCAGTTTGCCGTAGGTATCGCCTCTTTTCCTCCTGTAGCGTGCCGGTACATTAAAATATAATTCAATTTAATACCCGGCAATTCTCCTCATTGCAATCGCAACATCAATTTTAATAATGGCCCTCCCCGGTGGTAGGGCAACGTCTCTCACGAGCGGAGGCCTTCCTCCCTTGCGACTCGGTACCCTACCGTTTTCTCCGTAATCACGCTGGAAATCATCGTCGGAGGCGGTAACCGAGCGAGAGCGCCCGGCTCGTTCTCCGGTCGGGGCTTCCCCGCGATCCTCTTCGTATACCGGTTACGTTAAACACAAAAAAATTTAATATATATATATATATATATATATATATGTATATATAGAGACATTCCGCAGACAAATTGAAACATTGTGTATTCAATAGTTTCGTTTATAATAATGGGAAGAAATTTTTTTTATTTTCATTTTTTATTTTTATTTTTAATCAATATTCCGTGGTTATGGCGTTGATTGTCGCGTTGATCGATACCCGATCGGGAAACTGCTGGTCGAGCGATGTGTAATGAAGAGGGAGGGACGGGAGGAGATGGGCTCGGGTATAATTATTATTAAGTCGGTGGCTGGCGAGAGGAGTCGAAGTCAATCAGCCAATCAGTGTAATTCATGGGCGGTTAGTACCGACTTTAATTAAGGTAATTCTAGGAATTGAAGGAATTGAGGGAATTGAAGGAATTGAAGGAATTGAAGGAATTGAAGGAATTGAAGGAATTGAAGGAATTGAAGGAATTGAAGAACTGAAGGGTTTCAAGGGATTTAAGGGATTCACGGGATTCAAGGGATTCAAGAAATCCAAGGAATTCAAGAGATTCAAGTGATTCAAGGGTTTCAAGGGATTCAAGGGATTCAAGGGATTCACGGGATTCAAGGAATTCGAGGGATTCAAGAAATCCAAGGAATTCAAGAGATTCAAGTGATTCAAGGGTTTCAAGGAATTCAAGGGATTCAAGGGATCCAAGGGATTCACGAGATTCAAGGGATTCTGAGGATTCGAGTCATTCAAGGAATTCGAGGGATTCAAGGGATTCAAGAGATTCGAGAGATTCAAGAGATTCAAGGGATTCAGGGGATTCGAGGCATTCAAGGAATTCGAGGAATACAAGGGATTCAAGGGATTCAAGGGATTCACGAGATTCACGAGATTCAAGGGATTCAAGCGATTCAGGGGATTCAAGGCATTCGAGGCATTCAAGAGATTCAAGAGATTCAAGGGATTCAAGGAATTCAAGGAATTCAAGGGATTCAAGGGATTCAAGAGATTCAAGGGATTCAACGGATTCAAGGGATTCAAGGCATTCAAGGAATTCAAGAAATGTACGCGTTAAAGAAGTTCACGAGTTCAAGAAAATTACCAAGTTAAAAAAAAAAGTATTACACACGTTCCTCGCACTTCGCTTTTACCGGGAGAAAATTCCACCGTTCACGGTCTAGAGATAAATCGCCGTGGGTAGTTCGAAGGTTCACCTCACACACCGGTTACGTATAAAAAAAAAAAAGGAAATATATATATATCCACACATATTCCGCAGACGAAGTGAAACATTGTATTCAACAATTTCATTTATATAACGGAGATAAATAAAATTAAAAAGAAAATGATTTTTTATTAATATTCCGTGGTTATGGCGTTGATTGTCGCGTTGATCGATACCCGATCGCGAAACTGGCCGATCGATGTATAATGAATAGGGAGGGACGGGACGAGACGGCTCGGGTAAAATTATGATTAAATCGATGGCTGGCGAGAGTCCTCGAAGGGCCAATCAGTGTAAGTCACGTGTGATTACTACCGATTTTAATTAAGTGCGGATAAAATTATAGCCGGTGTACCCTTCGGAGGACAATCAGGGGGGGAGGGAGTGCGGCCCGATCCGAGGAGGCTAGAAAGAGCACCGCGCCGGGAGAGGCGCGCTTCTATATAACCAGGCTTCGACTAATAACTGTAATAAAGCGTGCGTGAATGCCTCATTAATATCGTCGAGGGTGCACGACCATGCCGCTGGTTGTACACCGGAGCCCCCCCCCCCCCCCCCCCCACCTCGATTTCTTCAAACCCTTCATCCACTGACTTACGCTTATTGCACTTGACCCCCTGATTTATTTTATATATATATATATGTATATATATAATATATAAATAAATAACCCTATATATGACCCAATATATATGTATATATAACCCTATATATAACCCAATATATAAAATAAATAACCCTATATATGACCCAATATATATGTATATATAACCCTAGATATAACCCAATATATAAAATAAATAACCCTAGCAACTGAAGCGACCATCGAAAGACCCAAAAAACGAGCGGTCGTTTTGTGATATTTTTCGACCTCGAATAACGACCGAAATAAAGACCAATTGTTGAATTAAGTATGGGTCGTCTTTTTATCAATAACCGCAAAAAGACCGCAAGAACGACTGATTCTTGCATCTGTTGTTTTCGTGGTCATTTTTGCGGTCATTGATGGAAAAACAACCCATGCTCAAGATCACAATTGGTCTTTTTTTGGTCGTTATTCTGGACGAAAAATGTCACAGAACGACCGTCGTTTTTTGGGTCTTTTGACAGTCGTTAATGACGGTCGCTTGACTTGCTAGGGTATGTATATGAATATAGGGGGGGCAAGTAGGGCAAAATGGACCACCGGGTTTCGAACTAGGGATGGAAAGTGAAAAGAGGGGGGACATTTTTTTTTTATTTTCACTGACCGAATTAGGAATCTTTAGACTCGGTAGAATTCGAACAAATAATGCTGATAGTAATTGCAACCGGCTGTAGTGAAAGTCTGATGTTGGGTTGTATTCGGCAACTGTTTTTAGGATTGGTTTAATGGCGACGGGAAATGAATTGATGTATTTCCAAATTTACGAGTTTACGGATTTATAAATTTATGAGTTTTAAAATTTACCGATTTCGAAAGTTACCCATTTCCAAAGTTACCCATTTCCAAAGTTACCCTTTTATAAAGTTACCCATTTCTAAAGTTACCCATTTCCAAAGTTACCCATTGCCAAAGTTACCCATTGCCAAAGTTACCCATTGCCAAAGTTACCTATGGCCAAAGTTACCCATTGCCAAAGTTACCCATTGCCAAAGATACCCATTGCCAAAGTTACCCATTGCCAAAGCTACCCATTTCCAAAGTTCCCTATTTAGAAAGTTACCCATTTCTAAAGTTACCCAGTTCTACGAATTTACGAATTTACAAATTTACGAATTTAATTTGATACGAACAAAAAATGAGCTACATTGAATCTTGCTTCTTCACGTAAAAGGCAACATGTATATTTTTTCTAGTTCCGTACAGTCACCCCGATCGATTAAGCAATTTCCTGTCTTTCCTCTAATTCCCAGGAATCCCAGGTTTTCCCTCAGATTTTGCACCCAGTAGTCCAACCAAAGATCTTTTCGTATCGAGATAGAAAAAATTCTTCGTCCCCGCGGCGAGCGATGGCCAAGTTACTCGGTCGGTAAGGAAGAGAAAAGAAATTCCGTGCACGTCGGACGAGCACCTGCGTACGACAATGCGAAACACCTTGGTGCTTCGAAGATCGTAAAGTATCTCGTCAATCGGCCAAGGACGATAAAATCTCCCACACGATAGGATCCTCCGACGATTTATCTCTCATTCCCGCTATTAGTCATTCGCTCTCGCAGCGCTTACAGTTGAAAAAAAAAAAAAAAAAAAAAAAAAATATTACACGTTCCTCACACTTAGTTTTTACCGGGAAAAATTCCGCCGGTCAAAGTGGAGACATAATTCGCCAGGGGTATGTTGAAGTTTTGCTCGAGCAAAATCGAATACCTGAAGTTTTCTACGAACGAGTTGAAAATCCGTTCGGCTCTTCCGTCCAGACAAAGCGGACGGGAACGGAGAGTTTTGTTCAGTGAGAGGGGAAAACGGGCTAATTTGCAATAGAGATTTGCAGTGTCTCGCCGATGGCTCGCTTCCTGGTTACTCAACCGTCGGCCCCGGAATGGAGCTGGCTCCATCACTCCTCTCCAACGCATTCACGAAATCACGGATTGACTGATTGGCGACTTCGCGAATTCGAGAGAGTCGCGAATTCGAGAGATTCACGAATTCGACATATGCACGAATTCGACGTATTCGCGAATTCGGGAGATTCGCGAATTCGAGAGATTCGCGAATTCGAGAGATTCGCGAATTCGAGAGATTGGCGAATTCGAGAGATTGGCGAATTCGAGAGATTGGCGAATTCGAGAGATTAGCGAATTCGAGAGATTGGCGAATTCGAGAGATTGGCGAATTCGAGAGATTGGCGAATTCGAGAGATTGGCGAATTCGAGAGATTGGCGAATTCGAGAGATTGGCGAATTCGAGAGATTGGCGAATTCGAGAGATTGGCGAATTCGAGAGATTGGCGAATTCGAGAGATTGGCGAATTCGAGAGATTGGCGAATTCGAGAGATTGGCGAATTCGAGAGATTGGCGAATTCGAGAGATTGGCGAATTCGAGAGATTGGCGAATTCGAGAGATTGGCGAATTCGAGAGATTGGCGAATTCGAGAGATTCCCGAATTCGAGAAATTCGAGAAATTCACGAATTCGAGAGATTCACGAATTCGAGAAATTGCCGAATTCAAGAGATGTCCCAAAAAAAAAACAAATAACACACGTTCCTCGTAATTCATTTTCATCGGCAGAGAATCGCACTGTAGAGACAATCCGCCTCGTGTAATTCGAATCTTTGCTCCCGTGCGACCCCTTTGTCACCCAAGTTTTCCTCAAAAAACTCAAAAATACATTCTCCTCATCGTCCACTTAAAGCCCACGTTCCCCTCGGACAAAAAAACCACCGCCAAACTTCCTTCCCGCAAAAAAAAAAAAAAAAAAAAAAAAAAACCACCACTAATTCGCAACAAAGTTCAGCACAATCTCGCGAGCGTTTCGCTTCCCGGTTACTCAACTATCGACCCCGCAATGGAATAACCCCCTGCCGATCCGCGTCTCCCCGAGTCCTCATCGCCCCCCGACCGTTTTGCCGGACGATGCATGTGTGCGCCCGTTCCCCGTGCGTTCCCCGATATAATAATAACAACAACAACAATTTTCCAATCTTACAATTTTCCGACCAAAACGAACGATCGGCTTCTCCGGCACGACGAAAACGATCCTTCGAACCCGCGAAACGTTCCCGACGTAACGTGAGCGAAACGCCGACGTGTTTCCCCCGGCCAATTTAAGTCCGGAAGCACGCGTCCCGATAACCGACGCGGCTCGTGTGTTGTACCCGAGTCGGAAATTAGCGTATTTCCGCGAAGAGAATTACGTCGAAATTTTTCGCCCCCCCCCCCTCCCCCCCCGGTCCCTGGCGCGGCTCGTCCTCGGAACCGAGATGTGTCGGGCCGAGTGCGAGGAAAATTTCTCCGCCGAGGCCGACCGACGGCCGTCCGGGCGGACCCGAGCTCCGCGCACGCAGCGGGGCGAAACGGACCGGTGTCCTTCGAGATGGGATTCTGTGGCGTGCTATAATCAAAAAAAATAAATAAAAAAATAAATAAAAATGTCCACTTTGCGGGGATTGAAGATAAGGGTGGGGACGGAACACGGTGATAATCGAGAGTTCGCGACGGGATCGATTGTTATTAATAGAAGATGGGGGAGCGTCGGGTGGTCGGATTAGCGCGGAGCTCGGGAATCGGAGAGTTCACGGGGGTCAGTGAACGAGAGTCGACTCGGGTCGGTCGAGGACTACCGTGGACGAGTTCTCTTCGATGTTTCGGGAGAGTCGCGGGCGTGGAAGGATGCGGGAAACGTTTTTCGTTGTCGTACTCGAGATGGAACTCGAGGTCGAACTTGAGATCGAAGTTAAGGTCTGACCGGAGATGAAACTTAAGGTCTGACTTGAGATGAAATTTAAGGTCGAACTTGAGATGAAACTTAAGGTCGAACTCGAGATGGAACTTGAGGTCGAACTTGAGATCGGAGTTATGGTCAGGCTTGGGATGAAACTTGAGGTCAAAATTGAGATGAAACTTGAGGTCAAAATTGAGATGAAACTTGAGGTCGAACTTGGGATGGAACTTAAGGTCGAACTTGAGATGAAACTTAAGGTCGAACTTGAGATGAAAATTAAGGTCGAACTTGAGATGAAAATTAAGGTCAATCTGAAGTGGAAACTTGAGCTCAAACTGAATTTGGAACTTGAGCTCAAACTTGAGATCAAAGTTAAGTCTTGACTGGAGATCAATCTTAAGTTCAAACTTAAGATAAAACTTGAGATGAAACTTGAGATTAAACTTGAGATGAAACTTGGGATCAAACTTGGCATCAAACTTGGGATTAAACTTGAGATTAAACTTGAGATTAAACTTGAGATTGAACTTGAGATTAAACTTGAATCGAAACCTGAGTCCAAACTTGAGTCTAAACTTGAGTCCAAACTTGTGATCATATTTAAGTCTAAACTCAAGTTCAGACCGGAGATCAAACAGAATTTTAAACTTAACTCCAAACTTGAGATCAACACCAGTTTAAACTTAACTCCAAACTTGAGATGAACACAAGTTCAAACCAAAGTCCAAACTTGAGATCGAACTTAAATTCAAACTCGATACTGAACTCACTAAATTCACACCCGAGATCAAACTAAAGTTCACACCTGGGATGAAACTTTGGTCGAAACTTAAGTTCGAACGTAGGTTGAAAGACGTTTGGATGGTAAAAAAAAATTGTAAAAATGGATTATCGACGGAATAATGAGAACTGGGAGGTGAAAAATTATTTTTAGCCGGGACAAATATTATACTCGGGAATGACGCCAAAGCTGGTGGAGTGCAGCGGCAGCAACAGCAGCAACTTTGTGTACAAGGAACGGGGAACACGCCGGTACCGTTATACCCGTTCCGAAGATAATCTTCGAGAGACACACACACCGAGAGAGAGAGTAAACTATCTGCGGAGAGTTCTTTCCATCTCTCTCTCTCGCGTCGATCTTTTTCTCTCTAGGCATGCCGTAACCACAATACACATTACCATTACAGTGCGCGCTTCTGGTCTTGGCGAGAAATCTTCAATACCCAATGGATACGAGATGGAAATAGCTGAACACCCGGAGAATTCCCCCGCTCGATTGGGTCGGGCGAAAAACAATTTTCTTTGCTTTTTTTTTTTTTTTTGGATTTAAAAAAAAATCGTCCTCGGGAACTTTGGGCAAAAAAAAAAAATGGAAGTCTCGATTATGGAAATCAAATCTTAGTCTCGAACGAGACTAGAGAAGTCTCGAATGAATCTGAGAATTCAAAAAAATTCTCAATTTCGGTTCTTTTGAACACCAAAAATAAAAATCATTTTTTCTCTCAAGGTTTTAAAAAAAAATCCAGTCAAGGAAACGAAAAGTTCCCAATTTTAAAGTCCGCCCTCACTCCCGAATGAAAAAAGCGCCTTTAAAAAAAAAACCAAAAATTTTGACCAAACAAAAAACATACAATACACATTACTATTATAGTGCGCGCTTCTGGTCTTGGCGAGAAATCTCCAATACCCAATGGATCCGAGATGGAAATAGCTGAACACCCGGAGAATTCCCCCGCTCGATTGGGTCGGGCGAAAAACAATTTTCTTTGCTTTTATTTTTTTCTTTGGGATTGAAAAAAAATTCGTCCTCGGGAACTTTGGGCAAAAAAAAAATGGAAGTATCGATTATGGAAATCAAATCTTAGTCTCGAACGAGACTAAGATTAAGAGACTAAGATAATTTCGGTTCTTTTCAACACCAAAAACAAAAATCATTTTTTCTCTCAAGGTTTTCAAAAAAAATCCAGTCAAGGAAACGAAAAGTTCGAAATTTTGAAGTCCGCCCTGACTCCCGAATCAAAAAGATACCTTTTAAAAAAAAAACCAAAAATGTTGGCAAAAAAAAAATACAATACACATTACCATTATAGTGCGCGCTTCTGGTCTTGGCGAGAAGTCTCCAATACCTAATGGACACGAGATGGAAATAGCTGAACACCCGGAGAATTTCCCCGCTCGATTGGGTCGGGCGAAAAACAATTTTCTTTGCTTTTTTTTTTTTTTTTATTAAAAAAAAAATCGTCCTCGGGAACTTTGGGCAAAAAAAAAAAATGGAAGTTCGATTATGGAAATCAAATCTTAGTCTCGAACGAGACTAGAGAAGTCTCGAACGAGACTAAAGTCTCGAATGAATCTGAGAATTCAAAAAAATTCTCAATTTCGGTTCTTTTCAACACCAAAAATAAAAATCATTTTTTCTCTCAAGGTTTTCAAAAAAAATCCAGTCAAGGAAACGAAAAGTTCGAAATTTTGAAGTCCGCCCTGACTCCCGAATCAAAAAAATGCCTTTTAAAAAAAAAACCAAAAATTTTGACAAAAAAAAAAGAAATAATTTACAGATTTCAATTTGGTAATAAAAAAAAAAAATTGCGAATCCTAACACTGGAGAAAGTACGCTAAGCCTCCTGGAGAGCGGGGGGGGGGGGGGGGGGGGGGGGGGGGGCTCGGCTCGGATTTTCATCCATTTTTTTTTAACCCAAAATGAATTTAAAAAAAAAAATCCTCAAAATACTGTCATAGAGTTTGTTGCCGAGTAAACTCCGAAGGTTAATAAATCCATCTGAAAAGGATCGAATGCATATGTCTCCGGAGGTAAAGAGGCGAGCGATGGGCAGTAAGTACAAGACCGACAGGGGAAGGAGAGGGGGGGGGGGGGGGGGGGGGGTAAGCGTAGTCGCAAGGATCTTCAACCTCGGGCGAGCAAGAGTCATAACGTCGAGGCTAATGTCCCTAATGTCTATAATCTCGGATCATCTGCATCTCTTGACTTGCCTCGAAGCACGCTTCGCTCCTCTATCTCTCGCACTGTCGAAGCCCCCCCCCCCCCCCCCCCCCTCCCGCGTTAAGGTTGCGCACGCAAATTCCTCGCCAAGTGGTGTACGAGGCTCTCCGATTGCAAGGAAGCCCCAGTGAGCTCTTTGCCCCCTCTTCGACCCCCCCCCCCCCTGCCCCTCCCCCCGGCCCCCCGGATCAGCGCCAGAAGGGAGGAAAAGCGGCGAGAGGATGTACTCGCACTCTCTATAACGCAGCTGAGCGCGCGATCATCGGTAAGCACGTACTTCTTCGCTCCGGGTGGAGTCCGAGATCGAGAGAACGTACACGAAAGTCCTACACTAATATGCCTTCCCCTCCGCCCCCCCCCCCTCCCCCCCCAGGCACACCGAGTTGGCATCTCAATTAATCAAATTGTAGTGTGTTATTATCCTACAATGGCTATTGTGTATGTGTAAAAAATTAAATGGGAAGTCGGTTTATATTTTATGGGGAAGGATGTGTGGAGGGGAAATACGTTTCGAGGGGAAAATGGGTCGGTTTTTTTTTTTTTTTTTGTGGGGGGATGTGAATGTAGTTATGATAATTTTGTGATGATGTCGTGGTTTTATGTTGTATTGGACTGTGGTGATGATGATTTTTTTTTTTTTGTTGGCTAGGATGGAGATATTTGAGTTATTTTTTGGTCCAATTTCGTGGTTTTTCAAAATTTGGAACAAAAAAAATAATCGTTATTGATTAAAAATTGTGGGATCGTGTTCTGCGTTCGAGACCGGGCAAACTTTGCCTTTGGCGTTTTGGCGTAGGAGGCGTAGTTCTCGAGATATCGTGGGTTGAAGTTTTCGGCCAATGGGAGCGCTGAAAAACATGCGCGACGTCGCGCTTCTCCTATTGGCTGAAAGCTTCGAAGGCTTGTAACTAGAGAACTATGCACTGTACAGAGTTCTGCCAAAGGGAAAGTTTACTCGTCTTCGAACAAGGAATACGAATCCACAATTTTTTTTTTGTTCCCATTTTTAAAATCGGGAATGGTACACACGATATATTTTGAAAAGTTGTGGATTCATTTGTAGAGTTGTCCCAATCCCTCGCCGGGGATTAATCATTTTAAGTCTTCCAGAATACCCTTTTCTCCAAATGCTGATTATTCTAGGTCACTCTAGGGATGCCTCTAGGGATTATTCTATGCCCCTCTAAGACCCTGATAACTATTTTCCTATTTTACCATGCGTCTCGGAGAGGTGCGCACTTATGTGCCCACCTGGCACGGTCATCCTATGCAAAAAAATACTCATTTTCTAATAGGAAATTCATCGCTTCCGATTTGAAAATGTCGAATTTGAAGTTTTCGACCGGAAGTGACCTTTCAGTTTATACCGGAAGTGAAGTCACACTTCAAATACGTTACTTCCTGTCCGAAAATCTCGTTTTCGTAACGGAAGTGACGTCACGCCGAAAATACATCACTTCCGATTCGAGAATCACGTTTTTTACCGGAAGTGACGTATTTCCGGTATGACGTGACTTCCGATCGGCAAATGACATTTTCAAACCGGAAGTGACGTATTTCAGTTAAATCTTCAGAAATCGAAATTTTCGATTACTGAATTTCGCAGTCCATGGCGATGGCGAAAATCCCCTTGTACAGTTTTTACCCTTTCGCGTAGTAACAGAACCGCTTGTTCAACCCTAGAAACAAAACATTGTTCTGACGTTTGGATGTAGAGTTAAAACAAGAATAAAAATAAAAAGCTGCTCAGAAGACTGCGATGCATCGACGATATTCGATAACTCCGCTCTATCGACCGGGTCGTCGAGGCCGGAGGACAACAAGTGGCGCGGATCGACCGGAGATCGGTCTAGCTCGGAATTAAGAGGAAGTCTCTCGGGGACCGCAGACGAGCGCTCGACGCAGGTGATCTATAAAACGAGCCCAACGACGGTTCAACGATCTCAATGGGGGGACCCTGTATCGTTTGGATAATCACCGGTGAGCACCGGACTTGATGAACACGACGGACACCCAGAAAAAAAATGTATTTGTAAAATAGTTGTTCGATTTAAACAAACATTTAATCCATTTCAATAAATATTTATTTCATAAAAATAAATCTTTGTTTCTCACAAATAAATATGTATTTCTTAGAAATTAATATTTATTTCATATAAATAAATATTTATTTCATATAAATAAATATTTATTTCATATAAATAAATATTTATTTCATAAAAATAAATATTTGTTCCATAAAAATAAATATTTATTCCATAAAAATAAATATTTGTTTCATAAAAATAAATATTTATTCCATAAAAATAAATATTTACTCCATAACAATAAATATTTATTTCATGAAAATGAATATTTGTTTCATAAAAATAAATATTTGTTTCATAAAAATAAATATTTATTCCATAAAAATAAATATTTATTTCATGAAAATAAATATTTGTTTCATAAAAATAAATATTTGTTTCATCAAAATAAATATTTATTTCATCAAGTATTTCAAGTAACTATTTATTTAGATCAAATAAATATTTTACTCAAACCAAATGAAAGGTGGCCGACAAATAATTTTTTTTTTCTGGGTGGAGGAAGTGGCGAGGAACCGAGGAACTGACGTTCTACGCGGGCAGATGAGATTGTCGTGCAGAACCGGAGAGTAAATTGCTCGACCGCAAAAAGCCACGGAGACACCCTCGGCGGTGAAGATGTCACGCCGACATTCAAATACGGGACACGCAACGTTCCCATTGACGGGAAGCGTATATCTTTTTTTTTTTGGCCGTCACTCACCCTTCAGCTGGGTAGTGTCGATGGCGAACATGTTCAGAGCCAGGAGCTGGAGGAGCCGCGTCTCCGGTATCGGGAGAGGCGAGTGTTGGAGCAACGTTCGGAACTCGCGGAGCATCTGAATCGCAGCCTCCTGGAAAGTCTCCATCCTGAAAAAAAAAATTTTAAACAAAAAAAATTACATCGGTACATTTGTATACTATTTTCATAAAATTATTTTCGAGTTTTGAAAATGAATTTTTTTAATGGACATTCCTCGGTAAATTTCTGATATTCAAATGCGACCATTTTTTCGGCCCTATTCTTCGTAACCGAGGAAAAAAAAAAGAAACGTTGTTAAGCGAGCGTAAATTCCTAACAAATAAATATAGCGTAAAATCCGAACAAATAAAAAAAGTATATCACGGAAAATTCGTTGTCTATCCTGAATACTATTTTAGTAGTTAGACAAACTAATCGAGTTAGTTGCGTTCACTATTTGCGTCAACTAACTGTTAATGGTAGATTCAACTAATTCTAGGTCGTTATTGTAACGAAACAGACCGTTATGGTAACCAATTTATAACCAACTAATAAATAGTTAGGTGACCCAACCGAGCATTTTTTTCCAGCATTTATTGACATTAGTCTTTACAATAATTATAAGACATTTACAAACGAAATGCAATACATATAGTATATAATGCTAATTTTCTCAAGACCGCGGTCCTTCAGCCCTAAAAAATAATTATTTACAAGATAAGGTAAAATAGGTTTCCAGGTAGGCTCAAAAAATAATAGTGGCAACAATGGCAACAATGGCAATGGCAACAATGTTAATGGCAACGATGGCAATGGCAACGATGGCAATGGCAAAAATGGCAATGGCAACAATGGCAATGGCAACAATGGCAACAATGGCAATGGCAACAATGGCAATGGCAATGGCAACAATGGCAATGGCAACAATGGCAATGGCAACAATGGCAATGGCAACAATGGCAATGGCAATAGCAACAATGGCAATGGCAATAGCAACAATGACAATTGCAACAATGGCAATGGCAACAATGACAATGGCAACAATGGCAATGGCAACAATGGCAATAATTTCCCAACAATTCGTTTTCCTTAACGAGAAAAGATTATTCCCTAGTATCGGGACACAGTCCCTACGATGAAAACAATATTGCCGAGAGAATCGAACCGGTTTCCGTAAGAGCGGAGTTGATGATAATTTAAGGTCTGCGGAGCCGGACGCGGAGCTTGCGGCAGAGAGAGAAAAGGATTTTCTCGTTAGTGATTCCAGTTCGTTGGTCCATCGGGTTAGGGGGAGGAGAGGGGGAGGAGAGGGGGGAGGGGGGCGGGGGGGAGGGGGAAGTTTCTCCGGGAGAGTGTTGTTGAAACGAGCCTCGTAGAGGAGAACCGAGGAGGGGGAGAAGCGCAACCGATCTATAACGCGCTCGTAGTCAGTCGCAATTAGGATAACGGAGGACGGAGGCCGGAGTGCTGCGGTGCGCGGCCGGGCTCGTACGATGCATTATGGCACGGGTATGCGGCAGGGTAGGAAACCCGGACCGCTCGCTCAAGAGTTCTTGTTAATGCGCCGATCTCACGCCGCGAGGCTCCTCTTCTTCTTCTTCTTCTTCTCCTCTTCTTCTTCGTCTTCTCGTCGACGGAGAGGAAGCCGGCACGACACTGGCCACAAACACCGAGCGAGAGACTCGTTTCCGACTACCAAAAGAAACCCGAGCAAACGAGCAAACGAGTTATTACAAATTACTATCAGAAAGGCCGTAGGATAATTCATCATTTTTACAGGGCTATGATTTTTTGAAGGAAATTGAAAAAAAAAAAAATTGAATTGAAATCTTACGAAAAGATGATCATCCTGGACGTTTTTTTTTTTTTTAATTTGCTAAGATGCAGCGAAGATCGATCGTGAGTTGTGGAAATTAGTTCCGGCAGTGATTTACTATTATTTCGAAAACAAATTTTTTTTTTTTTTTAATTTGACGGCATTCGCGTAGAAAAACTTGTCTCGATACCGCACAATAACGTAATGAAATAAAATATAATCATAAAAAAAATAATAAAAGTAATTGATTTTTTTAACAAACCTGTCTGAAAAAAATTAATAAATGATAAGACATTGGAAAACCTTGCAGGACTTTCTCCCAATTATTTACGATCATTCCCCCCCACGATTTTCATAGTTTCACAAATATCGAAAAGGGACTTGAAAAAAAAAAAAAAAATCGCCCACGAAGCTCTTTCGAAAGATCCATCAACGAGCCGTCCGGGCCCGAAAAGTGTCGCGCAGTTCGGAAGCCGCCTATGGGGTCGTCCATAAAGGACGTCCATGGTTCTGGGGGGGGGGGATGCGACGTCCACTACTAAAATACACGGCGGACCGCAAAAATTATATTTTCTCTATTTGAAAATTGACAATAAAACGTATATACACTGTTAAAAATATTTCGGAAATTAACATACAAAAAATAGCAATTTATAATGCATTAACCGGCACATTAAATTCAAGGTACGTCCCAAAGACTAATAAAACGTACGACATTCTTACGTGCTTCTCTTGTTTTTATTTTTATAATTACAGCAGCGATAAGAATCTTGTTGGTAATTTATCTAGTTTTTTCACAGATCAAACTCAGTGTTATAAAAAGAAGGGGGGAGTCTTTGATTGTGACCATTGGATGTGCCCTAAAAAGGGGGGGGGGGCAAAAATGGTGACTAAGTGTGACAAGGGAGGGGGGGAGGAGGCGGGGAGGGGGGTCAAAAAGTAGTCAAAATTTGCGGACGTCCTTCACGGCCGACCCCTAAGGAGCCTCGGAAGAGTCGACTCAAAAAAAAAAAAAAAAAAAAATTAACGAATAAAAGAAAAAGAAGAAAAAAAAAAAAAAGTCAGTTCAATCGAATGATTCTAGGATGCGAGTCTATCGCGGTATGATTCGAGGTTCGCAGGCGAGGATAACGAGCCCCGGCAGTCACGTTACCACGCTCTCTCGGCTCGCTCGGATGATAAAGAAGGAAGGTAGATCGTGAATATCCCCTTGGCACACTCGTCGGCCGGTTACTGTTCCCGGTAAACACACGAGGTATATATAGGCTGGTGCCGGTTATATTCCCACAGCCCCGGCCGCGCTGCCAGAGAAGCCCCCCCCCCTTCCCCGCCCCCCGCCCGCCGCTCCCCCCTATCTCTCTATCTCCCGTACACGGTGGCAAATTTACGGTACGTAACATCTCACTTGATCCCCCCCACCGTTGTAATCTCGAGAATTCGTGACGCGAGCTTCGGCATCCAGAGGGGCGATGGGTTGAGAGGGGGAGAGGGGGGAGGCTCGCGGGACGCCACGAGGATCGAGAGGTTTTATGGACAGATTCCCCGAATTTTTTTTTTGTTTTTTTTTCGAATTTTATGCGGTACTTCGGACGCTGGTTTTTTTTTAAATTGACTTTTAGAGGGGATTCCCCGAAATTTTTTGTTTATTTTTTGGGGTTTTTTTTTCGAATTTTGGCGGCATTTCGATCGCTGGTGATCGGGGGACGAAGGTTTCATGGATAGAGGAGATTCCCCGAATTTTTTTAAATTATTTTTTCTCGTTTTTTTTTTTTCGAATTTTGTGCGGTATTTTGGACGCTGGTAATCGCAGAATGATTTTTTTTATTGACTTCCAGAGAGGAATCCCCGAAATTTGTCATGTATTTTTTTGTTTTTTTTCCGAATTTCGGCGGTATTTCGATTGCTGGAGAATCGGAGAAAGAGTTTTGCCGACTGACTCTCAGAGGAGATTCCCAGAAATTTTTATTCACTTTTATGCATGTTTTTGTCTTCGAATTTTGGCGATCTTTCGGATCCCCTTAATCGGTATTTTTTTTTTTTTTTTACAACATTCTGTTTTTTGAGATTACTTATTGAAGTGAAATCCGAGGCACTCGGTGGTCACGAAAAAGCGCGGAGAAAAAGCACTGCTGCTTGGCCGGGAATCGAACCCCCGACCCAGTGTGGGCCAAGACACGATCCACTGGGCGACCGCTCACCGAGGGGATTCCCCCAATGGCTTGGGCGAATCTTCCACTCTCTCCGACGGAGGCCGAAGGTGACGCGGTCGTTAAAAACTAATCGATTGCAGTTTCCGTTACCGACCGAGCACGAACCGGTCCCTTGACGGCGATCTCGGGTCGCGACTAAACATCAACGGGTCACCAACAGCTTCAAGGGCAACTTAGGGCCGAATTTTAAGACATTAGCTTGAACTTGAGATCGAACTTAATATCAAAGTTTGGCTCGAACTTCATTGCGTACTTAAAATTTATCTTGAGTTTGAACTTACGATCGAACCTTGGTTCGAACTTCATTGCGTACTTAAAATTTATCTTGAGTTTGAACTTACGATCGAACCTTGGTTCGAACTTGATTTCGTGCTCAAGTTTGAACTTGAGTTTGATCTTAAGTTTGATCCTAAGTTTGAACTTGAGTTTAATCTTAAGTTTGAACTTGAGTTTGATCTTACATGTGAACTTGAGTTTGATGTTGAGTTTGAACTTGAGATTGATCTTACGTGCGAAATTGAGTCTGATCTTAAGTTTGCACTTGAGTTTGAACTTGAGTTTGAACTTGAGTTCGAACTTGAGTTTGAACTTGAGTTTGAACTTGAGTTTGAACTTGAGTTTGAACTTGAGTTTAATCTTAAGTTTGAACATGAGTTTGATCTTAGATTTGAACTTGAGATCGAACTGGAACTACAATCAAATTTGAGTTCAGACTTAAGTTCCGCTTGCGATCAAACTTGAGTTCGCACTTAAAATCAAACTTAAGTTCGAACTCAAGATCAAACTTAAGTTCGAACTTGAGATAGATTAGCACGAAATTAAGCGACCGTGAGTTCGAACTGACGTCTCAAAATTCGGCCGTCAGACCTCGAGTCTCGCGAGAGGAGAACGACGGCGTTGTTTCGTCGAGGTACCGCGATCGGCTGTGCAGGACGTGTCCGAGTACCGTTAACCCACCGAGGTGATCGTGGCCGGTGAGTTTTCATCAGGGACCACCGAGCGGCCGACGCCGACGCGACTCTCCTCTTCGCCCCGCCGCGAAGAGGAGTCACACATATCTTACCCATATTCCCCCCTTCTACACATCGGTGGGAAAACTCAACGACCCCGTCTCAAGTTCCGATACGATGGAATTCGTATCTTTCATGAACGGCTATTAACTTTTTGTTATTTCTGTTATTTTTTTTTCTTTCGCTTCTCTATCCAGAGAGCGCGAAGCCGCGCAACTGGCAACGGAACATTGAAGATCCCTTCACAATCCCTTCCGATATGCATCTGTAATTGCTCATCGTTGCTGACCAAGTTTATTACGAGAAATTCCGCTCGCGGAGGGAACTCTCGTTGGTGCTTCAAGAGAAGCTTCAATTATTATTTTATTTATTATTATTTTTTTTTTAATATACGGGTCTCATTTAATTTGATTTTTTATCGTAAAAGAAAATACAAAAAAAGGAACTGTATAAATAATGACGGGGCGATCGATTGTTTGCAATGGTGTCGCGATCGGGTGGAAAAAAAATCTGCGGCTTTCAATAAAAAAAATTGAAGGATATTTTATTTTTTTGTTTTTTAAATTATAGATTTGGTTTGTCAAATTATAGTTTTAAATTATAGATTTCGATCTCAGATTGAAAAAAAAAACCTCAGAGGTACAGCACGCGACGTTTGTACCCAAAAAAATCGACAACTGTCAACAAAAATATCCCGCGTAGAAAAGTGCATGTTCGAGCGAAACTCTCGGCGAGAGAATTTTTCGAGTCCGGCAAAGAATCCCGAGAGTCCTTGCGAGACTTTCGACAGATTCTGCGCAGGCGTCTTTCCGGAATCTCGCATGGACATGTGCGAGATTCCAGTTCGACCTGACCTGTACAGTCTCGTCTGTCGCATAGCCTTAAGTTCGCTAGAATTTCCATGAGAAAGTTGATCGATTCTGGAGCTTATGGCATTTCGCCACCAACCCTCCACAGCGAATGGCCGGCATGTGTCCGCACGTGATGGCAGCAATATTGCGGCATGTGCCGATAATTCTTAGGAGCATATCGTCAGCAAGTTGCCGGCAAGTCTCGGTGGTGCTTTGCGACTCGCTGCAAAGATTGATTCGACCACTGCAGTACACACATGATTTTCAGCAATTCTTCTGTCGAACCTGTGAATAGTAGTAGCAGCAGTGAGTTTATCGACAGTGCACAACATGGAACAGTTTTCAACTCACAACAGACCCAAATCACATACGTGTTGCCAATCGGCCATCGACCAAAGTCCTTCAGCAAACCCGTAAATATTTTTTGCCCGATCACAAAACCCTTCAGAAATATCCTGATAAAGAGTCCCTCACAGAACAGATTCTTTGCCACCATAAAAAAAAAAAAAAAAAAAAATGAACCACCTCTTTCAACCGGTCGATAACCGGCGAGAAACAAAATGTCTCGATAGGCCAGAAAACTTTGACGGCCGGTCGCGCGTCGGACGGCAGAAAATAAATGGTCTCCGATGGTTGGGATCCGAGGAAGAGAGGGAAAGGAGGTATACTCGGTCGGTAATAGGCCGCGGGAGTGCGGGAGGAGTGCAGTAGGGAATTGCACTTTAGGGCATAACGGGGCATCGGAGAAGCGTCCTCGGCGTCACGCGTTGCCAGGCGTGGAACGAGAACGAGGCGGGGAGGTGGAAGAGATCGGAGGAGGGAGGAGGACTGACGGGAAGAGGAGGAGGAAGAAGAGGGACGAGGAAGACGAAGAAGCGGAGGAAGCGGAGTCGAATAAGGACCCCGAAGTCAGGAGGGCGAGCCGAGGAGGAGGCGCGGAGGACCGGTCTACGGCGTGGTTTTCCTCCGCGGAGGTGAGCGGCCACGGAGTGCGCAGCCCCGGCGGCGGCGGTGGCTCCGCCGAGGAGGAGAACCCGGCGTTGGGGCCGTCTATCGGCTGCGAGCCCGGCCCGCAACTCTATGGCTATGACTAACAAGTTTGCACTTTAGCGGATAACGGGGCATTCCCCAGTGTCCATAGATCATCGTACGTGACCCGGGTATTGCGTGGGCTCGCGGAGTGGCCACCGCCGTGACCGTACCGGCGACCTCCGTAACAGATCCGTACCACGTCAAGTCCGCGGGCCGTATACTTCGGAACGCTGTGGTAAATAGCGTTAATGAGGACAATTCGGAATTGCTGCGGAATGACGGCCGTGGCGTAGATGGATGGTCGGAGCAGTTCGGCGGATGGCGGAAGTCCGAATTCCGACGGGTCGGTCGGAATTTCTGACCGTTTTGGGTTGGAAGCGAGTTCTTACGGGAAGCGGGTGTCAATGCAGGTTCGTGTGAGAATTTAGGCCTCGATGGTGAGTGGTCGGTATGGTGTAACAATGGAAATTACGGTTTTTGTTACCGTATTTCAGACGTTCTTCTAGTGACCTGGCGTAGATGGATGGTCGGAGCAGTTTGGCGGATGGCGGAAGTCCGAATTCCGACGGGTTGGTCGGAATTTCTGACCGTTTTGGGTTGGAAGCGAGTTCTTACGGGAAGCGGGTGTCAATGCAGGTTCGTGTGAGAATTTAGGTCTCGATGGTGAGTGGTCGGTATGGTGTAACAATGGAAATTACGGTTTTTGTTCCCGTATTTCAGATGTTCTTCTAGTGACCTGGCGTAGATGGATGGTCGGAGCAGTTTGGCGGATGGCGGAAGTCCGAATTCCGACGGGTTGGTCGGAATTTCTGACCGTTTTGGGTTGGAAGCGAGCCTTACGGGAAGCGGGTGTCAATGCAGGTTCATGTGAGAATTTAGGTCTTGAAGGTGAGTGGTCGGTATGGTGAAACACTGAAAATTACGGATTTTGTTACCGAATGCGGTATTTCAGATATTCTTCTAGCGGCCTGCCGTAGTTGGGTGGTTGGAGCGGTTTACGGGCAAGCGGAAGTCCGAATTCTGACGGGTTGGTAGGAAGTTCTGACCATTTTGGGTTGGAAGCGAGTTCTTACGGGAAGCGGGTGTCAATGCAGGTTCATGTGAGAATTTAGGTCTCGAAGGTGAGTGGTCGGTATGGTGAAACAATGAAAATTACGGATTTCGTTACCGAATGCGGTATTTCAGATATTCTTCTAGCGGCCTGGCGTGGTTGGGTGGTTGGAGCGGTTTACGGGCAAGCGGAAGTCCGAATTCCGACGGGTTGGTCGGAATTTCTGACCGTTTTGGGTTGGAAGCGAGTTCTTACGGAAAGCGGGTATCAATGCAGGTTCATGTGAGAATTTAGGTCTCGAAGGTGAGTGGTCGGTATGGTGAAACAATGAAAATTACGGATTTTGTTACCGAATGCGGTATTTCAGATATTCTTCTAGCGGCCTGGCGTAGTTGGGTGGTTGGAGCGGTTTACGGGCAAGCAGAAGTCCGAATTCCGACGGGTTAGTCGGAATTTCTGACCATTTTGGGTTGGAAGCGAGTTCTTACGGGAAGCGGGTATCAATGCAGGCTCATGTGGGAATTTGAGTTTTGAAGGTAAATCGTCGTTACCCAGTGAGCACAATAACATAACAGCAATGTAATGGTAATGTAACCGATTGTAACAAGTTACGTTATCGGGACGTTACATATAACTTGCGGGAAAGTGGCAATCTTGTTATATAGTTAAAACGGAACAGTTGTGTTATTGATCCCTAAAATTAACAAAAACGACAACAGTTGCCTAACTTAAACGTAACTGATTGTAACAGGTTTAGCGAAAATCCGAAGCAAGAGGTTGCACATGAGGAAATCACCTCATGCGGAGTTCAATGACGTTCGATATTCGTGGAATCGCTTCTGTTACGAACGAGAGCGATGTTTGGGAGCGTTTAACTCGTTACCGGCTCGTTCTGGAGACATTTTGCGAGAGACCTTTTTCATAGATCGCAGAATTCCGCACAAAAAAGCTCCAGTGCATGTTCCACGCAGTAACAACCGTTTTCGAAGAAATCGCGACCCAGTCTTTCGACGATCGTTCAGCCGAGACGAAGAGTTCTCCACTACTCTTTCGTCGATTATCCGGCTAATCCTGCCTCCTAGAGCAAAAACACATGAAACACTATTTCAAGAGCTTGAAATTCTCTGCAAAAAAGGTCCTCGCCACTTTCATCGTAGTACCAGCAGATACCGAGAAATCTCCAAACTCCCCCGACCCCAAACGTCCCACAACCACCGATCGCGTTTTCAGCCTTCAATTTTACTACCACCACACTGACTCAATCCCAAAAAAAAAAAACAGAAAGCCACAAGACCCTCCAAATAAAAGTTCCCGACGATAACCCCTCGACAAAAATAAAGGATAAATAAAAAAAACAATAATAACAACAATCACCCCCTCTAAAATAAATCAGTGAGCTGCCTCGAATCAACTAAAGCCGTGGTTTATTGAAAATCCGAAGTAAGAAGCTAGTTGCACATGAGGAAATCACCTCGCGTCCGTCGAGGTCGCACCGGTGAGGTAATCACCTACTTTAAGCCCCGGCTCCGCTACCGCCCGTCCAGCCTCGCTAACTCGCCTCTCCCGAGCCACCCCGCACGCAAAGACGGACTCCCTCCCAGCTTCATCCGATACTTTTCCTCGACACGCCAAGTATTACTTTCCCGGCCATCCCGGCAAAACTCTACGCCATCCTCATATTTCTCGCCGTTTTACTACCACCGAGAATAAACTCCCCCGGCAACGATCTCGAACACTCCCCGATGCGATTCCCGGATAATTCGAATAACTGGTCTATTAATAAGTTGATTCTATTTGCGGAATTAACGAAACATAAAAATATCTAATAAATAAAAATATGTATGTGTAAAATATTTCTTTAAAAATATTAAATAATCGTCGTCTCGGACCCGCGTTATTGCGGGGATAATCGGTGGTCGTTCCCTGCAAATTGTCGCGTCTCGGCATCGCGGACTCGATTCCACAAGAAAAATATGTTTTTTTTTTTTAGATGCCCTCGGACTCTTCTCTCACCCTTCTCCATTTCGCAGATGCAAATGGCTCTCGGACACGAGGGGGAAAAATAGTCGGATACGCGCACGCGAGCGTTTCTCCTCAGGCTCCGGCGCCGGTATCTCTCCCCCCCCCCCCCCCCCAGCTGCCCCCGGACGGACGATGCGGTTTCACTCCTCCTCCGGACCCGATGGAGACGCCAACAACTCGTTTACATATTTAATTATCATTTATGTAAATAAATTTTGCAAATAAAAAAAAATTAAACAAATAAGTGAATAAATTGAGAGTAAAAAATACTTTTTTTTTTAATTCATAAAAAGAGATTGTACGATGAATTAATGAGGCGGTGAGTCGGATATTAAATTACGTAATCTCGATTTTGTCACACGAATGCCCGAAAAATTGAACAAATGAATGTATAAATTGACAGAAAATAAAAATATTTTTTTAATTAAAAAAAGAGAGATTATACCAATAGTTAATGAGATGCTGAAACGGATATTAAAAGATATAATCTCGATTTTGTCACACGAATGCTCGAAAAATTAAACAAATAAATTAATAAATTGAAGATAAAAAATATTTTTTAATTAAAAAAAAGAGATTATACGAACAATTAATAAGACGCTGAGACGGATATTAAAAGATATAACCTCGATTTTCTCACACGAATGCTCGAAAAATTAAACAAATAAATTAATAAATTGAAAATAAAAAAGAAATTTTTTTATTTAAAAAAAGAGATTATACGAACAATTAATAAGAGACTGAGACGGATATTAAAAGATGTAATCTCGATTTTGTCACACGAATGCTCCGAGCCGGCCTAATAGTCGATGGGCGACGATAACTCAGGAGATAATCGGCCATCGCCTCGCAGTTCGCTCCGATTTAATGGTAGTTCGAAACCTTTTTTTTTTTGTTATAATCGGAGGAACAATTAATCGGGCAGGCACGAGAAGCTCGCTCGATGTATCGATACGATCGGGTTGATGGGCGAGCGCGCCCGCTTTCCGATAGAAATGTTATTCAGGCCACTTTATCTAGATTACAGAATCTATGGCACGGGCTTCGGACGCTTAAGGTTGTCCTTGCGAATAGTGTCGAGTTCGCATAAGTTTCAGAGAAATAAAAGACGGCTGCAAACACTTCTGGATGGCATAAAAATCTGAAAAAAATCAAGTACATCAAAGGTAGTGAAAATATTACTTTTGCACAATAACAATTCCAAAATGTTATTAACAAATTGAGGAAAAATAAAATTCTTCAACAAATCTCTCGGAAACCTAACTTTTTTTTTAAATGAAAATGATTCGTCTATTTTTCTGAATACGTATGAATTTTTTCTGATTTATGGAATTCACTTCGAATTTTGTGACTTTCCACACATTTTTCCCATGTAAAAAAAAAAATCGAAGTGAATTTTAAAATTTGAAAAAATTCATACGTATTCAGAAAAAAGAAGTTTCATTAAAAAAAAAAAGTTACTTTTCCGGGAGATTTGTCGAAGAATTTGATTTTTCGTCAATTTGTTGATATTTCGGAATTATTATTACGCAGAATGAATCTTTTTCGGCGCCTTCAATGTGCTCGATTTTTTTCAGATTTTTATACCATCCGGAAGTGACTGCAATTCCCTCTCATTTCTCTGAAACTTATGCGAAGTGAACACTATTCGCAAGGACTACCTTAATCATTCCCCCCCCCCCCCCCCCGCCCCCCTCCGTTCGACGGAACGCCAGTCGTTAAAGCTCTGCACCGAGCCGGAGGGACGTCTGAATCTCCAGTAATGCCCCACGACAATGTTCCTGCAAAAAAAAAAACAAAAAAAAAAATACTGTCGATGAGAAAATTGTGGAGATTCGATCGCGAGATTTATCGGGTAAATAACACGGCTTACTGGACGCAGGCTTCGAGGAAAATTAATTAGTCTATCGACAGCGTATATCGGAAATTGGAGAATCGATGATTACATTTATATTTAACTTCTTTTTTCATTGGAGGAAAACGAGATTGAGGCGCGAGTCATTTCTCACATGAGAAATGGAGGATGGAAGTCTTGGAGGGGGGGAAGCAACAACGCAAACCGAGGAAGTGCCGGTCGCCGGGGAAGAGGAACGAGCGAACTTTAACGTAGGAATAATTAATCAGCGAGTGAGATACGGATCGGGCAAGGCCGCGAGCTTGTGCGCGGAATATGTCTGTGCGCATAGCGAGCCCGGCTACACGCGATTTTCTCGGGACGGATGCGAACAGCGATGGGTTGGAACTACGCGCGCACCCAGGAAAATTATTTACTTGTCGGGTGTACGGCAAATATCTATTTAAATCGATGAAAATATTCATTTAAATCGATGAAAATATTTGTTTAAATCGATGAAAATATTTATTTAAATCGATGAAAATATTTATTTAAATCGATGAAAATATTTATTTAAATCGATGAGAATATTTATTTAAATCGATGAAAATATTTATTTAAATCGATGAAAATATTTGTTTAAGCTGGCTGAAGGACTTGGGTCGATGGCCAGTTGACAATATATTTATATTCTTAGGACAACTTACACTATGTAATGCTATCTATCAAAAAATTGTTCCATTTGGAATATTGTCAATAAATCCACTATTACTACTACTATTTATTTAAATCGATTAAAATATTTATTTGCGGGTGCCCGTCAAATAATAGTACTGTGCTGCTTTATGTGGGGGCCGGGTGCGACATAAAGTGGTGTTTTTCAAGAAGGCGTTACATAAATGTACTATTTTGGGTGCGATGTCTCGGCGCTCGGAAAACTCGGCTAGGCACTCTGGCTGGATGATAAATTTGAAGGCGGAGAAAGTCTTATAATACTTGGCGCATCGGCACATCGGGCCGATTTATCTTTACGCACGCTTCTCGTACTTTACGCACACTTCTCTCACTTTACGCACACTTCTCTCACTTTACGCACGCTTCTCGTACTTTACGCACACTTCTCGTACTTTACGCATGCTTCTCGTACTTTACACACACCTCTCGTACACTACTTACGCTATTTATTCTTCACGTACGCTTCCGGCGCTTTACGCACGCTTCCGGTGCTTTACGTAAGCTTCCCGTGCTTCACGCACGCTTCCGGTGCTTTACGCACGCTTCCCGTGCTTTACGCATGGTTCTCATACTTTACGCACGCTCCCCGTGCTTTACGCATGCTTCTCGTGCTTTACGCACGCTTCTCGTGCTTTACGCACGCTTCTCGTGCTTTGCGCACGCTTACCGTGCTTTACGCACGCACGAGTACCACAGGAGGCCAACATATAGAGCAACGGAAACTCTCAAGACGAGCAAGTTTCATTCTGATAGCGAGAGAGAGAGAGATAGATAGAGAGACAGATTGATAGAGAACCTATTCGCTGTCTACGCGCTGGCTATGCTCTGTGCACTGCCGCTAGTTCTTCGTCCCCGTGTCCTTGGAGCTGCGCGGGGTCGTCACTCGGCTCATGCCACAGGTAACCATCGGAAAGCGATGCCATGCACCAGCAATCTCCAGCTGTTGTGCTGAAGAACTTCGACTTCATCATTTTCTTCTTCATGTTATTCTTCGTCTTCGTCTCTTCTTCGCCCTCTTCAACTTCCTCGCTTCTTCGTCTACTTCGACTTCCTCTCTTCTTCATCTTATTCGACTTCCTCTCTTCTTCGTCTTCTCCTCTTCTTCGTGTTCTTCGTATTATTATTGATATTAATCTTCGACTTCTTCGTCTTATTATTTATCTTATTCTTCGACTTCTTCATCTTATTATTCATTAAGGATGTGCGAATAGCACTTGAATTGAATTGAATTGAATGTTCAAAAATGCGAATTATTTAAATATTCCGAATAATTCCAGAGCTGGTCAAAGTACTCGGAAATATTCAATGTACCAAATACTATCTGTATTTAAAATCCTAAATACTTTTTGTACTTCAAATACATTTATAAGTATTTCGTTCAAGTACTTTGATTTTTAGAAGGTATTTTAGAAAGTACTTGAACGAAGTACTTATGAATGTATTTTAAGTACAAAAAATATTTTGTATCTTCGGTATTTGTGAGTATTTTGCCCAGCTCCGAACGCATGTGGTCTTACACTTTGATGTTCGAATTATTCGTAAATATTCATTACAAAAATTGAAATATTCATATTCAATTCCTAATGAATTATACAACATTTTGATTATCAGCACATCACTATCGATCATGTTATTCTTCGACTTCTTCGTCTTATTATTCACATTATTCTTCAACGTCTTCTTCGCCCCCTTCATCCGCTTCTTCCCAGTCTTTTTCCACTCCTAAAACACAAACTTCACATATCTTGATAGGCGGTGTAGGAAAATTGTCTCAAAGCCAAATTACTTTCTAATTTTTTTTTCTCCAAAAAAAAAAAAAGAAAAAAAAAGTGTCTTGAGGCCACTAAATCCAAAGGACAAACGCGCATGTCAACGATCCTTCAGAAAAACGAATTACAGTTTTTCGTTACCGAACTGTAATAAGCGAACACTATCTTTGTCGCCAATAAAAAATCTTAAAAACATGCCTTTTTTCACCGAATTAACCTTACCCTTTACCCCCCCCTAAAGACGATCGTTTGACTTGCTAGGGAATCTTTTAAAATTCGACCCTAATAGCCTCGGCTAACAACGTACAAGTCGACCCGACTCTCCGACCGAGCGATAAACTTTACGAGATGAAACTCTTAGCTTTTTTTTTTCGGTCGGTAAGGTAGATCGGTGGAAGTTGTTGAGCGGGCTGCAGCCAGGCCGGGCAGATTACCGATCTATTGCACACACAATCATAATGAAATTTATCGGAGAGAGGCGCGTGGAGAAGCCGAGGAGCCTCTCAGCTCTTTCTCCGCCGCTGCTGAGTTTGCTGGCCGAGCTGCGCGGCGAGGAGGAGGTCGAAGCCGTGGCGTTCGTGTTTTACTTGTAACGTCGGTAAAAATGTTAATTGACAATTGCGTGGCGCCACTCGAGGAGCGTCTCGCTTGACCACCGTCCATTCCACCCGTCGAGAGAGCTTTCAGTGCATCTAGCCCATATCTCTCCCTCTACGCTCGCACGATGTTGACCGGTCCGGTGCATACCGGGTGTCCCGCCTACCGACACACCTCCATCCGCTTTATCCGTCTATTTATCCATTTAGCGATACGAAATTGCCTCGGGGACACATTTTTTCGAAGCTGGCGGCACGAGCGAGCCGGAAGGTACTCGGTCGGTAACGAAAACAGTAATTTTTTTTTACCATCTATTTGTCCTTTTAGTGGTATCAAATAGGCTGGGAGATACATTTTTTTGGAAGCTGGCGGCACGGGCGAGCCGGAAGCTACTCGGTCGGTAACGAAAACTGTATTTTTTTTTTTACCATCTCTTTATCCTTTTAGTAGTATAAAATAGGCTCGGAGATAAATTTTTCTGAAGCTGGTGGCACGAGCGAGCCGGAAGCTGCTGGGTCGGTAACGAGAACTGTAATTTTTTCTCTTTTTTTTAGGCTCGGAGAAAAATTCTTCGAAGCTGGTGGCATGAGCGAGTTGAAAGCCGCTCAGTCGGTAATGAAAAGTGTCTTTTTTTAAATTGAAATCATCTGTTTAGTGGTATAAAATAGGCTGGGAGAAAAAAATTTCGAAGCTGGAGGCACGGGCGAGCCGGAAGCTGCTCGGTCGGTGAAGAAAACGGTAATATTGTTTCTTTTTTTTTAGACTGCTAACCACTACCGGTCGAAAGTTAATTCTTGCAGGAAGCCGACAAGAAATAAGTTTTTTGAGAAAAATTGGCCGGAAGTGGTTCGCGCACTTGAAAATACGAATTATTCAAATACTCATGAGTAATTCATGGATAATCCGAATTATTCAAATATTCATGAATAATTCGTGGATAATCCGAATTATTCAAATATTCTGAATAATTCCAAAGCTGGCCAAAATACTTGATAATATTCAACATACCAAATACTATCTGTATTTGAAATACCAAATCCTTTTTGTACTTGAAATACATTTATAAGTACCTCGTTTAAGTACTTTGATTTTTACAAGGTATTTTAAAAAGTCCTTTAACGAAGTACTTATAAATGTATTTTAAGTACAAGAAGTATTTTGCATGTTGAGTGTTTTCGAAATATTCAAATTTCGTATCGAATTATTTATGTTCGATTCATAAGGAATTATTCAAAATTTTGATTGTTCGCATTTCCGTATCCAATTTACATTAATTTCAATTTAAATTAAATTAAAACTCAATTTGCTTCAAGTTCAATTCGCTGTTAATTTAAATTCAACCAAATTCTTAAAAATTTTATTATTTTATTAGAAAGTCAAAAAGTCAACAAAAAAAGAAAGAAGAAAGAAGAAAAACAGTCAATGAACTTCACTGAAAACTCTACAATTCGCTAATACAACGAATCGCGGAGTTGCGAAATATGACGAGCAGGCCAAGGGGAGAGGAAGCGAGGAAACGAGGAAGTCTCGGTGACGGTCTCGGTCGGTAATGTAACATTGGGTTGTCGTTGGGCGGGAGGGAGCCAGGAAGACGAACCGGGAAGAGACGAGCGCCTCGTAGTTCATCGATTCTACGGCCTTCCGCGCAGCGTGCCAAGCCACGTGCGAAGCCTCTCGGAAGCGAGAGAGAATTCGTATTTCGAGGAATGGTCAGTTTTGTTTGAAAAAAAAAAATAAAAAAACAAAAAAAAAGGCTTCCTTGCGGATTCCTCGAAGGGCAATAAAATGCGAACGCTCCGAGACTTCGCACCCCGCCTCGAGCTGTTTACACCTATGCGCGCGAATAATAATTATCGCCGAGAATAACTCTCTGGCGACGAACGACGACGGTCGAGCCGCTCGTCCGCGCCGGACTTTTTACAAAGTAACCGGCTAGTTTCTTCGCTCGACTCACGTTCGAACAACCTCGCAACACCGGGGCGAACGTGCTCGGTCATTTTTTTTTTTTTTTTTTTTTTTTTTTTGCAATAGGATTGTTCGACGCGACGGAGCGCTGCACGCTCCATTCACTGCTTTATCGACCGGAAGCATAAAGTTAATTTAAATGTGTGAGTGTGTGTGTTTTTTTTTTTTTTCACTCACCCGATCTTCGTTATCAGCTTTCCGTGTACGTGGAGGTACGATGTGATGAAGCGCTTGTTTACCTGGAAATATACGACAATTTTGAGCGTTGATATTTTTTTCGCGACTGTGTCGGTAAAACAGATTCTTGTAGTGGAAGATTTTTTTTTTTAGCGATAAATACTCCGGCTCAAAGCTTAAAATTTTATTTATGACTCAAGATTTTCAGAATTTCGGGCAGGAAAAAATCTTATTTGATGGTGCTATTATAATAACAAATAAAATTGCAAACAAATGTTATTTTGGTGTTGTTGTTATGATATTTAAAAAAATTGCAAACGAGAAATGTTATTTTGATGCTGCTATTAAATGATTTATAAAATTGCAAAAAAAAATGTTATTTTGATATCGCCATTGCAATTTGAAAAAATTGCAAAAAAAATTTTATCCGGATCTCGCTACTATAATTTTAATAATTGCAAAAAAAAGAATCGTATTTTGATCTCGCTATAATAATTTTAAAAAAATGTTATTCTGATCTTGCTATTATAATTTCTTTAATTGCAAAAAAAAGTCGTAGAAAAAATGTTATTTTGCCGTTGCTATTGAGAACCGGTTGCCGGGTTTACCTCGACGCTGGTTAGCTGAGCCAGTTCCTCAGAGTCGCTGTGTACAAATTTGGAGTCGCTCGCCGTCGTCGATGAAGTCGTACGCCTGATGCGCCGACCGCCCGGATGCACCCAGGTCTCTCTCCTCAGCGCCCCCGGGGCGTTGTTCGCACCCTCTTTCTCCTTCATCCTCGCTCGTTCCTTCCATTCGCGCTCCTCCTTGCGCTTCCGTTCCGTCGACTCGTACTGGATAATATATTTTTCGCAAACCGATCCAATTGATTTTTTTTAAATTCAACTACCATCGCAACTACGCTCTAATCTACTTTTCTACGCACGGATTACGTTTTTTTTTTTTGTGTTTTTTTTTTATTTGTTTTTATTTATGCGGATTCTAATCATGCTTGGCTAACCGACTAACAATATAGTGTGCAATGATCGCCTGTGACTACGTGAATTCCAATTCAATCCAGCTGACGAGGATTTTGCCTACATAGCACGGAAATATTTTTGGAAGGATTCTTACATTTTTTTTTTGTGATATTGAAAATATTTTGTCGATATTAAAAAATATTTGTGAAATGTTTTTAAAACATTTCGATAAATGTTTTTTTTGTCAACTCACAAATCTTACATTGAAACTTTTCAGAAATGTTTCGCTGAAATGTTTTTTTTAAGGTAGTTCTGTCGCATGGTGTTAATTTCGCATAAGTTCGAGAAAGATGAGATAAAATTGCAAATACTTCTCGATGGTATAAAAATGTGAAAAAATGCATGCATATTAAAGGTACTGAAGAGATTAATTTTGCACAATAATAATTCCAAAATGTTATTAACAAATTAATCAAAAAATTAATTGTTTAACAAATTTCCCGACAAAACAACCATTTTTTTCTATGAAAATGATTCATTTATTTTTCTGAACACGTATAAATTTTTTCAGATTTTTTAATTAGTTTTAATTTTTGTGTTTACTCAGACGTTTTTTCCAAATAAAAAAAATAAAAAAATGAAACAATTAATTTTTTGATTAATTTGTTAATAACATTTTGGAATTTTTATTGTGCAAAATTAATCTCTTCGGTACCTTTAATCTGCATGAATTTTTTCAGATTTTTATATTATTGAGAAGTACTTGCAATATTCGCTTACTTTTCTCGAACTTATGTGAGATGAGCGGGAAGCGACATAGCTTACCTTAATACCTTAACACTTCAGCAAAATGGGAAATATTGCATTTCGGTGAAAGATGAAATTAAAAATATTTCAAATATCTTCAAAATCTTTTTTTGGCCGAAGTGCGAAAGATTTCATCGCCGATCCACTCTGTACGCACAACCATATAAACACGGAACATTGGCAGACATTTTTCGGTGAGAACGTGAAATAAACAAAAAGTTTCAAAATATTTTATCACTTTTTTTTAGAAATATTTCTGACGCGTTGAAAGATCAAGTATGTTTGTGAAATATTCAAGAGGCATTTCGTTCGAATATTTTTATGGAATATTTCAAAATATCATTTTCAATATATTTGAGAAATATTTCGCAAGATTTGAAATATTGAAAATATTTCCAAAATTATTTCAAAATATTTCGTGCTATTAGTGTGTCGACAGAGACGATCGAATTATCAATTTTTTTTTTCCGAATCGATATTAGATGCGCAAATAATTGAAAATTCATCGATAAAAAAAATGGATACTTCATCCATCTCTGTTAAGACGATGAATTAAAAGAAATCAACTATTTCTCGTATTCTACTAAGCGTCGTACGGTGAAAGTGATATCAGCAAAGATTTTTTTTTCCTTTTTTTATCACACACCAAGTATCAAAGATTACTTACATAATGTAGATACTGGCGGCACAACGAAAATCAATAAAGTATTATAGAAGTTAGATCGCATCGTCAATTTTTTCGCGAAAATTAATTGAATTGATTTTTTTTTAAATTATTAAAAACGAACCTACCTTCTTTCTGTTCTCATCGAAGAGAGCTATGAGGCTCTCCCTGGCCGAGTGGAAAGGATTCGAGGCCATGAGCGAGCGCATGTAGTAGTAAACAGCGTCCAATTTTCGGCGCTGAAAAAGAAAAAATTATATATATATTTAGAAAATCGCATCAAATTTTTTTCTACCGTTTTTCTAACTTACGCTAAAATGTCCCAATTTTCAATCCTTTCGCTCCAAACGAATTATTTCGAACGAATTTATATATTACGTAAAATATTGTGATTAAAAAAAAATTAACAACTAAATCGATTATTGTTAGGAAAAATACGAATATTTTTCATCTCATTTCCGTACTCGAAATTTTACAGGATTCGAAAAGCGTCGAAAAAAAATTTCCGGAGCGAAAGTCTCGAAATAAAACATTAAAAATAGGGATGAGCAAATAGCACTTGAATTGAATTTAATTGAATATTCGAAAATTTGAATAACACGAATATTTATGAATAATAGGAATTATTCAAATACTGGTGAATAATCCGAATTATTCAAATATTTTGACGCGTTCCAGAGCTGGGCAAAATACCCGAAAATATTAAAAATACCAAATATTATCGGTATTTAAAATACAAAATACTTTTTGTTCTTAAAATACAATCATAAGTACTTCGTTTAAGTACTTTGATTTTTAAAAGGTATTTTAAAAAGCACTTCAACGAAGTACTTTTAAATGTATTTTAAGTACAAAAAGTATTTTGTGTTTCGAGTACTTTCGAGTATTTTGCCCAACTCTGACTACACATGGTCTTACACTTTGATGTTCGAATTATTCATAAATATTCAAATTATTCGAACTATTCGAATATTCAATAAAAGTTTCGAATTGAATTATTCAATTAATATTTAATTAATATTCAATTCATATTTAATTCATATTCAATTCATTATCAATTCATAATCACTTCATAATCAATTCATAATCAATTCATATTCAATTCATATTCAATTCATATTCAATTCATATTCAATTCATATTCAATTCATATTCAATTCATAATGTCGATTATTCGCACATCCCTAAAAAAAAAACATCTTTCGGCTCCCGAACGAAAAAAAAAAGAGCTTTAATAAAAAATCTCACAGCATAATGAGCGAGCAGAGCGAGTTGGTTGTACGGCCTTCCATTTTTTGGATTGATCTGCTGCGCTTTGAGATACCACTGTCTCGATTTTCCGTAGTTGGTAGTTTCGTTGGCCTGTTCCTTGTAGCGAGCGAGATCGCCGAGGAAGAGGAAGATCTTTTGAGCGCTGACGAGCGCCAGGCCGACGAGGCCGAGGCCGTTCGGCAGCGAGGCCGAGACGAGAAAGTCCTCGAGCTTGAATCTGTACTTGCTCTCCAGAACGGCGAGCAAATTCTCGAAGTAGCCTGTTCCCTCGTCGATTATCTTGAGCATCGTTTGCTTGCACGCGTCGCGCGTCTCGCACGCCTCCTTCGGCATCATTTTTCTAAGCATCTCGATCATGTTGTAGTAAAGGAGCTTCCAAAAATGCTGCTCGACGTTCTCAGCCTGACAGAACTTTATGTCCGTCTCGAGGAGAACGCGCAAATTTTTCTTCAGAGACTCGCGCAGACTCGAGATTCTGTCCCAGTTCGCTATCAGACCACCCGAACTCAGCAGCCACTGCAACTCGCGGTCCAGCGTCTCGACCTCCAGCAGCAGACGCGGGTCCTTCGCCTCGTGCAATCTGTCGATAATGTCAAGCGATATTAGTATAAGTACATTTTTTTTTCTGATCGCGAGGATTTTTTTTTTAATTTTGCGCTGAGAAAAAAATTCAAAATGAATACTGCAATTATCACTATTACTTAGTGATTTTCTTTTAAGAACAAACTATCGAAGCCGTTTTACAACAAAATAATGACGAGTGTGTGGTAAAAAAAAAATTACAAAATACATACTACGATCTATGTTGCAATAAAATAAACAATATCAAACAATATCAAACAAATCAACTATATGACGTTATATATCATTTGTTTGTAAAAAAGAAGAAAAAAAAGACAAAGCAATGTATAGATTTGAGTAGCCACAATAAATATTATTATCGTTATATATATTATATTACATGGTGGCCGTTTTTTCCTTGGAAAAAATTCTCTGACTTTTCACTGACCAACTAAACATTTTCTCAAGCCAAACTTCTAATGACGTCTATTAAAAAAGTTTAGAATCAAATGTTATTTACATTTCATATTTACTATTATTATATCTACCATATTTATCATACTTATTCAGATATTTAAGGATTTTGTATTCTGAGCTCTGTATTGGGTTTAATTTAAATCGATTAAAAAAAGGAGAAATTCGAAATTTCACAAATAAATTAAATAAAAATTTAAAAAATAAAAATTTATTTATAGAAGGTTTGGCGACAATTTACTTTTCTCCTGACCAATTTTGAAATTCCCTGAATTTTCCCTGATTCCATGACCAAGTTTTTGTTTCGCTGACGTTTCTCGATTTTTCCGGTTTTCCCTGACCGCAGCCACCATGTATCATTACGGAAATATCAACGGAAGAGTTCTTACATTCCGGACGTCGGTTCGTACCAGGGCGGCCGAGAGCTGCCCTGGATCTGTTCGGCGACGTAGGTCGCCGGAGGTCTGCCTCCGATGATTCCCGTCTCGAGTGGCGGAGCGTGGTAGCCCGAGAAGCTCGGAGGAGCCGCCGGGACCGGCTGAGGGTTGTACGACGCTGGAATACCGCTGGAGAACTGGGCCTCCTTGTCCCTGAAGTCACGAACGATTCACAGATTGTTAAAATTAATATAACATTTTTTTTCCTCTGCCAGGAAAAGCGATGAGCAAATTCGTTTTTTTCTTTTTTTTCACCATCGAAGAATTTTCTCATAGAGGAAGCTATACGCAAAACGATTTTTTAAAAATGAGGAAGGGTGCGAAGATGTGAAAATTCATATTTTTGAATTCACCCGCAACGAATTTTCTCATACAGGAAGCTATGCGCAAAACGATTTTTTTTTAAATGAGGGAGCTGTACACAATACGTAAAAAAAATATTAGGAAGCAATGTGAAAATTCGTATTTTTAAACTCACCCTCAACGAATTTTTTTCATGCCCAAACCTATGCCTACATTATTTATTTATTCTTATCATGTTTTTGCAGTATTCTTTTTGGGTTGTAAGGATTACTTGTATCTTGATGCACGGTGTTCTTAGGAGGCTTAGGCCCCACGAAATAAACGAATATATCTATCAGTCTGTCTATGCGCAAAACGCTAAAAAAAAAAAAGTGAGAAAGCGGTATGCGAATTAATATTTTCAAAATTCACCGTGGAAGCAAAGAGGCTCGGTTTCCGGTCGCCCGAACGATGATAGGCCTTCCGGGATTGTTCGGATCGAAGAGTGTTTTTCTCTGCTGCATCTGCGAGTGACTGTTCTGGAGCTGCGCCGAGCCGCGAGCGTTGATCGTCGCGTTGCGCGGCGATATTTGGTTTCTCTCCGGCAGGACGAGAACGCCGGGTTGGAAGTTCGTTGCTCGGGCGAGGGGCGAGACGGACCTGCCGACGACGTTCGTGTCGGAGTTCGAGAGCGGTCCGGAGTGCGAATGGTGAACGCTCGGCGCGGCCGAAGAGCCGCGTCCGTCCTCGGTCTCGCACGTCGAAGCGCGCTTTCCCGTTCGCCAATTCTCGTCGGCGGCCCGACGAGAATCCTCGGCGTGCCTCGTCGAGACGCCGCGGTAGTCGACGCGCTCTCGGCTCGACTCGCGACTTCGCAGCGCCTTCCCGTTTCGGTGACGACGACCCGGCTCGTAACGACGATTGCTGCTGTTCGCGTCTATTCGCAAAGTGTCGTTCTCGCGATTCTGCTGGTTGTTCGCTCGCTCGCGGCTCTTCCCGCGATTCCCGTCGTCCCTGCTGCAACTCCTGAAACAATTTCGGCGGTTCATTTGTTTGTTGATTCGTCCTGTAGGGACATTTTTTGTTTTTTGTTTTCAATCTCGGGCTACGAACTTAATAGTATTAAAATTAATAGAAAAGTTTACATGAAAAGCGACCCGATTCGTTAAAGGAAAATCTTTTTCTTTTTAATTTGCGAATTAGTGATTTTTCTGTCGGTGCGATAAACGACACAATTTCGCCGTGTTTTTTTTTTTGTTAATTCGTCTTGTAGGAACATTTTTTATTTATTTATGTTCTATTTTGGGCTATGAATTTATTTGTATTAAAATTAATGTAAAAAGTGACCCGTTTTGGTAAATAAAAATCATTTTGTTTTTATTTTTTTCGTTTGCGATTTAGTGATTTTTTTTGTCGGTGTGGTAAACGACGTGGCGATTTTATTATGTTTTGAATATCTTGACTGACTAGAAGATCAGTCGATCAGTTAAACAGGTGATGTTTTTTTTTTAAATGACATTGAACTATATTTTTATATATTTTTTTAATTATAAATACCCAAACTGACTAGAAAATTAGTAGATTTTAGTTTTTTTTTCCACTTCATAAATGAATTATATTTCAATATTGTCATATTTTTAAACACCCGAACTGTTGAGAAGATTAGTAATTTTTGTTTTTGTTTTAAATTAATAAATCAACCACATTGTAATGTTGTTGTATTAAAATTGCTGAACTAGCTACAAAATTAGTAGAACTATCCTTCTATCGGTATAATAATCTATCGATATTCTTACATTTTTAAATACCCGAACCGACTAGAAGATTAGTAAATTATTATTATTATCATTATTATTTTCTTTTTATATCGTCAACGAAATGATTACCGATCTCCGTCGATAACGCCGGAATGTTTGCGCTCGCGCCGTTTTTTCTTGAGGCCACGATTACGCCCGTGGCCGCCACCGATTGGAGGGCCCATGAGTCCCCCCGAGCGCTCGGAGACGCTGCCGTTGTCGCGGAGGCTCATGACCGACGAGCTTCGGCTGGGATTCTCCTGCTGGGCCAATTCGTTCTCGTTCTCGAGATCCAGCTCAACGTCCTCGCTCCAGTTGAGCGTGGCGATAGACGCCATGTCCGGCAGCGAGCTGCAAGGCTCACCGATCTTCGTCGGACTTCGGATCGATCTGTAACGCTCGTTTCGAGACTTCTCCGACGATGAGCTCGCTTCCTCCGTGTTGTTGTTCGCACGTTCTCTGCCGAAAAAAAAACGAAAGAAAAATGAACATTAAAAAAATTGGTTCGAATTTTTTCGACCGTATCCTCGATTAGCCGAGACGATTATTAGTAATTTTCTTATTATATGTATATTTTATTATTAATATATTATTAGTATATTATTGATATATTATTAATTAGGGATGTGTGAATAGCACTTGAATTGAATTGAATATTGACATTCAATTCAAGATTTGAATAATAGGAATTATTCGAATATTCTGAATAATTCCAGAGCTGGGCAAAATACTCAAAAATATTCAAAATACCAAATACTATCTGCATTTAAAATACAAAATACTTTTTCTACTTAAAATTCATTTATAAGTACTACGTTCAAGTACATTGATTTTTACAAGGTATTTTAACAAATACTTAAACGAAGTACTTATGAATGTATTTTAAGCACAAAAAGTATTTTGTATTTTGGGTGTTTTTGAGTATTTTGCCCGGCTCTGATCGCATATGGTCTTACACTTTGATGTTCGAATTATTCGAATATTCAATTCAAATTTCGAACTTAATTTTCATATTCAATTTATAATAAATTATTCAAAGTTTTGATATATTAATAGTATTAATATAATATCATTAATATATTATTGATATATTTTAATATGAAAAATTTAACAAATTACCCTTGCTGATTATACTGATGAGTCATCGGCGCTGTGTTGATCGGGGACGGCGCTCTTCTGCCTTGAATGTCCGGCGGCGAGGGAGGCTGGCAGCCTCCTCTGTTCGCGTTTGAGTGCGATGACACAGCTGGTGATATCAGACGGGCCGGAGCCATCGGGACGTCGGCCCGGCTCAGGCTCTCCATACTTGTGTACATTGTACTGCTGCTGCCTCGGCGCTCGTACGACCTGAAAAATTATATTATTGTTATTAGATATAATAATAATATTATATATTAATTTGTGAAAAACGAGATTTTCGCAATGTTTTCTCATCTAAACTAATTTTATGTACAAAGCTTCCATGAAAAGTTGTTTTCCGCGATAATTTGGCTTCCTCATGGAAGCTTTGTCGATAAAAGAATATAATCGCGTTTGAAAAATATGGCTGTTTGAAAATTCCAAAAAACTCACAAATTTTTGAATTTTTAAATATTTCTTCTACTAATGATTTTCTGATGTTTTGGAATATTCTGAACACGGATTATAAATAAATATGTAAATAAATATATAAATAAATATGTAAATAAATATATAAATAAATATGTAAATAAATATATAAATCAATATATAAATAAATGAGTGTCGACGATTTACCGAGTCATGTTTTCCTGACTGGGCGTGTGAGACCTCGAGCTCGCGGCCGAATACTGATCGGGCGTGCCGGGCCTGAAGTTTCCTGCCGGTGGTTCGTTGTCCTCCGGTCTGAGTCGACCTCTGCCTCTGCTACGAGCCGGTATTGTGTTCGACCAACCCGACTGCGCCGGATAATTGTTGCGCATCGAGGACGGATTGTTATAGCCCGACGAACCCTGCAAATTTTATATTTTTATTATTTTCAGTAATATTATTAGTCTTATTAAAATCATTATTTTTATTAACATTAGTATTGTTATAAATTTTTTTTAAGTTGATTATTTAAAAAAATTTATACCGCAACGTTATTTTTTTTCTTTTCTTTCTGATATCAAATTCATGTTACGTAATGGTGATTTTACGAGTATTAAAATTATGAGAGAATTTTTCTCGTGAAAGAATTAATTCTTTTTATTAATGTTATTCTTGTATTATTATTTTTGTTTCTCAAAATGGAATGTTTAAAAAAATGTTGTACCGCATTATACGATGATTAGAATTTTTCGAGCATTTTTTCGTGAAAAAATAAATGAGCTTGAT
The DNA here is from genome assembly GCA_933228735.2 of Amblyteles armatorius. NCBI lineage: Eukaryota > Metazoa > Arthropoda > Insecta > Hymenoptera > Ichneumonidae > Amblyteles > Amblyteles armatorius. Next base: position 1,095,078 of record OW121697.1, read on the forward strand.
GTGAAGTGTGTTTTTGTTTCATTTCTTCTTATATCAAATTTATATTACGTAATGTTGATTGTACGATTGTTAAAATGATAAGAGAATTTTTCTTATGAAAAAATTAATCCTTTTTATTGAAGTCATCCTTTCATTAATTTTTGTTTTATTTCTCATAATGGAATGTTGAAAAAAATTTTATACCGCCATTATACGATGATTAAAATTTTTAGAGAATTTTTTCGTGAAAAAATAAATGAGGTAGAAGCGAAGGACTCGCCTGGAACGTAACCGTGCTGCCGTCCCAATCGTCGGCGGGCTTGGCGAACGAATTGTTCGCAAAGCCCAATATGGGTCCTCCTAGCGGCATGTCCAATCCATTCTCAGCGAGGTACTTCCGCTGAAAACGCGGTGGCATTGTGTCTATTTTGCTGGGAAGTTTGCCGCTGCCGCGTCGACCCGACGGCGGCTTTCTCGGAAACTTTTCCGCGTAACCCGGCGGATCGACGCTCCTCGTGTCCCTAGTACGATTGTACTCGTTCGCGTTGTTCGGCGTGACGGAAAGCGGCTCCGAACCCTGCAAAAATAAAATTCACTTTTAACTTCAAAATAAAATCGTTGATAATTATTAATTTTCAATCGTTGTTAAAATAATAAAATAAAAAATATGTTTAACGCCGGAGACTGCGCTGAGAATTTAAATGCGATAAGAAAGTAGATAGAAGTATTTTCCATCCAAAAATGAAACTCGTGCGTCGACGCTCGAAAAAAAAATTACGAGGCAGATGCAAAAGACAAATTCATTTCGATCCACCCCTGTCTTTTACCACGCCTAATTTCATGCATTTTCCTTACAGAGCCCCACAAAGGAATTTCAAATTTTTAATTTCAAAAATAAAATCAACAAACTAATGATTAAATTAGTAATTATTAATTGTTGACTACTAAAATTTTTGATACAATTTTTTTACGCTGATCAGGCAGATTTCATGTGTAAAATAAAACCAAGTGAAAATATTTTATCTCGAAACGCGTAAAACTAGTACGTCGAAGAGCTTGGAATGTAATTTTCGAAGCAAATTAGATAAGCTTTTTTCAATTTCTCACGATTTCCAAAAAAAAAATTGTAACAAAATTTTATTCCGCAAAGCATAAAACTTGTACGTCGAAGCTCCAAAAAACGTACTAAGCAAATCCGATGGGCTTTCTCATTCTCATTACAATCCTCAAAAAAAAAAGAAAAAAAAATCTTGCAACCATAAATCTTGTACCTAAAAGCTTGAAAATAATTTACGAAGCAAATTCGACAATCTTTTTTCATTCTTTTCGCCATTCTCAAAAAAATTAAATGATGTAAAAAATCAAATGTAATCTAGCAACCGTAAAACTCGTATTCACAAGGAAAACGCAATGAGTTTTTTTAAAGATTTTTTTAAAAAATTAAATATCAGTATTAAATATCAAATTCAAATATTCAAATATATATTTTTTAATTGAAATCATTTTTTTAAAATGATTGCCATTCCTCGACGACACGATCTAAAAAGCCTAAAAAATCTTTCGTCTCTCCCGTCGAAATATTCCAAGTCCTCCGCACGAACCTCTCGCTGATAATCCCTGCGATTCCCGTAGTTTCTCCCGCTCATCGGCGACTTCGATCTCCATTCGCGTTCCTCGTTCTCGTTAGGATTTCTGTTCCTCCGGTTTCCGGAGTATCGTTTCCCGTGCTCGTCGTGCCTTCCCCGATTGCTCGCGTTGTTCCTCGCCTCGCCCGCATTCTGCCTTCCGCCCCGGTTTCTGTTTCTGTCGTTTCTCTCGTTCCGCTCGTTCCTGTCGTTTCTCTGACTCCTGTTCGACTGAGTCTGCCAATCTCTGTTGCCCGATTCTCTGTCCCTGTCCCAGCCGACGTGCTGCTGCTCCTGCATTGCCGGCGGCGTTTCCGCTCTTCGCACTGGCGATCTGTTCGGAGAAAATAAATAAATAAATAAATAAATAAAATAAATAAAAGAATGTATAAATAAATGCATAGATAAATAAATGCATAGATGAATAAATGCATAGATGAATAAATGCATAGATAAATAAATGCATAGATAAATAACTGCATAGATGAATAAATGCATAGATGAATAAATGCATAGATAAATAAATGCATAGATAAATAAATGCATAGATGAATAAATGCATAGATGAATAAATGCATAAATAAATAAATGCATAAATCAATAAATGCATAAATCAATAAATGCATAAATCAATAAATAGTGTATGAGGCATTCCCGACCTTTTCGGGCTGGGTTTGAGCTTTCCAGGTCTTGCATGGTGGCCGCGGTCAGGAAAAACCGGGAAAAGTCAGGGAAAAAAAATCTTCGTCGGGGAATCGGGGGAAGGTCAGGGAATTTCAAAATTGGTCAGGGAAAAAGTAAATTATCGCCGAACCTTCAATAATGAAATAAGTACATAAAAGGGAGCCTTAAAAAAAAAATGGGACATTTTGAAAAAAAAAAAATATAATTAAATATTAATATAATAACTAGGAATTTTCATTTGCGTAATTAATTTTTTTGAATATAAGTTAGAAGTTTGTTCAGAGATTTTTTTTTTTATTGGTATGTGAAAAGTCAGGGAATTTTTTTCCGGGGAAAAAACGGCCACCATGTCTTGGATCGGGCCGGCGATTTTTTCCATCACTGAAGCGACTCGCGGAAGCACTCGGATTTTTTATTAGAATTTTTTACGATTAAAAAGAATAAATTCATTGATCGAAGCGATTTAAAAATCTGAAAAAATTCGGAAAGATCTCGAGTCGCCTATTGGGTTTTTAGTGATTGGTGCCGGAGTGAGCAGGCGTTCAATTTTTTTTTTTTTATTGTTCCGAAAGAAAAATAGTGGAATAAATTCGAAGGAAAAAATCAGTCGATTATGAATTAATGCTCCGCCATTTTTGTATGCGACACTGTATTTTTGGGATTTTTTAACAGATTTTTCCTGTTTTTTTTTGTTTTTTGTTTTTAGTTGAAAATAAATTCAAATAGTTGAAGAAAAAAATAGTCAATCGATAGCGCAAAAACGACTGATTTTTTCAAATCTCTCGAACTGTTTCTTTCGTTAAAAAATTTGAAAAAAAAGATAGAACGTGACGCCCACTTCATCCCATGTCTCAAAAAATTGTATGCACGATCCAAGATTTTTCAGATTTTTAAATACCGCCGATCAACAACTTAATTTTTTTTACTCCCAAACAATTACAAATAAAACATCCAATAAAAAATCCGCTGGCTTCTGAGTCTCCCTTCAGTAACATAAAAAAACTTCGACCCGATCCAAGGATGCGAAGGGTCAACCGCGGCCCAAAACGGTAAAAAAAATACCCCATTAAAAAAAATATATATATACATATATCAGGGATGTGCGAATAGCACTTGAATTGAATTGATATTGAATATTGATATTCAATTCAAAATTTGAATAGTACCAATATTCATGGATAATGCGAATTATTCAAATATCCTGAATAATTCCAGAGCTGGGCAAAATACTCGAAATACCAAATACTATCTGTATTCTAAATATAAAATACTTTTTGCACTTAAAGTACATTCATAAGTACTTCGTTCAAGTACCTTGATTTTTACAGGGTATTTCAAAAATTACTTAAAGTACTTATAAATGTATTTTAAGTACAAAAAGTATTTTGTATTTCAAATACAGATAGCATTTTGTATGTTGAGTATTCTCGAGTATTTTGCCCAGCTCCGATTCACCCATGGTCTTACACTTTCATGTTCAAATTATTCGAAATATTCATGAATATTCATAGAAAAATTGAACAACCCGAATTATTCGAATATTCGATTGAAATTTCCAATTAAATTATTCACATTCAATTGATAATGAATTACAAAAAAATTTTGATTACTCGCACATCGCAGATATGGATAATATTATCCGTCCGTAGGCAGGTCGGGCGGTCCGAGAGCGACCGCAGCGCTTCCCGCCGGCCCTTACATTTTGTCTTACACTTTGATGTTCAAACTATCCATCAAATATTCATGAATATTCACAAAAAAATATTTAATAACTCGAATTATTCGAATATTCTATTGGAATTCCCAATTGAATTATTAACATTCAATTAATAATGAACGATAAAATTTTTTCGATTACTCGCACATCCCCGATATGGATAATATTATCCGTCCGTAGGCACCCAGGTAGCACAAAAAAATTTGTTATCAAAGAGTGATCCGAATGGGTTAAATGTGTCCGTCTGGACGGTATCCGAAATTTGCCTCCCATCCAAAAAGTTAACGATTCGACGTAGGATAGCTCATAGTTACCATCCGGACGGACATGTGTAACCCATATGTAACCCACGTTACCCATGTGTGACCCATGTGTTACACATGTCCGGACGGACATGTGTAACCCATTCAGATAACTTTCCGATAACTAATTTTTTTGTGCCACCCGGGCAGGTCGGGCGGTCCGAGAGCGACCGCAGCGCCACCTGCCGGCCCGAAGGCCCCGCGAATCTTATCTCAATGGTTCACCTATTGGCTACATCCCGTTCGGCCAATGCCTCCTGCACTCTCTTGGGTACGTACAACTGCTGTTCGGGTTTCTTGCTTCTTCTCCTGGGATCCGCGTGGCTGTGTTGCGAGGAATCGTCGCGAGTCTCGCCGGCGGAGTTCGTTCGATTGTCGAGGCGCGAGTCGTCGACCGCGGCCGATTCGCCGTGCGGATGCTGGACGGGACGGCTCGAGCCGCTGAATTGCGGCGGCCTCAAACGATCCTGCACCGATACGGGCCGAGTTCTGTCCTCCGGGTTGAGACCATCGCGATACTCCTCCGGCCAGCGGCCGGACTTCTTCAACGGGCCGCTGCCCGGCGTGTATATCGGACGGGGCGGCGCTCTGCCGCTCGCTCCACCCCGCATCGCCGATAACGATCTACCCAAGTCCGATTTCCTATCCGATCTTGCGTCTGCGAAAAAAAACAAAAAATTTCAATTACTATATTTTCAACGAATGTTCTTCTGTACTAGAAATCATATTCATTGTCGTATTGTGATCGCGAAACGAAGTGTATAAAAAAGAATTTTTGTAAATTATACACTGTTAGACATGTTAAATCTAAATCTATATCTATATCTATATCTATATCTATATCTATATCTATATCTATATCTATATCTATATCTACATCTTTGAAATTTTATCTGAACTGTAAACAAATTTTTTAAACAAAAGGGTTCGTCCCGTGAATAAATAAATAAATAATCATGTAATTGTTAATTATTGCATGTAATATAATTTTTATTGTGTTTTTTTTCTCAAACTGTTTCTTGTCGCTCCGATTTACATCGAAACGCCAAAACTCAAAAACTTTGGCCCAACTTCGTGGCGTTCAATTTTTGTTTTTCCCAAAATCTTTCTTGTCGCTCCGATTTCCATCGAATTTCCAAAATTAAAAAACTTTCGCCCAACATCGTCGCATTCGAATTTTTTTTTTTCTCAAAATCTTTCTTGTCGCTCCGATTTCCATCGAATTTCCAAAATTAAAAAACTTTCGCCCAACGTCGTCGCATTCGAATTTTTGTTTTTCCCAAAATCTTTCTTGTCGCTCCGATTTCCATCGAATTTCCGAAACCCGAAAACTTTGGCCCAACTTCGCGGCGTTCGAATTTTTGTTTTTCCCAAAAATCTTTCTTGTCGCTCCGATCGCTATCGAATCTCCAAAACTCGAAAGTAAAGACGGAAAAGAAAAAACACAATTTTCGACCCAAAGATTCTTGCGCTTCGACGTGCAAAAACAAAAAAAAAAAAAAACAACGAAAAAAACCATCAAAATTTCGAACCCGAGCAACGGAGGTTAGGCGAGGAAAACTTTTTTTCTCGCCAAACTTCGCTCCGCTCCCGACGAGAAGTTGCGTGAAAAATCGTAATCGAGCCGACGAAGCGAGCAAAAAAATTTTTCCTCACCTGCTCCGAATGGCAAAAAAAAAAAAAAAAAAAAAAAATCTCACACCGATCGACGACAAAAGCGAAGAAGAAGCTCCTCGCAATGCAAACCTCCGAGTTCTCCGGCGAGCGCGCGTCCCTCGCTTTCGTACGCGCAACCAAAGAAAAAAAAAACAAAAACAAACAAAGAAAATTGTCGTTCACCGTCGCGGAGAATTTTCGATAGCGCGACGTCCCAGCACGTAAGACGACTCGCGTTTCGAGGTTAGCTTGTTCGTCGAAAACTGGTCGAACGCTCGACGGTTGGCCGAGCGGCGGGACGGACGTAGCAGCGAATCCGTGTCTCGAATTCTCCCGTCCGTTCGTCGAATCTCTGGTTCGAATTTCTCGTCGAAAGAGGTTCGTCGAAACTCTTTCTCGCGCCTCCGACCGACCGATTTGTGTTTTTTTGGATTCGCGTGTTTTTTATTTTTCTTTTTTTTTCTTTTTTTTCTCTCGCTACGAATTTACCTTGCGAAACGCCTCCCCACTTTCTGCGTCCTTTGTCGTCGTTCGCCATCTTGGATTTTCGAAGCGCGCTCGGGTGACGGAGTTTCGTGTCGGTCGTTGCGCGTGGGTATTGTTTCCTCGGGGGTGGTTTTCACCGCGGGCGACGCGCGCCGATGAAAGTTCGGTGAACAACCGGTTCCCTACCCGAGCAACTCGAGCGACCGTCGAAAGACCCAGAAAACTACCGGTCGTTTTTTGGGTCTTTCGATGGTCTTTTTTGGCGACGCGCGGTGATGAAAGTTCTCTAAATAACCGGTAAATGCCCGAGCAACTGGAGCGACCGTCGAAAGACCCAGAAAACTACCGGTCGTTTTTTGGGTCTTTCGATGGTCTTTTTTGGCGACGCGCGGTGATGAAAGTTCGGTAAATAACCGGTAAATGCCCGAGCAACTGGAGCGACCGTCGAAAGACCCAGAAAACTACCGGTCGTTTTTTGGGTCTTTCGATGGTCTTTTTTGGCGACGCGCGGTGATGAAAGTTCGGTAAATAACCGGTAAATGCCCGAGCAACTGGAGCGACCGTCGAAAGACCCAGAAAACTACCGGTCGTTTTTTGGGTCTTTCGATGGTCTTTTTTGGCGACGCGCGGTGATGAAAGTTCGGTAAATATCCGGTTCCCTACCCTAGCAACTCGAGCGACCGTCGAAAGACCCAAAAAACGACCGGTCGTTTTTTGGGTCTTTCGATGGTCTTTTTTGGCGACGCGCGGTGATGAAAGTTCGGTGAATAACCAGTTTCCTACCCTAGCAACTCGAGCGTCTGGACGGTATCCGGAAGTTACCTCCCATCCAAAATGTTAACTTTTGGACGTAGAATAGCTTATAGTTACCATCCGGCCGGACATCTGTGACCCATTTAGATCACTTTCTGATAACTAATTTTTTTGTGCTAACTGGGTACACTTCTTACCGTATTGAGACTCTATGCTCGAGCCCAAGAGTCGCGCTCCGATCCCTGCTTTACCGACTCGAAGTGCGAACCCGTCCCTATCGACCCGAAGTGCGATACCCACGTTATCGACCCGAAGTGCGATCCCCACATTATCGACCCGAGGCCAGATGATCCCAACGACAAGCAGGCGGCCGCTGATCGAGACGCCGATCGAGCCGCCGTAAGGCTCGGGCATCACAAGTTCGCGGTAGGGGTACCGCCTAGGGCCGTGTGCACACGTCCCGAGGGGTATATAAGCTATTCCAAACGGGGAAGAGACACTCTCGGTCAGACCGCTCTCCGACCTAGAAGTCGCTCTAACCCACGCACGGCGAGAAGCACGCGAACTTGGTACGAGATCGGTAAAACGGGAAAACCCTCTCCTCGAACGGACCCCGAAGAGCACATTTTGGACCTCCGACTTAAAAGAACCCCTTGAGTCGATGGGACTTCGTCCTCCAAAATAAAAAAATCATTTGATCTCTACTAAAGCCTGGCTTCAGTAGACAGACTCCCGTCGCTAAGAAGAACCAAGGACGAGTCCTTCCCCGACATCCAGGAGTACATCGGAGCCACCAACAAGAAGACGGAGCAGCAGGAAAAATCCACCCTTTCGACATCAACCCGTGCTTTTCTGTTGGGGTGGCTCATTGCATTTGCTAATTTTTCTGATTCCCCTACAGCTTTCCGAACACCGGCGCCGACGACTGCCTTTGGAGACATTGACGACAGGTTTCGTCTGGGTTACCTTCTCCTAAACAAAACCGCGCGCCGGCTTTGGGAGACCTTAGCGACCTTAGCGACAGCTTTCGTCTCCGTATTCCTTCGTTTTTTATACGAGCGCCGGCAACTACCCTGGGAGACCTCGGTGACCGCTTTCGTCTCGTTTCTCTCCATAGGAATCAAGTTTAAAGACCGCTGTAGGTGCGCAACGAACTATCACTCCACGACAGTGCCGGCAACCTCCTTCGGAGACATTGGTAACCGCTTTCGTCTCGTGGTGGACTTACAGGGCTCGGTTATTTCGACCCCTTCTTCTTTGTGGGACATTTTTTATTGCTATCCATTTTAGCCTCCATGAAGCGATGGACCTGTACACAACGAAAATGGAACGCGATAGAAATGAACAAAGCAAATATTCTAAAACTAATTACTGTCGAACAGAACGACACAGATCTCAATGCACCGCAACAACCGTAAATTACACAGAAAAATGTGAATAAACAAATCACACAATCGGTCCCACTCTATGCACTTCATAGATTTTCTACCTACTAATATAAGTTCGTGAGGATGATTGATTCCGATAGCAGCGCTCCATGGTGTACTGGAAAAAGGGTGGTACGGAGAATGCCTCCGGCGAAAGGAAGGAGAACGTCCCATCCTAGTATCGTTAATCTGAAAACGGATATTATTCTGGTCATTAATTTTATTATTGTCTTAAAATAATAAATGCTAAAAGGAACTAAAGCACGTGCGTGTAGTGGCTAGAAGATCGTGACATCGATTGGTTAGTTAGAAACGTGCTGAAAAGGACTGCAGAATTGAAATAAATACTACTGAAAACGCGGCATAAAAAACGAGTTAGTAATCGCTGTGAACGAGGGGGAAGATATACAGAAAATTCATGTGCGCGATTGGAAGGCCTTTTCGGACGATTTGATCGACGTTCCATATTTGCCTTTCGGAAAATTGCCCGGTTTCGAAAATACCCATACTGCAAGAATCTATCGGATAATCCGCGATTGAACGCAGATTCATGCATTTTCGGTCAACAATAACTGGAATCTCATCGCGATAGCCTATATCCTCCACGAGAACAATGCTCTCATCTGAAAGGTAACAGCAATTGTTAGGACAGTGATCAGTTAGTAATTCTCGAATGCATCCGGCAATCCCTCTCCAAAAGTGTCTTCGATTCGCAAGTTTGGATTCGTGTCGAGAAAAAACCGCCATCCATCGACAGTCTTGCCCGTTTGAGAGCACTTGCCACAACGGCTGTTATGAGCAGGAAAACAAGAAATAAAATTGCGTGCCGGGGTATCAGGAAGTATTGCGTGAATGTGTACGGTATACTGTCGATACTCGTGGACAAATCCGTCGTTATGCAATGTCAACTTCAAAGAGAAACTCTGCTAAAAATTCAGCAGCGGAGGGAGGCTTTCCACTTCCATGAAACGCTTCGATAAGAAATGGCTCGGCGAATCGTACTCCTACTAGTTGACCTGAAATTGGCCACAAATCGTTCTTCGAACTTTTAGACAATGGGACTCCATTGGTACTGATGTTGATCAGGAGGTTTGCAGAAATCTGTGCCGTGTCAATATGAATAAGCTGGATACGGAGAGCTCTTTCCAATCCGTAATGACAATATCTGCCTGAAGACATAGTTTGCATCTCAACAGTTGTCGGAGTACCAAACAATGTCCTCGCATCTGACGGAAGGTCATGGTGACCAGATTTCTGCAGCGCAACCAAAAGCTCACTTACAACACAATGAGATAATTTGCGTTGTGTTCCCCAATGAGCAGGGAAACTATGCAAGTCGAATGGAGTTTCCAGTGTAAGGACAGACCGCGATTGCTCCATAGTGACCTGGATATTATTACCTTCGCACAGAGGGTGCTGGGGACAGTGATTGGTGCATTAAGATGCATGACGTTCAAGGATTTCAGAGGAGACAGATGATTCATTGACACAGAGCAAGGGTTCCACATCTTCAGTAAGCTCTACTCTAGACTCGATTTTATTATTTTTAATTGGATCCTGCATGCAATCTGCGCGAACAGCCCGATCGATGCGTCTCCTTTTTTATTTTGGCCCCAGCTCACAGTATGGCTCGAGTGGCGGCCCTATGCTTAAATTAAACTATTATACATGTTTGTTAGTACTCACTCAATTAACCTGCATGAACTGAATTGAATCCGTTACGAAAAGTTTGTTATTATTTGTTGTTCCAATTCCACCGTATACCCTTGTCGGGTTTTTACGGAACCCCATCCCGATTCCCCCCTAGCACTCCCTACCCGCACTCAGCTAAGCTACCTAGCTTCCAGTGCGTCCGTAGCCGACTTAGCTACACTGTACCGCATTTGCCGGGGACACGGGAAAACTACGGAAAACCCGTGCCGGTACAGACGGCCATATTCTACTGATCCACTGGTATTTTTGCACTTGAGTAAAGTACAGAAACACCAAAGTCTCAGAAGAAAGCGCCTTCCGCTCAACGGTCGATGCGCCAGCTAGCGCACGGCTAAGCGGTCACCCATCCAAGTACTGACCGCGAACGAATCAGCTTGACTTGGGGGACCACCAGAGCTGTGCGCCAACCGCGCATCCACTGCTGTCGGGAAAAGGTTGTTATTATTTGTTTCCAATGAGCTGCAGGAAAATGTAAGAGGGAACTGTTTTCGTCACTGATTAGCACACATCGTGAACAAATTCTGGATGCGATACTGCGAGGTTATGTGACCGGGCCAATTGTTTTTTCTAACGCTCCCATTCGCCAATTGTAAATCGCTTATAGCGATCACTGCGCCCCTGGAGCTAGCGCCCGCCGGACGCGATAACAGCGGAAGTACGATTTTAGCTCGCTACTGCATTCCCATAGATGTTCACAGTAGACATGGCATAACTAATCGCTACATTTAACATAAAACCGAATATCAAACCTCCTAAATCAAGAGAGGGATTCCGAAGAACGAATAGGATCCTATTAGTTCTTCTTCCCTATGCTGGAAATGGTGAATTTTTCAAATTTCGAAAAAAATACAAGTTTCATGTGTTTTGAGCCGGAATGGGCCACTTAAAGCCAATGGAGGTGGAAAAAAATCGATACCTTGAAAAAAAATATTTGGCCATTTTGAAAGTGGAAAAATGAGAAGGGGTAACCCTTACAATTTTTCGACAAAAATAGTATTTTTTCAAAAAATGTTTTTAGAATTTTTTCTTTACTGAATTCGGTTGGTAAATATGCCACTTGAAAAGAATGGCGAAGGTTTTAATTCGATATTACGAAATTTTTTGAAAAAAAGTGCCGTTTCGCAAAATTTAACATAGGATTCCCTATGCTGGAATGGTGAATTTTTCAAATTTCGAAAAAAACACAAGTTCCGCGTCATACCGTAAAGGTTAATCAGGTTAGTTCATTTTGTAAATGGAAAAAAATCGCCGTATTACTACCGCCGTATTACTACCAATAAATCAAAATTATGGTACATATGGATCTGTAAGCCTCCGAAAGTGATACGTTACAATGTTGACAATTTTTTACACATCATTTATTCAGTTGGTTGACTACATAACAAAAAATGTGTGTACGGAAATATAAAAAATTGGCGTAGTTATTTGGCGGTAAATAAATGGTTTTTCTTGTCGTACGCGTTGATGGTGAGAATTTACGCAGCTAATTTAAAAGAATATGTTTACTTTCGGCCATGTAACCTGTGCTAGTCAATCAATGTTTAATTAATTAATCAGACATCGAAATAAACAATTAAACTTTTCCAAGCTACGCCATATTCGATCATCTGTATTTCTTACCGCCAATACATCGTTGGCTGCCTTACCCCCCATTATTATTATCTCTTTTTACCATTACGAAGAGATAACATAAAAAATATAAAAAATTTGTACCAACCATGCGAACTTGCGGACGAACGGATATCGACGATCAATACTTTCATGTTTCCGACCGACGCTCTTTCTCCATCGAAGGTCCCCGCTCGTCTGTCAGCGTCGGCATCGCTCCTGCACTGAAAATACGCCCGCGCAAAACACCGAACGGAGAAATTTCCCTCAAATTTATCGCAGGTGTTGAAAATAACTCATGTTTCAATCGACTGCGAGAGAAGAATATTTTGCAAGCAAATATCCCTCGCATTCTCAACCGGTTATACAAAACCCGAATTGTCGTACAATTCTTTGTAAGGCTCGCGAAGGGACGTTGAATAAGAGATGCGTTAATGACGCATACGGGATGAAGAAGCTATACACCTTCGCATCGCTGTCGCTCAACTTTGACAAGGGGTAATTTAAACGTTCATCATCAAGGTTTGACACTTTGACGTAATTCAATGAAAATTCATGCTGAGGTGAGAATAATGGAACCTATGAAAAAGCCAGCCAGTTGTGTATTGTGTTTCGCACGGAACAGTAGGTAGAGCTCACGTCATCATCGACTACAGTCACTATGGATCTCTTTGAACATCGTTACTACAGATTAACTAAAAATTTTATGACGCTCATTGGACTGTGGCCGTATCAGAGCACCGGTGCCAGACGCGGTTTTCTCGCTGTTGTAGCTTTTTTCGCCGTCACTGCATCCGGACCGCAGGTATTGGCTTTTGTGAAACATCGCGACGACTGGAAAATCGTCCTCGATTGCGTCGTGCCCTGCCTTTTCGTGACGACGTGCGGTATCAGGTGGATTGGGTTTCTGTGGAACTCGGAGAAGGTAAGTTCGACTTTGATAACAATCAAGAGCGAGACAATTACTCGACGGACGTGATTGATAAAGGCCCGTTTGATACGCACAGACATTGAAGTTGCTGAATCGTATTTTTTCTAACTGGCAAGTTTGGGCTCGGGATCGAGAAGTTAACATCATCCACGAATACGCCGAGCAGGGAGAAACACTGTCGATCGTGTATACAGGTTAATCAAGTACATTAAGTGGTGATTTAAAGTTGACAAATTCTTCATGGATCTATTGATATTGCTTGAAGTCACGATCTATTCGACCGTCATCCTCTTCACGACTCAACCGATAATACCAAAGATCATCGACGTTATTGTGAAGAACGGTACCGAACCCGGAAAGTTTCCGTATCCCGTCGACTATTATTTTTTCGACGCGCAGGAATATTATTTTTGGATCATGATGCATTTTTACATATGCGCATGTGTGGCCGCGATGCCCTTGGTAGCCAGTGACAGTATGTTGATAATCTGCGTGCAGCACGTATGCGGTGTTTTTGCAGCGATGGGGTGAGTCAATGATCTGTTGAACCTAATAACAAGAATGATGAAGCTTAAACTTAAGACTTTAGGTACAAATTAGAGAGAATCGGGAATAATGGTACGTCGGTGAATAATGGCGAATCCCCAATTGAGCTGGACAAAAGAAATTTCGTAGACCTAGCTTCGTTCATCGACAGACACAACGACGCTATCGAGTGAGCAATAGCTTAGGGGCCGTTCATAAAGGACGTCCGTAAATGTTGACTACTTTTTTGACCCCCTCCCCCCCCCCCCCCCCCTCTCCCACTTGTCACACTTATTCACAATTTTCAAACCCCTCCTCCTAGGGCACGTCCAATGGTCACAATCAATGACCCCCTCTTCTTCTTACAAAATTGAGTTCAACCTGTCAAAATACTAGATAAATTACTAATAAGATTCTTATCGCTGCTATAATTATAAAAATTAGAACAAGAAGCATGTAAAAATTTCATATATTTCATTAGTCTTTGGTATGCATCTTAAATTTACCCGTTAATGCATGATCGGTTTCTATTTTTGTATCTTAATTTCTCTAATATTTTTAACAGTGTATATACATTTCATTGTCATTTTCAAATAGAGAAAATATAATTTCTTGTGGTCCGCCGAGTCTTTTAGTAGTGGACGTCCCGTCCCGCCAGATTCCCCCCCACTCCTTTGGTCTCGCGAAGTCACATTTTGAGACCCCCCCCCCCCCCCCCCCCCCCAGGACCATGGACGTCCTTTATGGACGACCTCCTAGAGAATGGGTTTCGTGAAACTTGTCGACTCATCGATATTATCAATAAATCCACTATTGCCAGATACGCCAATCTCATCGACGCAACTTACACGTGGACTTTCCTCGTTACCATTGTGATTGGCATGATTATGATCAACATAGTAGGACTTCAGGTAACAGTCACAACGAATGATGCATAACCTTCGTGATTCACAGAGAAACTGTTAAATTTCCATGAAATTCAGATTCTTATGGGAACAGACGACCCCGAATCTAGCATAAGATTCGTCGCTATTGTATTGTCTCTCGAATCGGTATTCTACATCGAGTGCTACATTTCCCAAATTTTACAGGATCACAGTATCAATATTGGCTGTCATATGTAAGTAATCGGTAGAGGTGTCGTTGCGTGAGCTCACAAAAAATCTTTGGCGCAGACGTAACAGCCGATGGTACAGACTATCGCCTAAGAATCAGAGAGTTCTACTGTTGATGATTATACGTTCTCGCGTACCTTGCCATCTGACAGCCGGGAAAATGTTGATCATGTCGTTGAGAACATTCGGACTGGTGAGAACGATCATGCTTCCATTAACACTTCATAGTAAGGCTGTACAGTTGCGCCGTTTCGAGCGGTTAAAAAATCTTATCCGGCTAATGGACATTATAGTTTGGCCGGTTAAGTCGTCTCAGCCGGCTAAGGTGGTTTGGTTGGCTAAAAACTAGCTTCAGTTTAGCCAGCTATTTATTTTCATTGCGACTTACAGGAAAACTGATGAAATCAATGAGATACTTCCCTAACGGAACTGAGGTGACCATCGGCAGACTTCAATAGCCTAACGCACAATGTTCAAATTTGTAACTTGCTCTAGACTCGTGGATAACCTTTATTTTAGCGTCGTTTTTCTGTAACCCTTGCAAACATCGTGTAGTCTAATTTATTCGATTTTTAGTCGCATGGGGATGACGCGAGTCCATCAAAACAGAGTTGCACAAAGATTAAAAGTTCGAACAAAGCGATCAGTCTCGTTTCGGTATACCCGGAGTCTCGTCATAGTCATTGCAACTCGCCGATGTATGTCTAGTCAACCTTAGTGCGACTGCGACTACGATGCAACTCCGAATCCGTGGTTGCACCAGTTCTACTGGTGTTATCTTTGGCACATTACCTGTTTTTTTGTTTAATGTCTGTACTATTGTTTGCTTAGATTCGACTACATTTAAGATCTTTCCCAGAGATAACAGTAGTTTCATAAATTAATAAATACAACAGCTAATGTGCCATAGATATATGTCTCATTGATTCCATCAGTTTCGTTGTAATTTATAATAAAAATGAATAGCCGGCTAAACTGCGACTGATTTTTAGCCGGCCAAACGATCTTAGCCGACTAAGACGGCTTAGCCGGCCAAACTGTAATGTCCATTAGGCGGATAAGATTTTTTTAGCCGGCTAAGACAGTTCGACTGTACAGCCCTACTGCATAGATATTTTGTCAGTCATCGGAACACAATCAATACGTCATTTTCATGTTGCAGACGTTTAGGACAGCCATGTCATACTTTGCGGTAATCCGAAGTATGGGTGATGGACTTAGTGCACAAACTGCATAATACTGTCTGACGGCAAATAAGAAGAAAATATCTGCTATGTGTAATCATGTTAAAAATGCCTTTCTGGTTTTTGTCCCGCGACATGTAGGGATGCAAGATTTTACAATAGAACCTCGCACAACCGAATCAATTAACGATTGTTCGGATAATGGAAATTTGAAGACGAAAAGTAACGTACTTATAACATTGTTGCAATAATGTTATGTAACGGTTACACAATTTGTCACAGATAACTGTGACGTTACACCGATAACATTAACTGCCTATAACAATTGAAACATTACATATTACTTCCACGTGTTTTATACCCTCTGTAGCACAAGAAGAACATTGTTGCATTGCATGTAACTTCCATGTTCTATTGCCATAATAAAATGTGTTCCCTGGAATGAAGAACGATTTCGACAATTAATAAAAAAATACGATTGTGATGGTTAATAGGTAATACTAATAGGTTTACTCCCAATGAGGTGATGAGAGAGGCTTATCTGGGCACAGTGATCGTTGTTATGTCGAGCAAACAGAAGGGACACAATATGAGGGTTACCAACCGGACAAGTAAATACGACACGGTATTTCCCTAGCAAGTCAAGCGACCATCGAAAGACCCAAAAAACGACCGGTCGTTTTGTAGGTCTTTCGATGGTCTTTTTTGGCGACGCGCGGTGATGAAAGTTCGGTAAATAACCGGTAAACACCCAAACAACTCGAGCGACCGTCGAAAGACCCAAAAAACGACCGGTCGTTTTGTGGGTCTTTCGATGGTCTTTTTTGGCGACGCGCGGTGATGAAAGTTCGGTAAATAACCGGTAAATACCCGAGCAGCTCTAGCGACCGTCGAAAGACCCAAAAAACGACCGGTCGTTTTTTGGGTCTTTCGATGGTCTTTTTTGGCGACGCGCGGTGATGAAAGTTCGGTGAATAACCAGTTTCCTACCCTAGCAACTCGAGCGTCTGGACGGTATCCGGAAGTTACCTCCCATCCAAAAAGTTAACTTTTGGACGTAGAATAGCTTATAGTTACCATCCGGACGGACATCTGTGACCCATTTAGATCACTTTCTGATAACTGATTTTTTTGTGCTAACTGGGTACACTTCTCACCGTATTGAGACTCTATGCTCGAGCCCAAGAGTCGCACTCCGATCCCTGCTTTACCGACTCGAAGTGCGAACCCGTCCCTATTGACCCGAAATGCGATACCCACATTATCGACCCGAAGTGCGATCCCCACATTATCGACCCGAGGCCAGATGATCCCAACGACAAGCAGGCGGCCGCTGATCGAGACGCCGATCGAGCCGCCGTAAGGCTCGTGCATCACAAGTTCGCGGTAGGGGTACCGCCTAGGGCCGTGTGCACACGTCACGAGGGGTATATAAGCTGCTCCAAACGGGGAAGAGACACTCTCGGTCAGACCGCTCTCCGACCTAGAAGTCGCTCTAACCCACGCACGGCGAGAAGCACGCGAACTTGGTACGAGATCGGTAAAACGGGAAAACCCTCTCCTCGAACAGACCCCGAAGAGCACATTTTGGACCTCCGACTGAAAAGAACCCCTTGAGTCGATGGGACTTCGTCCTCCAAAATAAAAAAATCATTTGATCTCTACTAAAGCCTGGCTTCAGTAGACAGACTCCCGTCGCTAAGAAGAACCGAGGACGAGTCCTTCCCCGACATCCAGGAGTACATCGGAGCCACCAACAAGAAGACGGACCAGCAGGAAAAATCCACCCTTTCGACATCAACCCGTGCTTTTCTGTTGGGGCGGCTCATTGCATTTGCTAATTTTTCTGATTCCCCTACAGCTTTCCGAACACCGGCGCCGACGACTGCCTTCGGAGACATTGGCGACAGGTTTCGTCTGGGTTACCCTCTCCTAAATAGAACCGAGCGCCAGCTTTGGGAGACCTTAGCGACCTTAGCGACAGCTTTCGTCTCCGTATTCCTTCTTTTTTTATACGACCGCCGGAAACTACCCTGGGAGACCTCGGTGACCGCTTTCGTCTCGTTTCCCTCGATAGGAATAAAGTTTAAAGACCGCTGTAGGTGCGCAACGAACTATCACTCCACGATAGTGCCGGCAACCTCCTTCGGAGACATTGGTAACCGCTTTCGTCTCGTGGCGGACTTACGGGGCTCGGTTATGTCGGACCCTTCTTCTTTGTGGGACATTTTTTATTGCTATCCATTTTGGCCTCCATGAAGCGATGGACCTGTACACAACGAAAATGGAACGCGATAGAAATAAACAAAGCAAATATTCTAAAACTAATTACAGTCGAACAGAACGACACAGATCTCAGTGCACCGGAACAACCGTAAATTACACAGAAAAATGTGAATAAACAAATCACACAATCGGTCCCACTCTATGCACTCCATAGATTTTCTACCTACTAATATAAGTTCGTGAGGATGATTGATTCCGATAGCAGCGCTCCATGGTGTACTGGAAAAAAGGTGGTACGGAGAATGCCTCCGGCGAAAGGAAGGAGAACGTCCCATCCTAGTATCGTAAATCTGAAAACGGATATTATTCTGGTCATCAATTTTATTATTGTCTTAAAATAATAAATGCTAAAAGGAACTAAAGCACGTGCGTGTAGTGGCTAGAAGATCGTGACATCGATTGGTTAGTTAGAAACGTGCTGAAAAGTACTGCAGAATTGAAATAAATACTACTGAAAACGCGGCATAAAAAACGAGTTAGTAATCGCTGTGAACGAGGGGGAAGATATACAGAAAATTCATGTGCGCGATTAGAAGGCCTTTTCGGACGATTTGATCGACGTTCCATATTTGCCTTTCGGAAAATTGCCCGGTTTCGAAAATACCCATACTGCAAGAATCTATCGGATAATCCGCGATTGAACGCAGATTCATGCATTTTCGGTCAACAATAACTGGAATCTCATCACAATAGCCTATATCCTCCACGAGGACAATGCTCTCATCTGAAAGGTAACAGCAATTGTTAGGACAGTGATCAGTTAGTAATTCTCGAATGCATCCGGCAATCCCTCTCCAAAAGTGTCTTCGATTCGCAAGTTTGGATTCGTGTCGAGAAAAAGCCGCCATCCATCGACAGTCTTGCCCGTTTGAGAGCACTTGCCACAACGGCTATTATGAGCAGGAAAACAAGAAATAAAATTCCGTGCCGGGGTATCAGCAAGTATTGCGTGAATGTGTACGGTATACTGTCGATACTCGTGGACAAATCCGTCGTTATGCAATGTCAACTATTCATTGAGAAACTCTGCTAAAAATTCAGCAGCGGAGGGAGGCTTTCCACTTCTATGAAACGCTTCGATAAGAAATGGCTCGGCGAATCGTACTCCTACTAGTTGACCTGAAATTGGCCACAAATCGTTCTTCGAACTTTTAGACAATGGGACTCCATTGGTACTGATGTTGATCAGGAGGTTTGCAGAAATCTGTGCCGTGTCAATATGAATAAGCTGGATACGGAGAGCTCTTTTCAATCCGTAATGACAATATCTGCCTGAAGACATAGTTTGCATCTCAACAGTTGTCGGAGTACCAAACAATGTCCTCGCATCTGACGGAAGGTCATGGTGACCAGATTTCTGCAGCGCAACCAAAAGCTCACTTACAACACAATGAGATAATTTGCGTTGTGTTCCCCAATGAGCAAGGAAACTATGCAAGTCGAATGGAGTTTCCAGTGTAAGGACAGGCCGCGATTGCTCCATAGTGACCTGGATGTCATTACCTTCGCACAGAGGGTGCTGGGGACAGTGATTGGTGCATTAAGATGCATGACGTTCAAGGATTTCAAAGGAGACAGATGATTCATTGACACAGAGCAAGGGTTCCACATCTTCAGTAAGCTCTACTCTAGACTCGATTTTATTATTTTTAATTGGATCCTGCATGCAATCTGCGCGAACAGCCCGATCGATGCGTCTCCTTTTTTATTTTGGCCCCAGCTCACAGTATGGCTCGAGTGGCGGCCCTATGCTTAAATTAAACTATTATACATGTTTGTTAGTACTCACTCAATTAACCTGCATGAACTGAATTGAATCCGTTACGAAAAGTTTGTTATTATTTGTTGTTCCAATTCCACCGTATACCCTTGTCGGGTTTTTACGGAACCCCATCCCGATTCCCCCCTAGCACTCCCTACCCGCACTCAGCTAAGCTACCTAGCTTCCAGTGCGTCCGTAGCCGACTTAGCTACACTGTACCGCATTTGTCGGGGATACGGGAAAACTACGGAAAACCCGTGCCGGTACAGACGGCCATATTCTACTGATCCACTGGTATTTTTGCACTTGAGTAGAGTGCAGAAACACCAAAGTCTCAGAAGAAAGCGCCTTCCGCTCAACGGTCGATGTGCCAGCTAGCGCACGGCTAAGCGGTCACCCATCCAAGTACTGACCGCGAACGAATCAGCTTGACTTGGGGGACCACCAGAGCTGTGCGCCAACCGCGCATCCACTGCTGTCGGGAAAAGGTTGTTATTATTTGTTTCCAATGAGCTGCAGGAAAATGTAAGAGGGAACTGTTTTCGTCACTGATTAGCACACATCGTGAACAAATTCTGGATGCGATACTGCGAGGTTATGTGACCGGGCCTCTTGTTTTTTCTAACGCTCCCATTCGCCAATTGTAAATCGCTTATAGCGATCACTGCGCCCCTGGAGCTAGCGCCCGCCGGACGCAATAACAGCGGAAGTACGATTTTAGCTCGCTACTGCATTCCCATAGATGTTCACAGTAGAAATGGCATAACTAATCGCTACATTTAACATAAAACCGAATATCAAACCTCGTAAATCAAGAGAGGGATTCCGAAGAACGAATAGGATCCTATTAGTTCTTCTTCCCTATGCTGGAAATGGTGAATTTTTCAAATTTCGAAAAAAAATACAAGTTCCGCGTCATACCGTAAAGGTTAATCAGGTTAGTTCATTTTGTAAATGGAAAAAAATCGCCGTATTACTACCGCCGTATTACTACCAATATATCAAAATTATGGTACATATGGATCTGTAAGCCTCCGAAAGTGATACGTTACAATGTTGACAATTTTTTACACATCATTTATTCAGTTGGTTGACTACATAACAAAAAATGTGTGTACGGAAATATAAAAAATTGGCGTAGTTATTAGGCGGTAAATAAATGGTTTTTCTTGTCGTACGCGTTGATGGTGAGAATTTACGCAGCTAATTTAAAAGAATATGTTTACTTTCGGCCATGTAACCCGTGCTAGTTAATCAATGTTTAATTTATTAATCAGACATCGAAATAAACAATTAAACTTTTCCAAGCTACGCCATATTCGATCATCTGTATTTCTTACCGCCAATATATCGTTGGCTGCCTTGCCCCCCATTATTATTATCTCTTTTTACCATTACGAAGAGATAACATAGAAAATATAAAAAATTTGTACCAACCATGCGAACTTGCGGACGAACGGATATCGACGATCAATACTTTCATGTTTCCGACCGACGCTCTTTCTCCATCGAAGGTCCCCGCTCGTCTGTCAGCGTCGGCATCGCTCCTGCACTGAAAATACGCCCGCGCAAAACACCGAACGGAGAAATTTCCCTCCAATTTCTCGCAGGTGTTGAAAATAACTCATGTTTCAATCGACTGTGAGAGAAGAATATTTTGCAAGCAAATATCCTCGCATTCTCAACCGGTTACACAAAACCCGAATTGTCGTACAATTCTTTGTAAGGCTCGCGAAGGGACGTTGAATAAGAGATGCGTTAATGACGCATACGGGATGAAGAAGCTATACACCTTCGCATCGCTGTCGCTCAACTTGACAAGGGGTAATTTAAACGTTCATCATCAAGGTTTGATACTTTGACGTAATTCAATGAAAATTCATGCTGAGGTGAGAATAATGGAACATATGAAAAAGCCAGCCAGTTGTGTATTGTGTTTCGCACGGAACAGTAGGTAGAGCTCACGTCATCATCGACTACAGTCACTATGGATCTCTTTGACCATCGTTACTACAGATTAACTAAAAATTTTATGACGCTCATTGGACTGTGGCCGTATCAGAGCACCGGTGCCAGACGCGGTTTTCTCGCTGTTGTAGCTTTTTTCGCCGTCACTGCATCCGGACCACAGGTATTGGCTTTTGTGAAACATCGCGACGACTGGAAAATCGTCCTCGATTGCGTCGTGCCCTGCCTTTTCGTGACAATGTGCAGTTTCAAGTGGATTGGGTTTCTGTGGAACTCGGAGAAGGTCAGTTGGAATTTGATAACAATCAAGAGCGAGACAATTACTCTATAGACGTAATTGATGAACCCCCGTTCGATACGCACAGACATTGAAGTTGTTGGATCATATTTTTTCGTACTGGCAAGTTTGGGCTCGGGATCGAGAAGTTAACATCATCCACGAATACGCCGAGCAGGGAGAAACACTGTCGATCGTGTATACAGGTTAATCAAGTACATTAAGTGGTGATTTAAAGTTGACGAATTCTTCATCGATCTATCGATATTGCTTGAAGTCACGATCTATTCGACCGTCATCCTCTTCACGACTCAACCGATAATACCAAAGATCATCGACGTTATTGTGAAGAACGGTACCGAACCCGGAAAGTTTCCGTGTCCCGTCGACTATTATTTTTTCGACGCGCAGAAATATTATTTTTGGATCATGATGCATTTTTACATATGCGCATGTGTGGCCGCGATGCCCTTGGTAGCCAGTGACAGTATGTTGATAATCTGCGTGCAGCACGTATGCGGTGTTTTTGCAGCGATGGGGTGAGTCAATGATCTGTTGAACCTAATAACAAGAATGATGAAGCTTAAACTTAAGACTTTAGGTACAAATTAGAGAGAATCGGGAATAATGGTACGTCGGTAAATAATGGCGAATCCCCAATTGAGCTGGACAAAAGAAATTTCGTAGACCTAGCTTCGTTCATCGACAGACACAACGACGCTATCGAGTGAGCAATAGCTTAGGGGCCGTCCATAAAGGACGTCCGCAAATGTTGACTACTTTTTTGACCCCCTCCCCCCCCCCCCCCTCTCCCACTTGTCACACTTATTCACAATTTTCAAACCCCTCCTCCTAGGGCACGTCCAATGGTCACAATCAATGACCCCCTCTTCTTCTTACAAAATTGAGTTTAACCTGTCAAAATACTAGATAAATTACTAATAAGATTCTTATCGCTGCTATAATTATAAAAATTAGAACAAGAAGCATGTAAAAATTTCATATATTTCATTAGTCTTTGGTATGCATCTTAAATTTACCCGTTAATGCATGATCGGTTTCTATTTTTGTATCTTAATTTCTCTAATATTTTTAACAGTGTATATACATTTCATTGTCATTTTCAAATAGAGAAAATATAATTTCTTGTGGTCCGCCGAGTCTTTTAGTAGTGGACGTCCCGTCCCGCCAGATTGCCCCCCACTCCTTTGGTCTCGCGAAGTCACATTTTGAGACCCCCCCCCCCCCCCCCCCCCTAGGACCATGGACGTCCTTTATGGACGACCTCCTAGAGAATGGGTTTCGTGAAACTTGTCGACTCATCGATATTATCAATAAATCCACTATTGCCAGATACGCCAATCTCATCGACGCAACTTACACGTGGACTTTCCTCGTTACCATTGTGATTGGCATGATTATGATCAACATAGTAGGACTTCAGGTAACAGTCACAACGAATGATGCATAACCTTCGTGATTCACAGAGAAACTGTTAAATTTCCATGAAATTCAGATTCTTATGGGAACAGACGACCCCGAATCTAGCATAAGATTCGTCGCTATTGTATTGTCTCTCGAATCGGTATTCTACATCGAGTGCTACATTTCCCAAATTTTACAGGATCACAGTATCAATATTGGCTGTCATATGTGAGTAATCGTTAGAGGTGTCGTTGCGTGAGCTCACAAAAAATCTTTGGCGCAGACGTAACAGCCGATGGTACAGACTATCGCCTAAGAATCAGAGAGTCCTACTGTTGATGATTATACGTTCTCGCGTACCTTGCCATCTGACAGCCGGGAAAATGTTGATCATGTCGTTGAGAACATTCGGACTGGTGAGAACGATCATGCTTCCATTAACACTTCATAGTAAGGCTGTACAGTTGCGCCGTTTCGAGCGGTTAAAAAATCTTATCCGGCTAATGGACATTATAGTTTGGCCGGTTAAGTCGTCTCAGCCGGCTAAGGTGGTTTGGTTGGCTAAAAACTAGCTTCAGTTTAGCCAGCTATTTATTTTCATTGTGACTTACAGGAAAACTGATGAAATCAATGAGATACTTCCCTAACGGAACTGAGGTGACCATCGGCAGACTTCAATAGCCTAACGCACAATGTTCAAATTTGTAACTTGCTCTAGACTCGTGGATAACCTTTATTTTAGCGTCGTTTTTCTGTAACCCTTGCAAACATCGTTGTGTAGTCTAATTTATTCGATTTTTAGTCGCATGGGGATGACGCGAGTCCATCAAAACAGAGTTGCACAAAGATTAAGAGTTCGAACAAAGCGATCAGTCTCGTTTCGGTATACCCGGAGTCTCGTCATAGTCATTGCAACTCGCCGATGTATGTCTAGTCAACCTTAGTGCGACTGCGACTACGATGCAACTCCGAATCCGTGGTTGCACCAGTTCTACTGGTGTTATCTTTGGCACATTACCTGTTTTTTTGTTTAATGTCTGTACTATTGTTTGCTTAGATTCGACTACATTTAAGATCTTTCCCAGAGATAACAGTAGTTTCATAAATTAATAAATACAACAGCTAATGTGCCATAGATATATGTCTCATTGATTCCATCAGTTTCGTTGTAATTTATAATAAAAATGAATAGCCGGCTAAACTGCGACTGATTTTTAGCCGGCCAAACGATCTTAGCCGACTAAGACGGCTTAGCCGGCCAAACTGTAATGTCCATTAGGCGGATAAGATTTTTTTAGCCGGCTAAGACAGTTCGACTGTACAGCCCTACTGCATAGATATTTTGTCAGTCATCGGAACACAATCAATACGTCATTTTCATGTTGCAGACGTTTAGGACAGCCATGTCATACTTTGCGGTTATCCGAAGTATGGGTGATGGACTTAGTGCACAAACTGCATAATACTGTCTGACGGCAAATAAGAAGAAAATATCTGCTATGTGTAATCATGTTAAAAATGCCTTTCTGGTTTTTGTCCCGCGACATGTAGGGATGCAAGATTTTACAATAGAACCTCGCACAACCGAATCAATTAACGATTGTTCGGATAATGGAAATTTGAAGACGAAAAGTAACGTACTTATAACATTGTTGCAATAATGTTATGTAACGGTTACACAATTTGTCACAGATAACTGTGACGTTACACCGATAACATTAACTGCCTATAAAAATTGAAACATTACATATTACTTCCACGTGTTTTATACCCTCTGTAGCACAAGAAGAACATTGTTGCATTGCATGTAACTTCCATGTTCTATTGCCATAATAAAATGTGTTCCCTGGGATGAAGAACGATTTCGACAATTAATAAAAAAATACGATTATGATGGTTAATAGGTAATACTAATAGGTTTACTCCCAATGAGGTGATGAGAGAGGCTTATCTGGGCACAGTGATCGTTGTTATGTCGAGCAAACAGAAGGGACACAATATGAGGGTTACCAACCGGAAAAGTAAATACGACACGGTATTTCCCTAGCAAGTCAAGCGACCATCGAAAGACCCAAAAAACGACTGGTCGTTCTGTGACACTTTTCGTCCGAAATAACGACCGAAAAAAATACCAATTGTTAGGTTGAGAATGGGTCGTTTTTTTATCAATGACCCCAAAATGACCACAAATACGACCAATGTATGAATTACTGAAAAACTTCTAGATTGGTTCTAGATAGTACAGTGAGATGGCGTACAAATACTTGGCGTGGGAGTTTTTTTTTCCAATAGCTGTTGTACAGTGTTCATTTAGATAATCGAGGGAAAGGGGAAGAAACTTCCCCTAAAAAAAAGGGAAAAAAATTAAGATGTTAACATCTTGATTTTTTAATAGGGATCACGGGGCGATCATACTCCGTCTGTGTACAATTGTTTGGTTCGATAGCTAAAAAAATGTAAGAGCTGGCGTGCGCGTAGATACTTTTGAAGAAATTAAAAATCGCGTACAAAAAAAACAATTGAAAATGTTTTTATTACATTTCGAAGAAACACTGGCTACTAACCATACACACACTCACACGCACACACATACATCCGGTCATTTTTTCTAAATGTGATCTTTCGATATTTTCGAACATTCTAAACACGTTTTCATTAAAATCTTGATAAAAATTTTTTTTCACCAAAACGAAACGTCCTCTACGAGCAAGCAATAATAACAATGTATTATTATTTATATATAAATTTATATATTTTGAATATTTTCTCGAACATATTCGTCACACATATCTGGTGATATATCACCCTGATCCTAAAATATGAATGACATGAAATAACGATAAAACGCTGTCGGGGGTTTCCGCAAGTTGCGTGATGTTTGCTGAGACGGTCCGGTGCCTCTTGTCATTCCTGTCCAGCCAGGATGAACAGTGGATGAGCGACTGTCGAGCGGACTCCGCAAGTCAGAGGTTGCGCATCCGTGTTTGGGCGAAGAATTTTGGTGCGGCATTTATTCTCCAAATATGGCGCGCGCGGTCATGAAGTACGATAGGGTCGAAGACACGAACTACGGAGTGGAGAAGCAATTGTGTAGTCGGACCGTTGCTGTCGTCGCGGAGAGTTGGAAAAGGGAGAGAGTGTTACAAAATGGATTTTTATCTCGAAATGTTATTTCGAAATAAATTGTAGTAAGGTGAATTTCAATCCGACAGCGTTGGCGCTGCACTGCTTAAAAAACATGCAAATTGATTTGCACATGACTTTCTCGTGTTTTACGATTTTGCGCATGACTTCCTCTGTGACGAATTTCGATGTTCAATTTTGGCTCATTAAAAGTTAAGTATTTCTATACTCTTCAATACGATGTACATTAATTTTTCGTCACAACTGTACATGATATTTATTGTACCTATGCACAAAAACCTTCAGGACCAGTGCATTGAATTTCATACTAATTCTTTTTAACGGTGTAATTGGAGCACCGGACCTTCACGTCATTCTCACCGGGGAGGTTCGCTTTCGGAAGTGCCGTTCGACTGAAACGATCCATCTTACCCCAAATCGGTTTTTCATTTTTCGAGAACGAAACATTTCACCGAGAAAATCATTATCTTTAAGCACAACGATCGAGTGGCACGATCTTCGGAAGTGGAATCTATTGATTATCACCTCGATCGCAGGGTCAATTTTTCCCTATTTTTGTTGTCGTTGTATCCGGGCACGCTAAATAATTGCAGATCAATTATGTACGATGAAAAATAAAAATATGATGCAAATCAATGAAACTTCTCGAATCGCTTGGACGGTCCACTGTGCCGCACTCTCCCTAATCCCTTCCACTTCTCTTTCGTTTTCTACTTACAGAGGCGTAGAATCTCAGAGTGAGCGCCGGAAGAATACCGCGTACCGAAATCACCAGCGGTTTTCGGCTTCTCTGGACGACGAAGAGAACGCTCTTTCGCATCCGTGGCGATCCGTCGATCCAGCCGGAACAGTACGTCGACATGGCCACGTCTTCGCTCATCTCCGCCAAATCGTCGGCCGGCCAGGCGCTCACGTACAGCCTCAGCAGACCACCGGCCACCATCAGAATGAATTGGGAGACGACCAGAAACGGTTCATGCTGTTTGTTTTTTCTTTAAGAACGTCATTGAACCAAAATTTGAATAGGGTAAATGTGGGGAATATGGCCCACACCGATGTGCGCTTGAATCGATGATGCGTGGACCGTGCCATATTCACCCCCTTTTACCCTGTACGAAGAAAAAAGTGAGTACGATTAAAGGGCCAAGAGCTCACGTGGATCAACGGGAATCCCCCGCAGATTACCACGATCGCCATTGTGGCGTTACCCTTGAGTATAATAAGACGCACCGTGCGGCAGGTTTCCCTCACGTAGCTTGCAAAATTATTAAACACATGAAAGTAAAATTATTATTATTGTTATTGTTATTATTATTATTATTACTATTACTATTACTATTACTATTACTATTACTATTACTATTACTATTACTGTTACTGTTACCGTTACTGTTACTGTTACTGTTACTGTTACTGTTATTGTTATTGTTACTGTTACTATTACTATTATTATTATTAACATTGTTATTAAGTTTTGCAATTATTAAAATTATTATTAAGATTTTTCAATTTACTTTTCTCTGGATAACTTGCGTCCGTGAGAATCTTTCGCGATTTATTCTCAAGCTTTCGAGTGTTCCATATTCACCACATTTGGCCTGATTTTTTTGCCCCGAAAAAGATGCTTCCTTTACTATAGAATTTAAATGTTTCGTGAACCGGGCACTTACGCGATCAGCCTCTGATGTTCTTCGATGCACGAGTCGAGCTGGGCCTCGCTGTCGGCGATCTTAATTCTCCGGTTCAGCATTTCGATTCTCGCGGTTGCGTACCACAGCATCATGCCGACCATGAAGTCGACGCTGATGCACAGGCCGGTCTGCAGAATCGCGAGAACCTGGACAACGTAGAGGCTGCATCTCGTGGCGAGGGAATCGACGGGGAAAGGATACCAAGCGTCGGCTGGCAGTGAATTGGCGATTATCAGCGGACCGCACGAGAACACGACCGCCGTCATGAAGTAGGAGCTTCCGACGCACAGCAGAAACGGTAAGTACCGATCGGAGTACTTTTGGAGAACGAGTCTCTGCCCGGTGTCGGCGTTCCCGACGTAATCCGTCAGCTCTGAGAGCAGCTCCTGTAAACAAGGCTCCACTTCGACGCTGCTACAATAAACTCCGTTCGGATAAACAAAAAACCAAACAAAAAAAATTTGCCCAACCAATTGTCTTAGTGCTCTGAGCGCCAAACGATACATTGGTCGGGCCAACTCTTTTAAGTTCGTTAGTTTGGTATTCCTTGCAGCATCTATTTTGTTGGTTGGGCCAACTGCTAGTGAATACCAAAAATCATACCAAAAATCATACCAAAAATCATACCAAAAATCATACCAAAAATCATACCAAAAATCATACCAAAAATCATACCAAAAATCGTACCAAAAATCATACCAAAAATCATACCAAAAATCATACCAAAAATCATACCAAAAATCATACCAAAAATCATACCAAAAATCATACCAAAAATCATACCAAAAATCATACCAAAAATCATACCAAAAATCATACCAAAAATCATACCAAAAAAACGAATGAACCTCTAAGTGGTCGAATAATAGCGATTCACCCATACGTGCAATCGACGTCGCTGCAACTTGCATATGATCAAATTGAAGAAGACCTCGCTCAGAGCGGTGAGTTCGGACAGCGACTTCATCACCGTACCGAGCTCCAGACGGTAGTGGTAAACGGCCAGCATCAGCGGAACGAGAAGACCGACGACGTTCAGCAGAGACGCCAGCCACAACGACTCCCTCAGGATGGTCTCTCTCGTAGAAGCCCCCGGATCGGGTGGCCAGGTCGACGTCAATTCGCCACATGTTTTTATCAACCTCACGACCGAACTCACCTGCATACTCGATGTTCGAAACTCGCTCACATCTGTCGAGCCGAGACTTGGCACGGATCTTGGAGCTGCAAGAGCGCCAACTGTACTGACGGACGACTGCGGATTGCCGGAGGGTGGATTTTGTGGTTTACGGACGATTTTTTTAAGTTCGTTTACCAGTGATCCGAGGCTCTAGAGCCGTAGAGCGTCGATAATTAACCGTGGGAACTTGGACATCTGGGAGTTATTAATTCTCGCATCGTTCCTCTCGGGTCCGATGATTAGCGAAACTCCCCGGCGG
Source organism: Amblyteles armatorius (assembly GCA_933228735.2). NCBI lineage: Eukaryota > Metazoa > Arthropoda > Insecta > Hymenoptera > Ichneumonidae > Amblyteles > Amblyteles armatorius. The sequence continues at coordinate 1,124,775 of OW121697.1, forward strand.
CAAGACACGCCACGCCTTTAGATAAACGGGCGTCGCCTGGCGTGATGAATATTTGAGATCTTAATAGAAACGTTTCTGCTGGGAGCGGTGGAACAGGGTAGTAATTAGAGGGTTTCGCGAAGAATCGGTGGGTGGATATCGACGTTGGGGGGTTGAACGACCGATACCCGTATCAGCAGTCGTACGTCTCAGTTTTATTGTGTTTCCTTCGGCGATGAATCCAACGTGTGACGTTCTTCGGTGTCCCGACCGCCCAATGGGCGAAAGACGGGTGTCGGGAGTTTCACGGCAATTACGTGACTTCGACTGTTCTCTCGGTATTCAATGTTCTCCGAATCGACAAAAATCTGTGGACAAAATTTGGCAACCAGTTTCCTTGAATCGTGACGTTTTTTTTGGGTTTCGTTAGGATTCGATGCGAATTCATTGAGATGAGGAGTTTTAAGGAAAAAGCATCATTTTTCATATGAAGCGACGTCTCGACGACGAGTACTTGAACAAAAGATTTTTTTACTCCCGACTGCATGTATACGTGTTCGGAAAAATTAACGAATCATTTTTGATAGCAACATTCTGACAAGCATTGTATCTCGTGCAGGCAGAATTCAAAGAAAACGATTGCGAGCTGCAAGTCAAGATGCTCCGGCCGACGTACAAGGATTGTTATATAGTCCCGGAATCGCAGACCGATGGTAACATTTTTCTTTTATTTTTTTCCACTCCGATTCGCTTGCCAAACTTTAAGGTAGTTCTGTAACTTGGCGTTCATTGGTGGTATAAAAATCTGAAAAAATGCATGCGTATTAAAGGTACTGAAAAGATTGATTTCGCATTATAATAAGTCCAAAATGTTATTAACAAATTAATCAAAAAATTGATTATTTTAAGAATTACCCGGCGACCTAATTTTCTTTTATTACGAAAATTCCCTCGATATCCGCATTCTCACAATAATCTGTTTTTCAAAAATAATTTGGTATTCATGAGGATTTTTTTTGTAATACTTTCTCGCTCGAAAAAACATCAAGGATTTTTTCGATAATTTCGAGCAGTATAATGACTGCATATCATTTACAATTCGTAATTAGCAATAGACAGGGTACCGTTTTTTTTTTTAAGAACCTATAATATTGTTACGTCCCGATCACCAATTTTGTTTCAATATCCGATGCGGGGGCATCGTTCTCTCTGGAGGGGGAGTGTAACGGCTCCGGCCTCTTTCGCACCAATATTATTTTTCGCACCGATATTATTTTTCGCAGCGATATTTTTTTTCGCTGCGCTTCTGTTCAAAGAAGCCCCTAGGGCTGTCTCGCGCTCGAGACACACGATCCGACGGCTTAGAGCCGAGGGATGGGCCTTATCGCGAGCGTCGCGACTTTCCCTGGCAGATCCTGCGACCAACAGAACCGCCGAGAAAACGACCGGTCGTTTTCGGACAAAAATACGTCCTCGAAAACGACTGTCGAAACGACTCTATCCGTGTCCGTACCAGCCGCATACCAGCAGATTCCAGGGAGGGCTTTCAGTCAGGCGGTTTCACAATTAACAAACGAATAAACTACCGCGAAAACGACTCACGACGAAAGTGCGTGAGCGTAGTGTCACGATTGACGTACAGGTGGCTCTGGTGGCTCGTGCCCTGCACTACATTCGTGCCGCGTTGGTCGGCTCTGATCGCCCGTTGCAAGTAAATAGACTAAATGATCGCAGTTTACACTATGCGTGATTGTCTTTTGAGTGAGTAACTTTCCGACAGTTTTGGAACATTCGGAGAACTTCACAGAATCGGCATGCACGCCCTTTCAACGTATGCAAGATCTAGCATTTTTTAAGTCCAACAAAACGGATGCTGTAAACATTTCAGCGGCCATGTTGGTTTCCGCGACGGTTTATAATATTCGATTTTCTTTATTTTTCGGATGATTTCAACCGAAATTCGAGTGCACCCCAAATCACTAATGTTATCAATAGAGTCCTGCAAGATTTGAAGCAAACGCATCGTACAGTAACGATGAATAGTGAAAACTAAGAAATCGCCTATTTTCGTCGGTAAAACAGGAAGGACCGGCAGTCCCTTAACAGAAGATTTATTACATGAAAGAACTATGGAAGGAGAGCGTACGTCCTACAGTTTCGGGACGTCGAAATTTCCTGTAAAAAGGGCCTGACGAAGGCAGGGCCCTCGCCTATTGTTGTGCGCGGATACAATGTTGCAATAGTCGTGTCAATTCCATTCTTTAATATTTTTCAATCGTTTTTCTTATGATCACAAAACTCGAAAATATCCGAACGTTAATGCTTCAAGGAAAGATTTTTTTTCATATAATCATATCGGTCACTGCCCGGACCGGAGCAGCAAGTGTGCACCCTCGCACTGCTTCCAGACAGCCGATCTACAAAGTCGAACTGGCTCGATCTTTCGATCTCAATCTCTCGGGAATCCGAAACACTCCTCCAATAAGGATTGTGATCGATAATCCAAGTTGGTTAAATACCGCTAGTGGAGTTTTTGGTGATTTGGCATCCCGCCTGGAAATTTCTCGCACAACATGTATCTCGCCGGACGGACGGATGGACGACTGGATCGCTGGACGGATGGTCGTGAAACTTTTGATATGGTTCCAGAGAATACAATTAGTACACGAATTTAAATAGATTCGGGTTGAAATGTCAATTCGATGTTCATTGTATTATCGATGATATCGATGATATCGATGAACGCTGATTGGTACACTGGATTGTGTCTAAACAATCCTAGACGAGGGATGACCACAACGTTTCGTATCAGTAAAATCTGCCATTTACATAAATTAATTAAATTTATACCATGTGTCAAATCAAACAACAATACTTCTTACCCTGTTCAGTTTCAAAACATCAAAAAATCTTGTTGTGTCGTCATCAAATGCCACCAAATTTCCGACGAGTCCGTTGCCGGTATTTGAGGGCACCGCGAGATATCTCTTCTTAGACTCGGTGATAAATACCGGATAAATCGCGGTCCAAAAACCTACGAAACGTATAAAAAAGAATCGAAAATTGTATTGCGATTATTCTCTGAGGTTATTATCCCGAAATCAACATTTATCATTTATAACATGAAAGAAGCGTACAATAATTGAAACAACGTTGTGGCATCAACTTACGACATTCGATGGTAGAGATGTACTCACCTCAGGTCATCCAATCTGGTGTACTCTATAACGTACCCTTTATCCAATGTATATTTTAAAAAAACAAACATGTCGACCATCGCGTTTAGGAAAGAACAAGTGAAAAGGTTTGTCGTCTCAAACATTTTCGAACAGGCCATTTACGCGATTTCGTTGTAACTTCATATTCCATATCAATATCTCAAAATACAATATTTCACTGAAATCGTAAAATACGCATAAAAGCCGTAATTATTTATTGCACGGCGCATATGAGGGATAAAAATATGTCCGATAGAATGCCTGCATGTGCTCGCATACACGCGCGTGCACACGTGAACATACTTCACGCATAATACGGCTTGAGAAAACCAAAAGTGAAATGTCCGCAGCACTTCGATCCAGCTTCGACGCAATTCGAGAGCGCAAAAAATAACCATATTCGACCCGTATTACGCCCAGAAGCACGAAAAACAACGTGTCGCGGAAGTTGTAAAATACACATAAACACCGATTTTTTTTTTTTTTTTTCACATGACGGAAAAAATGTTTTCCGATAGAGTGCTCGCATGTACTTGCACGAGCACGCGTGCACAGATGCGCACATTTCGCACGCAAAATGTCTTTGGAGGCGAAGAAGCAACATTTTTTTCCAACTTTGAGACCAAATATTTTCGGTTTGGCGCACGGGGCATCGTCTGGCGCTTATTTTCATCGTTCCCCAGACGGACGGTACTCAAAAATACAAAAAAAGTGGGTGTCAGAACATGACGAAGATTATCACATATAATAATAATAATTATTATTATTGGTAACAAAATAATTATTTGTAGTAACAAATTAAATTATGGTTGGATGCAAGAAGTGCCATACGAAACGGGCTTACGAACATTTTCCGTAAGGTAATTCTCCCCTCCTCGACTCTTCGATTCCGGCGCGACATCCGTTCATCATTGCATCGATAGCAGGACGGTGAAGTAAGATGCCGAAGTTTTCAGTGCCTTAGATGAGTCAAAGTTTACGTTAGAATTTTTTTTTTTATCGCGAATGTCCAACCATTCTCTCGTGCACTCCAAGGCGACCTGAACTAACTCAGTCGGTAACAAAAACTGCATTCACCTTTTTCAATGGTCCTTGACATCTCGTCGTCTAACAATTACGCGGACGCCGATCGTTTCGTTTTTCTCGGAAAAATGTACCCCCTCGAGAAAAGTGGATCACCGTTTTTGTGACCGACTGTCCGTAACTTCAAATCGCCCTGAACATCGCGCACGATCGTACCGATGCGAAATTTTCCATCGACAAGACGAAAATTTTGCCGGCCGTGAGTCGGCAAGGCTCGGCGCTTCGTATCATGATCATGATGAGAAGTTTCTTTGCACGAGGCGATACGTTGTACCAGTCGACGTTGTAACTGAAAAGATACGGACCGTTTATAATTTCAACGAACTTGCGCATCGATTTGTCACTGTCGATCGGTAAGAATAGTATCGTCGTGCGGACTGACGCATTCGAGAAAATGTTTTGGCTGTGATCCATCAGCGTGTGTCCTTGCCAGCATGGATAGAACAGACTAACAATCGCGGCGATAGCGAAAGCTGCGAATCGCAAGGATTCGGTCGGTTGATCCAAATTTGTCACCGTCTGGCGTTACCGAAGGAAGAAGAGAATTGTAAACATTGGAAATTAATTTTTTCGACGCGGACGATCGACGGAACCCACCATAAATCCGGTCAAGGTGATACCCAAGATATTTATTCCAACGACGAACAAATAACTCATGTAACCCGATGATTCGATGAGTGCGGCATATCTTTTGGTCAGAGGACAAAGTTACGTTTAATAATGCGGCGGTCGGCTAGAGGGGGGGCAGAGATACGTCAAGACCATACGAAACAGACTCAGTCGGTAACGAAAACTAATTAATTTTTTCCTCGGTAAAAGTTTGTAGGCTTCGAAAAAAAGTGTATCACAGTTTCCGGTGCGAGCGCGGTAGAAGAGGGTTTCGTTTAGTCCTAAATAAAATGAATATCGCGATCGCGCGACTCACTCGACAGCGTCCTTGTGTATCTTTATACACGTCACAACGTTATCGTAAGTTTCGTCCCTACGTCTCACGTAATCTATATATTTTTCGTCGCCGATACACGGATCTCCCAGACTCTCCAGTCGTTCGCTAAAAAAAAAAATTAATTTTATTGAAAAATAGAGAGAGTCCTACTTTTTTTTAACGAACGATCGTCAATATTTATTTGTGCTCGTGTCGTTTCTCACCCCAGCGCGGCAAAAATACCGCACGCGTGACTGATGTAAACTGCCAGCATCGTGTCGTAAGCGATAAGGATACCGACGGCGAATGGCATCGTGATCCAAGCATGAAGGTTTACGTAGAAGTAATTTTCGTCCTGATCGACGAAATATTCCGTCTCGTAGAGATATATTCGTTCACGCGACTGATTGAGGGGTGCCACAATGTCCAGGAGTCCCGTCATCAGTGGCAGCGAGAGATACGCCAACAGAGCGGTCGACATGTAAGCTGTAGGAAAGTTTAACGTCCCCAGTTATTTGAGGTGATGTGAAATACCCTCCCTCCTGCCGGTCTCACATCCAGTCGGTAACAAAAACGGTAATGCTATTTTTTCTGGGGTGCTGAAACTTTGTTGTCTAACGGAAATAGAACGCTGCCGCATCTATGAATTCTACAGTTGGGTTCCAATTCCTTCGAACGTTAAAGTTTCGGCAACCTTGAAAAAATTATTATCGACCGCGGCGTTTCACATGCCCTCAAGGTAGAAAGATTCTCTCCATTGTCGCACAACGAAAAGAGAGCAACCACTTCCCTTCATACGTGAACATTTTGATTTTTTAGCACTGTCATTATTTTTGCGTTCGATATTCCATAGCGACGATCAATTTTTCCAAAATTTCCTCGATATTTTTATTATGATGTAACAAAATTATTGTGATGATTCGTTATGATTCTGTTTATTATTATTATGGTTTTAAATATTTTTTCAAGTTTTTAAGTGAACTTGAATAGTTTTAGGGATGTGCATGAGTGCTATCACGAAACAACGAACACGAAACAAACGAATCTATATATCTATCTATCTGTCTATCGATCTATCTCCCTGGCAAGTTCTGCGACTTGAAAAACCACCACCAAACTACCTTCGAAGCGACCGAGTAAACGACCGGCCGTTTTCGGACAAAAATACGTCCTCGAAAACGACTGTCGAAACGACTCAATCCGTGTCCGTACCAGCCGCACACGAGCAGATTCCATTAAGGGCTTTCAGTCGGGTGGTTTTACAATCAATAAACGAATGAACTACCGCGAAAACGACTGTTCAAAACACCTTTCAGTCCGGTCGTTTTTTATTTTCAACCGAAGAAACGACCGCATTAACGACGACCGGACTGAAAGGTCTTTCGAACGGTCGTTTCCGCGGTTGTTAATCCAGTCTTGAAACGTAAAACGACCTGACTGAAAGCTCTCTGACGCGGACAAAGTCGTTTTTACAGTCGTTTCACCGGGCGTATTTTTGTCCGAAAACGACCGGTCGTCTTCTCGGCGGTTTTGTTGGTCGCGGTATCTGCCAGGGTACTTGCGCCAAAGTCCCGCCAAACGTGAGTTTCAGAAAAAATTACGAACACTTGTCGATGGAATGAAAATCTGAAAAAATCAAGTGTATGGGAGATGCCGCAAAGATCGTTTTCGTAAAACAATAGTTCCAATTCGTCATTGACAAACAGAAGATAAAAATGATTATTCAACAGATCACCCGGCAACTTGACCATTCTCCTTCGTGACAATAATTCGTTCATTTTTCTGAATGCGTATTGATTTTTTCAGAATTTTTTGTAATCTTTGAAAGTTGCGCTTTTTCGCTGCTCGAACAGAAAGTTCAGCGATCTCGGAGAGAACGATCGCTTTTTTGTTCTCTCCAGCTCCGTCACTTCGGCGTATTCTTACCGATATACGCCACAGTCATTCGTCGGCCCCGTTCGGCGTACCGTATCAAGATATCGTTTTCGAGGAAGGCCGCTCGTCCGTTACGGTCTTCCCTGATTCGATCGGTCAGGCTCCTCATCTAGATCCAAGTACCCCGAATTAAGCTGCAAGACTATCGGAACATAAAAAAAAAAAAAACAAATACCCTACCTCCTTCGATTTGACGGCGCAATTGAAAAATTTCACGGCGCTCGCAGCGTGAATGCACAAGGCAGGAAGACAGCGGATTATCCCGCTCGCATTGCCCAGACACTCGACGAGTCTTATCAACTGTCGTGAAAATCGCAAAAAAAAAATTTTTACAAAATTTCAATGATCCCGCTAATCGTCGAAGTTCGTGGCGTAAAACGTTGACTCACCTTCGGAACGAGTATGCTACCGACGAGGAGTATCGTCGTTGATCTGTATAAACGACGTTCTCCCGGTGTCTGCAGCGGCCACTGTCCGAGATAGAACAGCAGACGCTTGTTCATCACGTAGTGCGGACTCTGAAAAATGTCCATCGCGGTGCTGCGATCGGTCCGTCTCGGTAGGAACTGACGGTGACCAGTCTTGCGTGTTGCTCCATTCGAGGCGGTGCCGACACAAACGACATCAAAGTCATCGACATCAAATGACGGTCGCGACAAACTTTCTGCTGCGCGCCGTAATTTCGTCGATTATTCAAAAAGCCTCGGTAACGGCGTTCCGAAGAAAAAAAAGAAAGGACAAAGGTCTCCGCGACTCCCCTACCACCATTTTGCCAGTTTGCCGGGTCGACAAGGATAGACTCGAGCTTGAGCCATTAAAAATGCTCTCAGTCATCTGGCACTTCACCTCTGCCGTCGGGGCAATCGTCCGAAGCTGTCCCCCACCCCTATCGATCGTCGAACGTGAACGTCTCGGATGGACGCCATACCGGTGGACTCGTTCGAAGTCGGTATTTTCACAGACGCCGAACAAATCGGTCGCGTTCGGTTGGCGATCACGAAATATCCGTAACCCAACGTTATTTTTACGTTTCACCGTCGACGGCAGTACCGGTCGCATGGGGAACGTGGGTAACCCCAGCAAGTTGACGGACGGCTGCTTTTCGGGAAAAAACTAAAAAACGGACGCGTCCGTGCGGGAATGAAACGGACCACAGAAACGATAAAACCGTACGGTTGGATTGGTCCTTTTTCGGTTTCGGAAACAAAGGAAGGACCGAAAGTTTTTTATCGAAATTTTTGGCCAAGTTTTTTAATTTTTTTTGTTGTTTTGCTTTTGATTCTGTTTTTAATGAAAGGACAGAATAAAAATACGATCTTGGTCCTTTTTCGGTTGCGGAACCCTGTCCGAATAAAGCCAGAGCGTGCTTCATCTTAAAACTCGTGTGGCTTACTCGCGTTTTCCCTGCCCTACCGAGAACATTCCCACCAGGAAACTTCTCGACCCGGAGATTCTCTCCAGGGTCCGCGCTAGGCCATATAGGCGGCAGCCTTTTTGCCTAGACCCTCAGACGCTCCTGGCACGGACGACGTGCCGGAGCTCCCTCGCAGTAGTCCTCAGATGGCTTCCCTGCCGGGGATTCGAGCGTAAGGCACGAACGCCGTGCCGACGCTTACTTCCAGGCCGCCCGCGTGCGGGATTCTTTCCTCGGAGCCTCTCTCCAGGGTCCGCGCTGGGCCACATAGGCGGCAGCCTTTTCGCCTAGACCCTCAGACGCTCCTGGCACGGACGACGCGCCGGAGCTCCCTCACGGTAGTACCCAGGCGGCTTCCCTGCCGGGTATTCGAGCGTAAGGCACGAACACCGTGCCAACGCTCCCTTCTACGCCGCGCCCTGAATTCCTACTGGTCCAGGACGGTATAGAGCGAAGCACGAACGTCGCCTGGCGACCATCCCCACTACCCAAACCCCCTCCCGGGCCGACTTCTCTCCGCGAAGGTATAAAAGGCCGGCATCATGGCTCGGGCATCATTCGGCTTCCCGACTCCGCATCACCATGCCAAGGCATCGAGCCGGCCAAAAGCGCAGGCTTTTGTCGAACAAAAAAAAGGCGCTTGCTGCCCGCGAGGCTGATCCCCCGGACAAAACCGCGGACTCACGTCCTCCGTCTCGCTCTCGCGAGAATCAACCCGGGAATCTCCAGCCACCCCCTAGGTGCCGATTCGGCCCCCGACACCCAAAAAACCTCTGGCCCCGCGAGCTCCCCCACCACCAGAGTTCCAGCTTCCGATAGCTTACGGGAACGATCGTTATCTCGGCAATATTTGGGTAAATAAATATTGACACTGATTCTCTGCGTTCGAACAACAGTTGGAGACGCTCCGATCCCTTAATTCGATCTTAATTCGATATCTTGAAGTTTTTTAAAAAAAAAGCTGTTTCGGAAAAATTTTACATTGGATTTCCTATCCTGAAAATGGTCAATTTTTTTAAATCAAATTTTTAATTGCGCGAGCGTTCTCGGAAATGTACTGTATATATAATAGGGATGGCCAGAATAATAAAGGGGACTACTTATACGAGGACTATTAATCACTATTATTATGATTATTATTATCATTACATATCCACTAATATTACATACTAGTACAGCACAAATCAATGGCGTATTTGCAGTAATCGTAACTCGGTAACCATCGATAAATCTTATTTCCAACCGATATACATACAAACCAGTATTTATATTGCATTTATGATATTTGTTTTTTACTTGAGAACAGTTGTATCGACGTATTCAGATTTAATAACATATTTTTCATGAGTTTTCCGGTTAACGATGGCTCCTTTGTACATTTTGAGTTCTCTGATTAAAGACTCTGCAGATAAAGGCACATGACAGCGGATTTGTGGCTATTGACGTTTAAATACGCAATGTTCCATCTTCAAAGTTAATTTATACTTAAATCTACAAATAGCTCAATTAAAGTTTGCCTCGCGAAAACCGGTCATCGAGTTCGCGCGCCTTCAAAAACATGCTTTTCTTTCGTGCTTCGTCAAAATGATTAGCCTGCAAGTCGACGTCCCGGTCGAATGGTCTTCGTTCAATCGTCTTTCCAATCTTTTTCGCTTCTTTTTCTTCTTTCTGGAAAAAAAAGTTCATTAATACTTGTGTTTTGTATTTTTATCGTAGATATTTTCTTCAATGTTTATAAAAAATGATTTCAACAAATCATTCAAGTAGCCATGGAAATATTAAGTCCACCATTTTCCCTATGCATGAAAAGCATTAATAATTTCCCGCAGAATATCTTTGCGATATTGTATTTGATCACTTCGTTTCAGGGCTGGAACTAGCACAATTGAATTCTGTTTCTCACCGAACAAGATTTATTTTCATAGAAAAAAAAAACATTTTCTTCGAGATTTTCATGACAATGTGTTCAAAGTGTGGGAAAATGTCGAAAAATCTGTTCAAAAAAATGTCTTGATGCGTGAGTACATGTATATGCTACGTCCCATCGTCACTCCAACCTAAGTTCGATCTTCTTTCACGGGCTAATTAAAATCCTTTTATTGATTTACGATAAAGTCGCAATTCCCGAGGAGAGAAGAGTCGATTGAAACATTGGCAAATAAATCTAAATGCCACTGTCAGAATTCATCTGTGTGAATACGAAAAAGAGTGATCATGGAAGTCCGGGAGCTTTGCATTAGGTAAAAAAAAACTCTAGACAACTTTAAAGTCCCTACTTAACCCGTGACGGTTGAACCAAGTCAATTATCGACCTCCACTCGTGGGTTTCGAAGGGGGCTGATTTTTTTTACCATGAGTCCCGCACACATAAGGAGTTGGGAATCGAGCCCCACCCCTCTTTGATTATTTAGAAGCAAAGGAACGACCGCAATGATATTAAATCAACTTGGTTCAATCATTACTACTCGGAAAAATAACCATTTAAAGATACAATGAATTACGCTAAGATTTATTTCTCTCTTGGAGAACCTTTTAATATAAATTAACGGATTGGTCAATGAAATTGATTATCAAGTACGGGAATCATTAGAGGAAATATTCATCATTATTACGAATGTTTTCTAACTATCGAAATTATGATCCACATGCCTTCAGATCACGCCTTAACAGTTTTGCGTATTTAATAATTGCACATTTAATTTGATAAGATATGATAAAATATAATCCCGTATGATCCGACATGTTCAGATGTGAATTCGTGTCCGACCATATATGATCATAACTGAACATATCGACTATCTGGTGTCAGATTTGGACAGGTTTATTTTTGTAACCTCATGAATGATGTGGATTGATAAAGGTAAGAAATTTACCTTTTCTATCTAAGCATTACTTGTGCAACAGAATGAATAATTGTATGATATAATCATATCATACAGATACGATCATATCTGATCAGATCCGTTTATCTATGGTCGCCAGAATAATTTCTTTTTAGATGAGACCATATCTGATCAGATGAGATCAATAGGATCTGATCCATATATGATCATATATGATATTCTTTCCCGGATACAAATAAACGGCGATAAGCCTCTAAATGTAGTTTGAATTTTTCGTTGTTTATCATTTTTTCAAACAGAAATGTGATGGTGTAATGCAAAAGTTTAACCTTTTTTTTCTTCTGTAGATTTTTCTGGTGTATTTTCAACAATGATTTTGGACGTTTTTTCGATGTGTTTGGCTCTGTAGGGTTATCGCTGGCATCTCTTCTTACACATATCGTTGCTTCAGGCGCCATATTTTTTCCCTCGAGCTTGAAAAGAAAAACAATGGTCTGTTACCGCAAATTTAAGTAAAAATGCAATATCAAAATCCAGTGGGTGCAAGCAGAAAATATTTAGCCCCAATATTATAAATTATGAATATTGAAAAAACCTTTTCCATCTGTTTGCGAGCTCGGTCTGCTGGAGTATCAGTCCACGAAGATCTGTCGGATAGATCGGGTGCTGGGCGAACGCGGAATTTTCGCGGTCCGAGTCCAAGATTCACTGATTGCGCCGGAGGCAACTCTATCATCCATTCTTCGCGCTTTTTCTCATCTTCGATGTCCTAAAAAAAAAAACATCAGTAAAATTCCTTTCCATATTACGAGGGCAAAATTGGCGATAAAATATTGGACCCCTTAATTCTTATTTAGAATGTTTCAAGGACGCAAATTATGGTTTTCTTCAATAATGTAATAAAACTGAACACGTTCGAAAATATTTTAAACAGTCTTATAGTACAAAACCACAGCTATAAGAAACTTACACACATAGCAAGCTCCACCTTGAGTCGTCTTGCTCTGGACTCCAATTGTTGTTGCACAAGATCATCTTCCAACGCGGGATGGTCGGAAGGAAGAGGACCTATGATCCCATCGTCTTCCGCTTCAGAACCAGGATGAAGAATTCTCTCCATTGACTCGCTTTTGTTCGTATCATACCCAGGACAAATTGGAAACATAGTTTGTTCTTCCGAGTTTTCATCAACGACATTTTGCAGTGCTAAGTGCGGTGGCAGCACGGGACCGAAAGTGTCTTCCATTTCCATTGCGGTATCTTCGATCGGTTGTCGCAAGTGTGCTGGCAAAGTTGGACCGATAATACGGGGTGCGATCGGCATCGTTCCATTCTCTTTAACCGGAGCAATTCCTTCGTCCCCCTCTTCTGTTTTGTTGACTTCGTCACAGCGTACATACCTAGGACCAACAGTTTTTGGCGGTAACGCTGAGTCGTGGGTGGAACAGTTTGAATTATCCGAACCTGTTTTCGTCGATTGCATATCGGTATTATCGGATGTGCTTGTTTCCTTTCGACCCATATTATTCGTGGATGGATGTGGAACTGTTAAGATTGTTGCGCTAGCACCTAACGAGAAATTCGGAACGGCACTACGATTATGGTTACTTTTACCGCGCAATCGATTGCCATTCTTCACTTCTACCTTGTGCGACTCTTCTAAATTAGAACCTTTCTTCACCACTTCCCTCTTCAGCAAACGTTCATACTGGTGTTTCGATATTCTTTTCTTTATGTTCGACCCGTGTTCGTGAGGCGATACTTTTTCAACGCGTTTATGCATCGATTTGCTTGATCCTTGTCTAGAGCCCGAATTGTCCGAAGAATTTTCTTCGGTATCCGAAACAATGTCAAAATCCGAAAGATTTAAATCTTTGCATTCCTGCTTTGAGGACGGAGAAGATGATTGAGAATTCTGGTTTGTTTCGGTGACGATATTTCCTTTTTCGAAATTTTTACCTTCGTCGGCGACATTCCTTTGGTCGTCATAGTTTCGTAAAACTTTCCCCGACGATTCAATTTTATTCTCATCGTCGCAAGATCGTCCGACATGTAACGTTTTTGTGCTACATACTTGATGCGATTGCTCACGACTTCGTTCCTTAGACTGGCCCGATTTGTTTCGATCCCGAAATATTTTGGTATGTTTATCTGAGATTTTTTCGTCGTGATTTCGATCGGTCGAATGCTCGTGAGATCGTCGTTTATCGTGTTCACAAAGCCTAGATTCATTTCGCGATTTCGCCGACCGTAACTCACGGCAATCGTTTAATTTTTTGTGATTCGATGAGTGCTTCGAATCCCTGCCAATTCTATATCTGGAACTGCTTCGTGTCGCGTCATTGAAATGTTTGATATCATGATCTTTCGATGAGCTGTTTATATCCGAACTTTTTTGTGATTCCTTGTTGTGTTCCCGTCTTGGTTTATCAGCGTCCCTTCGATCCCGATGATCCCTCTCTCGCGATTGCGATCTGTGTCTCGAATTTGTTCGTGATGGCGGTAATTTTCGTTTCCGCGAATGTAAACTCGCCGTCGCGTCCTTTCGAGTAGCCTCGAATCTGAATCGACGGCCTTCGTCGCTGTCCTGACTCTCTGAGTCCGAGTCCATCGTCGTCATATCTATCTCGACGCTGAAAAATAAACGGATGGTTAAGGTCGCATCGTTGCACAAAAAATTAGTATTACGATGTACCTCGGACTATCGATAAAGTGAATATCGAAAGTATTATTATCGTTTGATGGATGCTCAGGTAGATTGATTGATGATGACATCTGTCACAATAGTATACCAACGAACGTTTGTTCATCTCGCTATGGCTCCAGCGCCGGCGATTACGTGGCTACCCTATCGGTACCCACGACCGCTGTTTCGACGATCGTTCGACCACAAATACGACCGGTCTGTTCGTGCGCAAATTCGACCACGGAACGATCGAAAGCTCGACCGATTGCTGCGCCACCACTGCGCGCTGCACTACGAGCCGTTACCCCGTATTCTTGGTGGAACTATCGTCGTTTTCTGTTTTGACCGCAAATTCGACTAGGCTGTAGAAGCGATCGTTTTCGAACACATCGACCACAAAACAGCCGCAGAAAAGCCTGTCCGTGATATCGCGAAATAATCGCCTTTTGATATTTTTTTCGGTACTGTCGAAGCACGGTAAAATACTGGCACTTGTTCCGGACAAGAATCGAACGGCCTCCGGCAAAACAATGGTGAATTCGTAATATAATGTCCGGGCCGTTTGTTGGCCGAAACTTGGGGTTGAGCCTGTGCGTGGCATCGTAAAACTATTGTTTTGTGGATTGAATCGCGATTGATATTTTTCCGGCCGTCTTTCGGCAGCAACTGGAATCAGAGATAAATCAAGGATTTGTTCTCGAAAAATTGCTGGTCCCAATTTGAGCTAATACGCTTCTGTAATCGGCCCAACGTCGGCCCGGCGTTAAACAAATGAATGCCCAGCCTTGCCATCGAGTGCTGGTCCGACGGTGGGGAACTCGATCGGCTACCAAGCCTGGGTCGGTGTTGATTCTTCCATCGCACACGGCTCGTACCGACTTCACCAATCAGGCAGAAAATTTTGCCTCGAGACAATAACAGGAATTGATTGAAAAACAACTATGAGGTGTACTTGAATATTTCTCAATACGCGACTAGTCTAATTATCACAGTCCTGTTGGGAGACAAAAACTATTGCACACTGACTCTACGATGATTTGCCCCAAAGTCTCAATGAACGGGCCTCAATGTTCACTTCCTTTGTTATTCTCCGCCGTCCGTGTAAGAGCCTTATCTGTTGGCCAGAAACATGAAAGGGGTGTCAGGCAGCAGTCAGCCAATGTCTGCGACGCCGTTGTGTTCTGATTCGATTTATAACTGATAGCTCCATTAACCGCTGTACAAATTGATGAAGTTTGATAATGCCGGGCCGGTGGAGCAAACACCATGCGTCTTTTAAAGTACTCTATTTCCCCTACGCTTAAGAATGACCAATGCTGAACCCCATCGTTCTTATCAAGCGGAGAAAGCAGACAATAGTACTTCACAGTGTCTGACAGTTCAAACGGATGTTCATGACCCCTTAGAGCCTGTCAAAAGGTCTGTTAATTACTAGAGTAAACTTTCGCTCCGAGCGCTTCTAGAGTACTTCCAAAGCGGAAATGCCTCACGGGACAAAAACGAACGCGCGTTCGGCCTTTGCCCAACTCAGCTGAGTTGAGTTACACATACTACGTACGGGAGCGCGACTTTATAAACGAAAACGCGTTCGGGCTCATGTCGACTCCAGGCTTTTTTCACGAACTTTCATTGGAGGTTAGCAGCATAGAAAAAAAAAAATAGAACCCTAGATGCATTTGACTCATCTATCAAAACCCATGGCACTAGGGGGCGCAGCAGTACTTCCGGCTAAACGAACACTCCGCTGGCGCTCCACTCCGATCTACTCTCGTAACGAACAGACCTCATGGCAATAGATGAGAGAATAAATCACAATATTTTGTGATTTATTTTTTATTCTTGGTTTCACCCAAGCATTATATTCTTTGTCGTGACGAAATTGAGCTCACGAAACCTCCAGTGGATCGAAAACTATTTTTTTTTAGAACAAGGTTAATAATGTTTACTTAGAGCAATGTTCCTTATCGTTTATAAGAACAATGTTTATTACCGTTTATTTAACAACCGCTACGGTACACTTTCTACACGTGTCTTCTATGAGAAGAGTTGATCTGTTGCATCTTGCTTATCGAATTACGAGCTCTTGCTCGGTTTAAATGTATCGTAATCAACCGTAAGAATCAGGAGTTCCGAAGAGAGCGATGAGTGCCTGCTTTCGGGCCGTTTAATTTCGAGAGTCGACCCGTTTCCAAAAAAATGAAGAAATATCGCGAAACTGTCCTCGAAAGCGTTCGATTGCTTTTTCGCAAGAGGTACGATCCAAATTGTATGCGGAACCTCTGCAGGCCTCCAGCAGGCGTTTGGCGGGAGTCCCGCCGGGACTCTTTCCGCGACTCCTTCCGGGACTAATTGTTTGTGCGCAGGCTTCCTTCGAAAATGGCATACATTCATGAACGCGGTGCATACAAAAGATGACAATGTGAGAGCCAGTGTAAACTGACCATTAAACATCAACAATGATTCCGGCAATTTTGGAGGCTGTCGCTTATTGTAACTATGCATAATTGATGCCAAAAATATATGTGAGTCCAGAAATGTTATTGTATTCATCTCGCAGGCGCACACTATTTCCACTTCTCCCAGAGTCATCGTTTCCTCCAAACCTCGAATCATCCCGAATACTCGATCGCGAGGGCTCAATCCCAAACACTGCTTCGCATTTGCAGAACTGTAAAAATAAACTGTGGAGACGTGACAAATTCATATTTTTATTGGAGCGTGAGAAATTGTTCTACGCCACATATGTTTAACATCGAGTCCAGTATAAGGTATTGCAAATTCATTGAATTCGTTAAATATTTGAGATACATAGATTCCAAGAATACAGACAAAAATATTCTGTCCAACACATAACAGAATCAATGACTAAACTCCCACAATTCTACTATTTTCGGGCATCTTTCTCCACCGAGTTTTTCTTCACAACGGTATTCACCAAATTCTCCGTTTTTTCTATTTTATCTATTTTATCTAATTTCACTGTGCCCTGTTCAATACGAGGCGGTCTTGAAAGAGGTTCTCGGTTTCTATTCGATGTAATCATTTTCATAACTTTAGCGCCGCCGTATTTAATGGATTTGACAAGTCCCGCCGTGACGATTCCTTTCAAACTCTGCGAAACGCTTGACCGCCAAACAATTTCATTCAGCGATTGTTCCAACAGTTCGCTGCAATCGGGATCGTGTGCAATAGCGCGTAGACAATCTTCGGTGTCTTTGGATCTTGGACCCTGAGACCACGCTCTGACAAGTTTTATCTGTGGCTTTCTCGGCAAATGATTTAAATGAAAAATACGAGCCGCGGGACTGGTATCTTGATGGCACATTATCGCCGCCGCTTCTGTCTTCGGTATCTCAATGTAGTTATCGAATTGCTTCAAAACAGAAGCGTAAAGTTCACGGAAGCCTTCTATTTGTGGAACTACGATGTTGCTAACTTTGTTCTTGTCCTCACCGAAAGTCATTCGGAAATCCCCGGTGTAAGACAAACCAGCGATAACCTTGAACAACTCCATTTCCGTGAAATGTTCTGGCAGCAAGAGCATCGCCGCATGCACGGCGGAATGCAAGTTCTGCACCAGGGCTGTTCTAAGTTGAGAACTTTCGTCCGGTTCAACTAAAACCTGAACAGGTTTGTGAAGTCGTCCGGCTAGATACAAATCGTTCCAATCCAGCAAATCCTCGATAAGTGACAGCTCTGATACGACCCCGTACTTTATGAGACGACCTTCACTCGACGTGATCAAAGTGTTGTAATAAATCTTGGCTCCCCAGGTCTCTTGAACATTGGCGACAACCTTGTGACCGAGAAATCTTAATGGTTGCGCGTAGTGTTGGGGATTTCGTTTAATGTTTTCCGCGTGCCATCTGTTTGAATTACGTACGACGAAGATTAGGTCCAGCATATTTTTCGTCGTATCGGTCTTCTGCCTGAACGCCCCAGATCCGTAAGCGAAACAGAACATCATGTTGCGAGGAAAATCCTTAAGGATCTTTTTGTAGTGAGACAGCGGTGCTGCGATTTTTTCTATCATTTTCAAGCGGTCATCGAAGAAGTCAAGTGTCGAGCATTTATGTTTTATCTCATAGAAACTCGAAGTGAGCCGATCACTGTCCGATCGTGACGTTAGCACAATGATTCCACATCCTTTCTTTCTTTCAATCGGAACTCGGCGCTTTCGATGCGTTCCTCATCGTCGTACAGGCATTTTTCACAAGTTTACCTGCAAATTGGTAGAGCACAGACAATTTCAGATATTCGCATCATCGAATGAAAAAACGTTCAGGGTTTTGAGAGTGCTTTACTAACTACAAATCAAGAATGAAAAAATCTCGAGTCATACACCTTTCAGGAAAAAGAAGTTTACGACATGGCATATATACATCGAAGGGTACGTTACGTTTTTGCTTCACTGGTTTGCTGCGAGCCACTTCAGTGTCGGGGCGTTTGGGCATGGCGGCTCATTGGTTTCTTCGAGATCCGTCGCTTTTCACGAAATGATAGGGTTACGTAGTTAGCGCCTCCGATGAATGCGTGAAATTGTTGGGTCGTTAAGTTTTTTTTTTAGTATTTCTCTTCCCATGAGCAACAAAACAAACCAATGTTTTTTATTCCATATTTCCATACGTCCAGAACATCCTGGCACCCAAATGGCTGCGCAAGCAGTCGTGTAGCTTTAAAAATCGTTTCAATTGGCATGACGAGGAACATAATCATGATAATGAGGAACTGGGGTTTCAAATCTTTAGAGTATTTCCAATTTTTCAAGGAGTAATGGTATTCAATCGTTCACATCTCTCATTTACTTTTGATATCGGCATTTCTTCTACAGTTATCCTATTGTTTACTAAAAAATTGTAAAGTCTTCACCATTTTGAAGTATGCTTCACCTTTTTATCGTTGATTACAAAGCTCCTCACTATCAGACATAGACTACATTCGATTTCAGTAATTTTCTCACTCTCTCGAACATTTTTATAAAATTACCGTTCGATAGTTCAAAATTAAACTCAAGAACTTTAACCTTTTATAAGTCACACCGCCCGAAACCGTACCGAAACGGGACTAGCGGACGCGGAGTGGGGTTCATGCGTTGCTACGGTAGCGCCTACGAGTAGGGATACAGGTGTGACTTGTAAAGGGTTAAAAACGTTTTTAAAGAAATTTTAAAAAATCCGATATTCAATAGAATCAAACGATCCGATCGATTGTCGCCGAATTCAATCTCACTCAGGAACAGAGGTGGATTTGGATGCCAGTTTGTGAGAGTGTTTTGCATACAAATTCATTGACAGCGACCTCGAAAAATCCCTAACATCAATTTTCATGCGAATCCCGTAAATTCGTATATTTTGGTCCACGATATTGGATCCGCACAATTTGAATTCCTGAATTTTGAGGACAGATTCGCAATCAGCGTGATAGCGTTACAGACTAAAGTGTACGGATTTTTTGTTTTGTTTGAAAAGATTTATTTATCGGTATATTTACGGGCCGGGACCCAACTACAAACGCGATACGTGAACGTATCGGTAACAGAACAATGGCACATTCGGAGATCACGTCGCAGAAATAGTTTGCGTAGAAATCGAATAGAAATAGGTGGCAAAGAGAAGAAAAAAATATCGATAATAGTCTCATGAAATTCAAAAATAATAAATGAGATTACGGATTTTTAAGAACTGACTCCGCCAGAATGGACGAAACAGCTAAAATACATGTGTATAACGATCCATGCCGCATTGTCACGAATTTCCACCTCTCGCGAAACGCCACTTTCGAATTTAATCGTCCAGTGAGTTTTGCCCCTCTGCTTCCAGTCTACCGAGTCGGCCCTAGCTGCCACAAGCTGTTCACGCTGCGTCGCAGTACGATCACCTTTAATCTGGACGAGCCGATGCTCGACTTGAGTTTGTGACGATTTTCGAGTGCCGAAAGAGCATCGGACCTCGATTTTAACGCGATGACCGAAGGACGACGGAGTTCACGAACCACCGCCGCAAGATGGCGGGATTTATTCCGGCCAGCAGAGGCACCGATCCTGGCATAGTAAACCGGGGCGGACGAAATGGCGAGAGGCTCCGGAACAGAAGAGACATGCCGACGACCATGATCCAATGCCTCGGGAACGTCGAGCATGATAACATTGGCGTTCGAATTTGATCGTCCAGTGAGTTTTGCCCCTCTGCTTCCAGTCTACCGAGTCGGCCCTAGCCGCCACAAGCTGTTCACGCTGCGTCACAGTATGATCCCTTTGATCTGGACGGGCCGATGCTCGACTTGAGTTTGTGACGATTTTCGAGTGCCGAAAGAGCATCGGACCTCGATTTTAACGCGATGACCGAAGGACGACGGAGTTCACGAACCACCGCCGCAAGATGGCGGGATTTATTCCGGCCAGCAGAGGCACCGATCCTGGCATAGTAAACCGGGGCGGACGAAATGGCAAGAGGCTCCGGAACAGAAGAAACATGCTGACGACCATGATCCAATGCCTCGGGAACGTCGAGCATGATAACGTTCGCCAATCTTTTGTTCCCGTCTTCCGCCTCGAGGAGTAGATTCTCGTGAGATAAAGAAGTGTGAACGTGCTCAACCAACTGCGCCTCAACATTTCGGATCAAAGTTTCCGTTGCATCAGTACATCGAACCAGGCGATCGACTCTTCTATCGGTGGAATTCACCCTTGATGTCAATCCTGCGCACATTGTGTCGACGGAGGTTCGGAGGTTTTGCTGCTCACATGCCAGCGCTTTAACCGTGTCACACGATACAGCTTGCTTTTTCATAAGTGCGCCCAAGTATCGAGACAGATGAGATTCGAGATGTTCCCTCGAACGGTAGCCCATGTTTCCAATAGCGTTCGAAGTTTCGCCGGTAGTTGGCGTGGAGCGAGCGATCGACGAGCCACAACGATCGAGTTTCGGTGGGTCAAGCAATTACAGTAACACGAACTCGAGAGGTAAACACGCTGATCGACACGAGTATTCCGGAGTGAGGTTGGATAATAAAGCCGAGACAAAGGTACACCACAGCACAAAAAGTCTGCTCGTAACCGCAACTCTCAATACACTTGAGGGGCTGCTAGAGCTCTTTTGTTTTTCCTTTTTTCAACTTGCTTTACCTGTTTTACCGACGGATCTAGACAATTTTTCAGTTCCGACTCAGCGTTGTTAATATGCTACGCATGTGCGTCGAATCATGCAGGATTATGATTCTGACATAAACGCTTCGGCGTGCAGGCGAATTTTGATCGAAAACTTACAAGGAATTAAGAAAACCGGATATTATAGTTTGCGAAAGTGCGTGAACGTAGTGTCACGATTGACGTACGGGTGGCTCGTGCCCTGGCACTACATTCGTGCTGCGTTGGTCGGCTCTGATCACCCGTTGCAAGTCGATAGACTAAATGATCGCAGTTTACACTGTGCGTGATTATCTTTTGAGCGAGCAACTTTCCGACGGTTTTGGAATATTCGGAGAACTTCAGAGAATCGGCATGCACGCCCTTTCAACGTATGCAAGATCTAGCATTTTTTAAGTCCAACAAAACGGATGCTGTAAACATTTTAGCGGCCATGTTGGTTTCCGCGACAGTTTATAATATTCGATTTTCTTTATTTTTCGGATGTTTTCGACCGAATTTCGAGTGCACGCCGAATCGCTAATGTTATTCATAAAGTCCTGCAAGATTTTAAGCAAACACGTCGTATAGTAACGATGAATAGTGAAAACGAAGAAATCGCCTATTTTCGTCGGTAAAACAGGAAGGTCCAGCAGCCCCTTGAATATGCGTAAAATATTAGCGGAACTGACCCGGCAATTCACTTATTGAAAATACTGTAGCATCGGCTACAGCGATACGTAATAAGCAGAGCTGAACGCAAGACGGCTCTCCCAACTGCAATTTCGATCGGAACTCGGTCGATCGAAAAGATATGTTTGTTGCAACAAAAGTTACATCTTAAAAAATCCGTAGGTTTGTCATTTCTGGTAAAGGGTTTCGATAAATTCCTGCAATGGTCAAATGGTATAAATATCTCTTTCGCCAAACGAACGAAACATTTTGTTTACCTTATTCGATTCAACATCTGAAACGAGAATACCGTTTTTTCAACTGTTGAAAACGATTGAGTAAATAACATTTTTGTTCTTTCGTCGATAGATATATTTTATACTTTTTGACCATGGCAGGAATTTATCGATTCCCTTTACCAGAAACGACAAACCATCGGTTTTTTATTTAACTTTTGTTGCAGCAAACATCTTTTCGAATGAAATTTTCGATTATTTCTCCGCGGCGGATTTTCACCTTTTACAACATTTTGTAACTATGAGCTACAATTATCGGTGTAATTTTCATGAAGGTTGAGGCCCGTTTCGAGATTTTACTCAAAGTCTAAATTTTTGAAAAATGTCTGTGGTAGCTCTAACTTTCGTGAACTTTGAGCTATTGTCCTAAAACTGCACACAAATATAATATTCAGATCAAAGATCTTTGGTATTACATTTGGCCGAAATCTATCTAAGGGATCAGAATTTGTGTAATTTTTATTTTTTTGAAGAATTACTAAAAGGGATCTAATTTGATAAGACATGGAGGTATGTAGCTTACATTTGGCATAGGAATAGACTAACACTGTACAATATTTTGTATCGAACTTGACAAAAATTGCCAAAACCATTTATATTTTATGGGATTTAAAAAATGTTGATGTTTGCTCACATCCAACATGACTCTTTTTGGATCAAATATCACGCATAGTAAAATGAGTTATTGTTTCGTAATCCGCGCTGAAGAATAGATTAAAAATTGCCTTAAAACAACGCAATTCGCAAATTTCCATTTGCGATTTCCTATAATAAATTTTGGTTTAAATTTGAAGATTATTCTTTTATGAGAAGTTGACATTTTTTATGTAACGAAAAAAGGTGCAAGGTGATTTGCACATGGTTTTTCTATAGTTAACTCAAAAACACAATTGAAAAAGAGTTGAATTGAGATTGAAATTTTCATATCGCTTCCTCATAAAAGTCGCAAATTATAATCTTAATATCGCTTTTTCATAATGTTCTTTTGTTTATTTATTTTTGTGAAAATTGGATTTTAATTGTAGCTTCCTTTATGAGGAAGTCAAAATGAAACAACGGAATTCATCATAGAGAAAGTTATGTGGGAAACCGTGAAACGTGAGCAAGTCATTGTGAAAATCACTTTGCACCCTTTTTCTTATACGTTATTCTTGGGAAGAGCACAAATCACTGCCATGGTGGCCATTTTTTTCCCCTGAAAAAAATGCCCTGACTTTCCCTGACTTTTCACAGACCAATTAAAAATTTTCCCAGACCAAACTTCTAATGACGTCTATTGAAAAAAATAATAATAATGATGCAAATGGAAATGCCTAATTATGGTACGTTTAATTCCGTTTTTTTTTTTAATGTTCGGAATTTTTATTCAAGGCTTCCTTTTATGAACTTTTTATTTAAAAGTGCGGCATATTCCGCCGTGCTTAAATATAAATAAACTGGATTATGGTAAAAAGGGAAGAGAAGTGTAGGGAGGACTAGTCTCGTGATAACCACAAGCTATTAATGTATGTTTAGTTTGTTATGTAGTCTAGAATCAAATGTTATTTTATATTTTATGTTTCCTATTTCTGTATCTACCATATTTACTATTTTTATTCAGATATTTAAGGATTTTGTATTCTGAGCTCTGTATTGGGTTCAATCTAAATCGATAAAAAAAAAAGAAGAAACTCGTCGAATAAGTGAAATTGAAATAAAAAATTTATTCACAGGATTGGCAACAATTTACTTTTTCCCTGACCAATTTTGAAATTCCCTGACTTTTCCCTGATTCCCCGACCAAGTTTTTGTGTCCCTGACTTCTCCCGGTTTTCCCTGACAGCGGCCACCATGACGGCGCCAACGTCAACGTTATAATCTTTACAATATAATATATTACAATATAATATATTTATTATATTGTAAAGATTTTCACAATATAATAAATATTATTATATTCAATATGTAATAATAAATAATATTATATTCAATGGAATATGAGGCTCGATGAAAATAGGTTTAAGTATGACGTGCCGTCGCAATATAGTAAGACGATATTATAACACGCGAGTATTGACACACTTATACATATCACGCTAGACCGGACCGAACGGTCTCGTTCAACAAAAATAGATTCGAGTACGCCGTGTCGTCGCAATGTTGGCGGTCGATATTGCAGCGGCGTAAAAACATATTCGTGCTCGTCATCGGTTTATTCGCTCTATTCATACATATATTCCGTTATTCGTTTGTCCAAAACGTAGAATGTTGGATACTTTTTGCGCAGCCGAACAGCGCTCTCCGGATGACTTTGAAATTATTGCTTCGTAATTCATTGTCGCCGTCAAAAATTTTCCGAACGACTTTTGCGACGGAGCTCCGCGAGCCCGAACTTAAGATACTATAAAATCGACCAATCGCCAAAGAACTAAATACTCAAACAGCCAATAGTCTTTGGGTAACGAATAATTTTATGTAAAAGGGCTCGTCCCGTAAATAAATAAGTAAATAAATAAGTAAATAAATAAATAAATAAATGAATAAATAAATAAATAAATAAGTAAATAAATAAATAAATAAATGAATAAGTAAATAAATAAATAAATAAATGAATAAATAAATAAATAAATAAGTAAATAAATAAATAAGTTAATAAATAAATAAGTAAATAAATAAATAAATAAATAATCAAAATTACAATCAATCGTTCATTGTTTATATTATCCTGCCCACGATTCCGAAGAAAAATGTCGAGTTCGGCAAATATTTTTATAATTTATTCGTGAACGTGTCGCACGAAAATGTGCGGTTCGATGAAGATTAAATTCGATAACAAACAATGGCTTGTTTGCCTGCGGCTGGTTCGAAAGCGGAACATAACCTGCCGTACTCGATGTCGTAATCAGGACGATTGTACTTACTCGAGACGACGCGTGGCCAGCCAAGTCCGAAGCTTGTCCAATCCAATTTCGATCGATTTATCGATGTACGAAAGATAATGTCGACCGAACGTTTTTGTGCGCCTCCGTATCGTCAACGAAGTGTGTTCGATCGCAGAATGTTCCGTAGGTTTATTGTGTGTTGTTCGAGATGCAACGTAAATGGCGCTGAGCCTGCGCCGTTGGCCGGAACGATCTTTCTGTTGGTTACTTTCCGAATGTTGCCTTCAATTTTTTGGTTACTCGAACCATGCGCAGTAAAATTTGGGGGAAAACGCGGATTAAACATTTTTTAATCAGCAGACTAAATATTTTTTAATCGTATGGTCTCGTAGTCGTTTAAAATATCACCGATACGTGGGGAATTTCCAAAAAAAATTTACACCAATGTTGCCAAAAATAATGTATCATTGGTAATTTGGCAACCGTGAAGGTGAAAGCTTGTGATTTTTCGACCGGTAATGTCGTGCTTGGTACTTTAAAGAAAAAAGTAGATTTCGAGACCAATAATTTCACATCTGGACAGATGATTTTCGCCAGACTTTAACCATGCGCAGTGAAATTTGGGGGAAAACGCGGATTAAACATTTTTTAATCAGCAGATCAAACATTTTTTAATCAGCAGATTAAACATTTTTTAATCGTGTGGTCTCGTAGTCATTTAAAATATCACCAACACGTGGTGAATTTCCAAAAAAATTTACACCAACGTTGCCAAAAATAATGCATTATTGGTAATTTGGCAACCGCGAAGGTGAAAGCTTACGATTTTTCGACCGGTAATGTCGTGCTTGGTACTTAAAAAAAAAAAGTAGATTTCAAGACCAATAATTTCACATCTGGACGGATGATTTTCGCCAGACTTGAACCATGCGCAGTGAAATTTGGGGGAAAACGCAGATTAAACATTTTTTAATCAGCAGATTAAACATTTTTTAATCAGCAGATTAAACATTTTTTAATCGTATGGTCTCGTAGTCGTTTAAAATATCACCGACACGCGGTGAATTTCCAAAAAAAATGTACACCAATGTTGCCAAAAATAATGCATTATTGGTAATTTGGCAACCGTGAAGGTGAAAGCTTATAATTTTTCGACCGGTAAAGTCGTGCTTGGTACTCAAAAAAAAAAAGTAGATTTCAAGACCAATAATTTCACATCTGGACAGATGATTTTCGCCAGACTTTAACCATGCGCAGTGAAATTTGGGGGAAAACGCGGATTAAACATTTTTTAATCAGCAGATCAAACATTTTTTAATCAGCAGATTAAACATTTTTTAATCGTATGGTCTCGTAGTCATTCAAAATATCACCGACACGTGGTGAATTTCCAAAAAAAATTTACACCAATCTTGCCAAAAATAATGTATCATTGGTAATTTGGCAACCGTGAAGGTGAAAGCTTGTGATTTTTCGACCGGTAATGTCGTACTTGGTACTTTTAAAAAAAAAGTAGATTTCAAGACCAATAATTTCACATCTGGACGGATGATTTTCGCCAGACTTGAACCATGCGCAGTGAAATTTGGGGGAAAACGCGGATTAAACATCTTTTAATTGAACACAAATTTCATCTTCCTCCCGAACATGGTTTCCATGGTTTTATGAACGCGATGCCAAGAGTGGCAGAGTAGTAAAAAGCAGGTGCGTGACTGCTTTGAAAATTACCGCAATGGTAACAAAATCGCGTGGTCTCATTGGTCATTTAAAATATCACCGACACGTGGTGAATTTCCAAAAAAAATGTACACCAATGTTGCCAAAAATAATGCATTATCGGTAATTTGGCAACCGTGAAGGTGAAAGCTTATAATTTTTCAACCGGTAAAGTCGTGCTTGGTACTCAAAAAAAAAGTAGATTTCGAGACCAACAATTTCACATCTGGACGGACGATTTTCGCCAGACTTTACGGTAAATTACGATGAACTTTCGTTACCGTATTTTCACGACGAACAAAATGCGAACAGCCAATAAAATTATTGGGCAAAAATTACGGCTTTATTTCATTGGTCCCTTCGATGAACCAATCGAATCGATCCCTCATCGCGACGCGACAATTTCCCCGGCCGAATGGAAAGCCGCACTGGTGACTCGACTGGGGATTTTCGCAACGATTCAAACGGCGAACGGACGCAAATATCGTCCACGATGCCGACTCATCAATACTATCGATGACTGATTGACAATACCATTGTTCGTCGAGTTTTTTGTTACTGTAAATAAACGCAAAAAAAAAAAAAAAACGTTTCGGGCTGTTATTTGTCTGACGAAAAACGATCGTAAATTCGTAACTAGCGATAAACAATGGAACGCCAAAGCATCGGAAGTTCGTTGGGAAAGAGCGTAACCTCACCGAGGAAACGAATGTCGATAGTACAATCGTTAAAGAAAAATACGTACGTATGCAACACCGAATAGTACGAGTATCGATAAAATATATGACAAAAAAAAATAACAAAAAAAAAAAATAACAAAAAAAAAAATAACAAAAAAAATTTACAAATTTTCTTTTCCCTTTTCAGGACTCTCAGCGTTTCTGGGCGTTCGAATCAGTCCGTTCAGGTGATTTGCAGAACGGCCAGTCACGTCGTCGAAAGTTTCGGTTCGTCTCTGCCCGTTCTCGTCACGGAAGCGTTGACGTTCGTCGACCGACACGCAGCCGTCAGCGTCAGCGTTTCGCCGGACGGATGGGCCTGGCTCGTCTGCGGCCGGCGACTCCTTGTTTGGCAGTGCAAGACTACCATTCACGATCCCAAACAGAGACGCGCTTTCAAGAGCCAGTGTCGCGAATTGCTGTTGCCGCAGAGCGACCTTGCGCACAAGGCGGAATGTGTCGCGGTGTGGCTCTCGCCGGGACAGCAGGTCAAAATCATTAATATTTATTTATTTATTTATTTATTTATTTATTTATTTATTTATTTATTTGTTTATTTATTTATTTATTTATTTATTTATTTATTTATTTGTTTATTTACAAATAAACAGAGCACCGGCAGGGCCCGGGTTCGAACTCGGGTGCCATCGCTCAGTCGAAAAGTGAAAATATGGGCGAGACAAAGCTCCAGATACATACACGAGTCATCTACACGTACCTGTACGTGTACGTCACGTATATATAGCTGTAAAAAAAAACAGCGAACATTTATCCGACCGTTCAAATTTCAATTCGCGCGAACATTTATCCAACCGTAAAAATTTTATGGGATTTTGAAAATTGTGAATTTTTCAAATTTTTTTCACTGGATTTTTGTTTATTTAATTTATTTTACCGATTTCTAAGATGCATGAATTTCTAAAATTCATGCATATTAAAGGTACTCAACAGATTCATTTTGCACAATAATAATGTTGTAATTTTATTTTTAAAAAAATTCTAATACAGTAGTCTGGAAACATATACTTAAAAAAAAAGAATTTCGCTTTTCACGCGGCTCCATATGCAGCTCATGCTAATTGACACAATTTTAAGTTCATGTATCTCGGAATCCATGCGGGTAAAAAATGATTAGAAATTCTTTTAAAAAACCTTTATTCATTGCTTTGTAACACTAGTGATTTTTAGTTCCAAAAGCAGAAAAATCGTTGTGTGACGTATTCCCTTGATAATGACTTTTTACCAATTTAAAAAAAATAATTTTAGGTACCAAGCTGCATAGCAGTTTCGCCGGAAGGTGTGGTACGTTACTGGGCCAGCGTCGCTCACGAGGGTTCGTCGGTTGAGACCAGCGCCGAACTGGCGGGCCAGGAAGTCGATTGCCTTACTTACGTACCGGGTCACGGATGCATTCTTGCCACTACGACTTGCACAGTCGCCCTTCTGCAGTCTCAATTCGTCAGCGGCAGAAATCAGATTTCCTGCAGAGTTCTCCGCGCGAGCCAGGGATGGCTCGGTGGAATCGGACGCAGAATGTCCTCCCTGATATTCGGGGCTATGCCTCAATCGCCCGTTATGGAAACCGTACGGATACTTACACGGCAGTAAAAAATATAAGTCGGTCAGTTCCAGAAGCGGATTTTTCTACATTTTTTTTCTTTTGTTTTTTAGAAACTGGTGAAGGTAACTTGCAGCGGTGTCGGCGACAGAGGCTCCCGAGTTTTCATACTGGCGGGATCGTCGCTACAGTACTGGTCGTTTCCGCTCGGTGAGCAAGAAAAAATGGAGTTCGACGAGGACATCGGGCACCTAGTTTCACAGGCGTTTCAAAGAAGATTTTGGGTACAAACATATATGTGGTTCTCGTTGCGTAATTCTCAAATTGAATCGCTGAATTTCCACTTCCAGTGTGTTTTTCACATGTTTATTCATCCTCTTGTGAAAATATTTATCTGAATATGTCTAGAAATGTATCAGAAATTTCGCTGAAAAATGTATCAGAAATTTCTCAAAGTTTTCGCACTTTTGAGAAAAAGTTCAAGATTTGTCCGAATCTAAATATTCTTGATTATTCTGAAAGTATCATTTTCTGTGCCGGCTTCTGTTAATGACTAGGAACTTTTTTGTTTTTCTCTGGCCAGTAATTTTCTACACTCACGAATATTTATCTGGAAAACTCAAATTTTCGTTGATTTACAGCGAGCAACAGAATGAGTAGAACTCGTATTTTCTCTTAGCGTACTTTATCAGAATTAAAAAATCAAAGTTTTTCATAATTTTTCGGAAGATACTCTGAATTTCTCTGATAAATTGTAACTGTTGGAGGTTGTGCCGAGAAGATGCTAGAGATATTTAGCAGATAGCGGAGAAACTCAGAGACAAATTGCGGAAAATCTTGAAAAAATCACTTAAACAGTTTGGTTAGAGTTTTTAGTCGTACATTCAACACTTATCAATGGCATTTTTTTTCAAGGAGTCCAGCGCCTGTAATCCTCAGAATATGGATACTTGGCTGATCGATATGCAGTCCTGCGAGGAAGGAATAGTATTATTGATGGCGGCACACTGTGTAGATGCTTCCGCACAAATCCACTTTGCGATTGGTAATCTTTTAATTAATAAATACATTTTTTCGGGCAGAAATCTTCTTTACCGACTACGCTAAAAAGGCCCTTTTTCATGCCTGCAACGGGGGTGGAAAGTGGCCGATTCTTGACCAGCGGGAGGAAAAGTAATTCAACGGGAGGAAATTACTTTTGATTAAATTACTTTTCCTCCCGCTCGTCAAGACTCGACCAATTTTCTTCCCCGTTCCGGGCACAGAAATACGGCCACTTTTCAGCACAGTCGGGAAAAATATAGCGTATGCCACACGGGAGGAAGTGCCTTTTCACTTCGTGTGAATTTCTGCCCTCGCCTCGCTCGGATATCAAACTTCCTCCCTCGTAGCAAAATATACTAATTTTGTAACACGTGCACAAAAAGTCCTACCTTTCATGCCTGCAACGCGTGGCGAAAGTGGCAATTTTTAACGTATTTTTTGTGCGGGAAAAATACTCCCCATGCTCAATTCACACCATCTACGTTTTCACAAACTTTTTTAACGCCAGATATTAATAAATATTAATATTGTCTGAAAAGGTCTCATTCCATTGACGAGAACGACGTTGACGAATTCTTTCAAGTGGTTTACACCTGTAAAGATAGGACCGATGATGTACGACATGCACCACGAGGACATCGAATCGATAATACTTTCGTATCGATTTATCCTGTCCGGTTGGGAAGCGATTGTTTACAATCATCAGACCGTGATAGTCGTTAACAGTGAGTACACGCAAAAGCCACTCGATCGAAAGATTAAAATACTTCAACTTTCTTTTGATCTTGATTTTCCTATAAATTCAATAATTTCCAGGTATGAACGAACACGAACAGGATAAAATAGATTTGATGAGAGGCGGCGAAGACCGGATTTTGGGCGGTGCTCTGTGTTCCGGAACTCCGGTGCTCTTCACAAGAAATCTTGCCCTCATCACAGTCATGGCAACTGATTTTTCGACCCAAGACTTTAACGCGTTAGTAAACAATAATTATATCTATAGACATCAGATCCGCGTCTTGAGCAACGGTGTATCGTTAGCTCCCAGACATAACTTCATCAACGATTTGTACAATTTAACGACTTACCGTTCACTCATTTACTCATAGACTTTGAATTATTTCAAAGCAAAAGACGACAATAAAATCGCGAACGGTCCTCCGTTCGTCAAGTTTTTATAAAATTAAAATTAAAATAAATAATAGGAAAGCCCCAACATGCTTTAAAGGGTTGTTCGGGTGGAACAAAGATCGCGTTTTGTTTTGTTTGGTAAATTTATTAACAAATAAATGTAAGTTTTTAAATTTATATTTATATATTTTTATTTATTAAACATTTTTACAATTAATTTTAGCAAGGTGTGCATCAAGTAATGAATCTCATTCTGCTTGTAAAAAAATTATTTATCGTCATTGAACTAGTTTCAAAATAATTTTTAATACGGTAAGAAGTCACGAGCATTCGACAACGAGATAATGAAAATTAAATAGCTTGCTTCGCAGTAGTAAAAAAAAAAACGTAACATGATATTATTACCTCCGATATTTTTTATAATGATTTCTCGTTTGTCTACTTTTAGAAGCTACAACACAGAAGCGAACACGAGTACGGATTACGGACTGAACAACAGTTTGATAACCGATAACTTTACGACTCTGGTCAGCAACGACAAGCTGAGAGAAATGTATTGCAGTTCCGATGCCGTTGAACGACTCCGCGTTGCGTTTCTACTCAGTCTTCGTCAAAACAAGGTATATAAGCACGTACATTCCTAGCCAAAAGTGAGATTCAGTGAGAATTCGAACACTTCCTGAAAAAAATCAATTTTATTAAACGTGCCAAGAACATCATTATTCCGTAATAATAATATCAAAAAGTGATTAACAAATAGTAAAAAAAATTGTTCGAAAGATTATCAGTAAACTTTTTTTTCTCTTTTCAAATGAATTCATTCATTTTCTGGAAGACACATGAATTTGTTCAGATTTTTCTGAAAGTTTTGAATATTCAATTTTTGAATTTTTATTAACGTGATGTTGTACAGACTCAGTCGGTAACAAATCGCCTTCCCTGTTTTCTCCAAAACGACTGATACGACGAGCAAAGGCAAATTAGGTTTTTATACTTATATCTATTGACTACAAAAACCTAATTTGATTTTGGTCGAAGCATCAACCATCACGGAGAAAATAGGGAAAGCGATTTGTTACCATCGGAGCATCGATACGTCGTGGCCCTTAAGGCAAGACTGCGAAGCTTTTGGCGCAATCGCCTCGAAACTTTTTGTGCGTACTGCGGAAACGTGACACGAAAACATGTATAAAATGAGAGCCTTTGAAAAATTGGAAATGTCATATATTTGTAAAAAAAAGTTCATATGAATTTTAAAAAATCAAGGATTTCATTTCAAATGAGAAAATAAAAAATAGTCTAATACGTTTTTAACAATTTAATTTTCAAATAATTTGTTAATAACTTTTTGATATTATTATTATGCAAATTTAACCTGACATCATCAAGACGGCTGATTTTTTGCGGATTTTTTGGCATACGGCAAAGTACTGAAATTTTTTAATCTATTGAAATTTTTTAATCTATTGAAATTTTTTAATCTATTGAAATTTTTTAATCTATTGAAATTTTGAAATCTATTGAAATTTTGAAATCTATTGAAATTTTGAAATCTATTGAAATTTTGAAATCTATTGAAATTTTGAAATCTATTGAAATTTTGAAATCTATTGAAACGTTTAATTGCAAATGGATGTGTGATTCATCCTTTATCGGGTACTCGCATAGGGTTTCGCAACCACGCGTCGTCAAAAATTTTATATGATGCACGAAATTATTTAAAATTGTTCCCGTAATCTTGAGACTAATTACGATTATCATTCTAGGCCGAGTGCGAACAAATTTTGATGGAATTGTTTCCGCTGCAAGAAGAGCCAGTTATGGACATAGACGCGAGCCTCGATACGTTGAGCATAAAAGTTGCAAAAAGCTTGATAGACGATTACCCGGCTAACGATCCTCGTTGGGCGAATCGCAGGGATCTTTGTGAGTTTCAATTAAGAAAAATCAATAATTTGGTTCCGTTTGCTCTCGCGCGCTCCTGACACGATTGCCTGCTTTTGCAGCTATGACGATGAGCACCGTACAATCTGTGCAAATTCCTCACCAGCTGGAAGGAAAACAAAAAGCGCTCGAGCTCTTCATATATTTCCTGAAAGAGTATGGCTTGTGGAACAGGGTTAGTGATATCGAAACTATTGGCCGATGTAATTAAGGGCTTACGCCACAGTAACTTTTTTTTTCTAATAGTTTATAGTGTCAAGAATATTCAGTCAAACTTTTATGTCGAAATTCAACGAATTAGGAAAGTTAAAGTACCGTTATGTACAGAGTGGCCGAACTTTGAACGAGTTTTTCTCGAAACGTGACTTTTAAAATCGGTGTCTCTGATATCTCAAAAACGGTTTGATGGATTTTTATGAAAAGTTCTAGTGATACACTTCAACAGATTGTTCAGTCTTGACGTTTTCGTATTTGAAAAAAAGAATCAAAAATAATTTCGAAAAATCACTCGAGTAAAAAAAAATGGCTAAAAATCGATTTTTTCCAGTGGCTCCCAATTTTCCAGTGGTTTTGCCAATTTTTTACCCCTCGTCGAGGACCGCTTTGTATATAATTTGTTAAGAAACAATTAACATTTTTGTTTCCAATAAAATGGCAAATCGAAATCGAGGCCAACGCCGACTAACTTTCGAAAAAAATTGTTTACGCCGATCGATAAAAAAACATACACAATAGCAATAATATGAAATGAAATAAATTCTAAATGTTCTTTAATAGATTCTGCTTTCAGCGTAAGAAAATCAAATTGACAAATTATATTTTTACCGAGAAATCGCGAAATATTCCTGGGTTTCAACCCATTTACTGTGGTGTAAGGCTTTTAAAGAAACGTCAATTTTTTTAAAATATTTTTTTATAATAAGTGTTTGATTTATTTAATTTTATTCAACTTTTGTCTTCTTTCCAGTTCTGCGCGGTGACTTATAGAGGAATAATAATGTCAACGTCCCACGTACTTGGCGAATACGCTGAAAAGATCGTTGCCGGCCTGACGATCTATAATCTACAGAACAGGTTTTCAAATACAGTCTCAATATAGAATAAATAATACGGGGAAGATTGCTAATACTGTTAATAAAACCATTCGAAGGCTTCAAAAGGGTTCAAATTTATGGCTGAGACATTCCGTACCATTTCGACCTGGGTCTAACATTTCACATCTTGGATTGGGCCCGCGATTATTTATATGACTCAACGAAATCTCAAAAGCATTTAGATTTTTCGCAAGATTTTTAAAAATTGTCTATAATTATTACGTTTAAAAAAATGAACTTATCGATCGCCACAATTGAAAAATCTGAAAATAATCTGAAAAATCTTGTGCCACATGTAAAAACTTTAAAGATTTGAGCCGGAGTGGGCCGACGTCACCATGTACTTTTTACGATTTTTTTTTGTTTTCGAAATAGTTTAAAAAATTCGAAGAAGAATATAAAAATGGTCAAGCCATAACTCATAATCGAAGGATCTGCTCTTATATTTTTTTCTAAAAAAAAAATTAGAAAAAAAAAGGAGGTGACGCCGGCCCCTTTCCGGCTCAAATCGTAACATTGCCACAAGGTTTCTAAGATTTTTAAATTGTGGCGATTAAAAGTATATTTTTCTAATCATAAATAATTAAAAACAATTTATTTAATCTAATATGAAAGATCTGAAGATCTGAATGCTTTTGAGATTTACTTGAGTCGTATAAAAAGTGCGGGCCAATCCAAGATGTCGAGGTTTAGACCCAGGTCGAAATGGTATGAAATGCCTCAGCCATTGTTTACGACGTATTTTTCGCTCAGTTGTTTCTAAAAATAAGCCCTAACATTTATCCATTTTTATTTATCGGACGCAGTTCAACGAATGGAACGGTGAACATGTTTCGTACCATGCATTGTATGAAAGAAACAACATTTTTTTATTGAAAAAAAAAAACTTGGCGTTATGTCGGTGGTGAGGGGGAAGTTTAACATCCTCATCCATCAGACGGCTAGATAAATACGATTTCGAGAAGGCAGTCAATTTTTTTACAAGCTCTATGTTTCATGTTCGCAATGGATATTGAAAATATTTTTCGCGATATTTTTTATAGTCTCAGAATCTTTAAAAAATTCTGCATAAAAAAATGGAGCACGAAAAGTTTTAAATCGATGACGCGTCAATTTCTAAAAATGCTCATTTTATCAGTTCAAGAATTAAACTTATGATGTGTCTGATCGCGCATTCATCATCATATTTTTTTCAGGAATCCAGAAACTTTGGATCCGATAGTGGATGAAACTTTGGCGCCCGAAGCTTACGTTTCGGACGAGCTTACAGCGCGGGATGTATTTTATCGCGAAGTTAGTACTATACATCTTTTGCTGCCGACGCTCGTGAACAAGGCGCGCGAAATGACACAGTCGGAGAAGCTAACTCAACAAGTCTCACAGTATATACTACAAGTGAATTCGATCTTGTTGGTAAGTTCTTGGGATACCGAAAGTTACGAGTGTATTCGTGGAATATTATTCGTTTTAATTCCTCGGATATATTTTTTTTAAATCAAGGGTGTTCTACACGAAGTCGTGAAATATCGTCAAAAAAATGCCGAACTGTACGTTCCGTCGAGATGTTCGAGTGGAATTACCGAATATCTTCCGTGGACTGCGGCGACCGGGAAGCAAGGCTTGCGAGGCTGTTTGAATACGATGGTAAGAAATTAGATATTTTTCCAGCATTTGCAAAAACGTTTATTTTCATCTGCTTCGCTGGTGAAAATATTTCTCTGGAAACTTCTTTTTCCAGTGAAATTAACCGGGGGGTAAGATCAATTCGGTGAAAAAAATGCATGTTTTTAAAATTTTTTTTTTTTTTGCGAGACAGATAGCGTTCGTTTATTCAGTAAATTTCGATATAATAATATAACATTTGAACAACATTTTCCGAAATTTTCATTGCAAAATATTCCAAATTGAGCGAATGACGATGAATCTCCGGAGGCGCCTCGAAAAAAAGTTGATTTGCGGTGTTAATCATAACTCGCAACAGAATCATTGGAAACAACAAAAATCAAAATGCATTTGTTAAAGGAGATGTTTCTCGAGGTAATGACGAGAGGATTTTTTTTCTTCGATTTTTCAATTTTTCGCAGCACTTAGGAGCTAAAAAACCGATTTTCGGTAAAAAAAAAATCGGCTCGTTTGTTGTTGAAAAATTAGTGATTATTAGAAAACAAAAAAATTAGACAATACCTGGTGAATTATGTGAAGAAGTACTGTGCAAAATTTCAAAACGATCGGTCCAGTAGATTTTGAGTTATCGTGAACACGGACTTCAAATATGACAAGTTTCAGAAAAACGCTTTGAAAAACGCGAAGAGTTTGGTCGCTTAGCGCTCATTTCACATAAGTTTGAGAACACTTCCCGATTGTATAAAGATCTGAAAAATGCATGCATATTAAAGGTACTCGAAAGATTAATTTTGCATAATAATAATTCCAAAATGTTGTCAACAAATTGATCAAAAAAAAATTGGTCACCAAATTTCGTCGCAACCCAATTTTTTTGGGTTGCGCTCAAATACTCATAACTTCGTTAATTTTGCTCCGATCGACTTTAAATTTTAACACAATATTCTTGAGATATTATACATTCACAAAAAAATATTTAAAAAGCAACAAAAAATGTTAATACCTTACCCCGCCCTTAAAGTAAACTCTTTCAATTAACGTACTTTTATAGTAAAAATTAGAGTAAATTATCGAGCGTATTTTTAAAGTGAAATTTAGTATACTTGTTTCTTCATAAGAACTTCCAGTCCGGTACATTAAGTTTCATACAGATTTTTTTACCGCGTGTGTCAGCAACGAATGATACTATTTTCTCTATTAATATAATTACCTAAACGAATAGTTATCTACTTATGGCCAATGGAAATGAATTGCAGAATTAATTTGCATTGATTACGAATAAAAAACGTTTAATTGCCTTTGATTTGCAGCAAACTTTGACGTTGAAACACGGTGTGACAGGAACGAATGACAATACAACAAAAAACGAGCTTTACGAACAAGTCGTCGGGCTTACGGATCTGATCTTGGATGGCAGAAAGTGTCACTTGGAAAGTATTCGGGGCACGGAAAAGTTTGAAATTCTTTTGAAACAGTACGAGGCCGAACGAACGAATCTCATTCAACCGCTGAGTAAGCTCCCACGATTTTTCTTACAGTGGCGACCAACTTTTTAACTATTTTAATGTTAATAACTGTTAGCCAACCAATTTTTAATTTGAATTTAATTATGTGATTATTTTTTCAGTTAAAGACGAACAATACGAAAACGCCGCAATGCTCGCAGAGAAATACTGTGATTTCGCGTCGTTGGTGCAAATATGTGAATTGACGGACAACAAGAGCCGCCTCGACAATTACATGGAGAGATTTGCATCCCAGGACTTTGTAGGCTTTTTATTTTCCTGGTGATTACTTTCGTATTCTAACGTATCACTGAAAGATGCGTCACACATACATTCTCAAACAAAAATCTAAAGCGATAAAAACTTCGGTACTCCGAGATATGCAAAAAATCTGCAATAAATCAGTCGTATCAATGATGTCAAGACCTTTGATTTTGCACAAATAGTCAAAAAGTTATTAACAAATTGTTAAAAAAATTAAGCTTTTCTCATTTAAAATGAATTTCACATTTTTTTAGAATTCATATGCATTTTTTCAGAATTTTCTTACATTTTAAGTTTCTTTTTTTCGAAATTTTAAAAAATTCTTGCAGACGCTCGAATTTCGGATACGGTTCCGTATCGCGATTACAACACAGTACACAAACAAAGTTTCGAGTCGATTGCGTCAGCAGTTCCGTAGTTATGGCCATATAAAATTTTTTAAATGGAAAATTCTAAAAGGAAGCAAATTCTGAAAAAGTTTATGTGGCTTTTAAAAAGTCAATGAATTCATTTAAGAGAAAAAAAGGTTTACCGATTATTTGTTGAACAATTTTTTTAATTTATTTTTTAATAACTTTTTGACTTTAACATTATGCAAAATTAATATTCTTGTCACCTTTAATACGGTTGATTTTTTCAGATTTTTATACCATAAGGAAGTGTTGAAATTCTCACTGAATCTCGCTTATGACTGCGAATTACGTGTAAAGCATCCTTAATTTTGTTTGATGTCTCATTTTTTTTTTTTTTTTTTTTTTTTTTTCGTTCATCTCTGACCTTAACTATTTTGTTTTGCCAGGTACGTGAAAGACGGAAGACAAGGTCAATTGGTCGAACGATGCAGACGCGCTGGTGCCGTGGAGTTGACCGAAAAATTGTCGGAACATCCAGCTTTGTCCTGGGTCCAAGCGGCACTGACGGGGGAATTGCGGTTGGCCGCGAATACGCTCCACTCATTGGCGGTTCAAGAAGTCGAACTCGTCACTAGGAAAAAAGTAAAAATTCATTTTCAAAGCGTCAACTTTTTGTATCAGGAAGAGACTTTTTCATGCTAAAAAAGGTTACAATACAGGTTTGACTTTTTTTTTACAAAGAAAGTTCTGTATCGGTGAGTTTCTTTCGAGCTTTAAGGGCTTATTCCACAGTAAATGGGTAAACATTCACGCATATTTCGTGATTTTGTTCTCGGTAAATGTGTGCTTTATCGATTTAATTTTTTTGGGGTGGGAGGAGGATATATTAAAGAATATTTACAATTTTTTTGTTGTTATGTATGTTTTTTAACGGTCCGCGTAAAATTTTTTTTTCGAATTCGAATTTTTTTTGGCCTGTCATTTTATCTGAATAATTTTTTTTAAATTATTCCTTAACGAATGATACATAAGGCAGTCCTTGACGAGGGAAAAAAAATAAAAAATGGTGACCATTTGAAAAAAGTCGATTTTTACCCATTTTTCGATACTTCGAATCGTTTTTTTTTTTTTTTTTTTCAATATGAGACCGTCAAGGATTAAAGAATCCATGAGAAAAGCGCGTTCGAGGTTCGACCGCGCCACTGCTCGAGCGCTCTGCGACTATCTACATAACAGTCTGCAACTTTAGTAATTCGTTTAATTCCGACACAAAAATTTAACAGAATATTCTTGACAACATAAACAAAACAAAAAACAATAAAAAAAGCGTACTGTGGCGTAACTCTTTAAAGTCAAATACTCATCGTTATCCTTTATTGGATCCATCAAAAACCTGAAAAATGTAGAAGATGCGTTCTCGTAGAAGACGGCTTAAAAATAAAAATAAATAAAAGTGAAAATGAAACTTTTTGCTTTTCAGGATATAAATATTAGTGATCTCTTGAATTTTTTTTTTTTTTCATTTTTTAGACGATGTTATCGCTGTCGAAGTTGGCACTCCTCGCGTCCGATGAGCCCGAGGAGGAAATCGTCGATTGCATTAAAGGAATAAACAACGAACTCACATTGATTGCGCACCAGGAAGACGTTTCGGACAATGTTCTCGAAACTTACGGCTACGACGTAAATAAACTGAGAGTCTTGTCCCCGACTGAACTCATCACGGTGAGTTTTTTTTTTTTTTTTTTTCCTCCAAGTTTGTTCATCGATCTGACTGCATTTTTATGCTTTGGCTTGCACAGTTGTATACCTGCGAGGAAAATGTGGCAGCGAACGTGTATGATTTCAAGAAATCTTTGGACTTGATCGAATACGTCGAACCCCGAGACGACAGGCAGATTCTTAAGCTGAGGATCTGGGCGCGAGCTGCGCGTCGCGACCGATGGGACACGGTCACAAAAAATCCCGAGCAACAAGTCAAAGAAACGATATTCTTCAAGTTGATGGATCTCACCCATTCCTTGGGTGAGTGAAACAGCTAGGAATAAGCGACATCATATTAAACAGAAATTAGCAAATAATTATCTCACCGTTTCATTCGTAATAATTTACGTTACAGTCAAAGTTAATAATCAGAACATACATTTTTTCACATCTCATTTTAATTGACATGACTATAGAAACTTTGTATTTTCAGGATTTCAAGTTGAAGATTTCCTGCCACCCGTGGAGATGCTTCTTTCGGAACCGGAACTCGGAAGTCTCGCTGCTTCCAGTAATTTTCAATTTCTCATAAAGTTAGTGTACGAGTATGCTAACCGCGTGTTCGTGTACGACCAATATGGTTAACTGAAGAACGTGAAATTAAAATAATTAATTAAAGAGCTTGTATAAGTTTTGTAATAAAAAGCATTCTGTTTCATGGAACAATTGTACAAAATATTAATACCGTTAGACCGTAAAGACTCGTGACGTTGAGTACTAGAAGCGAGTAAGCGATGTTTGGAGAAATAGCCATGAATCTTTGAGCATTAGTTGTCACTGATGCAGTAATTTAGAGCAGACACGTAAAACTGTTGCCTTATGTTTAGAACATCCCATTCATCGTATAGAAGGTTTGTCGGACATTGTTTGTCTTTTCGGAGAATCACTTTGATTAATCCGTTTTGTACGGTTTGTAATGCGTTCATAACATTGTCTAGCGGGTAATTAAGTACAGGTAAATAATAAATTACCAAGTAATTGAAATAATCAGAGTTATTGGAATTTTATTATCATTAACACAACATTACGTTTTTCATATGTACAATAGAAACGGTATTTACGATTCACGCGTCTCGGGTAAGAGACGTGCCGTATAAATCATTGAGTTTGTTTCCGTAACGCTGTCATACAAAGGGCTTACAGATCGTCACAGTATGGTCCACTCCACACGCTACTTTTTTCACCTGTGCGCCAATAGCAACCTGAATGGCATCGAAGTTAAGGTGTAATTAATATTTTACCTCACAATTCAAGGTCTGTTTGAGTCTCGATGAAAATTCTCAACTACTTTCGTATAAAATATTTAATGATAAAATAAAAATTAATTCATTATTTACCTTCAATGGGAAAAATTGATCGTCCCGGTGCCCAAGCCCGAGCGAACCAAATTTGTTTCGACCCCACATGTACAAGTCACCCATGTTAGTGACAGCCCCAAGATGACTAATGCCGCAATAGATTTTCGAAACCTGTTGAATCAATGAGTATCCTCCATTTCATTTCAATTTTTTTTTTTAATGGTTCATATCGTTGAAAAATTGGTAAAAATCGACGTTTTTTTCCAATGGCCGGTGTTTTGCGATTTTTTTCCCCCTCGTCAAGGACCCCGTCGTACATAATTTCGTAAGAAAAAATACCAAAAATTTGTTTCCGACAAGATGACAAGTTGAAATCAGAGATACCGCAAAGAAACTAAAAAAAATGCACGATGTCCACCGACAAAAAAAAAAAAAATTCGATAAAAAAAAATTCTGAATGTTCTTTAATGTATCCTCCTTCCACCCCAAAAAAAAATTGAATCAATAAAGCGTATATTTACCGAGAATAAAAAGATAACGAAATGTGCATGCCTCTTTAAAAACTGTAATGAATGCAGTTTTCATACCGCAGCCCCCCGAGCAAAAAAAAAAAAATTGTCTTTCCCTGCGTCCGCCGATTTTCCAGGGAAAGACAATTTGCTTTTTCTTCGGCGGACTGCGGTC
The DNA here is from genome assembly GCA_933228735.2 of Amblyteles armatorius. Taxonomy (NCBI): domain Eukaryota; kingdom Metazoa; phylum Arthropoda; class Insecta; order Hymenoptera; family Ichneumonidae; genus Amblyteles; species Amblyteles armatorius. Next base: position 1,166,507 of record OW121697.1, read on the forward strand.
TCAGAACGGCGTGCAGTACAGTTTTCGTTACCAGCCACCTCAAGGAAAGAAAATACTCTGAGCTTACGTAATCGCTGTACAACGGGACGCAATCGAATGATAATAATTTTTAGGAATTTTGTTTCATCACCTTGACGTTTGGCTCGTACGCATTTGCGCCGAACAGTGTAGGCGATATCAAAGTTGGTTTCTCAATCGATCGAACTTCTGGACCGAAACCAAGAATTCCGTAACCCCAAACATAAACGTTACCGGTGCCTGGACAAAAAAACAAGTTTGTCTGATTGTTTCTCAATAATTGTGAACGAAAATTGAATTATCAAAAGAAAATTCGATGTGGGAACGCACTGTTCAGCAGCATACAAAAACTGCCGCCCGCAGCGATGTCGACGACGTGCCCCGCTTCCTGGCCGACTTGGATTTCCGTCGCAATGTTAATTTGGTTTTCACCTTTTACCGGCAGTTGACCGTACTCCGAGTTGCCCCAGCCGAATACTTTTCCCTTGTCTGACAAAGATTTTCAAAGGTGGAAACGGTTCGATTAATTTGATATCTCTTGGCAAAAATTGAGCTCTTTTGGCACTGTTGACTGACCGCTCAGAGCCAGAACGCAATCCGCTACGCAGGCCACTTTGGTTATATGCTGTCCAGCCAAATCCCCTTTTACCAGAGTCGGTTGACTTTCGTTTCTATAATGTGCGAGACCCGTTTGACCGTCTGCACCCCAGCCGAACGTGTAAACGTGACCCTTCTCGGTCAATAGAATGCTGAACAAATAATCGTACAAGACAACTTTAGCATCGAGAACATCTATCCGAGATTCCGAGCATCCCTTGGTGAAAATATTTATCTGAAAAATTGTTTGGGTGATCTTCCGAAATTATCCTCCGCCCGGATAGAAAAACGTGCCATCGAACGGGCATCGTACTATTCTTACTGTCACCGTTCCGTCGCCGTGCCGTAATTTTCCCCGGCAAGTTCCGCGACTTGAAAGCTACCTTCAAAGCGACCGATCGTTTTCGGCCAAAAATACGTCCTCGAAAACGCCTGTCGAAACGACTCAATCCGTGTCCGTACCAGCCGCATACGAGCGGATTCCAGGGAGGGCTTTCAGTCAGGCGGTTTCACAATTAACAAACGAATGAACTACCGCGAAAACGACTGTTCGAAACACCTTTCACAGTCCGGTCGTTTTTTATTTTCAATCGAAGAAACGACCGCACAACGCGACAACCGGACTGAAAGGTCTCTCGAACGGTCGTTTCCGCGGTCGTTCATCCATTCTTGAAATGTGAAACGACCTGACCGAAAGGTCTCTGCCGCGGACGAAGCTCGTTTCAACAGTCGTTTTACCGGACGTATTTTTGTCCGAAAACGACCGGTCGTTTTCTCGTTGGTTTTGTTGGTCGCAGCATCTGCCAGGGTTTCTATCTCAGGGTCGACTATCTCAGCTATTCGTTGAATGTCTCTACCATCGTCTCGGAAGAATCTCCAGCGGTCACAATTTATCAGAGAAATTCAGAGTGTATCTTGAAAAAAAAAAATATACCTGTGATCTTGGCCCGCGTTCACCCCAGTTATTCGTTCACCCTTTACGTTGGGTATATGATTAATTACTCTGTTTCGATTATAATTTTCATCTTCTATAATCGGTCTTCCACACTGGCCGTATCCATTGTTACCCAATGTGAAAACGCCTTCGTTCGTCAATATTAGTAAGTGGGCCCTTCCCGCAGCTAAACCGACCACTCGCGGCGACGGTTGTTTCAGTGGTAGAGTTATCGGTCTGGGCACCGGTACAATGCCGTCCTGGTAGTTCCGGTCCGAATCATGGATTCCTGTAAACATTAACATGTTCTACTTTATTTGAAAAGTACATTTGTGCCGAATTTTACATTCGTTACGACTACGGATTACAGCACATATTTATAAAATAACTATAATGGTTTGTCCAACAGGTACCCGGCCACTGCGAAAATCACCATGTTTTCACGGTGGTCTTGCGCAAAAACGTTTGCAAAGTATTTTTGAATCTATCGGCGTCCGTGCCATGAGAAAATAAGAGTTCTCTCCAAGATCTACTCGTTATGTTGATTCAGGATTCAAAAAATTATAAACAAGAATATCGACCAAGTTGTCAGGGAAAATCAGAGCTTTTTCAGAACAATCGGGAATACTTGGATTCAGAAAGATATTCGACTTTTTCTGAAAGGTGAGAAAACCTTGAGAAATTCAGAGGACTCTTCTGAAAAATTTCTAATAAATTTTCCGAGATTTTCGGACAAAGTTTCGGATGTATTCGGATAAATGTTTTCACCACGAGTATCGACCAATTTCCGAACAGCTTACACGGCGCCTTGTTTAGGTTTATGGAAGAATTACTAAAAAAAAAAATCTGAAAAATTGCAAAGCATTCAGTGTGCCTGTCCGCAACGTAGCAAAGCTTTGTAGCGATCGAACAGAATCGAGTTTTGGACGAAACATCCTCAAGCGATAAATACTCGATGTATAGTGTGGGGACATACATTTCCTGGCAAGTTCTGCGACTTGAAAAACCACGACCAAACTACCTTCAAAGCGACCGAGTAAACGACTGGTTGTTTTCGGACAAAAAACTTAAAAACGGACTCGTCCGTTGGGAAATGGAACGGACCACAAAAACGGTAAAACGGACCGTGCGTTTGGGTTGGTCCTTTCTCGGTCGCGGAAACTAAGGAACGATTTTTATTTAAATTTTTGGCTGAGTTGAAAAACGATTTTTGTTGTTTTGCTTTTAATTGTTTTTATAACGAAAGGACGGAATGAAAATACGATTTCGGTCCTTTTTTGGTTGCGGCAACCGAGAACGGACCAAAGCAAATTTTTCGAAAAAAAAAAAACGTTCGGTCCGTTTTCGGTTTTCGCAACAGAAAAAAGACCAAATGCCAGCAAAAAATTGTACAGTCCGTTTTGTCGTTTTTTACGGTCCGTTTTATCGGTCGTTTTTAATTTTCAACCGAAGAAACGACCGCATTAACGACGACCGGACTGAAAGGTCTTTCGAACGGTCGTTTCCGCGGTTGTTCATCCAGTCTTGAAATGTAAAACGACCCGACTGAGAGCTCTCCGACGCGGATGAAGTCGTTTTAACAGTCGTTTCACCGGACGTATTTTTGTCCGAAAACGACCGGTCGTTTTCTCGGCGGTTTCGATGGTCGCAGGATCTCCCGGGATTTGCCTACAATTTTTACACAAATAAATAAAATCTCACCAATTTGTGAATCCGTGTTAATTCCATTACCGTATACAATGTCATTGCCTTCCGAATGTACTCCGAATACAGTAAAGCCATAGCCACAAGCTACGTCGACAACTTTGTGATGTTCGCCAAAGTACAATCTACTCGGTTTCGGGATGTACGACACGTTATTTGCTTTTCTCGTTCGACCCAGAGTTCCTAATGCGCCGTGCTCAGCGAGCCCCCAAACGTAGACTCTCCGTTCTCCGACTTCGCTCGAAGGATACTGAAACGCTGGAAATTACAGGACGGAGAGATTAGTTTTATCTTAGCTCGGAAGTTTCTTCGACCAAGCCTTGCGGATGGTAAATTACAGAGACGATTGGCCTATCGCGCATAAAGACGAAACGAAAAAAAACTAGAAAACGAGTATGCCGTTATGAATTCCACGGATAGAGAATTAAATTCTTTTAAGCTTTCGCCTCGAAGAAAAGTAAAAGCCCCTTCTATTCGTTCGACGTAGGCCGAGTCGGTATCAAAAACTGTAATAACTTTTTTCAAGTGTGTCGACTCTGTATCGTAAAAAATAAAAAATCATCTCGGATACGTGTTGCAATTCTACGCCCTGGGCATGTATTTTTCTCATTACGGAGTCGGCACTGTTTAAAAAAATAATAATTAATTACCATTTATACAATAGCGGATGCGATACATGACTTTGCGTTGAAACCCCGGTACGAAATTTGAAATAATATTGTGCGATTCCGATGTACGCAAAAGCGATGTTATTGGTTTCCTTATCGGATGCTACGTCCCACATAGCGATCGGAAGGCAACAAAAATTGCAGACTTCTCAGATGCGCTCTGGATTAATTTCTATACGAACTAAGAATGTCCTCCGAAAGATATCGAATGCGACGATTTCGGACCACTGGTACTCTCAAGCATCTGAACTTAAGTAAGTATTTTTGTGGACCTTCTGTATACGTATTGTCCGATGCGATATTAATCCAGAAATTAATACAATATTAATCCAGAAATTAATACAATATTAATCCAGAAATAAATACAATATTAATCCAGAAATTAATACAATATTAATCCAGAAATAAATACAATATTAATCCAGAAATTAATAAAATATTAATCCAGAAATTAATAAAATATTAATCCAGAAATTAATAAAATATTAATCCAGAAATTAATAAAATATTAATCCAGAAATTAATACAATATTAATCCAGAAATTAATACAATATTAATCCAGAAATTAATACAATATTAATCCAGAAATTAATACAATATTAATCCAGAAATTAATACAATATTAATCCAGAATATTACTGTACCACTGCCCGTCATTGATGCCTGGCTTTCCTGGATATCTTCCTCGATGTCTTAATGGAATCGAAGACATCAAGCAAGCTATCCAGCAAGACATCGGTCTTGCTCGATGTCTTCACTGATATCTTCCACCCCATTAACATATCGAGTAAGATATTGAGGAAGATATTGAGGAAGATATCGAGGAAGATATCGAGGAAGATATCGAGGAAGATATCGAGGAAGATATCGAGGAAGATATCGAGGAAGATCTCAAGGAAGATGTTGAGGAAGGTATTGAGAAAGATATCGAGAAAGATATTGAGGAAGATAGAAAAACCAGAAAAATCAGGCATCAATGACGGGCAGTGTACGGTGCAATACGTACACAAAGAGTTCTCTAAAAGACTTGCTTAAGTTTACCACCGATCCGAAATCGACGCATTCGACATCTCTCAGAGAACATTCAGAATTCATATAGAAATAAATTCAGATCACATTTTATAAGTCCGCCGTTTTTTTACGATCCATTTACGACGTATATATGTCGTCCAATTGTTACGTGGGATCCAATTATTGGTGCATGTACGTTTTGTATTTTTTTGTCAATTTCGTAAAAAAAAAAAAAAAAAAAACAGTTTTTAAATTACAGTTTAAAAAACAGTTTGCAAATATAATAGATTTGTTGAAGAAAAAAAAAAAAAAAAAGTTTTTAATACCGACCACGACGTTTGATTTTGTCGTAAAACCCTATTGCGCGATTCCAATGTGAGCAAATTGATGTTCCAGCTTTTATTTTCGTATGCTACATATATGTTTCCTTGTCTTGCGAAAATAATGGATCTGTAGAAAAAAAAAAAAAAAAAAAAAAACAAAACGAAAAATAAATAAAAATATAAATCACACAAAAAATAATGGTTTTTAATTATGCAAAACAACGTGACAGTCAGACTCTTACTCGGAATCGTGTTTTTCTTGGGCTTCGGAGATTTTTTTTTTTTCGATTTTCCAGATAGCCATGAATCTTTGAGCATTAGTTGTCACTAATGCAGTAATTTAGAGCAGACACGTAAAACTGTTGCCTTATGTTTAGAACATCCCATTCATCGTATAGAAGGTTTGTCGGACATTGTTTGTCTTTTCGGAGAATCACTTTGATTATTCTGTTTTGTACGGTTTGTAATGCGTTCATAACATTGTCTAGCGGGTAATTAAGTACAGGTAAATAATAAATTACCGAGTAATTGAAATAATCAGAGTAATTGGAATTTTATTATCATTAACACAACATTACGTTTTTCATATGTACAATAGAAACGGTATTTACGATTCACGCGTCTCGGGTAAGAGACGTGCCGTATAAATCATTGAGTTTGTTTCCGTAACGCTGTCATACAAAGGGCTTACAGATCGTCACAGTATGGTCCACTCCACACGCTACTTTTTTCACCTGTGCGCCAATAGCAACCTGAATGGCATCGAAGTTAAGGTGTAATTAATATTTTACCTCACAATTCAAGGTCTGTTTAAGTCTCGATGAAAATTCTCAACTACTTTCGTATAAAATATTTAATGATAAAATAAAAATTAATTTATTATTTACCTTCAATGGGAAAAATTGATCGTCCCGGTGCCCAAGCCCGAGCGAACCAAATTTGTTTCGACCCCACATGTACAAGTCACCCATGTTAGTGACAGCCCCAAGATGACTAATGCCGCAATAGATTTTCGAAACCTGTTGAATCAATGAGTATCCTCCATTTCATTTCAATTTTTTTTTTAATGGTTCATATCGTTGAAAAATTGGTAAAAATCGACTTTTTTTCCAATGACCGGTGTTTTGCGATTTTTTTCCCCCTCGTCAAGGACCCCGTCGTACATAATTTCGTAAGAAAAAATACCAAAAATTTGTTTCCGACAAGATGACAAGTTGAAATCAGAGATACCGCAAAGAAACTAAAAAAAAATTCATGACGTCCACCGACAAAAAAAAAAAAAAAATTCAATAAAAAAAAATTCTGAATGTTCTTTAATATATCCTCCTTCCACCCCAAAAAAAAATTGAATCAATAAAGCGTATATTTACCGAGAATAAAAAGATAACGAAATGTGCATGCCTTTTTAAAAACTGTAATGAATGCAGTTTTCATACCGCAACCCCCCGAGCAAAAAACAAGAATTGTCTTTCCCTGCGTCCGCCGATTTTCCAGGGAAAGACGATTTGCTTTTTCTTCGGCGGACTGCGGTCTCAGAACGGCATGCAGTACAGTTTTCGTTACCAGCCACCTCAAGGAAAGAAAATACTCTGAGCTTATGTAATCGCTGTACAACGGGACGCGATCGAATGATAATAATTTTTAGGAATTTCGTTTCATCACCTTGACGTTTGGCTCGTACGCATTTGCGCCGAACAGTGTAGGCGATATCAAAGTTGGTTTCTCAATCGATCGAACTTCTGGACCGAAACCAAGAATTCCGTAACCCCAAACATAAACGTTACCGGTGCCTGGAAAAAAAACAAGTTTGTCTGATTGTTTCTCAATAATTGTGAACGAAAATTGAATTATCAAAAGAAAATTCGATGTGGGAACGCACTGTTCAGCAGCATACAAAAACTGCCGCCCGCAGCGATGTCGACGACGTGCCCCGCTTCCTGGCCGACTTGGATTTCCGTCGCAATGTTTATTTGGTTTTCACCTTTTACCGGCAGTTGACCGTACTCCGAGTTGCCCCAGCCGAATACTTTTCCCTTGTCTGACAAAGATTTTCAAAGGTGGAAACGGTTTGATTAATTTGATATCTCTTGGCAAAAATTGAGCTCTTTTGGCACTGTTGACTGACCGCTCAGAGCCAGAACGCAATCCGCTACGCAGGCCACTTTGGTTATATGCTGTCCAGCCAAATCCCCTTTTACCAGAGTCGGTTGACTTTCGTTTCTGTAATGTGCGAGACCCGTTTGACCGTCTGCACCCCAGCCGAACGTGTAAACGTGACCCTTCTCGGTCAACAGAATGCTGAACAAATAATCGTACAAGACAACTTTAGCATCGAAAACATCTATCCGAGATTCCGAGCATCCCTTGGTGAAAATATTTATCTGAAAAATTGTTTGGGTGATGTTCCGAAATTATCCTCCGCCCGGATAGAAAAACGTGCCATCGAACGGGCATCGTACTATTCTTACTGTCACCGTTCCGTCGCCGTGCCGTAATTTTCCCCGGCAAGTTCTGCGACTTGAAAGCTACCTTCAAAGCGACCGATCGTTTTCGGCCAAAAATACGTCCTCGAAAACGACTGTCGAAACGACTCAATCCGTGTCCGTACCAGCCGCATACGAGCAGATTCCGGGGAGGGCTTTCAGTCAGGCGGTTTCACAATCAACAAACGAATGAACTACCGCGAAAACGACTGTTCGAAACACCTTTCACAGTCCGGTCGTTTTTTATTTTCAATCGAAGAAACGACCGCACAACGCGACAACCGGACTGAAAGGTCTCTCGAACGGTCGTTTCCGCGGTCGTTCATCCATTCTTGAAATGTGAAACGACCTGACCGAAAGGTCTCTGCCGCGGACGAAGCTCGTTTCAACAGTCGTTTTACCGGACGTATTTTTGTCCGAAAACGACCGGTCGTTTTCTCGTTGGTTTTGTTGGTCGCAGCATCTGCCAGGGTTTCTATCTCAGGGTCGACTATCTCAGCTATTCGTTGAATGTCTCTACCATCGTCTCGGAAGAATCTCCAGCGGTCACAATTTATCAGAGAAATTCAGAGTGTATCTTCAAAAAAAAAAATATACCTGTGATCTTGGCCCGCGTTCACCCCAGTTATTCGTTCACCCTTTACGTTGGGTATATGATTAATTACTCTGTTTCGATTATAATTTTCATCTTCTATAATCGGTCTTCCACACTGGCCGTATCCATTGTTACCCAATGTGAAAACGCCTTCGTTCGTCAATATTAGTAAGTGGGCCCTTCCCGCAGCTAAACCGACGACTCGCGGCGACGGTTGTTTCAGTGGTAGAGTTATCGGTCTGGGCACCGGTACAATGCCGTCCTGGTAGTTCCGGTCCGAATCATGGATTCCTGTAAACATTAACATGTTCTACTTTATTTGAAAAGTACATTTGTGCCGAATTTTACATTCGTTACGACTACGGATTACAGCACATATTTATTAAATAACTATAATGGTAACAGACCCGACCACTGCGAAAATCACCATGTTTTCACGGTGGTCTTGCGCAAAAACGTTTGCAAAGTATTTTTGAATCTATCGGCGTCCGTGCCATGAGAAAATAAGAGTTCTCTCCAAGATCTACTCGTTATGTTGATTCAGGATTCAAAAAATTATAAACAAGAATATCGACCAAGTTGTCAGGGAAAATCAGAGCTTTTTCAGAACAATCGGGAATACTTGGATTCAGAAAGATATTCGACTTTTTCTGAAAGGTGAGAAAACCTTGAGAAATTCAGAGGACTCTTCTGAAAAATTTCTAATAAATTTTCCGAGATTTTCGGACAAAGTTTCGGATGTATTCGGATAAATGTTTTCACCACGAGTATCGACCAATTTCCGAACAGCTTACACGGCGCCTTGTTTAGGTTTATGGAAGAATTACTAAAAAAAAAAATCTGAAAAATTGCAAAGCATTCAGTGTGCCTGTCCGCAACGTAGCAAAGCTTTGTAGCGATCGAACAGAATCGAGTTTTGGACGAAACATCCTCAAGCGATAAATACTCGATGTATAGTGTGGGGACATACATTTCCTGGCAAGTTCTGCGACTTGAAAAACCACGACCAAACTACCTTCAAAGCGACCGAGTAAACGACTGGTTGTTTTCGGACAAAAAACTTAAAAACGGACTCGTCCGTTGGGAAATGGAACGGACCACAAAAACGGTAAAACGGACCGTGCGTTTGGGTTGGTCCTTTCTCGGTCGCGGAAACTAAGGAACGATTTTTATTTAAATTTTTGGCTGAGTTGAAAAACGATTTTTGTTGTTTTGCTTTTAATTGTTTTTATAACGAAAGGACGGAATGAAAATACGATTTCGGTCCTTTTTTGGTTGCGGCAACCGAGAACGGACCAAAGCAAATTTTTCGAAAAAAAAAAAACGTTCGGTCCGTTTTCGGTTTTCGCAACAGAAAAAAGACCAAATGCCAGCAAAAAATTGTACAGTCCGTTTTGTCGTTTTTTACGGTCCGTTTTATCGGTCGTTTTTAATTTTCAACCGAAGAAACGACCGCATTAACGACGACCGGACTGAAAGGTCTTTCGAACGGTCGTTTCCGCGGTTGTTCATCCAGTCTTGAAATGTAAAACGACCCGACTGAGAGCTCTCCGACGCGGATGAAGTCGTTTTAACAGTCGTTTCACCGGACGTATTTTTGTCCGAAAACGACCGGTCGTTTTCTCGGCGGTTTCGATGGTCGCAGGATCTCCCGGGATTTGCCTACAATTTTTACACAAATAAATAAAATCTCACCAATTTGTGAATCCGTGTTAATTCCATTACCGTATACAATGTCATTGCCTTCCGAATGTACTCCGAATACAGTAAAGCCATAGCCACAAGCTACGTCGACAACTTTGTGATGTTCGCCAAAGTACAATCTACTCGGTTTCGGGATGTACGACACGTTATTTGCTTTTCTCGTTCGACCCAGAGTTCCTAATGCGCCGTGCTCAGCGAGCCCCCAAACGTAGACTCTCCGTTCTCCGACTTCGCTCGAAGGATACTGAAACGCTGGAAATTACAGGACGGAGAGATTAGTTTTATCTTAGCTCGGAAGTTTCTTCGACCAAGCCTTGCGGATGGTAAATTACAGAGACGATTGGCCTATCGCGCATAAAGACGAAACGAAAAAAAACTAGAAAACGAGTATGCCGTTATGAATTCCACGGATAGAGAATTAAATTCTTTTAAGCTTTCGCCTCGAAGAAAAGTAAAAGCCCCTTCTATTCGTTCGACGTAGGCCGAGTCGGTATCAAAAACTGTAATAACTTTTTTCAAGTGTGTCGACTCTGTATCGTAAAAAATAAAAAATCATCTCGGATACGTGTTGCAATTCTACGCCCTGGGCATGTATTTTTCTCATTACGGAGTCGGCACTGTTTAAAAAAATAATAATTAATTACCATTTATACAATAGCGGATGCGATACATGACTTTGCGTTGAAACCCCGGTACGAAATTTGAAATAATATTGTGCGATTCCGATGTACGCAAAAGCGATGTTATTGGTTTCCTTATCGGATGCTACGTCCCACATAGCGATCGGAAGGCAACAAAAATTGCAGACTTCTCAGATGCGCTCTGGATTAATTTCTATACGAACTAAGAATGTCCTCCGAAAGATATCGAATGCGACGATTTCGGACCACTGGTACTCTCAAGCATCTGAACTTAAGTAAGTATTTTTGTGGACCTTCTGTATACGTATTGTCCGATGCGATATTAATCCAGAAATTAATACAATATTAATCCAGAAATTAATACAATATTAATCCAGAAATAAATACAATATTAATCCAGAAATTAATACAATATTAATCCAGAAATAAATACAATATTAATCCAGAAATTAATAAAATATTAATCCAGAAATTAATAAAATATTAATCCAGAAATTAATAAAATATTAATCCAGAAATTAATAAAATATTAATCCAGAAATTAATACAATATTAATCCAGAAATTAATACAATATTAATCCAGAAATTAATACAATATTAATCCAGAAATTAATACAATATTAATCCAGAAATTAATACAATATTAATCCAGAATATTACTGTACCACTGCCCGTCATTGATGCCTGGCTTTCCTGGATATCTTCCTCGATGTCTTAATGGAATCGAAGACATCAAGCAAGCTATCCAGCAAGACATCGGTCTTGCTCGATGTCTTCACTGATATCTTCCACCCCATTAACATATCGAGTAAGATATTGAGGAAGATATTGAGGAAGATATCGAGGAAGATATCGAGGAAGATATCGAGGAAGATATCGAGGAAGATATCGAGGAAGATATCGAGGAAGATCTCAAGGAAGATGTTGAGGAAGGTATTGAGAAAGATATCGAGAAAGATATTGAGGAAGATAGAAAAACCAGAAAAATCAGGCATCAATGACGGGCAGTGTACGGTGCAATACGTACACAAAGAGTTCTCTAAAAGACTTGCTTAAGTTTACCACCGATCCGAAATCGACGCATTCGACATCTCTCAGAGAACATTCAGAATTCATATAGAAATAAATTCAGATCACATTTTATAAGTCCGCCGTTTTTTTACGATCCATTTACGACGTATATATGTCGTCCAATTGTTACGTGGGATCCAATTATTGGTGCATGTACGTTTTGTATTTTTTTGTCAATTTCGTAAAAAAAAAAAAAAAAAAAACAGTTTTTAAATTACAGTTTAAAAAACAGTTTGCAAATATAATAGATTTGTTGAAGAAAAAAAAAAAAAAAAAGTTTTTAATACCGACCACGACGTTTGATTTTGTCGTAAAACCCTATTGCGCGATTCCAATGTGAGCAAATTGATGTTCCAGCTTTTATTTTCGTATGCTACATATATGTTTCCTTGTCTTGCGAAAATAATGGATCTGTAGAAAAAAAAAAAAAAAAAAAAAACAAAACGAAAAATAAATAAAAATATAAATCACACAAAAAATAATGGTTTTTAATTATGCAAAACAACGTGACAGTCAGACTCTTACTCGGAATCGTGTTTTTCTTGGGCTTCGGAGATTTTTTTTTTTTCGATTTTCCAGATAGCCATGAATCTTTGAGCATTAGTTGTCACTAATGCAGTAATTTAGAGCAGACACGTAAAACTGTTGCCTTATGTTTAGAACATCCCATTCATCGTATAGAAGGTTTGTCGGACATTGTTTGTCTTTTCGGAGAATCACTTTGATTATTCTGTTTTGTACGGTTTGTAATGCGTTCATAACATTGTCTAGCGGGTAATTAAGTACAGGTAAATAATAAATTACCGAGTAATTGAAATAATCAGAGTAATTGGAATTTTATTATCATTAACACAACATTACGTTTTTCATATGTACAATAGAAACGGTATTTACGATTCACGCGTCTCGGGTAAGAGACGTGCCGTATAAATCATTGAGTTTGTTTCCGTAACGCTGTCATACAAAGGGCTTACAGATCGTCACAGTATGGTCCACTCCACACGCTACTTTTTTCACCTGTGCGCCAATAGCAACCTGAATGGCATCGAAGTTAAGGTGTAATTAATATTTTACCTCACAATTCAAGGTCTGTTTAAGTCTCGATGAAAATTCTCAACTACTTTCGTATAAAATATTTAATGATAAAATAAAAATTAATTTATTATTTACCTTCAATGGGAAAAATTGATCGTCCCGGTGCCCAAGCCCGAGCGAACCAAATTTGTTTCGACCCCACATGTACAAGTCACCCATGTTAGTGACAGCCCCAAGATGACTAATGCCGCAATAGATTTTCGAAACCTGTTGAATCAATGAGTATCCTCCATTTCATTTCAATTTTTTTTTTAATGGTTCATATCGTTGAAAAATTGGTAAAAATCGACTTTTTTTCCAATGACCGGTGTTTTGCGATTTTTTTCCCCCTCGTCAAGGACCCCGTCGTACATAATTTCGTAAGAAAAAATACCAAAAATTTGTTTCCGACAAGATGACAAGTTGAAATCAGAGATACCGCAAAGAAACTAAAAAAAAATTCATGACGTCCACCGACAAAAAAAAAAAAAAAATTCAATAAAAAAAAATTCTGAATGTTCTTTAATATATCCTCCTTCCACCCCAAAAAAAAATTGAATCAATAAAGCGTATATTTACCGAGAATAAAAAGATAACGAAATGTGCATGCCTTTTTAAAAACTGTAATGAATGCAGTTTTCATACCGCAACCCCCCGAGCAAAAAACAAGAATTGTCTTTCCCTGCGTCCGCCGATTTTCCAGGGAAAGACGATTTGCTTTTTCTTCGGCGGACTGCGGTCTCAGAACGGCATGCAGTACAGTTTTCGTTACCAGCCACCTCAAGGAAAGAAAATACTCTGAGCTTATGTAATCGCTGTACAACGGGACGCGATCGAATGATAATAATTTTTAGGAATTTCGTTTCATCACCTTGACGTTTGGCTCGTACGCATTTGCGCCGAACAGTGTAGGCGATATCAAAGTTGGTTTCTCAATCGATCGAACTTCTGGACCGAAACCAAGAATTCCGTAACCCCAAACATAAACGTTACCGGTGCCTGGAAAAAAAACAAGTTTGTCTGATTGTTTCTCAATAATTGTGAACGAAAATTGAATTATCAAAAGAAAATTCGATGTGGGAACGCACTGTTCAGCAGCATACAAAAACTGCCGCCCGCAGCGATGTCGACGACGTGCCCCGCTTCCTGGCCGACTTGGATTTCCGTCGCAATGTTTATTTGGTTTTCACCTTTTACCGGCAGTTGACCGTACTCCGAGTTGCCCCAGCCGAATACTTTTCCCTTGTCTGACAAAGATTTTCAAAGGTGGAAACGGTTTGATTAATTTGATATCTCTTGGCAAAAATTGAGCTCTTTTGGCACTGTTGACTGACCGCTCAGAGCCAGAACGCAATCCGCTACGCAGGCCACTTTGGTTATATGCTGTCCAGCCAAATCCCCTTTTACCAGAGTCGGTTGACTTTCGTTTCTATAATGTGCGAGACCCGTTTGACCGTCTGCACCCCAGCCGAACGTGTAAACGTGACCCTTCTCGGTCAATAGAATGCTGAACAAATAATCGTACAAGACAACTTTAGCATCGAAAACATCTATCCGAGATTCCGAGCATCCCTTGGTGAAAATATTTATCTGAAAAATTGTTTGGGTGATGTTCCGAAATTATCCTCCGCCCGGATAGAAAAACGTGCCATCGAACGGGCATCGTACTATTCTTACTGTCACCGTTCCGTCGCCGTGCCGTAATTTTCCCCGGCAAGTTCTGCGACTTGAAAGCTACCTTCAAAGCGACCGATCGTTTTCGGCCAAAAATACGTCCTCGAAAACGACTGTCGAAACGACTCAATCCGTGTCCGTACCAGCCGCACACGAGCAGATTCCAGGGAGGGCTTTCAGTCAGGCGGTTTCACAATCAACAAACGAATGAACTACCGCGAAAACGACTGTTCGAAACACCTTTCACAGTCCGGTCGTTTTTTATTTTCAATCGAAGAAACGACCGCACAACGCGACAACCGGACTGAAAGGTCTCTCGAACGGTCGTTTCCGCGGTCGTTCATCCATTCTTGAAATGTGAAACGACCTGACCGAAAGGTCTCTGCCGCGGACGAAGCTCGTTTCAACAGTCGTTTTACCGGACGTATTTTTGTCCGAAAACGACCGGTCGTTTTCTCGTTGGTTTTGTTGGTCGCAGCATCTGCCAGGGTTTCTATCTCAGGGTCGACTATCTCAGCTATTCGTTGAATGTCTCTACCATCGTCTCGGAAGAATCTCCAGCGGTCACAATTTATCAGAGAAATTCAGAGTGTATCTTGAAAAAAAAAATATACCTGTGATCTTGGCCCGCGTTCACCCCAGTTATTCGTTCACCCTTTACGTTGGGTATATGATTAATTACTCTGTTTCGATTATAATTTTCATCTTCTATAATCGGTCTTCCACACTGGCCGTATCCATTGTTACCCAATGTGAAAACGCCTTCGTTCGTCAATATTAGTAAGTGGGCCCTTCCCGCAGCTAAACCGACGACTCGCGGCGACGGTTGTTTCAGTGGTAGAGTTATCGGTCTGGGCACCGGTACAATGCCGTCCTGGTAGTTCCGGTCCGAATCATGGATTCCTGTAAACATTAACATGTTCTACTTTATTTGAAAAGTACATTTGTGCCGAATTTTACATTCGTTACGACTACGGATTACAGCACATATTTATTAAATAACTATAATGGTAACAGACCCGACCACTGCGAAAATCACCATGTTTTCACGGTGGTCTTGCGCAAAAACGTTTGCAAAGTATTTTTGAATCTATCGGCGTCCGTGCCATGAGAAAATAAGAGTTCTCTCCAAGATCTACTCGTTATGTTGATTCAGGATTCAAAAAATTATAAACAAGAATATCGACCAAGTTGTCAGGGAAAATCAGAGCTTTTTCAGAACAATCGGGAATACTTGGATTCAGAAAGATATTCGACTTTTTCTGAAAGGTGAGAAAACCTTGAGAAATTCAGAGGACTCTTCTGAAAAATTTCTAATAAATTTTCCGAGATTTTCGGACAAAGTTTCGGATGTATTCGGATAAATGTTTTCACCACGAGTATCGACCAATTTCCGAACAGCTTACACGGCGCCTTGTTTAGGTTTATGGAAGAATTACTAAAAAAAAAAATCTGAAAAATTGCAAAGCATTCAGTGTGCCTGTCCGCAACGTAGCAAAGCTTTGTAGCGATCGAACAGAATCGAGTTTTGGACGAAACATCCTCAAGCGATAAATACTCGATGTATAGTGTGGGGACATACATTTCCTGGCAAGTTCTGCGACTTGAAAAACCACGACCAAACTACCTTCAAAGCGACCGAGTAAACGACTGGTTGTTTTCGGACAAAAAACTTAAAAACGGACTCGTCCGTTGGGAAATGGAACGGACCACAAAAACGGTAAAACGGACCGTGCGTTTGGGTTGGTCCTTTCTCGGTCGCGGAAACTAAGGAACGATTTTTATTTAAATTTTTGGCTGAGTTGAAAAACGATTTTTGTTGTTTTGCTTTTAATTGTTTTTATAACGAAAGGACGGAATGAAAATACGATTTCGGTCCTTTTTTGGTTGCGGCAACCGAGAACGGACCAAAGCAAATTTTTCGAAAAAAAAAAAACGTTCGGTCCGTTTTCGGTTTTCGCAACAGAAAAAAGACCAAATGCCAGCAAAAAATTGTACAGTCCGTTTTGTCGTTTTTTACGGTCCGTTTTATCGGTCGTTTTTAATTTTCAACCGAAGAAACGACCGCATTAACGACGACCGGACTGAAAGGTCTTTCGAACGGTCGTTTCCGCGGTTGTTCATCCAGTCTTGAAATGTAAAACGACCCGACTGAGAGCTCTCCGACGCGGATGAAGTCGTTTTAACAGTCGTTTCACCGGACGTATTTTTGTCCGAAAACGACCGGTCGTTTTCTCGGCGGTTTCGATGGTCGCAGGATCTCCCGGGATTTGCCTACAATTTTTACACAAATAAATAAAATCTCACCAATTTGTGAATCCGTGTTAATTCCATTACCGTATACAATGTCATTGCCTTCCGAATGTACTCCGAATACAGTAAAGCCATAGCCACAAGCTACGTCGACAACTTTGTGATGTTCGCCAAAGTACAATCTACTCGGTTTCGGGATGTACGACACGTTATTTGCTTTTCTCGTTCGACCCAGAGTTCCTAATGCGCCGTGCTCAGCGAGCCCCCAAACGTAGACTCTCCGTTCTCCGACTTCGCTCGAAGGATACTGAAACGCTGGAAATTACAGGACGGAGAGATTAGTTTTATCTTAGCTCGGAAGTTTCTTCGACCAAGCCTTGCGGATGGTAAATTACAGAGACGATTGGCCTATCGCGCATAAAGACGAAACGAAAAAAAACTAGAAAACGAGTATGCCGTTATGAATTCCACGGATAGAGAATTAAATTCTTTTAAGCTTTCGCCTCGAAGAAAAGTAAAAGCCCCTTCTATTCGTTCGACGTAGGCCGAGTCGGTATCAAAAACTGTAATAACTTTTTTCAAGTGTGTCGACTCTGTATCGTAAAAAATAAAAAATCATCTCGGATACGTGTTGCAATTCTACGCCCTGGGCATGTATTTTTCTCATTACGGAGTCGGCACTGTTTAAAAAAATAATAATTAATTACCATTTATACAATAGCGGATGCGATACATGACTTTGCGTTGAAACCCCGGTACGAAATTTGAAATAATATTGTGCGATTCCGATGTACGCAAAAGCGATGTTATTGGTTTCCTTATCGGATGCTACGTCCCACATAGCGATCGGAAGGCAACAAAAATTGCAGACTTCTCAGATGCGCTCTGGATTAATTTCTATACGAACTAAGAATGTCCTCCGAAAGATATCGAATGCGACGATTTCGGACCACTGGTACTCTCAAGCATCTGAACTTAAGTAAGTATTTTTGTGGACCTTCTGTATACGTATTGTCCGATGCGATATTAATCCAGAAATTAATACAATATTAATCCAGAAATTAATACAATATTAATCCAGAAATAAATACAATATTAATCCAGAAATTAATACAATATTAATCCAGAAATAAATACAATATTAATCCAGAAATTAATAAAATATTAATCCAGAAATTAATAAAATATTAATCCAGAAATTAATAAAATATTAATCCAGAAATTAATAAAATATTAATCCAGAAATTAATACAATATTAATCCAGAAATTAATACAATATTAATCCAGAAATTAATACAATATTAATCCAGAAATTAATACAATATTAATCCAGAAATTAATACAATATTAATCCAGAATATTACTGTACCACTGCCCGTCATTGATGCCTGGCTTTCCTGGATATCTTCCTCGATGTCTTAATGGAATCGAAGACATCAAGCAAGCTATCCAGCAAGACATCGGTCTTGCTCGATGTCTTCACTGATATCTTCCACCCCATTAACATATCGAGTAAGATATTGAGGAAGATATTGAGGAAGATATCGAGGAAGATATCGAGGAAGATATCGAGGAAGATATCGAGGAAGATATCGAGGAAGATATCGAGGAAGATCTCAAGGAAGATGTTGAGGAAGGTATTGAGAAAGATATCGAGAAAGATATTGAGGAAGATAGAAAAACCAGAAAAATCAGGCATCAATGACGGGCAGTGTACGGTGCAATACGTACACAAAGAGTTCTCTAAAAGACTTGCTTAAGTTTACCACCGATCCGAAATCGACGCATTCGACATCTCTCAGAGAACATTCAGAATTCATATAGAAATAAATTCAGATCACATTTTATAAGTCCGCCGTTTTTTTACGATCCATTTACGACGTATATATGTCGTCCAATTGTTACGTGGGATCCAATTATTGGTGCATGTACGTTTTGTATTTTTTTGTCAATTTCGTAAAAAAAAAAAAAAAAAAAACAGTTTTTAAATTACAGTTTAAAAAACAGTTTGCAAATATAATAGATTTGTTGAAGAAAAAAAAAAAAAAAAAGTTTTTAATACCGACCACGACGTTTGATTTTGTCGTAAAACCCTATTGCGCGATTCCAATGTGAGCAAATTGATGTTCCAGCTTTTATTTTCGTATGCTACATATATGTTTCCTTGTCTTGCGAAAATAATGGATCTGTAGAAAAAAAAAAAAAAAAAAAAAACAAAACGAAAAATAAATAAAAATATAAATCACACAAAAAATAATGGTTTTTAATTATGCAAAACAACGTGACAGTCAGACTCTTACTCGGAATCGTGTTTTTCTTGGGCTTCGGAGATTTTTTTTTTTTCGATTTTCCAGATAGCCATGAATCTTTGAGCATTAGTTGTCACTAATGCAGTAATTTAGAGCAGACACGTAAAACTGTTGCCTTATGTTTAGAACATCCCATTCATCGTATAGAAGGTTTGTCGGACATTGTTTGTCTTTTCGGAGAATCACTTTGATTATTCTGTTTTGTACGGTTTGTAATGCGTTCATAACATTGTCTAGCGGGTAATTAAGTACAGGTAAATAATAAATTACCGAGTAATTGAAATAATCAGAGTAATTGGAATTTTATTATCATTAACACAACATTACGTTTTTCATATGTACAATAGAAACGGTATTTACGATTCACGCGTCTCGGGTAAGAGACGTGCCGTATAAATCATTGAGTTTGTTTCCGTAACGCTGTCATACAAAGGGCTTACAGATCGTCACAGTATGGTCCACTCCACACGCTACTTTTTTCACCTGTGCGCCAATAGCAACCTGAATGGCATCGAAGTTAAGGTGTAATTAATATTTTACCTCACAATTCAAGGTCTGTTTAAGTCTCGATGAAAATTCTCAACTACTTTCGTATAAAATATTTAATGATAAAATAAAAATTAATTTATTATTTACCTTCAATGGGAAAAATTGATCGTCCCGGTGCCCAAGCCCGAGCGAACCAAATTTGTTTCGACCCCACATGTACAAGTCACCCATGTTAGTGACAGCCCCAAGATGACTAATGCCGCAATAGATTTTCGAAACCTGTTGAATCAATGAGTATCCTCCATTTCATTTCAATTTTTTTTTTAATGGTTCATATCGTTGAAAAATTGGTAAAAATCGACTTTTTTTCCAATGACCGGTGTTTTGCGATTTTTTTCCCCCTCGTCAAGGACCCCGTCGTACATAATTTCGTAAGAAAAAATACCAAAAATTTGTTTCCGACAAGATGACAAGTTGAAATCAGAGATACCGCAAAGAAACTAAAAAAAAATTCATGACGTCCACCGACAAAAAAAAAAAAAAAATTCAATAAAAAAAAATTCTGAATGTTCTTTAATATATCCTCCTTCCACCCCAAAAAAAAATTGAATCAATAAAGCGTATATTTACCGAGAATAAAAAGATAACGAAATGTGCATGCCTTTTTAAAAACTGTAATGAATGCAGTTTTCATACCGCAACCCCCCGAGCAAAAAACAAGAATTGTCTTTCCCTGCGTCCGCCGATTTTCCAGGGAAAGACGATTTGCTTTTTCTTCGGCGGACTGCGGTCTCAGAACGGCATGCAGTACAGTTTTCGTTACCAGCCACCTCAAGGAAAGAAAATACTCTGAGCTTATGTAATCGCTGTACAACGGGACGCGATCGAATGATAATAATTTTTAGGAATTTCGTTTCATCACCTTGACGTTTGGCTCGTACGCATTTGCGCCGAACAGTGTAGGCGATATCAAAGTTGGTTTCTCAATCGATCGAACTTCTGGACCGAAACCAAGAATTCCGTAACCCCAAACATAAACGTTACCGGTGCCTGGAAAAAAAACAAGTTTGTCTGATTGTTTCTCAATAATTGTGAACGAAAATTGAATTATCAAAAGAAAATTCGATGTGGGAACGCACTGTTCAGCAGCATACAAAAACTGCCGCCCGCAGCGATGTCGACGACGTGCCCCGCTTCCTGGCCGACTTGGATTTCCGTCGCAATGTTTATTTGGTTTTCACCTTTTACCGGCAGTTGACCGTACTCCGAGTTGCCCCAGCCGAATACTTTTCCCTTGTCTGACAAAGATTTTCAAAGGTGGAAACGGTTTGATTAATTTGATATCTCTTGGCAAAAATTGAGCTCTTTTGGCACTGTTGACTGACCGCTCAGAGCCAGAACGCAATCCGCTACGCAGGCCACTTTGGTTATATGCTGTCCAGCCAAATCCCCTTTTACCAGAGTCGGTTGACTTTCGTTTCTATAATGTGCGAGACCCGTTTGACCGTCTGCACCCCAGCCGAACGTGTAAACGTGACCCTTCTCGGTCAATAGAATGCTGAACAAATAATCGTACAAGACAACTTTAGCATCGAAAACATCTATCCGAGATTCCGAGCATCCCTTGGTGAAAATATTTATCTGAAAAATTGTTTGGGTGATGTTCCGAAATTATCCTCCGCCCGGATAGAAAAACGTGCCATCGAACGGGCATCGTACTATTCTTACTGTCACCGTTCCGTCGCCGTGCCGTAATTTTCCCCGGCAAGTTCTGCGACTT
Organism: Amblyteles armatorius; assembly: GCA_933228735.2. Taxonomy (NCBI): domain Eukaryota; kingdom Metazoa; phylum Arthropoda; class Insecta; order Hymenoptera; family Ichneumonidae; genus Amblyteles; species Amblyteles armatorius. The sequence continues at coordinate 1,187,838 of OW121697.1, forward strand.
GAAAGCTACCTTCAAAGCGACCGATCGTTTTCGGCCAAAAATACGTCCTCGAAAACGACTGTCGAAACGACTCAATCCGTGTCCGTACCAGCCGCACACGAGCAGATTCCAGGGAGGGCTTTCAGTCAGGCGGTTTCACAATCAACAAACGAATGAACTACCGCGAAAACGACTGTTCGAAACACCTTTCACAGTCCGGTCGTTTTTTATTTTCAATCGAAGAAACGACCGCACAACGCGACAACCGGACTGAAAGGTCTCTCGAACGGTCGTTTCCGCGGTCGTTCATCCATTCTTGAAATGTGAAACGACCTGACCGAAAGGTCTCTGCCGCGGACGAAGCTCGTTTCAACAGTCGTTTTACCGGACGTATTTTTGTCCGAAAACGACCGGTCGTTTTCTCGTTGGTTTTGTTGGTCGCAGCATCTGCCAGGGTTTCTATCTCAGGGTCGACTATCTCAGCTATTCGTTGAATGTCTCTACCATCGTCTCGGAAGAATCTCCAGCGGTCACAATTTATCAGAGAAATTCAGAGTGTATCTTGAAAAAAAAAATATACCTGTGATCTTGGCCCGCGTTCACCCCAGTTATTCGTTCACCCTTTACGTTGGGTATATGATTAATTACTCTGTTTCGATTATAATTTTCATCTTCTATAATCGGTCTTCCACACTGGCCGTATCCATTGTTACCCAATGTGAAAACGCCTTCGTTCGTCAATATTAGTAAGTGGGCCCTTCCCGCAGCTAAACCGACGACTCGCGGCGACGGTTGTTTCAGTGGTAGAGTTATCGGTCTGGGCACCGGTACAATGCCGTCCTGGTAGTTCCGGTCCGAATCATGGATTCCTGTAAACATTAACATGTTCTACTTTATTTGAAAAGTACATTTGTGCCGAATTTTACATTCGTTACGACTACGGATTACAGCACATATTTATTAAATAACTATAATGGTAACAGACCCGACCACTGCGAAAATCACCATGTTTTCACGGTGGTCTTGCGCAAAAACGTTTGCAAAGTATTTTTGAATCTATCGGCGTCCGTGCCATGAGAAAATAAGAGTTCTCTCCAAGATCTACTCGTTATGTTGATTCAGGATTCAAAAAATTATAAACAAGAATATCGACCAAGTTGTCAGGGAAAATCAGAGCTTTTTCAGAACAATCGGGAATACTTGGATTCAGAAAGATATTCGACTTTTTCTGAAAGGTGAGAAAACCTTGAGAAATTCAGAGGACTCTTCTGAAAAATTTCTAATAAATTTTCCGAGATTTTCGGACAAAGTTTCGGATGTATTCGGATAAATGTTTTCACCACGAGTATCGACCAATTTCCGAACAGCTTACACGGCGCCTTGTTTAGGTTTATGGAAGAATTACTAAAAAAAAAAATCTGAAAAATTGCAAAGCATTCAGTGTGCCTGTCCGCAACGTAGCAAAGCTTTGTAGCGATCGAACAGAATCGAGTTTTGGACGAAACATCCTCAAGCGATAAATACTCGATGTATAGTGTGGGGACATACATTTCCTGGCAAGTTCTGCGACTTGAAAAACCACGACCAAACTACCTTCAAAGCGACCGAGTAAACGACTGGTTGTTTTCGGACAAAAAACTTAAAAACGGACTCGTCCGTTGGGAAATGGAACGGACCACAAAAACGGTAAAACGGACCGTGCGTTTGGGTTGGTCCTTTCTCGGTCGCGGAAACTAAGGAACGATTTTTATTTAAATTTTTGGCTGAGTTGAAAAACGATTTTTGTTGTTTTGCTTTTAATTGTTTTTATAACGAAAGGACGGAATGAAAATACGATTTCGGTCCTTTTTTGGTTGCGGCAACCGAGAACGGACCAAAGCAAATTTTTCGAAAAAAAAAAAACGTTCGGTCCGTTTTCGGTTTTCGCAACAGAAAAAAGACCAAATGCCAGCAAAAAATTGTACAGTCCGTTTTGTCGTTTTTTACGGTCCGTTTTATCGGTCGTTTTTAATTTTCAACCGAAGAAACGACCGCATTAACGACGACCGGACTGAAAGGTCTTTCGAACGGTCGTTTCCGCGGTTGTTCATCCAGTCTTGAAATGTAAAACGACCCGACTGAGAGCTCTCCGACGCGGATGAAGTCGTTTTAACAGTCGTTTCACCGGACGTATTTTTGTCCGAAAACGACCGGTCGTTTTCTCGGCGGTTTCGATGGTCGCAGGATCTCCCGGGATTTGCCTACAATTTTTACACAAATAAATAAAATCTCACCAATTTGTGAATCCGTGTTAATTCCATTACCGTATACAATGTCATTGCCTTCCGAATGTACTCCGAATACAGTAAAGCCATAGCCACAAGCTACGTCGACAACTTTGTGATGTTCGCCAAAGTACAATCTACTCGGTTTCGGGATGTACGACACGTTATTTGCTTTTCTCGTTCGACCCAGAGTTCCTAATGCGCCGTGCTCAGCGAGCCCCCAAACGTAGACTCTCCGTTCTCCGACTTCGCTCGAAGGATACTGAAACGCTGGAAATTACAGGACGGAGAGATTAGTTTTATCTTAGCTCGGAAGTTTCTTCGACCAAGCCTTGCGGATGGTAAATTACAGAGACGATTGGCCTATCGCGCATAAAGACGAAACGAAAAAAAACTAGAAAACGAGTATGCCGTTATGAATTCCACGGATAGAGAATTAAATTCTTTTAAGCTTTCGCCTCGAAGAAAAGTAAAAGCCCCTTCTATTCGTTCGACGTAGGCCGAGTCGGTATCAAAAACTGTAATAACTTTTTTCAAGTGTGTCGACTCTGTATCGTAAAAAATAAAAAATCATCTCGGATACGTGTTGCAATTCTACGCCCTGGGCATGTATTTTTCTCATTACGGAGTCGGCACTGTTTAAAAAAATAATAATTAATTACCATTTATACAATAGCGGATGCGATACATGACTTTGCGTTGAAACCCCGGTACGAAATTTGAAATAATATTGTGCGATTCCGATGTACGCAAAAGCGATGTTATTGGTTTCCTTATCGGATGCTACGTCCCACATAGCGATCGGAAGGCAACAAAAATTGCAGACTTCTCAGATGCGCTCTGGATTAATTTCTATACGAACTAAGAATGTCCTCCGAAAGATATCGAATGCGACGATTTCGGACCACTGGTACTCTCAAGCATCTGAACTTAAGTAAGTATTTTTGTGGACCTTCTGTATACGTATTGTCCGATGCGATATTAATCCAGAAATTAATACAATATTAATCCAGAAATTAATACAATATTAATCCAGAAATAAATACAATATTAATCCAGAAATTAATACAATATTAATCCAGAAATAAATACAATATTAATCCAGAAATTAATAAAATATTAATCCAGAAATTAATAAAATATTAATCCAGAAATTAATAAAATATTAATCCAGAAATTAATAAAATATTAATCCAGAAATTAATACAATATTAATCCAGAAATTAATACAATATTAATCCAGAAATTAATACAATATTAATCCAGAAATTAATACAATATTAATCCAGAAATTAATACAATATTAATCCAGAATATTACTGTACCACTGCCCGTCATTGATGCCTGGCTTTCCTGGATATCTTCCTCGATGTCTTAATGGAATCGAAGACATCAAGCAAGCTATCCAGCAAGACATCGGTCTTGCTCGATGTCTTCACTGATATCTTCCACCCCATTAACATATCGAGTAAGATATTGAGGAAGATATTGAGGAAGATATCGAGGAAGATATCGAGGAAGATATCGAGGAAGATATCGAGGAAGATATCGAGGAAGATATCGAGGAAGATCTCAAGGAAGATGTTGAGGAAGGTATTGAGAAAGATATCGAGAAAGATATTGAGGAAGATAGAAAAACCAGAAAAATCAGGCATCAATGACGGGCAGTGTACGGTGCAATACGTACACAAAGAGTTCTCTAAAAGACTTGCTTAAGTTTACCACCGATCCGAAATCGACGCATTCGACATCTCTCAGAGAACATTCAGAATTCATATAGAAATAAATTCAGATCACATTTTATAAGTCCGCCGTTTTTTTACGATCCATTTACGACGTATATATGTCGTCCAATTGTTACGTGGGATCCAATTATTGGTGCATGTACGTTTTGTATTTTTTTGTCAATTTCGTAAAAAAAAAAAAAAAAAAAACAGTTTTTAAATTACAGTTTAAAAAACAGTTTGCAAATATAATAGATTTGTTGAAGAAAAAAAAAAAAAAAAAGTTTTTAATACCGACCACGACGTTTGATTTTGTCGTAAAACCCTATTGCGCGATTCCAATGTGAGCAAATTGATGTTCCAGCTTTTATTTTCGTATGCTACATATATGTTTCCTTGTCTTGCGAAAATAATGGATCTGTAGAAAAAAAAAAAAAAAAAAAAAACAAAACGAAAAATAAATAAAAATATAAATCACACAAAAAATAATGGTTTTTAATTATGCAAAACAACGTGACAGTCAGACTCTTACTCGGAATCGTGTTTTTCTTGGGCTTCGGAGATTTTTTTTTTTTCGATTTTCCAGATAGCCATGAATCTTTGAGCATTAGTTGTCACTAATGCAGTAATTTAGAGCAGACACGTAAAACTGTTGCCTTATGTTTAGAACATCCCATTCATCGTATAGAAGGTTTGTCGGACATTGTTTGTCTTTTCGGAGAATCACTTTGATTATTCTGTTTTGTACGGTTTGTAATGCGTTCATAACATTGTCTAGCGGGTAATTAAGTACAGGTAAATAATAAATTACCGAGTAATTGAAATAATCAGAGTAATTGGAATTTTATTATCATTAACACAACATTACGTTTTTCATATGTACAATAGAAACGGTATTTACGATTCACGCGTCTCGGGTAAGAGACGTGCCGTATAAATCATTGAGTTTGTTTCCGTAACGCTGTCATACAAAGGGCTTACAGATCGTCACAGTATGGTCCACTCCACACGCTACTTTTTTCACCTGTGCGCCAATAGCAACCTGAATGGCATCGAAGTTAAGGTGTAATTAATATTTTACCTCACAATTCAAGGTCTGTTTAAGTCTCGATGAAAATTCTCAACTACTTTCGTATAAAATATTTAATGATAAAATAAAAATTAATTTATTATTTACCTTCAATGGGAAAAATTGATCGTCCCGGTGCCCAAGCCCGAGCGAACCAAATTTGTTTCGACCCCACATGTACAAGTCACCCATGTTAGTGACAGCCCCAAGATGACTAATGCCGCAATAGATTTTCGAAACCTGTTGAATCAATGAGTATCCTCCATTTCATTTCAATTTTTTTTTTAATGGTTCATATCGTTGAAAAATTGGTAAAAATCGACTTTTTTTCCAATGACCGGTGTTTTGCGATTTTTTTCCCCCTCGTCAAGGACCCCGTCGTACATAATTTCGTAAGAAAAAATACCAAAAATTTGTTTCCGACAAGATGACAAGTTGAAATCAGAGATACCGCAAAGAAACTAAAAAAAAATTCATGACGTCCACCGACAAAAAAAAAAAAAAAATTCAATAAAAAAAAATTCTGAATGTTCTTTAATATATCCTCCTTCCACCCCAAAAAAAAATTGAATCAATAAAGCGTATATTTACCGAGAATAAAAAGATAACGAAATGTGCATGCCTTTTTAAAAACTGTAATGAATGCAGTTTTCATACCGCAACCCCCCGAGCAAAAAACAAGAATTGTCTTTCCCTGCGTCCGCCGATTTTCCAGGGAAAGACGATTTGCTTTTTCTTCGGCGGACTGCGGTCTCAGAACGGCATGCAGTACAGTTTTCGTTACCAGCCACCTCAAGGAAAGAAAATACTCTGAGCTTATGTAATCGCTGTACAACGGGACGCGATCGAATGATAATAATTTTTAGGAATTTCGTTTCATCACCTTGACGTTTGGCTCGTACGCATTTGCGCCGAACAGTGTAGGCGATATCAAAGTTGGTTTCTCAATCGATCGAACTTCTGGACCGAAACCAAGAATTCCGTAACCCCAAACATAAACGTTACCGGTGCCTGGAAAAAAAACAAGTTTGTCTGATTGTTTCTCAATAATTGTGAACGAAAATTGAATTATCAAAAGAAAATTCGATGTGGGAACGCACTGTTCAGCAGCATACAAAAACTGCCGCCCGCAGCGATGTCGACGACGTGCCCCGCTTCCTGGCCGACTTGGATTTCCGTCGCAATGTTTATTTGGTTTTCACCTTTTACCGGCAGTTGACCGTACTCCGAGTTGCCCCAGCCGAATACTTTTCCCTTGTCTGACAAAGATTTTCAAAGGTGGAAACGGTTTGATTAATTTGATATCTCTTGGCAAAAATTGAGCTCTTTTGGCACTGTTGACTGACCGCTCAGAGCCAGAACGCAATCCGCTACGCAGGCCACTTTGGTTATATGCTGTCCAGCCAAATCCCCTTTTACCAGAGTCGGTTGACTTTCGTTTCTATAATGTGCGAGACCCGTTTGACCGTCTGCACCCCAGCCGAACGTGTAAACGTGACCCTTCTCGGTCAATAGAATGCTGAACAAATAATCGTACAAGACAACTTTAGCATCGAAAACATCTATCCGAGATTCCGAGCATCCCTTGGTGAAAATATTTATCTGAAAAATTGTTTGGGTGATGTTCCGAAATTATCCTCCGCCCGGATAGAAAAACGTGCCATCGAACGGGCATCGTACTATTCTTACTGTCACCGTTCCGTCGCCGTGCCGTAATTTTCCCCGGCAAGTTCTGCGACTTGAAAGCTACCTTCAAAGCGACCGATCGTTTTCGGCCAAAAATACGTCCTCGAAAACGACTGTCGAAACGACTCAATCCGTGTCCGTACCAGCCGCACACGAGCAGATTCCAGGGAGGGCTTTCAGTCAGGCGGTTTCACAATCAACAAACGAATGAACTACCGCGAAAACGACTGTTCGAAACACCTTTCACAGTCCGGTCGTTTTTTATTTTCAATCGAAGAAACGACCGCACAACGCGACAACCGGACTGAAAGGTCTCTCGAACGGTCGTTTCCGCGGTCGTTCATCCATTCTTGAAATGTGAAACGACCTGACCGAAAGGTCTCTGCCGCGGACGAAGCTCGTTTCAACAGTCGTTTTACCGGACGTATTTTTGTCCGAAAACGACCGGTCGTTTTCTCGTTGGTTTTGTTGGTCGCAGCATCTGCCAGGGTTTCTATCTCAGGGTCGACTATCTCAGCTATTCGTTGAATGTCTCTACCATCGTCTCGGAAGAATCTCCAGCGGTCACAATTTATCAGAGAAATTCAGAGTGTATCTTGAAAAAAAAAATATACCTGTGATCTTGGCCCGCGTTCACCCCAGTTATTCGTTCACCCTTTACGTTGGGTATATGATTAATTACTCTGTTTCGATTATAATTTTCATCTTCTATAATCGGTCTTCCACACTGGCCGTATCCATTGTTACCCAATGTGAAAACGCCTTCGTTCGTCAATATTAGTAAGTGGGCCCTTCCCGCAGCTAAACCGACGACTCGCGGCGACGGTTGTTTCAGTGGTAGAGTTATCGGTCTGGGCACCGGTACAATGCCGTCCTGGTAGTTCCGGTCCGAATCATGGATTCCTGTAAACATTAACATGTTCTACTTTATTTGAAAAGTACATTTGTGCCGAATTTTACATTCGTTACGACTACGGATTACAGCACATATTTATTAAATAACTATAATGGTAACAGACCCGACCACTGCGAAAATCACCATGTTTTCACGGTGGTCTTGCGCAAAAACGTTTGCAAAGTATTTTTGAATCTATCGGCGTCCGTGCCATGAGAAAATAAGAGTTCTCTCCAAGATCTACTCGTTATGTTGATTCAGGATTCAAAAAATTATAAACAAGAATATCGACCAAGTTGTCAGGGAAAATCAGAGCTTTTTCAGAACAATCGGGAATACTTGGATTCAGAAAGATATTCGACTTTTTCTGAAAGGTGAGAAAACCTTGAGAAATTCAGAGGACTCTTCTGAAAAATTTCTAATAAATTTTCCGAGATTTTCGGACAAAGTTTCGGATGTATTCGGATAAATGTTTTCACCACGAGTATCGACCAATTTCCGAACAGCTTACACGGCGCCTTGTTTAGGTTTATGGAAGAATTACTAAAAAAAAAAATCTGAAAAATTGCAAAGCATTCAGTGTGCCTGTCCGCAACGTAGCAAAGCTTTGTAGCGATCGAACAGAATCGAGTTTTGGACGAAACATCCTCAAGCGATAAATACTCGATGTATAGTGTGGGGACATACATTTCCTGGCAAGTTCTGCGACTTGAAAAACCACGACCAAACTACCTTCAAAGCGACCGAGTAAACGACTGGTTGTTTTCGGACAAAAAACTTAAAAACGGACTCGTCCGTTGGGAAATGGAACGGACCACAAAAACGGTAAAACGGACCGTGCGTTTGGGTTGGTCCTTTCTCGGTCGCGGAAACTAAGGAACGATTTTTATTTAAATTTTTGGCTGAGTTGAAAAACGATTTTTGTTGTTTTGCTTTTAATTGTTTTTATAACGAAAGGACGGAATGAAAATACGATTTCGGTCCTTTTTTGGTTGCGGCAACCGAGAACGGACCAAAGCAAATTTTTCGAAAAAAAAAAAACGTTCGGTCCGTTTTCGGTTTTCGCAACAGAAAAAAGACCAAATGCCAGCAAAAAATTGTACAGTCCGTTTTGTCGTTTTTTACGGTCCGTTTTATCGGTCGTTTTTAATTTTCAACCGAAGAAACGACCGCATTAACGACGACCGGACTGAAAGGTCTTTCGAACGGTCGTTTCCGCGGTTGTTCATCCAGTCTTGAAATGTAAAACGACCCGACTGAGAGCTCTCCGACGCGGATGAAGTCGTTTTAACAGTCGTTTCACCGGACGTATTTTTGTCCGAAAACGACCGGTCGTTTTCTCGGCGGTTTCGATGGTCGCAGGATCTCCCGGGATTTGCCTACAATTTTTACACAAATAAATAAAATCTCACCAATTTGTGAATCCGTGTTAATTCCATTACCGTATACAATGTCATTGCCTTCCGAATGTACTCCGAATACAGTAAAGCCATAGCCACAAGCTACGTCGACAACTTTGTGATGTTCGCCAAAGTACAATCTACTCGGTTTCGGGATGTACGACACGTTATTTGCTTTTCTCGTTCGACCCAGAGTTCCTAATGCGCCGTGCTCAGCGAGCCCCCAAACGTAGACTCTCCGTTCTCCGACTTCGCTCGAAGGATACTGAAACGCTGGAAATTACAGGACGGAGAGATTAGTTTTATCTTAGCTCGGAAGTTTCTTCGACCAAGCCTTGCGGATGGTAAATTACAGAGACGATTGGCCTATCGCGCATAAAGACGAAACGAAAAAAAACTAGAAAACGAGTATGCCGTTATGAATTCCACGGATAGAGAATTAAATTCTTTTAAGCTTTCGCCTCGAAGAAAAGTAAAAGCCCCTTCTATTCGTTCGACGTAGGCCGAGTCGGTATCAAAAACTGTAATAACTTTTTTCAAGTGTGTCGACTCTGTATCGTAAAAAATAAAAAATCATCTCGGATACGTGTTGCAATTCTACGCCCTGGGCATGTATTTTTCTCATTACGGAGTCGGCACTGTTTAAAAAAATAATAATTAATTACCATTTATACAATAGCGGATGCGATACATGACTTTGCGTTGAAACCCCGGTACGAAATTTGAAATAATATTGTGCGATTCCGATGTACGCAAAAGCGATGTTATTGGTTTCCTTATCGGATGCTACGTCCCACATAGCGATCGGAAGGCAACAAAAATTGCAGACTTCTCAGATGCGCTCTGGATTAATTTCTATACGAACTAAGAATGTCCTCCGAAAGATATCGAATGCGACGATTTCGGACCACTGGTACTCTCAAGCATCTGAACTTAAGTAAGTATTTTTGTGGACCTTCTGTATACGTATTGTCCGATGCGATATTAATCCAGAAATTAATACAATATTAATCCAGAAATTAATACAATATTAATCCAGAAATAAATACAATATTAATCCAGAAATTAATACAATATTAATCCAGAAATAAATACAATATTAATCCAGAAATTAATAAAATATTAATCCAGAAATTAATAAAATATTAATCCAGAAATTAATAAAATATTAATCCAGAAATTAATAAAATATTAATCCAGAAATTAATACAATATTAATCCAGAAATTAATACAATATTAATCCAGAAATTAATACAATATTAATCCAGAAATTAATACAATATTAATCCAGAAATTAATACAATATTAATCCAGAATATTACTGTACCACTGCCCGTCATTGATGCCTGGCTTTCCTGGATATCTTCCTCGATGTCTTAATGGAATCGAAGACATCAAGCAAGCTATCCAGCAAGACATCGGTCTTGCTCGATGTCTTCACTGATATCTTCCACCCCATTAACATATCGAGTAAGATATTGAGGAAGATATTGAGGAAGATATCGAGGAAGATATCGAGGAAGATATCGAGGAAGATATCGAGGAAGATATCGAGGAAGATATCGAGGAAGATCTCAAGGAAGATGTTGAGGAAGGTATTGAGAAAGATATCGAGAAAGATATTGAGGAAGATAGAAAAACCAGAAAAATCAGGCATCAATGACGGGCAGTGTACGGTGCAATACGTACACAAAGAGTTCTCTAAAAGACTTGCTTAAGTTTACCACCGATCCGAAATCGACGCATTCGACATCTCTCAGAGAACATTCAGAATTCATATAGAAATAAATTCAGATCACATTTTATAAGTCCGCCGTTTTTTTACGATCCATTTACGACGTATATATGTCGTCCAATTGTTACGTGGGATCCAATTATTGGTGCATGTACGTTTTGTATTTTTTTGTCAATTTCGTAAAAAAAAAAAAAAAAAAAACAGTTTTTAAATTACAGTTTAAAAAACAGTTTGCAAATATAATAGATTTGTTGAAGAAAAAAAAAAAAAAAAAGTTTTTAATACCGACCACGACGTTTGATTTTGTCGTAAAACCCTATTGCGCGATTCCAATGTGAGCAAATTGATGTTCCAGCTTTTATTTTCGTATGCTACATATATGTTTCCTTGTCTTGCGAAAATAATGGATCTGTAGAAAAAAAAAAAAAAAAAAAAAACAAAACGAAAAATAAATAAAAATATAAATCACACAAAAAATAATGGTTTTTAATTATGCAAAACAACGTGACAGTCAGACTCTTACTCGGAATCGTGTTTTTCTTGGGCTTCGGAGATTTTTTTTTTTTCGATTTTCCAGATAGCCATGAATCTTTGAGCATTAGTTGTCACTAATGCAGTAATTTAGAGCAGACACGTAAAACTGTTGCCTTATGTTTAGAACATCCCATTCATCGTATAGAAGGTTTGTCGGACATTGTTTGTCTTTTCGGAGAATCACTTTGATTATTCTGTTTTGTACGGTTTGTAATGCGTTCATAACATTGTCTAGCGGGTAATTAAGTACAGGTAAATAATAAATTACCGAGTAATTGAAATAATCAGAGTAATTGGAATTTTATTATCATTAACACAACATTACGTTTTTCATATGTACAATAGAAACGGTATTTACGATTCACGCGTCTCGGGTAAGAGACGTGCCGTATAAATCATTGAGTTTGTTTCCGTAACGCTGTCATACAAAGGGCTTACAGATCGTCACAGTATGGTCCACTCCACACGCTACTTTTTTCACCTGTGCGCCAATAGCAACCTGAATGGCATCGAAGTTAAGGTGTAATTAATATTTTACCTCACAATTCAAGGTCTGTTTAAGTCTCGATGAAAATTCTCAACTACTTTCGTATAAAATATTTAATGATAAAATAAAAATTAATTTATTATTTACCTTCAATGGGAAAAATTGATCGTCCCGGTGCCCAAGCCCGAGCGAACCAAATTTGTTTCGACCCCACATGTACAAGTCACCCATGTTAGTGACAGCCCCAAGATGACTAATGCCGCAATAGATTTTCGAAACCTGTTGAATCAATGAGTATCCTCCATTTCATTTCAATTTTTTTTTTAATGGTTCATATCGTTGAAAAATTGGTAAAAATCGACTTTTTTTCCAATGACCGGTGTTTTGCG